>CAOLHI010000406.1:0-656235 GCA_948474755.1 Ctenosaura bakeri | reverse complement strand
GTATATGCAATAACAGAAACATGATGGTGACTAAATGGCCCCTTACACTATTTTGCTGGAAACAGGCAAACTTAGCAGTATCTAAAACAGAGCGAGAGAGGAAACTCTCATCTTTTTGGTATTCCGTGCAGATACCAACGTGCATGCTCAAAGTACAGTATAACAAGCCATCTGAGTTATGAATTCTCACCCCGGCTAAATGTTGCAACGATAAATACATTTCACCACAGGCAATAAAATACTGTATCATTAGTAAAGCAAAGTGCAGAAATATTATCCCCCTTCCATCTCATTTATAACCTAAATTCTGTACAATTCCATCCTTATAATTTAGTGCAGCACATTAAACATTTCTCATACAATACAATTCCCCTCTGGCCCCTGCAATCTTGAGCGACTGTGGTTTCAAGAAGTAAGTGATGAACTGGGTGAAAATGGAAACTGATTTCCAAGGATGAAATAATGGACTAATTCAGTTAGTAACAGTTTCAAAAGAAAGGCATCTGAGAGCCAGAAATAGATGAGGAACTTACATGAGGTGAACTCTCCAGGTGCTCTCAAGGAGCATGGCTCAGACTCTAAAGTGGTGCATGTCTTAACTCTGTCTTGTGTTTTCTGAAGTATATACCATTTTTCCAGTATAGTAAGGCAGTCTTCCGGTATTATGTACAACAGCATATTCTGCAACTTATTCGGAAGTGTGTGGGGCCAATATTTCCCCAACAAACAAGCAAACAAACACACACACAAATTATTATTTTCTAGGGATGTACTTTTTGCAGGGGAAGTCAATGGCAACCCATGTCTGAGTATTCCTTGCTTTTTTTAAAAAAAGCCCTATGAAATTCATGGAGTTGCCTTAAGTTGAAAAGTGAGTTGAAGGCACATACCTTCATTCCAGAAGGCAGAATGCCAGAAATCTTCTGTTATTTCATTCTTGTATGCAAAAATAAAGAATCTCAACATTTTGCCTCTTGCCTCATGAGAATACAAGGTTTCTGTGCAATATTTAACAACTATTCATCACACCTTGGGATTTTCTTTCAAAATTTGTTCAAAAAATCCTTTTTTTGTTTGAAAAACCCTTTTTTTTCTACTCCTCCTCCTCTTTCTGCCTAGATTTTAAGGTGGGTTTCAGGGATTTGAATCAGCAGATGGAGCATATCCAATGCAGAACTTGGGCAAGTGTGTCTTTTTTTTTTCCTCTCAAAATGCACTTTCCTGTGCAAATATCTTGCTGTTTTCTTCCCAAACAACAATTTCAGCACACACACATACACAAAACCAACTGTTTGGATCTCCCCCCTCCTACCAACACACAAAAAGCTTCAAAGTGCAAACATTTTCATGGCTGTTCTCTCTTTTCTTAGTGAGGCGTTCCAAGTGTTGAGACATCCCTTTCCCCTTAAGGATAAGAAAATCTGTGAGCATTCCTTCTGGTCTATTATTTTCCGGGGTTTTCCCTCAAGTCTCTCCTAAATTGAATTTGAGGGAAATTAGAAAGTACTAGAGAGATGTTAGGCAAAAGAAGACTCTAAGAGTAACAAGGTTTCTAAAGGTAGCATCAAAAGTGTATCTCTGTGTGACACAGAGACAGAACAAGAAACTTATGGCCCCCTTCACACTATACACATGTAGTGCTGTATTCCATAGCAGCATCCTATGGAATCATGGGATGTGCAGTTTAGGGAGGGGCATTTAAAATTCTTAGTGGGAGAGCCCAGGTTTTTTTTGGATGTTGCTATGGCAGTTCAAACAGAATCATACTGCTCTAATTCTGTAGAGTGGTGGGCCTCTAGTGTCATCCCAAGAACCCAATGAATTTTCTAGCTTCTTGAAATCTAATTATCCATTTAATTCCTCCATGGGGGGACATCAGGGGTTTGGAGTGGCTGCAGGAGTAATCTGGCTGGGCCACATGTGGCCCTTGGACCACTCTCTTCCCACCCCTGCTCTAAACTCACAAAAAGAAAAAGAAAAGAAAGAAAGAACAATCCCTTGGAGACCAGTGAGGAGTATAAGAGCCTTGTCACACTGGATTGTTAAAGTGCTATTATTCCACTTTAAATGCTATTGCAACATCCTATGGAATCCTGGGATTTGCCGTTCAGGGAGGGGCATTTAGAGTTCTCAGCCAGAGAGCTCTAGTGCTCCACCAGACTACAAGTCCTAGGATTCCACAGGATGAAACCATGGCAGTTAAAGTAAAATAATAGTGCTATAACAGTGCAGTGTGACGGAGCTGTAAGTAACTGTGGAATCAAAACATTCTATTAACTCTTGCTAAGAATGACAATTTCCCATTACCATTCTGGTTTAGACTCTTATTGAGTGTTCTCTCTCCCCATCACAGATGAGACATGAAGTTTTAACATGGATGCCTGTAAACCCATTTTCTGAACCACTCATTTCTTCTGCCGTGTGTGTGTGTGTGTGTGCGTGCGGTGTTGTTGAGATCCTTCAAGTCGCTTGCTCACTTATGGTGACTCTATGAATTTCATAGGGTTTTCTGAAGCAAGGAATACTGAGATGTGGTTTGGCCAGTTGCTTCCTCAGAAATAGAGCCCACAGCATGTAGTATTTATTGTTGGTCTCTCATCCACATACTAACCAGGACTGGCCCTGCTTAGCTTCCAAGATCAGACAGGATCTGGTGCTGTGGGGATATTTAGGCTACTACTTCCCTTTACTAAACCAAAATCTCCTCATATATCCTGCTTCCTGGCCTTTTCTTTTGCTCATCCTGCCTAGCCTCTTCTCTGTGGACTGACCCGTATCCTGTTGACTAACTATGACCTGCATTGTTGCTTCAGATTTTGCTTTATTTGGTATCTTGCTGGCCGATTGGACAAGGACAAACACATTAAAATACAGCCATGCTTAGGAACAGCAGTCAGCAAAGCTAATGAGCTCTTTGCAGCAAAGCCTCTGTCCATCAACTTTAGCTAATCTAACTGGTCTAAGTCCAAGGATGAAGTCATCTGTAATTGTGGAAAGCTTTGGGGGAGAAAAGTTCCTCCAGACAATTGTTGAATGAAATGACGTAAACCAATGTATCTAAGTCTCATACCAGGTGACTCCCCCTCGCCACCACTGTGGTCAAATTCCCGAAAAATTCTCCACAGTCAGCAATTCTAGTGTTGTCTCACCCTTTGCCTTGAAACAAGGCCTAGCTGAGCGATGCCCAATTATTCAGAGATAAGTTCTCAACAAAGGCTTAATTGCCAGCAAGGCAGATTTGTGAAAAGCTTGTAAAATGCAATTATTATTCATGAATTGAAAATCCCTTGCTTCCTTTCAGTCTTTCTTTTTAAACATTATTTTATCTGGGAAACATTTCAGAAAACTTTTTTTCTTCTCCCTTCTCCCAGTTGCTAGGCAAGAGAGATGCTCCTTGTGGATTTATGGACCCTTCTGTCATTTTGATGGCAGAGAGCCACTTGTATGGAAATGTCTGTTCTATAGAATTGATCTTGGAGGCCAGAAAGGGTGTGCATGTGTGAAACCTTGAGATCGTGGTACTGGGTTTCAGTCTCTAGTCAAGATTCTGTATGGTACAGTGTAGCATAATAATTCTGTATGCAGAACTATGTTTTGTTGACCTCTCAGTACTCTCTGGACTGTTTAACTACTGCTTCACCCTACGGCCATTTTCTGACTGGTGTAGAACAGGGGAATGATGTGTCTGGTTATATCTTCATGGTCAGACATTATGATTAAATCATCCAATGAGAGCTAATCCAGATGATGCAATCATTTTGCATCTGGCTACAGGGGCATAGCTGGAAGCTTCTCTGATCTTCCTCCTGCTCTCTACTAGCCATGAAGTGGTTGTGGATATGTGTGCAGTGAGTGAACAGTGAATTGCAGGTGGGGACTTTGGTTGTGGTGGAAAGAAGAGAATATCTTTCTCCTAGCCACAAAAAGGACACATACAAGTGTAATGGGCAAGTACATCTGTGCATGCCACTAACAAGACACCAGCTTTTGGTGATGGGTTGGGCTGATAAAATCTGACTTATGAGAAAGGCTCACTCATCTAGAGTCTCACTACCTATGCAGGCTTAGATGGGAAGCACCCCTTAGAAGGAAGGAGGTAAACCTTCAGGCCCAGCCCTGCCATGATACAGAATGAGGCAGTTCCAAAAGAAAGCTATGTGCCATGTGACTTGCTCTAAAATCCCTAGGGTAGCCTACTACCTCAAAATGTAATGAACAATGCTCAGCCATCACCAGCACTGAAGAAAGACTCATCTGCAAATTGTACATGGAACAGGAAGGGGTGCCATCTTGTCTTTTATCTCAGTCAGTAAAACATCTTGGCCTGGCCGGTATTAATCTGTCCAGCATCATTCGTTGTTGTCACCCTCATTCTTTCTTGGAGCCCAGTGGACCAAAATAATACCAACTTTAATAATATGCATGACAGTAGCATGCTCTTCCCCCAGCCACTGAGGCCATTTCTGCACTACACTGTTATAGTGCTATTATTTCACTTTCAACATCCTGTGGAATTCTGGGGTTTGTAGTGTACTGAGACCCAAGAGCTCTCTAGCTGAGAATTCTAAATGCCCATCCCTAAAGTGGAAACCCCAAGATTCCAAAGGATGTTGAAAGTGGAATAATAGCACTATAATGGTGTACTGTGGAAACGACCTTAGTTCCAATCAAGATTTGAATCACAGGGAAAAGGAAGCTTTAATGTTTCCCCCCATTATGGTCTTGCACTGGGTTGTTTGTTCTTGGTGGAAATATTTTTGCTACCAATGCTTTTTGCTTCTCTCAGGGTGGCTGCTACTTGGAACATTAGGCAGAGAGAAGCAGTCATCTCAGGCAGCAGATCTGGGACATCATGAAAGGACAACCTTATCAGTGTTTAACTATCAAGGATGGAGAGACATATCTATGTGATTTCTGCCTTGTATGCTCAAGTAATTTGAGTGCCTCTAGGTACAGTGTGTGTACCTTGACTTGTGTGAGTAGAGGGCACCATTTGCTGCTCCATCTCTAGAAACAAAATGTCTTTGTCCAGCCCAAGGGTGGGATCTGGATCAAGACCATGGTGGGGTTGATGTCTTATAACCTTTTCTCTTCCATGCTGTTTTCCCAATCTAAGATGCAGTCATCATCATCACCACAAACTTTTTTTGTCCTCAAGAAAATAATGACATATTGACCTATCTTTGAGGGTGGGGGAAACGCTGTGACATTTTTCATCCCTTCAGGAAAGCTAAAGTCCAGCACGTTTCCTCATCATCAAGAGCCATAGCCAAAAATAAAAACAGCACAGAATATGTTTTTGTGCATTTTTAATGTGTAAATTGTTATTGTTCATTGAGAAATATTTGTTTTATACAAAATACACTGGTTTGAGACAAATTGTATTTTTTGCACAAAAATACAATTTATTGTGCAAAACCTTTTCTGAATTTTCACACAAAAAAACCTGTTTCAGGTTTTCACAAAGAAAAAAACATTGGAAAATGCTCAAATACTCAAAATCAACAGAAGTCTTTTCATTTTGTTTTTGTCATTATTGTCATTGTTCTTAAATTACAGAATTAAGTAAGCATTTTCATTCATACTCCTTATTTTTATCACAACCTCCCGTGGCTACTGTTGAGTAAAGAAGGCACAAAGGAGTAGAAGTCATGCGTGTGATTAATGGCAAGTCTTATTTAGCCCTGAAAGAACCACAAACATTTTCTTTCTTTCCTCAGCCTCACTTTTAACACCTGACATACGCCTGACCCCTGACATACACTTTTAACACCTGACATACCTGAGTCTTCTCAGCCCCTCAATTTTAACTCTTCCCAGAGCAGAGATGTTAATGGTTGCTTCCAAATTTCCAAAATTGTTGATCACCACACGATTTTTCACATATTGAAGACTATTCCTCCTCCTCCTCCTTCCCAGTTTGTACAAAAACAATGACTGAAGTCCTGTATCAAAAGACCTACATGTGACATACAGTTGTGTCACCTTAGCTATATCTTTTGAGGCTACTGACCCTGAACTCATCTTTTAAGTGATGCAGCCTCCCTTCCAACACAGCCACTTTGATGTGGTTTGAGACTGGGAGGACATCAGCAGAGACACTGCCAGATATTTTCCTGTAGCTGGATACACAACAACAACTATGTGCAAGAACTTTCCAGAGATCCTTGGGAATAGAGATGGTGCGCTTGCAGTGCATCCAGCTACAGAGCAATAGCCTAATGCGTCTTTGCTGAAGGAATTATGACCTTCACAATGACCCAGAAAGTGGGTTACAAGGGGGTAAATTGGACTTATGGTATTGTTACTAACAGAATGCCACCAACACTTTCATGCAGAAAGCAATGTATTATGCACAGTACAGTTTTTTGTGTACAACCTTGTTTTTTTGCACAATAATCAGTTTTATTCAGAATTCCACTTTTTTTTTACCAAAAATTCCCCAGCTTATGAAAAGTCTTTGCAAAGTGTGTTCTTGTAATCTCATCCAGCTGAGAGCACACATCTGAAATTATGTTAGAACAAAATAAGCAATGATTTACCTTGCTACTTCAGAACAGTCTTCTCATAATTTCTACAATAGGGCTCTGCCTTTTTCAGAGCTTGGAAAAATTACTTTTTTGGGGGGGGGTATCACTCGTCAATTTCTCCATGCTGGTGGAGGATTATGGGATTTGTGGTCCAAAAGATAAGCATGTCCACCTTGCATTTCTCTTGCCTCTGGTTCCCTAACTGCGGTTATCAGGCTTCTGGTCCAATGTTCAGCAGACCATGACTTTTCTTTCAATGTGGCTGGAATCATGACTCATTTGGCAGCAGAGTCCAGTATGGAAAATCTGGGATCAGAAGCCGAATACTCAGTATGTCTCAGATCCCCAACTGAAAAAAGAGGAATAATGGCAATGTTGAGCTATTACCTCTCTTAGGAAGATAAATATACTTTAGAGATGTTGACATATTTATAGTCAAAACTATGTAGTTATGTGCATTTAGATCCATAAAACAGATCATTACATCACTAGAAATGTAAAGACATGACAAAAGCTTGGGAACATTCCAGCTATTTGTATTTTAGTTTTGTAGGGAAGGTAATAGATTTAAGCTCAGAGACAAGAAGAATTGAAGCAAATTTTTTGGGGAAAAAAATCATACAGCACTTCCATTGGTGTAAATTTGAAATAATGCAAAAGTATCTTTTCCTACTCCAAGCCGTTTGAGTGTCTGCCACCTTTCCTTGTAGATATTGTTGGATTTTAGAATGATGCCATTTCTGCACTAGACTGTTACAGCGCTGTTATTTCACTTTCAACATCCTACGGAATCCTGGGGTTTGCAATTTAGGGAGGAGCCCCTCCCTAAACTTCAAACCTCAGGATTTTGTAGGATGTTGAAAGTGGAATAACAGCGCTATACCAGTCTAGTGTGGAAATGGTCTGAGCCAGCAAAAGCATTGAAAAAAACATTGAATTGAAGAAACTGGAATTTTTAACATTTTTTATATACAATTCATTTTCAAAATTGGTAGTGGGTGGGTGTTGTAGTTGAAGCTGAACTTCAAATATTCATTTGGAAAAATTCTCTCATCTTGGAAATTCAATTTTAAAGACTTCACGCCTAAGAATGTTCGTTTCAGAGATCTAGCTCCATGTCATCTTTGGGCTGTCAGTGTTCACATTTGTGAAGATAGGTTCAGATCCAATTACTTGACTGGACCATAGCATTTGGATTTCCATTGTGCAGGGAGGGTGTATGGAGTGGCCTGTATATTCTGAAATGACTAAAAACAAGGGCAAAGGAAACAGTACATGAAAGGAGCAAGAGATCAAACAATAGTAGACAGTCTTTCTGAGGAAAGTGGCTTACTGAATCTGGTTCAAAGAAAACTGCAGTGAAAACTAGTCTCTATTTCAAATGGGTTGTTTGGGGATGGGGGGGAATCAAACCTCTATAGCCAAGATTCTAGATTAACTCCTTAATTACACAACTATCTTAGGTCCTTTCTGCACCATTCCTGGATCCCACATTGTCCCATTGCAATCTCAGCAGTGCTACTCCTAGGATGAAAGCAGGACCCAAATGCTCCCCTCCACACCTAGCTGGCTGCCAGTGGATGGGTAGCATTTCAGGATATGCTCCTTCCTTTTGCAGTGCAGCCAGCTTTTCCTGTGTTGCACTGAGGAAGGAAGCACTTAACAGCGCTTCTGCCATTCCTGCACAGCTGCTGGCAACACGATTGTTGCGCAAAAGGAGGCCATTACCAGATTTTTTTCTGATAATGGTATACCGCACAATCTTGATGGCTGGGGATCCAACAGAAGCAGGACTGTGACAACATGCAATGGCACTTATCGTGGACCAACAGCAACATGTCCCTGCAACATGTCGAGATGGCACTGTCATGCAGAAATGGCCTTAGTTCTATAGCCAAGTAACATCTCCCACTCTGATCCCTCCATCCTGACTTACCAGGTAGCATCCTTTGTAAGCGACAGGGATCTGTTCTCCAGTCAATGGGCATACATCAGATTGATGTTTCCTCTGTCCTCTTGTGAGCATCACTTGCACAATAGTCAGAAGCAGGATAGAAGCTTAGTAGTGTTGCTGCCATCACCATATATCATAGATCTATAGCACCTACCTGTTGCAGAAATCAGAGATGAGACCCAACGGAAAGAAAATTTTGTGTTTATTTAGCCGGCCAGCTGGGGTCTCGGTGGAGTAGCCTCCAAAAGACCGAGAACCCCCCCCCCGAAAAAGGTTTGCAACAATTTATACATTTTACAGTGTAGAGACATCACATGTTCAAGAGAAGAAACAGATGTGGTGTACAAAGCTGATTGGTTTCTCTCCTTACTACAATAGACCATTCTCTTAGCTGTACTAAAATGTTGCAGTGTAGCAAGAAACAGTAGCTGGGAACAGACCAGACAGTCCATTCTCAGAAATTCACTTTTTTCTTATTACTTCCTTCACATACTGATCTCTAGACCATCTCCCATGGTCAGAGGACCATCCCTCTGCTGTTAAGGGGAATGTTGCATACCCTCCACTGTCCTGATTTGGTACAGATAGTCTTTATTAACCCATCCCACTTTTTTAACTGCTTGTAAAATGTATCAGCTTAATTCTCCTTCTCCCACTTTCTCTTCGTCCGCAGCTTACTTCAGTTGCTGCAGATTGATTTCAGAATGCAAAAGTAGTTTGCACACAATTAACTGGGTATGTGTTGGGGGAGAAAATAGGAAGGGGCAGAATCTTGCCCTTCCCTGCAGACTCAGACAAAAGCAAACTACTGCAGCCTTGTTTGTTCTTCATCACTAATAACTTTGGGCATGTTGACCACAGTCCGAGGTTATTTGGCCACACACATCCTATTTTTATTATCTCTGAAATGTTGGAGGGTATGATGTTGCACCAATATAGATACCTACTCTTTCCTCCACCTGGCCACAGGAACTCAGGCCATTTCTGCCCTATAATATGATAGCGCTATTATTCCCCTTTCAACCTCCTATGGAATCCTGGGGTTTGCAGTTTAGGGAGCAGCATTTAGAATTCTGAGCCAGTGACCTCTTGGGACTCAGTAAACTACAAGCCCCAGAATTCCACAGGATGCTGAAAGTGGATTAATAGCACTATAACAGTGTAGTGTGGAACTGGCCTCACTTCTTTCTACCTAATATTACAGAAGGGCTAATCCTGCACAACAGCCACCAAAGAAAAGCAGCTCTTTGTTGAGTTGTTGAAACTGGGGGGGGGCATTTCCAAACAAGGGTGGCCCAAGACATTTAGCAGCCTAAGGCCAGAATTTGAGAGAGTTACTTTTTGGACCACTGCAGGAATCCCCCAGCCAGCATGGTTACTAACTACTCTTGTTACTCCTCCTCATTTATTTATCTAGAATACCTAGATATGACTTCATTTTTTCCTTAAACTGGAAAGCTGTTAAGTTAACAGAAAATGCAAAGGAAGAGGACATTTACATCAGTGGTCAGACTATATAGCATAAGGGAATATAATGATTTAGAGATGCTGCCCTCAGGGAAAATGAAACATGAATGGAGGAAAACAGTATATCAGCATCTTTCTGAAACTATTAAGGAGGATCGTCTTCAGAAAGACTCAAAGCGATGGTTTCAGCCTTCATTTAACTAACAGATACTTTGCAGAGCCCCAGGAGACCCCTGCAAAAGTTAAGGCAAGATGAAGGAGGAATTAAATTGATATATGAGGCCCAGTTAGTATTAGAGCTATTGCAAAAGTGGGGGAAACTCAGCACCCAACTGAATGAAATTGGTATAGATTAAAACAAATATAGCTAAAGGCCAATCATGCTAGTCAAAGAAAAATGGCTAAAAACAATTTAATTTTCTATTAATATAGCACTAAATTCAAACAGTACTGCATGGTTTGAATGTTGAACTATAACTCTAGAGACCGAGGTTTAAATCTCTACTTAGGCCCTTTTTGTATGGCATCTGCCATGCGAAAGAGGGCCTGGAGCCTCGTGCAATTGAGAGGACTGATTTGCATGACGCCCTCGCAATCGTGCAAGGCTCTGGGGGCTGGCAGGCAACTATCATGCACCTTTTCATTTTTGGCTTTCAGTTGAAAATGCTGCGCAATCGTGCATTGCTCCCGGGCCCCACACGCACATACCCGGTCGCACTTCCATACAAAGCTGAAGAAGCAGGGAAGCGAGAGCCTCTCACAAGAGGTTGGTCACGCAATCACCGCACCCCAGCTCCGAGAAAAGGTAGGATGCGGAAAGGGCCTTAGCCATGGAAACCCATGCAGTGGCATTGAGCAAGTCAGACTCTCTCAGCCTCAGAAGATGGTGAAGGCAAACCTCCTCTGAACAAATCTTGCCATGATAGGTTCACCTTAGGGTTGCCGTGAGTCAGAAACAACTTAAAGGCACATAACAACAACAATATTCAAATCATTTTTAAACATAAAAACAAGGGCAAAAGTGTAGCTCTCCCTTTGTTTAAAAGCTTCTTTGGCAGCAACCAGTTAATAGCCTAAAACCTATCTAAATTTCAAAAAGTCTTCGTCTTCTGGCAGAAAAAAGAATAGGAGGGGGGCAGCCTAACCTCCTTTGGGGGAGAGTTCCACATCCTGGGAGCAGTCACTGAGAAGACCCTGTAGAAACATAGGCCATTTCCACCTTCCACTGCTATTATTCCACTTTCAACACCCTATGGAATCCTGGGGTTTGCAATTTAGGGAGGGACATTTAGAATTCTCAGCCAAAGAGCTCTTTGGCCTCAGTAAACTACAAACCCTGGAATGCCACAGGATGTTGGAAGTGGAATAATAGCACTATAACAGTGTAGTGTGGAAATGGCCACAGACAGACACTCACAGGCAATGCCAACAAGTATACAAATTCTCAAGTGCCTCTAATGACTGAAAGAATGAATGGAATTGCATAACAGTGGTCTCTAGTGTATCAGTCCTTCTGCAAGTACACAGACACAGATACCCTTTTCGTACCTTACCTTTTTGCAGTGCTGGGGTGCAGGGCTCGTGTGAGCAGCCTCCAGCGAGAGGCTCTCATGTCCCAGTTCCTCCAGCTCCGCAGCTGCCACCCGCTCACATGAGAACCCCACCTCTTCCTTTTGCAGTGCAGCCTGGGACCTTCCCAGGCTGCACTGGACAGGAAGTGCGACCAGCTCGGCTCCCGAGGCTCCACACACAAGATAAGTGCGTGCAAGGCCCCAGAGCAATGTGCGGCCGTGCAGCATTTTTGGCTTAAAGCCGAAAATGAAAAAGTGTGTGAGAAGTCCCTGCCAGGCCCTGGAGCATTGCGCAAATGTGAGTGTGTCGTGTGGATTGCTCCTCACATGTGCACGATGCTCGAGTGCACCCCTTTCGCATCCAAAATGCCGTGCAAAAAGGGCCAGAGTCTTCTCGTGTGCATTTGTCTTGGTGAATGCAATGCTCATCTACTTTTGCACAAAGGCTAAACTCAGGTCCATCCATGGGAATGTTATGCAGTTCATACTACAATTGTGAGATCAGCATAACTACCCTGGTATATGTTTTGTTGTTGTTGTTGTATGACTTCAAGTTATTTCCAACTCATGGCCACCCTAAGGCAAACCTATCATGGAGTGTTCTGGGGCTGAGAGTGTGTTACATGTCCAAGGTCAGCCAATGGGTTTCCATTGCTGAGCAGGGAACTGAACCCTGGTTTCCAGGGTCATAGTCCAGTGTTCAAACCACTACATACTTGCTCTTGGTGTGCATTTTACACTGTTCTAAAAGCATAAAGGATCTTTAGCTGGTTTGCTTACTTGGAAAATAGAATCAGTTTTGTTGCTGAACTGAAGCCTCCTGCTACACATGTATCCTAATCATGTAATGTAATATTTTCCCTTAATTACCGGAAATGTCACTTGCTGTACTGATGGGAAAATGAATAAAGGAATTGTAAATGGCATTGTACTTGTGTTTCACTGGAAGAAAGGATGATTAATTATGGAGCAGGATAAATTAACTCGCATATCAAATATATCCAAGAGGTACTAAATGGGAGATGTGGGTGGTGTTTCCCTTTTTATTTCCTTCAGTGGATGAAATTAGAGTTGATTGAAGTAGATGATAATGAACTGAAATGGTCTTTTTGGTGGGAGAAGTATTTAATATCACCTTGACACCCACACAACATTGTAATGCCCTTTCAAAGCACTGCCAAAGTGTTTTACACACACACTTCTCTTCCCAACACCTAAGTACAGCTGAGCTCACATAACCCTTCTTGAAGAGTCTTAGAATCATAGAATTATAGGGTTGCCACAGAGACCATCTGGTCCAGCCTCTTGCCCCATTAAAGCACAATGATATATTTAAGGTCCTTTCTGCATGATGGTGCCATCCCAACATGGGGACATATTGCTGCTGGTTTGCAAAACATGCTATCGCACAGTGTCATCACGGTCCCACTCCTGTCACATCCCCAGCCATTGCGATTTTGCTATATACCATTACTGGAAAGAATCTGGTAATAGCTTCCCTTCATGCAATGATTGCATCAGCTGCTGAAGTTCAGGAAAGGGTGGAAGCACTATCAAGAGCTTCCTTCCTCAGTGCGGAGCAGGAAAAGGCTGGCTTCACTGTGGAAGGAAGGAGCATGTCCTGAATGCGCCCCATCTACCAGTAACTGGCTGGGTGCAGAGGGGAGTGTTTGTATCCTGTTCCCCTCTTGGCAATGGCACTGCCAGGATGATACTGGGATGTAGTGGGATCATGGTATGGTGTGGAAAGGGCCTAAGTCTTTTCCTCTAAGTCTTAAGTCCTTGCAAGATACTTTCAAGTCAAGTCTCAGCTCTGGGAGCCAACTTCTGAAGTGGGGAATAGGATCCTTCTTACTCTCCATTACTGACGCTTCAAAAGCTTTAGAAGTAAGGATCCTTCCTCCTCAAGCCCATTGAGGATACATTTGCTATTTCCCTCCAAGAAACATGCCTTGCACTTTGGGGCTTTAGACAGATCATCATGTGACCAGTAGGCAAAAAGAGATGGAAGCATTGTTCAAGTCATAAGGTTTCTGGATGAATATATTATGTTCTTGAACCAAAGACAGCAAGTCGGTCACTAAAAATATACAAGTCATAGGTCAAGTCAGTGTGTCATTTATTTCTGAGTCGAGTCCAAGTTGAATAATTGAAGTGACTTGAATCCAACTTGAGTCTGAGTCAATCAGTTCAAGTCTACATCACTGCTAAAGCACTTATGAAAGATGCCTCTTTTTAAAGACCTCCAAGGAAGGAGAGTCCTTCCACTGTTGTATAGCTCTTACAGAAAAACCCCCCACTAATGTTCAGGTAGAATCTCTTCTGATTTTGAATCTATTGCTTCATGTTCTAGACTCTGGAACAGAAGAAAACAAGCTTGTTCCATCTTCCACATGGCATCCCTTCAGATATGTAAAGACAGATATCATTTCACCTTCCAGTTTTCTTTTCCAAATTAAACATACCCAGCTTCCTAAGTTGTTCTTCATATGATTTGGTTTCCAGAGCTTTGATAATCCTGTTCACCCTACTTCTAGACACATCCAGCATTCCTCTATAGAAGATATTAATCAATAGATTTTTTTTCCAGATTTTGGCAGAAAATTATCAGTTCCGAGACTAGAATCACTTGATTTCATGCTCTGTTTCAGGGATTCTTAACATGTGGCTCATGAGATTTGGGTTTCATTCTTCAGCCATGGTCCACAACCTTTAGGGCATGTGTGAACCATGTGCTAAAATCTCAAATAAATTCTGTTTAAATGCATTTTTTTTTCTGCAGAGCTGTTCCATAGCTTTCATCAGAGAGCCACGACCTTCCCAAAAGGTTAAGAACCACTGCTCTAACTGAACCATTTTATTACATATATATCCCAACTTTCCTCTAGCAAGGAACTCTCAGTCTTATCAAAGTTAAATGTACCCAGGTTCACTGTTGCACCAAAAAATGAACCCAAAAGGTTTGCACAAAGTGTCTTCCTGCAGTTTTCAAGCTAAAGAGTAGTATTAATGAAGACACATCACATACCCATTTGTTGATGGAAGCCACCTTGGGTCCCATGCTGGGAGAAAGGCGGCATGCAAATATAAGAAAGAAAGGAAGGAAGCAAGGAAGCAAGCAAGCAAGCAAGCAAGCAAGCATAACCAGGGCTTTATTTACTGAACTTGCTAATTATCTGAACAGGATTGACTGTGATCAGAACTTGGAGAAATTACTTTTAGAGTTTTGTGTCATCCAAAGGTGTAGCATTTCTAGTCTCTGGCTATGGTTGTATGCTTACTCTAGAATTCCAATAGCTCAGGAGAGGAACTAACACCAAATGCATATATGTCAAGGTGCTAGAAGCAAGTAGATTAGATGTCGAGGCATCATATATGTGCCTGTTAACTACCACAGTTTCTTTCTTTCCAGGAAATTTGCTAGAGATTGGCACTGGTCCATAGACTACCACCTTTAGTAGCGTTGGCTTAGTCAGTACACTTCTTGTATCTGTGCGTGTTTTTACAGAAGCGGAAAATATTCATAAAATTTCTTCTTCTTGGTGAGAGAGGCCATCCACACAGCATGCTAAGAAATCACCAGCCTCCCAATGTCTCACCTCTGGAACAATAATGAGACAAGAAACACTTTGCTTTTGATTGAGGTTTTGCAGTTTGTGCAAAACTCTCTCTGCCAGAAACTACAGAAGCTATCTCCCTACTTGCTTTCTGTAGTCAAGCAAAGATATTTTCATTCCAACAGATTTTCAATGTGTGATTATGACCCGTCTGATAAAAGGTGCTGGCTACTGTTAACAATGAGAAATTTATGAATGTTTGAGTTTTAATTATGTATTTTAACTTTATTTTAGTTCTTATTTGATCATTTAATTAGTGTCTTAACCTTTGTATTCTGTGATTTTTAACTATTTTTTTAAAAATTATTGTAAGCTGCTTGGAGTCCTTACCAGGAAAAAAAGCAGGGTATAAATGATGATGATGATGATGATGATGATGATAATCATAATCATAATAGTAATAATTTTTTTTAATGAAGCAAAGCACACACATACAAACATGCACACGCATGCAAAACAAGCACAGAAAGACTGGCAGGTTGATCAAAAGAACTTCAAACAAAAAAGCCATCTCATGCTTCTCATATTGAAAAGTCCATTCAACAATGTAGCAGCTGTTGTAGTTGAGCAACACAAGTTGTGCATTTTACACACTTTAGACAAGCTGTGCAAAAAATATTCTTGCAAATACAAAAACTCTCTTGAGACCAACAGAATATAGCTTATCCCTTTTTGCAGTTGAGAAGGAGAAGAAAAGTGGTTCTTGTTCTTGTGAGGAAGGACAAGATAGACAAAGATTTATAATCCTGGGACTTTTTTTCTACTACGTGGTGCCATCTATCTATTTTATTGCACCTTTTGGCCCCTTGACTTTGGAAACAGCAAAGCAATCAATCAGAAATCATTGAGAAGCAAACAAAAAGAGCCCCAGAGAATCTGGTATCAGCATCATAGAATAATGGAGTGGAGAGAAAAATCAAGCCATCCTCAAAACATAATCACTGAAAGCGATCTTAAAATATCCTTAAGTACCTATAAAGCAAAGCCAGTTGGGTAGAAAGTCCTGCATGCTAGGTGTCACCACCAAAAAAACCCTATGCTGCCTCTTTTATCAACTAAATTTCTGACAGTGCAAGCTGGATGGGAAGGAGAGCCTCCAGCTGGAGACTATAGTCTGAGGACAATATCATGTCAGCAGCAGGACACTAGACTCGGGCAATTTCTGCACTATACTGTTATAGTGCTATTATTCCACTTTCAATATCCTATGGAATCCTGGGCCCTTTTCGCACAGCATTTTCCATGTGAAAGGGCCCCTCGAGCATCACACAAATGTGAGGAGCGGTCCACACAACGCACTCACATTTGCGCGATGCTCTAGGGCCTGGCAGGCCCCACTCGTGCACTTTTTCATGTTCGGCTTTAAGCTGAAAATAGCGCGGTTGTGCTATAGTGCCATTATTCCGCTTTCAACATCCTATGGAATGCTGGGGTTTGCAGTTTAGGGAGGGGAATTTAGAATTCTTAGCCAGAGACCTCTTGGGCCTCAGTAACCTTACAACCCCCAGAATTCCACAGGATGTTAAAAGTGGAATAAGAACACTATAACAATGTAGTGCGGAAATGGCCTAGGCCCTTTCCGCACTGAGGCTTCTAGCGCAAGCGGGGGAGGCCAGCAAGCGCAAGAAGGCTCGTCCGGGAGGCTGCCGCTTCCCCCTCCTTCCTTCCGCAGGCGAAGGAACCAGCGGGGAAGCGGCACCGAAGGAGGCTTGTCGCGCAAGCCGGCCTCCCCCCATGCGAAGCGGGAGACCTCGCGCCGGATTCCCACCCCGCGCGCGCGAAGCGGGCGTCGTCGCGCCGGATTCCTCCCCCCGCACGCGTGCGCGAAGCGGGCGGCATCGCGCCGGATTCCTCCCCCCCGCGCGCGCCGGATTCCTCCCCCCTGTGCGCGCGAAGCGGGCGGCGTCGCGTCCCCTCCACGCCCGCGCGCGTGCGAAGCGGGCGGCGCATTCGTCGCACTACCTCCCCACCCCGCTCCTTCCTTCCGCAGGGGCGGAGGGAAAGAAGCGCGACCCGGCCGGCTCCTGGAGGCTCCGCACGAAAGGTAAGTGCGGGTGGGCTCCGGGAGCGTTGCGCGAGCGCGGGGTGATTTTCGCTTGTACGCGAAAATCAAAAAACCCGCGCTCGCGCCACTTCAGCCCCGTGAGCCGGGCGGAAGTGGGAGTGCGTCGTGTGGAGCGACACTCCCACTCCCGCGAGGCTCACGGGGCTATCGCGCGGGCAAAGGCCCGTGCGAAAAGGGCCCTAGTCTCTCATGTGGTTCTTAGAAAATAGTCTGTTCCCAGTCTGAAAATCTCAGGCCAAAGTAAAACTGTTTAGCAGGGTCTACTGCACATAAAATCCAGTGGTCCCTCTACTTTTGTGAGGGTTCAGGGCACAGAATCCTCATGAAAATGGGAAAACCACAAATAACTCTCCCTGCTCCCCCTCTCATTCCCTTCTGCAGCTCCCACTTTCCTGTTCCCATGCAAAACAATGGAGGGGGAATGGGGGAAAAAGCTTGCATGTGTTCTCCACTTGGGGGCAAAATACATAGGAATGGGAGGGAGAGATCTGGAGAGGGAAAGGAAGGCATGCAGGAGGTTTCCTCCACTCCCTTCCTTTTCATTTTGCACTGAAACAGGGGAGCTTCAGAGGGGTAAAAGAAGGCTCACACAAGGATTCCGCCTCCCCCATTCCCTTCCATTTTGTCTTGGTAGAAGTTCTCTGTGCTGGGGCAAAATGGATAGGAATGGGAGGAGGAGAATGGGGAGAAGGCACACATGCTTACAAATAAGCACATTTGCGAAGATCAAACCTGCAAGTGTAGAGAGAGGACTGCAATGTTTTTGATGCCGTAGACAGCAGTTAACATTTGACCGTGGGTTTGATGAGGACTCTAAAACCCATTTGCCTGGTGACAGCAGTTGTGCCCACCAGAGTGGCAGAGCAGCCAGTGAAACTCTTTAGAGCAATGGCAGGACTCCACCCATCAGAAGTACAATTCACCACCTCTAGTGATCTATAGCCTGAGGTGGCCACATTGCTCTTCCTAGTGAGAAGATTTTTTTTCTTAATTCAGCAAAGCCTACTATTAATGTATGCCAGTAGTATGCATCTTATACCAGTTCAGATTTTTTTTTTCATCCTAGTAACAAAATCATGTGGGCCTCTAGATGTCATTGGACTCCATCTCCAGGCATTCCTTACCATCAGCTGTACTAGCTAGGAATGCTGGAACTATGATCTCTCCCCTTATTTATTCTATGCTTTGGGTGATGGTGTGTCTCCAGGCAGAAATTTCTCCTCTCACCATGTACCTGATCCTTTCAATTGGAGACGCCAGTGAATGAATGTGGAGCATTTTACATGCAGAGCACGCCATCACGCACAGAGTGACAATGCCCTTCGGCTGCCAGCTGAATGCACAAAACATTCCTGCTCACTGAGGAGGACTATAAAGATGGCTTCCTTCCCAGAAGCTGTGCAGATAACATATTTAGATTTGTTTGGCCTCTCCTGCAGAGCCCAGGTTGGCAGCCAACATGCATAATGAGATATAAACGGTACAAAATATAGTTCCTCAAATCTGGTTTGTGCGTAACCCAGTGTTCTTATTTATAATAGTTTCAGATTAATAATATACACCGTTATACCTTGGATTGGCTGTACCAAATTAGTGAAAAGTTCACAAATGTTCTTTGTACACTTTTAAACTTCTTTCTTACAACTTCCTCAGTGGCTTGCAAATGTTGTGCCTTTGGGGAGGGTTGACTTCATTTTTCTTTCCTGGAAACCCTGTAAATATGACATACGGGCTGCCCTCACCATTAGGCCATGGGTGAAAATATAGCCCAAGGACATCTCTGATACTCTGTCACAAAAAATTGGGAGCAGGGTGAGACATCACTTTTCACTCATGGGGATTCTCCTTTGGTCGTATGCTCTTGGTGACAAAGCCTCTCTAAAAGTTAAAATGTTATCAGAATGGTATAAATGTGCAGTGTGAATATATCCTGAACCACTAAAAAAGAAACGGCAAGCATGGAAGTAAAAACCACCATCTCAAAACCTGTTTGAACAATCTGGATGATCCTCAAAACAAATGATGTTAAGGCAGACTGTGGCAATCTGGCCTTTGTAAGGGATTGCCCAGTTTGCTGTCCATAGTTACTTGGTGATAGGCAACTTTAGGACCCCTGCTATCTCTCTGTTATGGTTCATTCGTTTTAAAGTAGACACGTGACCTTGTCACACTACACAGTTATAGCCCTATGATTCCACTTTAACTTCTATGGCTGCATCCTATGGAACCAGTAGTGCTCTCTGTGTGAGAATTTTAAATAACCCTCCCTAAATTGCAAAGAGAGCCAGAGGGGTGTAGTGGTTTGAGTGCTGTACTACAACACTAGAGACCAGAGTTTGAATTCTTGCTTGGTCATGGAAGCCTACTGGGAGACCTTGTGCAAGTCACACTCTCTCAGCCTCAGAGGGAGGCAAAGGCACACTCCCCCGCCCTCTAAACAATTCTTGCCAAGAAAACTCTGTGATAGATTTGCCTTAGAATCCCCATAAGTTGGAATCAACCTGAAGGCACCCTACAACAAGAAACTAAAAATCCAAGGATTTTATAGGATGTTACCTTGGCAGTTAAAGTGAAATCGTAGCACTATAACTGTGTAGAGTGAAAGGGCCCTTGAGGAAGAATGTCTCTTTAGAATACTGATCTTCAAACAAAAGACTATAATGCAAGACACAAGACCACTTATCCCCACTTGGAAATTCCATAGGTGTCCTCCCAAATCCAACAAATATGGTTCCTTCTACACAGTCTGAAAATCATTAATCCCCCAAAATTGTTGGCCTTAGTTTGGCAAACTCCATACAGATGGATCTGTAATGAGTTATTCCTGTTTTTATTCTCCCTTCCCTTCCCTCCAGTACACGCACACTCACACTAGATGCCTTCCTGGTTGCTGACACAATGTGTAAATTATTCATCTGTTATGCTGCATGTAGTGAATTGGAGGATTTCTTTAAATAATTAAAAGCATTGACAAATGCTTATTAACCCAAGAAAACAGTTAGCAATACTCAATGATTGTATGGACCTAAATGCATTTCAGTTCTTATAGATGGTTGTTACATATCTCTCTGGGAATGGATTACAACAAATTGGTTTACTCAAGTATAGAAGCAAAGGAGAAAAAAAATGAAATAATGGATACCTAAGGGCGAAACAGCTAGAATGTTAATGATAAGCTCCATTAATTCTAATGTAATGATTCTAGAACAGTCAGGATGCATGTGAGGTCAATTTTTTTAAAAAATCCATGGGATCCATTGTCCTTCTTTCTTCGGCCATTTCCGCACTGCACTCTTATAGCGTGATGATTCCACTTTCAACATCCTATGGAATCCTGGGGGTTGCAGTTTTGGGAGCCCTCCCTAAACTGCAAACCCCAGGATTCCATAGGATGTTGAAAGTGGAATCATTGCGATATAACAGTTCAGTGCAGAAATGGCCAAGGATAGGGCCAGTTCTCCCCTTAGACATCATGAGATAGCCCCTTTTGTGCATCCTAAATTATCATAGTACCCTCATGAGTACACCATGCTCTCATCAGTACCAAAACACAGTTAAACAACCATTCAAATCAGCTTCTGTATGTGGAATGGCAGAAAGAGGGAGAGCACACATCATCCTTTGCCTCAGGAATGTCTTAGGCCATTTCCGCATTGCACTGTTGTACTACTATTATTCTACTTTCAACATCCTATTGAATCCTTGACTTTGCAGTTTAGGGAGGGACATTTAGAATTTTTAGCCAGAGAAGTCTTTGGTTTCAGTAGACTGCAAACCCCAGAATTCCACAGGATGTTGAAAGTGGAATATTAGCACTATAACAGTGTTGTGTGCAAATGGCCTTAGCCTAGGCCTGTATACAGGCTTCCTTTGCTTATCTGACAGACCAGAGTGCTGTCAACAGCAGAAATGGTTGAAAAGAGGAATCCATCTCCTATAGGAAAGATAAAGGACGTGCATGTAAAGTCTCTCAGCTGGCTTGGCACCCTCTGAGTTCCGTTTGCAAGCAGTGCACATGTGGTCTCAAGCAAGCCTCTGTAAGCAAGAAGAATTGATGGAAGCCTGCCATTCTGATGCTTGTAATACAGACAAGTTCTATTAATTCTGCTAGGGATCTGCTCTTTCCATAGGCAATGAGGCCTCTGCAGGCAAGAATAATGGATGAAAGAGTGGGCCCCATGTTGAGTTAATGGAACTTTTCCTTAATTTGGAAGTGTCAAAAATCCGAGTCATCAAATAATGGGGCATCAAATGGCAGGGGCTTCCTCTATTGGCATTGCTCCCTCTCTGTGGATTTTCAAACTACAGTTAGGGTTATTTCTTCACACAACCAGGGATGGGTGAATCTGTGCCCTGACTCTGTTAGTCTCAACTACAGGTGGTATTGTTATGCGCCTTCCTTCAGGTTGACTCTGGCCATTTCCACACTACACTGTTATAGTGCTATGATTCCACTTTCAACATCCCATGGAATCTTGGGGTTTGTACTTTTGGGAGAGGAATTTAGAATTGTCAGCCAGAGAGCTCTCTGGCCTCGGTAAACTACAAACCCCAGAACTCCACAGGATGTTAAAAGTGGAATAACAGCACTTTAACAGTGCAGTGTGGAAATGGCCTCAGACTTATGGTGACCCTGTCATAAGGATTTACTGGCATGATCTATTCAGAGAATGTTTGCCATTGTCTTCCTCTAAAGCTGAGTGAGGGTGGCTTATTGAAGGTGATCTGGTAGCTTGCCATGACTAAGTGGGGATTTGAACTCCCATCTGCCAAAATCCCAATCCAACATTTAAATCACTGCATCACACTGGCTCACCCCAATTAGAGTAGACCTGTTGAATTACAGGGACTTAAATGAATGATGAGATACCAACCAACTGTTGATTGAATGAGTCTACTTTAGCTAGGACTAGCAAAAGGACAGAGGCGGGAATTGTATGACTCTTCAGATGTTGTTGCACTGCAGTTCCCAGCATTCTTCACCCTTGGCTACATTGACTAGGTCTTCTGGGACTTACAATCCAACAACATTTGAAAGGTTGCATGAATCCCAATCCTGAAATAGGGCTAAGGTCTATGTGTTCTGGTTTCTCCCATATTTGAATACTTCGGTTCTCAAACTTTTTCCATCTTGTTTCTCAAGAAAGTTGGCAATTTTGGTGACTTACCAAAAACAAACAGATCAGAATTATCAACCATCTGCATGGAGCAAATGCAACAGCATAGGTGGTGGTGAACCTGGCTGTCATGTAGCTGTGGAAGATGAAAAGCCTCTTATGAAAAAAGAAGCAGCAGCACTTCTAAGGCCCTTTTTGCAGCGCCGGCGCTCGTGCGATGGAGGAGGGCGGCTCGCGCAAGAAGCCTTCTCCGGGAGGCTGCTGCTTCCCCCTCCTTCCTTCCGCATGCGAAGGAACGAGCGGGGAAGCAGCAGCCTCCCGGAGGCGGCGGCGGCTCGCGCGTCCGTCCGCCCCCCGCGCGCGCAAGAAAGGAGCCTGTCCCGTCCATCCCCCCCCCACGCGCGCGCATGAAGCAGGACGTGTCGCGTCCATCGCGCTAGCGCCCCGCCCCGTCCCTTCCTTCCGCAGGGGCGGAGGGAAGGAAGCGCGACCCGGCCTGCTCCCCGACACTCCGCACAAGAGGTAAGTGCGCGCGGGTGCTGGGAGCGTTGCGCGAGTGCGGGTGATTTTCACTTTGAAGCGAAAATCAAAAAACCCGCGCTCGCGCCGCTTCAGCCCTGTGAGCCCGGCGGAAGTGGGAGTGTGTTGTGCGGAGCAATGCTCCCACTCCCGCGAGGCTCACGGGGCTGTCGCGCGAGAGAAGGCCCGTGCGAAAAGGGCCTAATTCAGCACCACAAAGACAGCTGAATACATGGGGTTGAAACCCAGAATTTTAGGAATAAGCACCCAAATCTCTGTGTTTGGATGAATCTATTTGTCTTGCTTTTTCCAACATTTGAGGGTTTTTTAAAGAAAAATCTCAAGTCCCTTTGTAAAGGGATTTGTGAACTATAGAAAGAAGGAAAGAAAGAGAGAGAGAGAGAGAGATCCATTCCTGCATGAAACCAGAGCTTGTGAAAGTTACTTTTTTGACTATACCTCTCAGAGTCTACCAGTCAGTGTAGCTACTAGGAGATTTTGGGAAGTTTAGCCCAAAAAAGTAAGTTCCATGTGCCTGTTTTATCAATTCTATTTTTTCAATCATAGTCTATAAAAATTGATTCATTCCAATAATAGTTGCACCTTGTTGTTTTAAAGCAGCTGTAAATGAGATTTTTTAAAATAAAAACCAATGTTTTTCACTTCTTCAAATCTTAGAATTCCCCCGCTGTAATGACTGACACTGCTTTTGGATGCACTTCTGTGTTCGTTCTTAGAAGGAGTGATAAAATTTCCTGGGGATTCAACACATAACAAACCTCTGATTTTGTCCAAAATGGATTACGTCAACAAATGCCATCTAGAAACTGAGCAATTACAAAACCCAATGACTGCTCTTCAGATTTCTGGATGATAGAAATATGGCAACCATGAGATTTTCATCTCTTTATCATCTCCACTGATAGCTCTTCTCCCCCCCCCAAACACCTTAAATGTATGAATCCCACAAGATGCCTGCAACTGATATAATCCAGGTATCCTATAAATCTTTATTGCCATCCTGACACTTTGATTTCTTACTCATCATTAACCCTTCAAGCTGATCTGTTTATCTTGCTCTGATATGACTCAGCTCCCTCTGGTGGGGCACTTACAAGGTTTGACCTCAAGGCCAAAGATAACTCAGTGTCCATCACATCAGTGAAATTAGGATGGGAATGGGAGTTCCAAGTACTTACAAGCTCTGAGGTAAAGTATTAATCATGTGCCTAGTATGCAATGCAACACTTCCATTGGGACTCTGTTGTCCAGATGAGGATTAGATCAGCTAATGAAAGCTGAGAAAAATCAAATTTTACCCTGCTAAAGAGTGTAGATCCAAGCTCCTTCTGATGGCCGATGAAGAGCATCTTAACATAGATAATTTCCCTGTGTGTGATGCCTGCATGTATCCAAGCCAGTTTCTTTCGACAGTGGGCAAATGGGATTCAACAACGGTGACACCTTGTTTGCTAGTAAGTACATAGATGCACGTGCAATTTTAAGGGAAGCTTGACATACAGACGTTAGCAGGTAGTTGTGTTTATTCTTTGTGCTGAAACAAAAATCAACTGCAGCTTTCTGGAGATCCAGCTGCTACTAAAGGCACAGAAGGAGCCAAAAAACATATTTTAAAATGGAGTTGTTAACCATACATTGAAATTTATATCTCAATTTGATCTCTAAATTGAGTTTACACATCTCGTTTCAGCCAGGGATTTGTGCTGGCTTTGACTTTTGAAAAACATGCAAAACAAGCTAGTATATGTTCATTGCTGGTCTCCTTTTAGCAGTTCAACAAAAGGGGATGAAAGGGGAATTCATCTTCCTCTTGTTTCATGAACCCTTTGCCACAACTGCCTAGCTCCCATGCCCTAAGTAGGTCTACATAGTCTGTGTATCTTAAATATGAACAGTTTTAATATATATTTATCCATTTGAATTATTCATTATACATACAAATTACATACAGCATTTATATTTCATCCCCTCCCCCTGCAACCCTGGAACAGTATATCATAATTTCTTTTTCCCTTTATGTGGTATATCATTTTAATTCTATCATCCACATCCTCATAGCCCTCTCTCTCCTTTATAAACTCAGTCAGTTTCTCCTATCTCCTGGACCAGTTCTCTTCTCTGAGGTGACCTAGATATAACCTCCTCTTCTTCAATATAAAATCAAACAGTCTGCTATATAGTCATTCCATCTGTAAAGGTCCCACTTTTCTTCATCCTTCCACCCATAGGCAATCACTGCCTGTGCCACTATTAATAATTGTTTAATTAAATATTCCTCCTCTTTTTGGTCCTCAATATCCTCAACATTAATAACCAGCCATCTTTATTTATTTATTTTCAACCTTTTCCCTATAATTCTATTAATTTCACATTTAATTTCTTTCAAAAACCTTTGTATTTTTTCACATTCTCACCACATGTGAATATAAGTTCCTTTACAACCACATCCATGCCAACATTCAGATGGCATTGTTTTATGAATATAAGATAGCTGATGTGGTGTTCTGTAGCATCTTCCTATTAGTTTCATCTGTTTTCCCTAACTTTATTATTTTTATTTTTAACCATCTCTTGTTGCATTTCTTTCTTATTAATCCTTATAGCCACTTCCCAATTCCTAATAAGCCTTTGGTCAAATTAAATAGATTATTTAAAAGTATTCTGTAGATTTTGTGTATCTGAAATATGAACATATTCCTTTTTCCCCATGTAGCCCTTCATATGCTGCTTTCCCCTTCCTGTGTTGTCTTTGCATTAAGTTTCAGATTTAAATTATGAATGATGATGATGATGATGATGATGATGTTCCTACACTATATGTTACACTGTGGCTTTCAGTGATGGGTAGGGTTGCCAACCCAAGTGTCTCATATTATAAGGGATGTCCCTTATTTTAGGACTAAAAAGCTTATCCCTTACAGGGCTGTCAGGTGTCCCTTATTATTAGGGGTGCCCCCTCTTTTAAGGTTGGAAAGGTTTTCCTTTCCTGTAGACTGATCTATATGCCCCCAAATCCTGTATTTTGCAGGGTAGGCTCTTCATAAAGACCAAAATGTGTGCATCCTGTAATTTGCAAATATAAATAATATGCTAATTTTACAGAGAAATACATGGATAAGTTAGCTGAGATCAATACTTCCATTTGGTATTTCAAAAGAACACAGATTTTTTAATAGCTATCCTTGTTTCTTAACCCCGTATGGCATAAATTTTGACTACCCTTTATTTGGTACCCTGGCAACACTGAGGATGAGCAAGCCACGCCGTGCTTGCCTCAGTATTCTGTCTGTAAGATGGACATGATTTTCCACCATATAAAGAATGAATGGAGTTAGGAAAATGGCATTTGCACTAAAACAGTGGACAGAGGATGTGTTATGAAGGCAAATAATCTGCATAAGATATTGGGGATGAAATTGACCAGGAGACAGATTTTTGCAAAACATATTATAGGAAGATGGAGGAGTTTGCCAGTTCCTTACCAAGTTACTGTCATTTATTTCTGATCAGGGGTAAAGCATCCATGAGACTATTAAAATAGAATGGTGGCTCAGCACTCATTCATGTAACTAGATCATGTTTTAGCCGTTGCTCTATTTTAAGAAGTTCCAAAGAGGTTAGCAGAGATATTCCAACTTGCTAGTCCCTTGGATCTACATTACTCCAGAAACCTTTGACCTAGATGAGAAAAAAACCCATGCTGAAGCACATAACTCAAATGCTAGCTGATGGTCTATTAAAATTGGCTTAAACGCAGTGTCAATGAAGATATAAAATACCTTAGCAGTCCTTACAGTATTTGCAAATCTGAGATTTATCCACTAAAACATAACTCCTAGCTCACTATGTGCTTACTCTAAATGTGTCACTAATATGCTTCAGATCCTTGCTACTCAGGTTGTCTTTTGGAGGTCCCTGCATATTGAGGATGAGGCCCACAGAGCTGTACAATGAAATAGAGGGAAATCTTTGCTTTACCTAATGAACAGCATAACTCTAAATCTCCTGTTAGAAGAGAAGGCAGAGATCATTCTCAGCCTAGAACTTTGGATTCTGAAATGAAGGAAAAGACAGACAAATGGTTGCTGCTATGACTGGCCCCAGGCTAAGCTACAAGACAAAGGACTAGTCTAGTACAAAGCTGGATACATCCAAAGGCTCTCTGACCATGGTCTTGTCTAGTCTTATAAGAGCCAAGGACAGGGGTGCCCAAAGTGTGACCCAAAGAGCCATATGCAGCCTTTGGGATCTCAAATTGCAGCCCCCAAAGTCACTAACTCTCTTTAAAAGTTAAAAAGAAATCCAGAAGATTTCTTCCCCCCTCAAAAAAAAAAAAAAAAAAAAGAGGCTCCAAACCACTGCAAAACAGTGGTTTTGCTCCCTCAACTTCCCTAGATGTTATGTTTTCCTCTATATTTAAGTCAAAATAGTTGATATGGACTACTGGCCATGTATAATGGGGGGAGGGCAAAAAACCTTGGAGAAACTTGTTCTTCTTTTTTTTATTAATTTTTTTATTAATTATACAGAAAAAAAAGAACACTGACACAAAACTAAAACACCATGTGATACAGCTAATAATAAACAAAAAAATTTCATCCAAAAACAAACTTACATTATTATTTCTCTCTTATATAATTACAGTCAAAAACTTATTTAAGCCTACTCCCCAAAGCCGATTATATTTTAACTTATTTTTTTGTTTGTTTGTTTGTTTATTTTATTTTACAAAATTATGCAACTCAACTTCAATTTAAACAATACACTACATTATTATTACAAAAAAGGTGAATAACCCACCCCTCAGAGGAGAAACTTGTTCTATTTGAAAGTTGCATCGGTTGGTTAAATTGCACAAAGAAGTGCACAAATTAGGGGAAAAATGCATAAAAGGTGCAAACTTTAGTGCAGGGAAAAAACCCACAAACTCATACTCTTCAATGTCGTCACATGCAGGATGCAAGAACAAGCAAAGGCGAATAGAGTATCAGGCAGGCTTAAGTGCAGGTAATGTCCTACTTCTGTGCTTGCTGTCCAGCATCTGCTATTCAACCTCTGAGCAGTGCAGTTCTATACAAGGCTTCCTCTGCTGTGGCCCCCCCCACCTATGAAATACTCTCCCCTTAGAGACTTGAGTGGTGCCAACACTGGTGCCATTCCAGTGCCAAGAAAACATTATTATTATTTTTTATGAAAACCTTTGGGGCCTAATTGATTTCATCCAAACCTTCACATGGACATAGCTTTACATTGACTTAAACTGTCTCAACAAGGTTTTTATTTTTAAAAATATTATTTATTACTGTACATATCATATCAATGTGAATACAACTGAATACCAATCAGGTTGAATTTGATTAACTTTCAAATTTTACGTTGAAATATTAAAGCTGTAAATTAAATTTTTAAAAATTGCAAGTTTACCAAAATATTTTGATCCTTTTTCAACCTATGATTAAAAAAAGTCCTTTCCTATCCATAACATTTATTTGCTATTTTCTTATTACTTCCCACTTACCCATTGTTGGAATTTCTTATGTAAATTTACATAAACTTCTTTACACTCAGATTTATTAGTCTCAACAAATTTTCAACTGCCTTTATTTTTTAAAAATCTAAGTTCTGATATTTGTGAATTCTGAAATTCTGATTCTGATATTGACAAGCTGGAACATATCTGGAGAAAGGCAACTGAGATGATCAAAGGTCTGGAAACCAAGTCATATGAGAAACGACTGAGGGAGCTGGGTACGTCTAGCTTGGACAAGCGAAGATTAAGAGATGACATGATTGCCATCTTGAAATAACTGAAGGGATGTCATGGAGAAGATGAAACTAGCTTGTTTTTTGCTGCTTCAGAGGCCAGAACAGAAACCAATGGATTAAATTCAAAGAACAGAAATCCTACCTACATATGAGAAAGACTATTTTTACTGTAAGGGCTCTATGACACCTCAGGAGATGATGGAATTTCCAGAAGTTGGATTGATATATCTCACTGGTGTATTCCTGGCCTAGATGACCCTTGTGGTCACTTCCAGCTCTATGATTCCCTGCTTTTACTGTATACTACCCTGAGATATTATGATATAGGGTGGGATACAAATATTTTAATGAATAAATCAATAAAGATAAATAAAGTAGCCAATGATAGATCTCAGCTCCATCAGATGTTGTCAAATCCCATTTTTACACCAGGCAGTTTAGTCACACTTATATCTTGTGGCACTGAAACTCAATATGATGCTGTTACATCACATGTTATTACAGGTCACAAGGGAGTGATGCAGGAAACTCATGGAGGTGAGTGTTGCTATTCTCTAGAGGTAGTCAAACTGCAGTTTATGGGACATATGCAACCCCAGGACCAGTTTGGAGGGCCCTAGGGGTCAATTATTTTTTTGAAAATAAAATCATAAAAATCAGTTCAGTCCAATTCACCACCACCCCATGTTGCTTTACTGGGCAGCAGCCTCTGTAAGCAATGATCTCCTGTCAATCAGGGCGCAGCGTACAGACATTAACATTCCTCTCTCCATCAATTTCTGTGTGACAATCAGAAGCAGGACCTCTGTTGCAATTCCTCCTCACTGGAGATCACTGACAGGAGTGGAGGTGGAAACATCGGTCTGCTGTGCCTTGACTGAAAGGAGAACAGACCTCCATTACTTGCAGTGGCTGCTCCCTAATAAAGCAGGATGGGAGGACTGTTATGACTGTGACAATAGTGCTACAATCATGAATACATGGGCTCCATGAATATGAATCAGTTACAGATGCATGATGCATACCTAACTACAGTAGTGAATTCCAGCCCTAGTCTGAATTGGGTATACATCCTGACCAGCAATTTTCTTTTTCATCTTTAGTTTCCCCATTTCATTATTAGAAAACAAATTATCAGGGTGCATAAAGCTTGAAACCAGCTACTCTAGCAACTTCGTGTTTGCATTCACATTGTGTGTGGTGGTGGATTTTTTTCAAAAAAAAAAGGAGGGGGGAGAAACAAGAATTGTGTCACTTTTCCTCTTCTCCCAATTACTGTGCAACTAGGCATTAGTGTCTAATCTCACTTTTATAGCAAACACTTCCCCCTTCCCCCTTTTTTTCCTTCCAACTTCTGGACGTGTGCCAAATACATTAGAGTGAAAATTGGAGCTATTCTCTTCTTTTCTCTGCCAATGTTCTCACAATGGGGAATAATAGTTTATAAATTACCCAGGGGGGAAAAACAACAACGAAAAATGCCAGTCTCATGGAAGCTCAAAAGACCTATAGGATCCAAATCGCACCTTTCCTGCTACTTCTTTTATACCCACATTTGCATTCAAATGTAAACAACTCTTACATTTTTTTTTCTCCAGCGGTATTAAACATTTAAAGGAGGTTGTTTTACATGATGCTTTGTTCCAAAATAGCTCCAGCTAATGCCTCCATATATTACTGGCTCGTTTGTATTGTACCTCCCTGAAAGGGGGGAAAGGGGGGAGTAGTGGAGGAGAGGAGCAGTGTGGGAACAAGCCAAACTGCCTTAATTATTCACTTTCCCTAACTGAGCACCGTTAGAGAACAAAATAAAAGCTTCTGCCTCACGTCGTTTGTTTTTACGTGTTTGGGAATTTATTCTGCTTCCCTCAAGAAGCTTTTAAAAATGATGAACTGCGGCTTCTGAAGGAAGAGAGAGAAAGAATCTGTATGCCAAATCATCTTGAGTAACAGTGAGCACAGTTTCTCTAGGACTGGAGGGCATGATGCGTAACCGGAGAGTACAAAGGGATGCAGATATACCTGAGCAAAGATGACAAAGGAAGCAAAGGGGGAAAGAGATAAGGGGCGTTATCCACACTGCCCAGTTATAGTGCTTTGATACCGCTGTAACCGCCATAGCTCCTTCCTATAGAATCCTGGGTTTCATGAGGTGCTTAGAATTCTCTGCCAAAGAACTTGGATGGCTCATGAAATTACAAAGCCTAGGATTCCATAGGATACAGCCATGGCAGTGAAAGCAGTATCTGGCCTCAATCCAGCATCCTTTCAATGGAAACTTCTGCATGTGAATGTATGCTATGCTGAGCCATATACCCTCCCTCCAACTTAGGCCATTTCGGCCCTACACTGTTCTAGTGCTATTATTCCACTTTCAACATCCTGTAGAATCCTGGGCTTTGTAGTTTACTGAGGCCCAAGAGCACTCTGGCTGAGAATACTAAATGCCCCTCTCAAAACTGCAAAGCCCAGGATTCCATAGGATTTTGAAAGTGGAATAATAGCACTATTACTGTGGTAGGGTGGAAATGGCCTTCGTGTGAAGCCCCTAAAGCTGCCCTGCATGGCTGTTCCATGCAGGAAGCAGGCAGGGTAGAACAAGAGTCTGCCTACCTCCTCATAGCCAGGGGCAGAATGTCTACAAAAGTGCTCATACCCTTGGAAGATCCCAGCCAATCTCATTGCTCATATCATCATTGTGTGCATGGCCAGATGCTCCTATGATCCTGCTTGCTCAAGATAAAGCATGTTAAGGCCATGTGCAGTGACTTCAAAGGTTTTCAATGAGACCAGTGGGGGGGGGGCTTTGGGTATAGGAGGGGAGAAAGGAAATGCCAACCCCCATAGGGCCTGAAAAAGTGCCTGCATAGCCCCCAGAAAACCTTGTGATAGGTTCGCTTTAGGGTGCCATAAATTGGAAATGACTTGAAGGCACACAACAACAGCAAGTGATAGTTAGGCATGCATATTACCCTAATCAAGATGACGACGACGACTACTACTACTACTACTTCTTCTTCTTCTTCTATTATTATTATTATTATTATTATTATTATTATTATTATTATTATTATTATTATTATTATTATTTCTGAATCCTGTGCCAGCTACTTAGTTAAGTACACCAGATTTACTGATTCATAACTGTTCTATATTCATGATCACAAGTTAGTCATGATTGTGACCCTATTGCTGTGGTAACTGTATTCTCCTAACCTACTTTACTGGCCATTGGCTGCATGGGGAGAAGGAGGTCCATTCTGACAGTGATTGCAACATAGCACAATGATGTTTCCATCAGGTTTTTTTTTTTGGGGGGGGGCGGAGGTACCAGGAGGAGTTACTTAAGTATATTTAACTAAGTAGCTGACATGGGATTCTAGTAATCACTATTATTACCTTGCTATATAGACACTTATGCCACACACAACACAACAAGGAGTAAGTAGATCCTCATTCATATGATTGCTCAAGGTCTTTGCAGCCTGTAAGGATAGAAAGGACATTCACCATTGTTCACTTCTTGCCCCTCCCCAAAATGATTTACCCACAACTTGGGAAACCCAGCCTAGAACAATAATATAGTGGTGAGAATTTAGAATTTTGTTTGTCTTTACTATATATTGGTTTGGTTGTTTGGTTGTTGTTGTTGTTTTTGTCTTATGTATTTATGTTTATTTTTTTAAAAAAAATTCTAATAATATAGTGGTTGCATAATGCAACTCTTGAAATGGATATGTAAGGTACACTGCAGTGATGTAAGAGCTTAGTCAAAGTCAAGTAAGTGTAATTATTAAAACAAGAAAGAAAGAAGAAAGAAAAAAAATACTGCCCAACTCACCTTCTTGGCAGTGAACACCAGGGCTTGGAAAGTTACTTTTCTTAAAGTAATCAGTTGTCATTATTCATTACAATGTTTAAAATTTTAAGCAACCTCTGTATCACTTCCTGTTGGGGAAAAAAAGCCTTCTCCTCAGTCTAAACTGATCCAAAGAACCATAAAACATGGCAAAGCTGCAAAAATATGGAGGACCACAAAAATGATTCTGAGGACCACATGCGACCCACAGTTCACAGTTCCCATCCTCTGTTTTCAAAAGTAGTGTATACCTTTTCTGTTATAGATTTATGAGAAAGAGAAGAATATCAAGATTAATAGAAAACATCATAAAAATTTAAAAATTCCATTCAAAATCTCTTTGGAAATCTCCTTAATTCTTGTATTCCCTATACACAGGGAAGAAAACATTGTTGCCATTGTTCTTGTACATTAGAACCAAAAAAAACACAAAGATTTATGTCCCTACGTATGATCATACTTTTTCTACTTGTGTCTTTTCTGAGTGCATATTTTGGAAAAAAAAAAAGGAGGAAGTTCAGGAGAGAGACAATTAAATTATTTCCCCTGTGGATCTACACCTCCTGCAACACTTCTTAGATGTTTGGCGAAGACCTCAGTTCCCAGACTTGGGCCTGCCCTCAAATTATACCTTTGAAATATTACTTTAATTAGTAGTGGAATGCATTTGAACATTTCCAACTACAGAGTTGTGTCCAAGAGGGCATACTTAATAATAGTAACAGTAAAGAGCAGTATTTACGAGTTAAGTTTATGTTCTGGTCCCTTGAGAGGCACCAATCCAACAAAAGCATTGTTTTATCTTTCATCAAGTTACTCAAAGGAAGATGAAATGTAGCAAGTGGCTCATTAGGGTTCGATCTGAGTTAATATGCAAATTTTAATCCATTTAGGACTATGCTCATACAATCAATCAATTAACTTGTCTGTCTCAGTATTGTTCGTTATTTAAAAACTGCTTTTAATGACTTTGAAGTACATTAATTAACAGAATGCTTAGTTAAGAGAGAGGAAAAAATTGAAATTCAGCATTCCCCAGAGCTTCCACAGGCAAATATTTAATCTTCAAGTCTAATTCCATGATTAAGTTATATCATATACTTGACAGCAGTTTCACCAGAATTGCACGCTACAAAATGTGGTTTCATATAGAATCCTTCTGGAGGCTTAAACCACAGAATTTTTAGGCAAAACAGGTAGAATTTCAAATGAAGATTGGTAAGATTGTAATTAAATGAGGAAGAATAAGAATCTATTCTGATGAATCAATATCCATTTCCTTTTCATCTGTTGGTGAAGTACCTTTTTAGGAAACATGACTGAAGACATATGTTTAATTAAATTAGGCATGGTAAAGCACAAAGTCATAGCACTAACATTCTGTTTGAAATCTGGTGAACTGGCCAGATTTATAATTAGGATTAACGAAGTGATTAGCTTTACATCTGATGAGATTCGGGCCCTTTCTGCACCATACCTCGATATCGCAATGTCCTGGCAGGATCCCGGCATTGCTATTGCCAGGATGGGATTGGGACCTGAACACACCCCACTGCACCTGGTTGGCTGCCAGAGGATGAGTGGTGTTAGGGACACTCTTTTCCCTTCCACAGTACAGTCTGTCTCTTCCTGAGCTTGACAGCACCTCATCACTTACTGCATGCCTGCAGCTGATGGGATCTTGGTGGGAAAGGGGGCCATTATCAGTTTTTCCCCCCAGTAATGGTATATGGTAGAATCACGACAGATGGGGATGTGACAGCACCTGGTCAGCAACAATGTCATGTGAAAGCATGTGTCCTGGACTGGGAGCAATAAGTCACCACGCTGGGATGGTGACATAGGGCCTCAGTTTATTGGTGTTTTCAGACTACGATATTCAGACTTTGCTTCCCTTCATAGGTCTTTTTAGATGTCCCTGGTATCCATATAACTCTCCTCCAGCACATTCCCAATGAGTTTATCTTTTTCTTTGTCAGCTTTCTTCACTGTCCAGCTTTCAGAAACCTACATAGACATCAGAAATATTTTGCCATAGATGACTCCTAAGGCCCATATGGACGGACTGGATAAACCAGAAAGTCCCTGGTTTTGTTTCTGTTCTTCCAGGTTGTTTTGGGGTTGTTGTTGTTTTGAAATCCACATGAAGTTTTCCCCATTCTGATGTATTTCCAGGGAACTTCTAGCACTTACAAGGGCTTTTATTCTCAACCTCTGGGTCAGTTCAAATTAAACCAGTATTTCCAGAAAGGAAATGTAACTCTCCACAACAGAATGTTTCTGTTATCCCAGAGCTAGCTGAGATGGCCACTGCCAAAAAACATAGCCGCTGTTCCTGGGACAGCAGATTCAACTGAGATCAAGTGAGAGAAGGTAGAAAGCTACCAATAAAAGAAAATAATCCTAATGCTTAACTAGTATAGTATTGCTAAAGCATTTTAATACTTTGAGTGTAACTATGATTTTCTGACCATTTCCGCTCTACACTGTTATAGTGCTATTGTTCCACTTTCAACATCCTGTGGAATTCTGGAGTTTGTAGTTTACTGAGGCCAAAGAGCTCTCTGGCTGAGAATTCTAAATGCCCCTCCCTAAACTGCAAAGCCCAGGATTCCACAGGTTGTTGAAAGTGGAATAATAGCACTATAATGGCCTATCTCCTTTTAATTGTTGTAAACTGCTTGAGTCTGAATCTGGGAAAAAAGCAGGGTATAAATAAAGAAGAAGAATGAAAAGAAAGAGAAGGAGAAGAAGATAACAATAACAACAGCATGTGATCCTTCAAGTCACCTGTTGACTTATGACAATCCCATGAGTTTCACAGAGTTTTATTAGGCAAGGAATACTCTGGCCAGTTCTGCACAACACTCTCATAGTGCGATGATTCCACTTTCAACCTCCTATGGAATCCTGGGGTTTGCAGTTCCGGGAGGGGCCGTCTGGCCCCTCCCAGAACTGCAAACCCCAGGATTACATAGGAGGTTGAAAGTGGAATCATCGCGCTATAAGAGTGTCATGCGGACATGTTCTCTGAGGTGGTTTTGCCATTTCCTTCTTCCAAAATGTAGCCTACAGGACCAGGTGCTATACAGCGGTGTAACTGTGGAGTGTGAAAGAGTGTCTTTTAGTCTCTATCTCTCACTAAAAATGGGGTGATATGGCCAGCCACTAGTATAAGGAATAAAAATTATACCACCCACCCTCAGCTTGAAGGCCCTCCCAAACAATTCTGAGATGCTTGAAAAAGGAAGTTTAGTATATAACAAATATTCCACAAAGGTTAATTCTTGATTCTTTCTTGCAAACATAAGTTTCTTTTCTGTTGCTCATTAAAAACATTTCTAATCCTCCCCCACCCCAACCCCCAGGAGAAATAAAGGGGGGAACTAAAGTTTCCTTGTGTGTCAGGATCAACCAGCCATTGCCAAGGTAATTTGTGTTGAGTTAGACAATGAGAAGTGTGTCTCGCTGTTTTTTTGGATGAGGAACTCTGCGGACCCAGTTCCTCTTTCAATAATTCAGCTCAGCAAGAGCCTGGTGAGCTGTGTGCTTTCTCTGTTAATTCTCCGCACACACGTACCTGCCTTGTTAAGATTCTGACTCACAATGTTCAGTCATAGCTCTTGTTTGTTCATCTCTAACAGGAACTCCTCAAACATTTACAGTAACAGAGAGAAGAAACCAAGAGACTCACTTGAAAGAATGTTCTGGAGCCAAGAAGATTTTTTGGTATTTCCCCATAACCATAGTTATCAGCCTCTGGGTATCTTTTTATTAGTTGTTTTGCCTGAGGGTTGCTTTTGGCAATTGGAATACATGGGTTGTGATGGTCCCTAACCAGAGATTTAAAGGAGCTTATGTGGATAAATGAGCAACATGAAAACATACATAAACAGAACTAAGACATTCAGCTCACAGCCTGCAAATATAAATGGTATGAAAATTTCTTCCAAGGTCTATCCAGGGTTACTCTGATTTCTGTTGCAAGGTTTTGGGACTTTTTAATTTTTTAAAAAAACTTTTTTATTTTGAAAAATGTAGTCTTATAAGATTATATGAAAGTATAATTTGTGCAAGGCCACCCTGACAGTCTTGAAAATTTTGAAATAATCCATGTGACTGACCAACCAATCTGGTAACAGAGAAAAAAATGCAGGAAGAGCGGTCCACCACTTGAAAATTGATATTCTGTCTTCATTTTTGGACTTATTATCACAAATATTATTTATGCTGTCTTGGCACCATTGAGCTGAAGGTGGCAGAAAATTTGGGAAATAATAAAAAATATCCCTAAGCTTTACTGAGCAGCACTTCTAGCTGTGTAGAAAGGAAGCAATCATCTGTAATCTGCAAATATGTGATAAACGCTGAATGAAGAAACTTTTTTTTAAAACTACAGATCTCAATTTCTCCCTGCCCACATGGCCCATCCACCATTTATGGTTATATGAAATTCAATTAATATTATTACCTGCAAGAAGTTACTGTATTTTTTTAATGAAATAACATTTTTTCAATCAGTCAATCAGTTTATTGTATTTTGGCAACGAGCTGTTATATAAAAATATAGAAAAAGTAAAGGGAAAAGGTCAGATAAATTAATTTACGTGTAATAGTCTACGATAGATTAATCACTTTCTGTACCCTCCCACTTACATTTTATAGCATGTAATCATAAGGCCTTAACAAGAATTTTTGATGTTCTAAAGGATATGTTTTTCACAGCATCAAATAACAGAAAACAGACCTTCACAGAAAAGAAACTTCTCTTAAGAGATTTCAGTAAAGGGAAAAAGATGTAGTATTCCTAAGATCATTATAAATAGGGTATTCAAGCAATACATGAGTTAAATCTTCTGGTGAGACAGAATTGCAACCACATTTTCTGTCCTCTTATATCGGCCCATCTGAGCTGCCAGTGGAAGAATATTTAATCTTGCATGTAGAAAGCCTAACCTCATTTTAAGTTAAAGTTCAAAAATCCACCCAACAAATGAGAACAAAGTTACTACTTTGGTGTAGTGAGTTAGTGTACAGATTGGTGTGGCAATGTTTACTGGTTATCCTTTAAAATTACTTTTAGGAACATTTTAAACTCTTTTTAGAGGTGTTTTGCACAAGAATTTTGGACAAGATTCTCTTATAAGCCCCAAAGGGTTTTCTTTTCTAAAAAAGGAATGAACAATAAAAAGGGAAGACAAGGAGGCATGTTGTGGGTTACTTTTAAAGGCACTGTGATGAGTAATGCCAATCATTTATAGGTGAAATACTAGAATGAGTGTTGGAACTCAATTCCTTTTAAATAGTGTCTTACCGACGTCTGACTGCTGTCATTGAAAATTCTGCTTTATGGTCTGTCACCCAGGGAAGACTCACACAGCAGTGACACAAGATAGAATGGGATTTTGGAGTAATAACATCCCACTTACAAAACTCTCTCTTGAAAGTAGTTCAATTGGCACAATCTTTAGGAGTTTTTAGGCAGTTGGCAAAAATTGTTTATTCTGCCACCCATTTAAAATGGCTGTCAGTCCTTCTGATTTGATTTGATTTACTAAGGTTCTGCTTTTGAGATTTTTATCCATTTCCATTTTTTATTGTGTTAAAATGTATGCTTGGGCCCTTTCTACAGCTTACCTTCTTGTAGTGGTGTCTGGTGGGAATCCCGGCAGTGGCGCTGCTGGGAAGAGAGCATGGCTCCCTGCCGAAGGAAGTGCAATGGCCTTGCCTCTTCCTTCCGCAGCACAACAGGGCACTTTTCCAGGCTGTGTTGGGGCAGGAAGTGCCTCCATCGTGCTTCCAGGGCTTCCGCAGGCCAGATAAGTCCATGATGGTGATGCGATTGCAGGTTATTAACGGGGAAAACATGTCAATGATTTAATCCGTGATTGTGCCACCTGGGAATTACAGAAGGATGGCACTGCAACAACGTCATTGCAGAAGCATTGTCCCAGTCCCATCCTTCTCCCGTCCCCATGGCGGGATGGGAGGGTGCTGTGCAAAGAGTCTTGCAGTTCTTTTTGGGGGCCAAAATGAAGTATATGCATTTTTTTAAAAAAGTAGACAACATATTGACATATTTTGAATTAATTTATATTTCTGAGCAGTCTCCAAAAGTAGCTTCACCTAGAGTATTTTGGAGTAGCTCAGTAAAGAGGTCTCAAAATAGGTAAGAATATAGCCAGGTCTTCTGGGGATGGATACAGATGGTGCACCAACTTCATTTGGTCACATGACACACATTCTTGCTCCAAATGCACTCGTTTCTAGGACAGCACTGGTCCTAGGTACACCCACAAACTGCACTCCTGAACCTACAAAAATCATCCAGAACAGAAGACCAACCAAAGCCCAGATTTATCAGCTCTCTCAGTATGGGCACCTCTATCTTGTCTGGGATTCAGCTTTGGTTTATTCTGCCTTTATCCTGTCTCTCACTGAACCAGGTTCCTCCTGGTCATATCTTATCCCACACTTTAAGAAAGGAGAAAGGGAGCTGAGTGCCATCACCAACACACTGATGACACTTTACCATGAGGCTGACAGTAGTGCTCTACAACCAATGTGCTCACTGACTGCCAGTTGGAAAAAGCAAATGGTCCAAATGTTTGTTTCAAACTTCTCTGCAGGAAACAACAAACCATGGCACGTTTCAGAAAAGCCAAAGCCAACATGTGCAGCTGTTTCCTTGAAGGAAGAGGGTATGTTTGTCTAGCTGTTTAAGAAGGTATGGTCAGAATCCAGAAATAGCAAGATGGTTACTGAGGTTTTGCTCCTGTATTAGCCTCATCACCTCATGTTTTCCTGAGATGAACAGCAAATTTCAGGATTCTTATGCAGCCAAATCCTTTTTGTGTGTATTTTGCCTCCATCAGATCACTTATGGGAAAACCCCACATTTCTCTTTTCCAGCCTCAGTGTACGTAAGTGGAATTGCCCCAATAACTAATTCATGCTGTGAATAGCAGTAGCTCGTTTCTGAAGCATCTGTCAAAATCCTAAATACAGTTGTTCCTTCATTTTTATGAGGGTTCAGGACACAGAACACTTGCAGAAGTGTAAAAACCATGAATAACTCCCCACTGCTCACCCTATAATTCCTTTCTGGGGTTCCCCCTTCCTGTCCGCATGCAAAAGGGAAGGGAATGGGGGTGAGGGAAGGCTCTCAAGAGTCTTTTCCCCACTCTGAAGCTCCCCCTGCCATTCCTATCCATTTTGCCCCAGCACTGTGTACTTGCTCAAACCTCCCCCTCTCCAATTCCTTTTCATTTTACCTTAGCATGAGTTCTCTGCACCGGAGTAAAAATGAATAGGAATGGCAGGGAGAGCTCTGGAGGAGGGAAAGAAAGGCTCATGCAAGCTTTCCCCCACCCCCCATTTCCCTTCCATTTTACCTTGGCATGAGTTCTTTGTACCAGAGCAAAATGTATGGGAATGGGAGGAGGAGAGTGGAGGGAGGAGAAATACACACTCACAAATAATCAGGTTCATGAACCTCAAACCCATGAATGTGGAGGGAAAATGTAGTTGCAGAGATCAAGTTTATAGAGTGAATGCACAATGGATTTGAAACTGGATGGTCTTGGGACAGTGGGGGCAAGACTTCCAATTATCTTCATAGAATTGTGCAGTTGGAAGAATACACTTTCGCTCTCGCTCTCTCCCCTTCCAACACAAAGATTCTATGTTTTTCGTTCTAGGTAGGTAGGTAGATAGATAGATAGATAGATAGATAGATAGATAGATAGATAGAACTACAAGAAAAGAATTACATGAAAAGTGCTGACGAGGAATGGAAATAATTAAAAGAAAGAATGGTAAGAAAGGGATAACAAAAAAAGAATTACCAAAAAACAAAACACCCACTTTTACTTTAACAGCTGTTTCACAGAAGAATGGACTACCTTGGACACTGGTGGACTTCCTATCTTTGGAGATCTATAAGCAGAGGTTGGGCAGCCATCTTTTAGGAGTGCTTACTTGTGCATTCCTGCATAGATGGTCCTTGGCATCCCTTCTAAGATTCTGTGAGTCTATGAATATCCTCTATTATTTCTTTCCTGGTTGAAAATGAGATTCCTGATAATCAAGAAGACCCACTGGGAAGAATAATAGTGTTGTGAAACTTTTATCCAGCCCATTTCTGCCCTCCACTGTTATAGTACTATTATTCCACTTTTACCATCCTATGGAATCCTGGGGTTTGCAGTTTAGGGAGGGGCCTTTAGAATTCTTAGTCACAGAGCTCTTTGGCCTCAGTAAACTACAAACTCCAGAATTCCACAGCATGTTGAAAGTGGAATAATAGCACTATGACCTTTTTTACACCTTACCTTGATAGCGCGACAAACTAGAGCCCTCACGATATTACCAATATTGCAAGAGGCCCAGTAGAGAGCCCCTTGCAGTCTGCACACGGTAGGGCATTCGTGAGAGAGCATCAGTCCCCACCCAGTGCCTTGTCCACGTGTCGGCATCCTGGGCCACGCCCAGGTCCCACTCTGTCCCCACCCCACCGCCCCTGATTGGTTGGTGGTTTTTCTTTTTCTTTTTTATTGTTTTGTTGGCTATCGTGCTAACATTAGCACAATAGATCCTACCAACAGGCTGTTTCATACTATGTTGGTAACGTGCTAACATGCTAACGATAGTGTCGGGTTCTTAAAAATCAACACAGTCGGCGGACCCCGGGGCCTGCTGTCGTCTCAAGTGTGAGTGGTGACGCAGCCCCTGGGTGGCCTCTCATGGCAACGTGTTGTGCAGTGTTCCCTGCGGCGATGGGGGCAGCGGCCGGCCTGCTGCTGTGCGGAGTGTCCCCGGGGAGTTGCTGCATGAGGGACAGGCAGCAGGGACCACCCACACCCCGCCCACTCCCGGGTCCTTCCTGGAAGCACATCGGATGATGACTCCGCAGGCCCTCTGGTCGTGCGACCGATGCGTGAAAGGGAGGTTATTTTCGCCTTTTAGGCGAAAATAAGAAAACGCGCTATTAGCACTATCCATGGCTGTGATAGTACCTGGTTCTCCAGAACGTTATGCGATACAGTGGCTCGTGAAGGGGGGAGAGAGCGTGCCTAATACGCTTTAAAAACACCATGCGAAAAGGGCGTATAACAGTGTTAGGCAGAAATGGGCCCAGTTTTTCATCCAGTATTCAAATATCCTGCAGTGTTCTAAGAGACTTTTCTGCACAGAGAATGCACATTTTCTACACAGGAAACAGTGTTTTCTATACAGGAAGTGTGGATATTTTTTTTGAACCAGGAAATGTGTTTTTGCACAAAACTACAGATTTTTTGTGTGTGTGTGCAGAAAAAAAAATCTCCAGATCATTCCAGAATGCTCAAATGTGGAGACAATAAAGCTCGATATATTCATTTTCTCCCTGAAGCAGGGAGGACTAATTATTTCTCCACGGGTGTGTGGAGGAAATAATTGAAGATTTACATTCCTGCAGCTGACAGTCCTAGGCTAGAGGGACCAATGGCATAACTAATTCAGATGGGTCCGATGAAGCTTTTAATGGGGTGGGTTGTGTTTCTATTTTAATCTGTTTTAAATGTGCTTTTAAAACTTGTCTAACTTGTGTGTTTTAAACAGAACTGTGGTTTAGTTCTCTTTCATCTTCTACATAAATAGCTTTTTTTTAAAAAGAAAAAATACAGTTTGTTTTAAATCCTTGTGGGTTGCCTTGAATCACTTTACTATGGCTGCATCCTACAGAATCCTGGGGTTTGTAATTTTGGTAAGGCACTAAAAGTCTCTGACAGAGAATTCCAAATACTGTTGAGGAATTGAGAGATTTTTAGTAATAAGTCTCCCAAACAGCAGAGTATTCTGTAATGCACAGTAGTTGAACAGATTACCAGCCCCACTACTATCACCCCACCCCAGGCACACTTAATCTAGTTCAAAATAAACAAAAACTGTTTGGTTAAAAGTATGTAAAAGGATTTACTCATATAATCTTGTGCATAGTTTACATAGGTTCAAATTCTTGAAGAAAGGTAAGAAGAAATTAAGCAGTCATATGCTTACAGAGAAGCATGCTTGCCAGAGGATTGGAGACCACATGCTTGCAGGGAAGAGGAAAAGAACATGCAAGGCAAAGTTGGTGTTGACTAAACAACAGGAAGTTTACTCTAGGCAGTCCCCTCTATGCCTACGATACACATGCAAACTAACTAGCCAGTTAATTAAGCAGGCAAAGGTTGCCATATCACTTTACTATGGCTGCATCCTACAGAATCCTGGGATTTGTAATTTTGGAAAGACACTAGAGGCCTCTGACAGAGAATTCCAAATAGCGCACGGAACTATCAATCCCCAGATTCCAGAGATGCAACTATGGCAGTTAAAGTAGTATCAAAGTGCTATAATTGTGTGGTATGAAAAAGATATCAGTATAATGTAGCTTCTTGCATTGAGAGCCAATATGATGTAGTGATTTTAGCACTGGACTATGACCCTGGAGACCAGGGTTCAATTCCCCACTCAGCCTCCAGAAAACCCCATGACAGGTTTGCCTTAGGGTCACCATAAGTTGGAAAAGACTTGGAGGCATACAACAACAACAACAACAACACACATAGGATTGCCAGATTGGATCCACGATGGATCTCCTGTAACTTTAATCCAAAATAGATCTTCAAGTAGGATGGGTAGTGTAAAGGTATGATGAGTGGGATGAAGTACCTGTTCTTATCTTCCAAACCCAACTTTCACCTGCGGCTATCCCCTCCCAGTATAGCTATTACCTTGCCAGAGGAGAAAGGTAGCACAGAGGCACATCCAGTGATGGTCTTCCACATTCTTTCTCCTGCTCTCAACCAGTGAGGTGAGACCCATATTGGGAGGTTACAACTGGAGCTGAAAATTGTGGTTTGGAAGGTGAGGAAGGGCTGGTACTCTTATCCTGCTTGATGGAGCTTTGTAGTACCTCATCCTGCTTAGAGCTCTGTTCAGCATTAAAATTACAGTATCCCTGTCCTGATCCAACCTGGTAAACCTATATGCACATTCTTTGCCAGAGAGCACAGCAACTCTGCAAGCATTTCTGGTGCTCAAAGAATTCTTCCGAAGACATTTTTTCCATGCTTGCAATTACTCCTATCTACACTTAACAAACATTATAAATCATGGGTTATAAACCTATCGTAAATCCTTAGAGTATGGGGAAAATGACTTATTTCACTGATTGCAGGATTTTAACCAAGGCAGCTATGTAGTTGTCCAGTTGCTTGGCATTTTCACCAGCTCCTTCCGAATTCCCCTTTCCCCTTTTGCTTTAAAATGCATTTTTTTAAAAAAGAAAAGAAAAAGAAAAAGAGAGTTCATGCCCAGGCAACCTAAGTGTATTGCCCCCTTGGCTTGCAAACTGAATTAAGCAAAGCATTCTCTCAAAAATGATATTGGTGGAGCTCAGGATGGACACCAGGTCAGGGACAGATATGGCTTTCAAAAGGAGAGATTGGTGATTGCAGTAAATTTTTAATTATTATGACTGTGGTTGTTAAAAGAAATACAATGCAAGGGCATTTGTCATTTTGCAATTCTGCCATGGAAAATAGGTGGTCAGTTGAAACATGCTCTGAAATCAATTCCATATTATCTTTCGGACCACATGATTTTCCTTCTTCCTCTAAGAGGTCATGGTCTTTGGATCCCTTAATAGAGAAGAAATGGTGCAAATGGAAACAGCAAGGTGTCTTGTGATAAAGGATCTGAGGGGGAGCAGACTCTTTGATGGTCCTGTCCTGCCCCAAAGGCGACCTGCAGGAAATTAAAAAAAGAGCCCGATGAATACTACATACTCTTATCGATCATTTGAGACCAACAGTTCTGCAAACCTTGAATTTCCCAGGTGGCCGCCATCATGGCAAACCACTTCTTTCTGATCTTGGGTTGGCTTCTTTAGGCAAAAGGCGCCCTTCCATTACTGCGATGGGGCAGAGTGATTTATCCCTAACCTAAACAGATTTAGCCTGTGGTTATTCCACTGCCTAAGAAATAATAGGAAGTCTCCAGGGTCATATTTCCTCATAGAGGGGCCCCTCCTGTCTTTCAGTCCAGTCCGTGAATGTGTGCTGATAAATTAAAATGCTGTTAACAAACAGCACCTGTGACAATGAGTACAGGAGCAATCCCACTTTCTTTGTATATGTGTGTTAGCAGATTGTAGCCCTTAGCAACCACTATCTGATTAATACCGAAACTGCCTGCAGCACAGAATTCCGTGCTGGGAGATGGGACTTGTGAATCACTCACAAAAGCTTTCATTAAACCCTGATCCTTTGCTCGTTCTTTCTCCCTCTGACTCCCTCTCGTTGAGTCATGCAGTTTCATTCGTACAAGCATCAAAATGCAACAGGCACAGAAGCTACCAGGAAAGTATATGAATTGACCAGAGAAAGTAGGGGGGGGAAAGAGGGGGGAATAGAACTAGATACATTAGTTTGAATAATTCCCTCTGGTTGCTTAGCATCAATAGTATATTTACTATACTAGTGGAGGTGGTGGGGAGAGTTTGTTTTCAGATCACTCCATTGTGTGTCTGTGTATGTTGTTTCTCTCGGGAAAAGTCTGAAATCTTCAAACTTTTTTTTTATTTCTTAAATGTAACTTTGCAAATCACAGGCCTTTCTGCACTACAGTGACCATTTCCGCACTACAGTGTTAAAGTGCTGCTATTCCACTATCAACCTCCTATAGAATTCTGGGGTTTGTAGTTTAGGGAAGGGCACTTTGAATTCTCAGCCAGCGACTCTTTGGCCTCAGTAAACTCCAAACCCCAGAATTCCACAGAATGTTGAAAGCAGAATAATAGCACTGTAACAGTGTTGTGTGGAAAGGCCCACAGTTACAAGCAAAGAAGCCATGCCAGACATAGTTGCCAATCCCCACCTTTGCACTCAAGTGGTTTGATAAGGATGCTTGCCTCATGACTGTGCAAAATACTTTGCCCCAGTGAATGTAACGAACCCAGGACAATAATATGACAGCGACTTGTTTGTGCTCTGAAGCAACCTTGAATTAGCTTTTCAAACACTTGAAAAATTTCAGCTATTTGGAATGATCTTTGAGCAGCACTCAAACAATCCCTGTGTCTCAGTTGTGTAATCTGCCTTGAAACGGAGAGACTGTAATAAGTTGCCATAAACAGCTCCTGCAAAATTCCCCTCCCAACGAGAAGGGGAGGTGTGTGCAAGAGCACCCCTGTAAGTATAGATGCCTGGAAAACAAGATTCTGTGTATGTGTGTGTGTGCATTTATCAAATGCTTTCAGTTTTGTGTTCAGCCACTTTTTCTGAAGCCTCCAGTGAGTCATGCAGTCCTGTGACTGTCTAGGCATTCGTCCAGCCCCAAAGGCTATTAAAAGCCTCTAACAAAAGACCCTGGAGCTGGTTGGAGCAATGAAAGGTATGACCCACTGTCTGTTAATACACTGGCACAGGCAAAAACGTTCACGTCAGTAGTGGGCTTTCCACTAAGCGATAAATATTTAGATATAATTAAGATGCTGGGGGTGGGGAGAAGCAAACAGGACAGTTCATTGCCCATTTTTTCAGTACAGGAAGTCCAAACCACACTGCATCGTTGAACTAAAATCAAAATTAATAGGGAGAAGAGCAGGGGATAGTCAAAATGTTATTTAACAGACCTGGGTCATAGGAGATTTTTTTCACATGCACAAACACAACCGCACATATTAGACTTCTTAATGTGTTTTGTTTAAAATGTGCGTATAAGATTAATCACATAGGACACCTCTATTCTAACAATAGCAGCAGCAGCAACAGTTCCCTTAATATTTTCTGAGCAGTGCTATATTCTTTAAAATGTGGAGTGGGCCAGAAGAAAGAGAAAAGAAGATGGCTTACTAGAAATCTGGTCACCATTTCTCCTCTACAATGCAGATATAACTTCAACACATGGTTTTTGGTGTGGTGGTGTACCTTCAAATCATTTACGACTTATGGTGACCCTAAGGCAAACCTATCACAGACTTTTCTCAGCAAGATTTATTTCAGAAGAGGAGTTTGCATTTGTCTTCATCTGAGGCTGAGAGAGTGTGACTTACAGAGATCTTCTCCAAGCCTTGTAAGACTTCATTCAGCCTAATACCACTGCCACTGTAGTAAGTAACAGGCCTAGAGCTTGGAAAAGGTATGTGTTTTAGGTGGCAACTCTCTAAATCCTCCATATGGGCTGATGAATTTGTCATCCAAAAAAGGAAAAAAAACTCTTGTAGTAGCTGGCAGTGTGATAGCATGGCAGACGGAGTGGTCTGGTAGTTGTTACATTGGCAATGCTCTATTTTGCGATGCCAATTTTATTTAGCCATTCCTGGCACTCACAGAGTGAGGTCAGAGGTAGAGGATATGTAGCTGGACAGCAGTGACCATGGCAAGAGTATAGAAGGACCAAAGCATCATAGAGTTGTCTAATAGTATTTTAATTTAACCTAATTATTGATATTTTGATTGATATTATTGATATTTGACATTATTGTTGAATTTGTCATGTAACATTGCTCTTAATAAAATTAATTTGTTTTTAAAAAAAGAATCATAGAGTTGAAAGAGACCACAAGGGTCATCGAGTCCAGCCCCATGCCATGCAGAAATGCACCATCAGAATTTCCCAACAGATGACCATCCAACTTCTGTTTAAAAACCTCCAAAGAAGAAGACTCCACCACACCCTGAGGCAGAATATGCTACTGTCAAACTGCTCTTACCATCAGGAAAATCTTCCTAATATTTAGGTAGAATCTCTTTTCCTGAACTTTGAAGTCTGGCTCCATGCCCTAATATGTGGAACAGAAAAAAACAGGTTTGCTCCATCCTCCATATGACATCCCTTCAAATATTTAAACATAGCTATAATGTCCCCTCTTAACCTACTCTTCTTCAGGCTAAATGTACCCTACTTTCTAAGCTGGTCCTCATAAGGCATGGTTTCAAGGCCTTCTACCATTTTGGGTGCCCTACTCTGGACAAGCTCCAGCTTGTCAATATCCTTTCTGAACTTTGGTGCCCAAAATTGGACACAGTATTCCTGGTGGGGTCTGACCAAAACAGAATAGAGTGGTACTGTCGCTTCCCTTGACCTAGAATACTTTGTATGGAACAGCAGTTACTTAAATGAGTTGCCCCCTTGACAGTCTCAGGTGCTACAGCCCAGACAGAGCTTTAGCACCAAAAGGAGAATGAGGCTTAAGCTATAAACTGAAGCCTGCTCACATGTCCCATGGGCTCCCTTCCAGGGATAAACCAGATTTAGTCAGCTACAGCCACCTGCCAAGAGCTGACCTCATCTCTATTGATGAGGAAGTAAGGCCTTGTGTTTGAGATTGACAATAAATCCTTCCATCTATTACCAAACTCTTCCAGGAAAGACATGAAAAGAGGGGAACAAACAACCTGATGATTTCTTTCCAGCAGCCAGCAGACAGACTTTCAATTCAGGGTGAACAACACTAGCATTGTTCCTGTTTGGTAATCAACTTTGTGGTTTTTCAGTGTAGAAATCCAGGTTGTGATCCTGAAGATAATAGATGCCTTGTTACCTGTAATACGGTAGAATGGAACTGAGGCATACAGACAATAATAAAAAACACACATAAAGGACAATTTAGAGGCTGACCCCTTCAACAATATGTGTCTTCTCTGGATATACTCAGCGTTTACTATCTGCCCCCCTTTCCAAAGTTAGAATAGAGAAACCTACACCCCCCTCCACTGAATTTAGTTCTGCACCCCATCCTTTGAAGTCCCAGGTCTTATAGGAGCAGTGTACAGTTCACATTCACATTTGCTAAGGTTAGGAGCACAGGACCCCTGCAAATGTGGAAAAAACACAAATATCAAAATGTGTATGTGTCTATCTGTCTGTGGGAAGGGGGCCAAGGCATGGCCATTTCCACACTAGACTGTTAATAGCGCTATGATTCTACTTTCAACATCCTATGGAATCCTGGGGTTTGCAGTTTAGGGAGGGGCCAGCTGGTGAGGAAAATGGGCATTCAGAATCTAACCCAGGTCAGGGAAAGAGGGTGGGCTGTCAGGGTGGCCATATACTTCCTCTTTCTCTCCCATCTCTTTACTTCAGTCTGGAGGGCACTGTGAGAGGGTTTGTGGTACTGAGAAATCAGGCTGCAGTCCATCCTTTGCTGGTCAGAAAGTGGCTGGTGGAGGAGGAAGAAGATCAGAGGTGGGTTTTTAAAGGGCTATGTGGCCTGATCAGAGCTGCTGAGAGAGAAGGTTCACCCAGAAAAGAAGCACCTAAGCTGGTGGTGGGTGTGCGTGCAGAGGTTGGAAAATTCACAAATAATCAGTTTCATGGAAATTAAACCTGCAAATGTGGAGGACCAACTGTAGTTGTGTCACGTTGCTCTGATCACTTAGATTCTCATCGTGAATCACCTCTGGGATTCGGTTAGGCAATTGGAATCATTTCAGATGTTGAAGGACTTGAAGCAAGACCCTGGAAGTGGCATACCATTTTTAAAACTTTACTAAACTTCTAGTAGCAAACAGTTCCATTAACTACATTTCCTTGTAGTGTCTGGTCCTTCTCTGAAATGTCCTGGATTCAACATTGCAAAAGAACAGCATAGGATGAAACAGTAGGGAACAGTGTTCATGCTGTTTCTGTGATGCATGACAGTGTTTTATGTGGCTGGTTTGGTGATGAAACAGAAAGGTGGGAAACATTGCCTTCAGTGATGGAGGATCATAGTGTATAATGATTACCATAACGTAATCCTCCCCAAGCACATATCTGTTCAACTGTGTGGCTAATGTCACAATCTCCCTCATTTGTTGTATGACCTATAGTGAGGTTGCCATAGGGTCTAACCACATGCTCCTTTTGTAAACCACAGTATGCACTGTGTATGACACTATTTGAGGACTAGATGAATGTTCCATTTTCTTGTCCATCTGCAAGACTGATATTACAAAACTAGGATTGCTAGTAAATACTGTATTTGCTGGTGTTTAAGACTCACTTCCCCCCCCCAAAAATACTCTTTGAAAATGGGGTGCATCTTATACGATGGTGTGTTTTATATGCCAGCAAATAGTATTTGCCAGTGTATAAATGGGGTGAGTCTTATACATGGGTGCATCTTATATGCTGGCAAATAGGGTACTTAGTGAACAATACATGGCTGCAGGTTGTACTGACCTTGATGAGTCCTCACTTGTACAGGCTGTCATGCAGTGGGTGAAAAGTCCTTTGCAGGTGATCATAAATTAGGCAAAAGCAATTTGTCTCCTCTGTCAGCCCACTGGGGAGAGAGAGGGATAGGGGAAAGGAGTGCCATGGAGAGAAAAAGAAAGAGTATCAGAGGGAGGGGGGCAATAGACCCACCTACAGTGTACCTTAGTCCCACCCACTGTTGACATCCAGCCCCTGACCACTTATCCCAAAGGAACAATGGCCCACAACGGGGGGGGGGAGGTTATCCCACCTAATTTATAGGAATTGACCATATCTTGAACAAAAATAACCAAATATAATGTTGGATTTGATTTGTTTGTTTATTTTTCTCCACTATTAACTCACACATATACTGCTTTTAAGTATTTTCTTTATCTTTCATCCCTTCTTAAAAATGAGTAATGAGAGCTAAAGTAACTGATGATTTAAACTGAACCTGGGCATTCCAGTGGGGAGGTCAGGCTTTTTTCCCTCCATGCTCATTGCTGCTCTGCCCCATCCACACAACTATCCATCGGAGAAGGAATTCTGACTGTTAACATACGGAATTAGAGGGAGAATGGTGGAAGGAGCCAAGAACCAAATTCATTCACCCCCTCATGTGCCTCGAGTTCTTCTCAAGTGCCACAGGTTGCTTTTTATATCAAAAGTGAGAATGACACTTTTGCGGGTAAGACAATATTCCCTCATACTCTGTTCTGTGTGAATTTCTTCTCTCCTTATTTCTAATTTAGAGACCTTCCACACCACAGTTCACAGCAAGCAAGCCACAGCTATGTTTAAATGTGGTTGCAATCACAACATTTTCAACACAGAACCCAGAATTGTCAATGGAGCTCTGTTTGTTTGTTTGCATACACACTCCTCTTTCTAGAGAAAATGGACAGTGGGGCAAAGTTGGCACCAGGGTTATTTTCCCCATGCAGCTGGTTATATCCCCAAAATGAATGATAAGATGTTTGGGGCAAAGTCCTGGGTGGGGGGGGATTGAATTGGGGGTGGGAATAAGGGCTGAAACAAGATAGATGTGCTCATCTTCCTACCTGGATTTGATATTCAAATATACTTTGGATATGTAAATATTCAACAACTCTAACTGGCAGTGGCTCTCTAGAGTTTCAGATACAATTTTTACCCCAGAGATCCCTGGTATTCTTGAGTTGAATTCCATCCAAAGGTCAACCAGGCTTGAGCCTCTTTAGTGCCCCAAATCAAACAAGACTGGGTATGTTCAGGGGAGGACAGTGGTTCTCAACAAGCCTCTGCTAAAAGCTTATGATCAAATGTTTGTTGAATATTTACATATCCTGAGTATATTTGAATATCAAAACCAGGAGAGTACATAGCTACACCACTGTTCAGTGTCAAGATCAATTACTGCAGCATAGCTATATTGACATAAATATATTTTAAAAACTATTAAGATCTAGACCCCAGTGAGTGTGGGAACTGAAAGACACTAACTTCCTTGAGGTTTTCCCATTCAAGAAGCTATCAAAATTTTGTGATCTTATGCACTGCATCTAGGTCCGCCACAATCATCCTGAAGTCAAAATTGCAAGGAGTCTTCTCAGCTGAGTTACAGATCAGAAGCTGACAAGGAGGATCCAACTCAGTTTCTGTAATGTTTCTTAGAATTCTACCAGCGTTCTCACCTATCCAGATTCTGTGTTGGGTTTTGTGTCTTTCTTCTGTCTGCATAGAAATTCATGTGTGTCTTGGTATGCATACTTACTAATGGACACAATTTTTAATTGGATTTTTCCACTAATGTATTTATGCACAGTTTTTCAAATACAGTGTATCTGTGGGGGTTCCATTGCAAGACCCCTGAAAATAGCAAAAAACATGAATCCTTGTGTCACATATGATTAAATGGCGACAACATGCAAGCAGACACTTGAGTGTGTTCACATTCATCTTGTCACTATTTTTGGTATGGGATGTGACTTTCCAAGTTAGCTGGAAGTCACAGATGTGGAGGTCATTTATATGGATGGTCCACTATATATGGATTTTTAGTTGCACACTTCTTTCTTCCTTATGTGTACAGTTTCCCCCTTGTGATAGCGAACTGAAAGAGAGATGCATGTGCTTTCCTTCAATGTTTTATACACATAGAAATTAGTTTTTTTAAAAAAAAAGAAAAGAAAAGAAAAACAAACTTGGTGAATGCCGATGTCTTTCCCTTCACACATTTGAAAGTCAAGACACCTATTGTCAGATGTACAAACAGGGTCCAATCTATGATAGTGTGATACATTCAAAGACAGATGATGATCTATTATAGATTACAATCTATAGTAAATTAGCTACAATAGGATGTAAATACTTGGCTTCCTTAGATGGGAGGATGAATAATTTCTTGAATTCAGTTCTTGCCGTGGGAGGAAATGACTATTTCTTCACAGTTATTATCCATTATTCACACATCCTAAAGTGTTTGAAGATGTAATTCTACCTAGTAAAACATGTCAGGCTTTTTGCAAGAAGATGATGAAGTTTTGTACAGAAAACTCTTTTTTTTTTTTGGCAAGAAAAGTCATGATTGTAGAAAAATTGTAGAAAAACACAATTTTCAAATAAACAAACAGACAGATAAAAACCTCAAATGTATTTTGGGCTGAATAATTTTCCAAAACATTTGTGCGAATTCTGGATGACAGCTATGCAAAATTGATCATCCTGACAGTTTCCTGTCTACCAAAAACTCCTTTTTGCAGGGGGAGGGAGCAGGGAAAGAAATAACTAAACATATTTTTTTCTATCCTTAATCGATGATAGTTTCAGAAACTGGTATTTCAGTTCAGATGTACAGTGATAATACTTGAATTTTGGTAGCATTTCCCTTGAATACAGTGACATCTCCCCATATGCTCAGTCAAAAGATCGAAATTGTGTGGGCTTCTTTTATTCTTACCTCTGGCTACAGAACATAGGAGAGATTTTTTGGCTGTTTTTTTTTTACTGCAGCTCCCAGAGACCCCTTTGATAGCATGACCACTAGGTGTTGTAGTCCAACAAAGTAGACCTACTTATGAATAAATGATGTTAGCTATGTAGAACATCCATACTAAGAAGCAATATATAACTGAACCACAGGTGTTAAGTAAGCAGCAGCAGGAAATGAACATTGCTTTTATGTCTTGGCTGGGAATTTCCCAAACATTGGTGTTTGGCTGCTACTGGAAGCATGGTGAATGATAGGACTTCTTTGTGTTATTGAATATTGTATTACTTGCTGTATTTCTGGCTTCTAGAATCATCCTCACAACCATCTCACTCCTGAATCAACACACATTTCAACCAAACAAAACAAAACTCCAAATCTACAGAGGAGTGATACTTTATTGGCCAACCAAAGTGCTCAAAACACATCAGGCAAGTTTACAGGAGAGGAACATTAGCAGCAGTAAAGTAACTCCTCTTGGGATCAGGGGTGTCTCTATCCAAGAGGAGTTACTTTATTGTTGGTAATGTTGAGTTTAAATTTTATAGTCCTTTGTCTCAGTCCCCATATGGACAAGAAGGGGAGTGACCTCTGCCTGCATTGTGATCCTTCCAGACCAATTGAACAAGACCAGATATTTCATCTGATACAAAATGTAGGCCTGTGACTCCAACACTGTCACTTATTTTCTCCTCTCCTGTACAATTTTTTGAACATCTTTTGCCTGATAAAGAAGCCAGTGGAACTTCAAAAGCTTGTGTGATGTATTTTGTGCATTTTGCTTGGCCAATAAAGGCATCACTCTTTGGCAGGCTTTATATTTTGTTTCCTTTTGCAGTATGGCCAACACAGCTACCTCTAAATAGGTTTTGGACATTTCAACCATCCCTGAATTGCTTCCTTTGATCAAGTGAGAATTAATTTACTGCCCTGTCATGGGAAGTCTGATGCTCCTACATGACTCACAGCTCATGCTATATTGTGTTCAATTATATTCCGGTCATTTGAGCTAATTGAGTCAAATGATACTGTGTCATAGGACTTACTGCATTCCGGGGAGGGGTGTTCTCTCTCGCTGACTACGTAGCTGATATTTACGGTCAACAGCTCCTGGCACTCCATGTACTTATGGACAGATTGCAGGATGAGAGAACCAAATTCAAGCAGCCTGCATTTCCAAAAAATCTCATTTCTGTTTCAGTCTCTGATACTTAACTCTTTGTTGCTTTTTGATATTTCTCAAAGGTGGAAGAACAGACGTCTGTAGTCACTGTTGGAACACTGGCACCACAAATGACCTGAAGTGAAAACTTGCAATGTGTCCCCAGTACCAAAAGAACAATACGGCAGCCTTATCCGGCCAGAAATGATCCTGCCCACTCAGCCTGGAATGGGATCTTTGTAGCATGGATTTTCTCCACTATTTTTCTGTTGCTAATAGAATTGAAATTGTATTACCTTTTTTAGTTGCTCTTTTCCTCTAGCCCTCACATGGCCAATTGGGGAGTGGCCTCTGCTTGCACCGAAATCCCTTAATATTCACAACAGCTCAGACAAAGGCATTTCCGCACCACACTGTTATAGTGCTATTATTCCACCTTCCACATCCTGTGGAATTCTGGGTTTTATTGTTTACTTGAGGCCTGAGAGCTTCCTGGCTGAGAATTCTAAATGTCCATCCTTAAACTGCAAACCCCAGGATTCCATAGGATATTGAAAGTGGAATAACAGCACTATAACAGTGGCCCTTTCCGCACTGAGGCTTCTAGTGCAAGCGGGGGAGGCCGGCAAGCGCAAGAAGGCTCGTCCGGGAGACTACCGCTTCCCCCCTCCTTCCTTCCGCAGGCGAAGGAACCAGCGGGGAAGCGGCACCGAAGGAGGCTTGTCACGCAAGCCGCCCTCCCCCCGTGCGAAGCGGGAGACCTCGCGCCAGATTCCCACCCCGCGCGCGCGAAGCGGGCGGCGTCGCGCCGGATTCCTCCCCCGCGCGCACGCCGGATTCCTCCCCCCGCGCGCGAAGCAGGCGGCATCGCGTCCCCCCCGCTCGTGCGTGCGAAGCAGGCAGCGCGTCCGTCGCGCTACCTCCCCACCCCGCTCCTTCCTTCCGCAGGGGCGGAGGGAAGGAAGCGCGACCCGGCCGGCTCCCGGAGGCTCCGCACGAAAGGTAAGTGCAGGTGGGCTCCAGGAGCGTTGCGCGAGCGCGGGGTGATTTTCGCTTGTACGCGAAAATCAAAAAACCCGCGCTCGTGCCGCTTCAGCCCCGTGAGCCGGGTGGAAGTGGGAGTGCGTCGTGCAGAGCGACGCTCCCACTCCCGCGAGGCTCACGGGGCTATCGCGCGCGCAAAGGCCCGTGCGAAAAGGGCCAGTTTTGTGTGGAAATGGCCACAATGTAGGCCAGTGACTCTAACATCATCACCACTTTGCTCCTGCATGATTTTTAACATCTTCACCTAATGAAGAAGATTGTGAAGCTTTGAAAAATTGCATAATGTATTTTATGCTTTGGAGTTGACCCAAAGGTATCGCTGCTTGTGGATTTTGGATTTTGTTGTATTTTGCTGCATGATCAACATGGCTGCCCTGAAAGATATTTATCTCCTCTTTTTAGTGCTCCTGAGACCTCTCCCAACGAATTTGTAGAGCAGTAAAAGGCTCAGCTGTTTTGACTTTATTCATACGTAACAGGAAGGGGTAATAGAAGTATGAGAAACAAAAACTAGAAATACCTTCCCGCAATGAAAATGTTCACAAACAATATAAAGCGGAGACCATTAAAAAACAACAACTAATTGCTCTAAATTCCTCTCCTTCACAGTCTAGTTGGCCAATTCTCTCCCAACTTTCCTCTCGAGGCTTTTTGACCCCCTTGGCTACCTTCTGGGCCTGAGTGACTAGTGAGCATACTCAGCCCTCATCAGACCTTATATGAATATTATTACTTTCAGAAAGGCATAGAATCCCCTAATTCAGTGCTACAAAGGGTTATGATGATGCTTTCTAAAACTGGTGAATGGGTAGCCATGGGAATCATAAGACCATTTCCAAAGTTCGTATTGTGCCAATACCTTTCTTAGGTCCCTAAAGGCACAACATTCTTTATGCAAACTTTTGAAACCAGATATTTCCTTACTAAATAAACATGGTGTTTAAAATGGATGCAGGAGAATGGGGAAGTGAAAATGTTAGAATGACAAAGATTGAGATCCTACATTGGGATGCTATAGTATAAATCTCCATGTACTAAGTGACGTGTTGATTGTCCTGAGTGGGCAATGGAACAGTGCCCCCTCAAAAAATGCAGAACTGAATATACACCAAATGCTCATGTATGACCATGTGTATCTCCAGGCACATGTACGTCTGCATGTGCAATGACAGAAGATGTCCATCCCCACTCCCACAACCTTGAAATTGAGAAGGACACATAGTCAAACCACGTTCATAGGGCAAACTTACCTGCAGGTGAGATCTCAACAGGATCCTCCTGGCCACAGTTTCCATGTTGCTTTGGGAGGAAGGCTTTGTAAAAGTGTCAAGCTGGGTTTTTTGGGCCACTCCTCCCTCTCCAATGGCCCTGAGTTCTCTGGGAACAACAAAGATGGTAAGACTAAGGGCCTTTCTGCACTATAGTGTTACAATGCTATTATTTCACTTTCAACTTCCTATGGAAGCCTGGGGTTTGCAGTTTAGGGAGAGACATTTAGAATTCTCAGCCAAACAGCTCTTTGGCCTCAGTAAACTACACACCCCAGAATTCCACAGGATGTTGAAAGTGGAATAATAGCACTATAACAGTGTAGTGTGGAAAGACCCAAGGTGAATCAAATTTTGGTTCTCTATTTGAGAATGCAAAAAGAAAACCCTTAGAAAATTCAGACTTGTTGCTCTCCAGTGGAAAGGTCCTTTTGTAGGAACAGAGGAATGGGTTCTTTAGGAAGATTCTGGATCATCAAGGCTGAAAATATATTTGGGCACTGACGAAAAGCATGTCAACAGGTGCGAACAAGATAGCTTTACCATTGATTGGAAGTACTAGTCCCTTAGAAAAAGCAAGTCCCCATTTAAAAATACCAGAAACTCTTCTTTTTCCAGTGTAAAATACCACTGCTGAGTGGTTGAGTCATACAAGTACTAGGATAACTGTGCTGACCTTAAGAAAAAGTCTAAATACCATGTTGCGGTAATCCCCTTATTAGGTCAACCAATAGACCCCAATTTCTCTGTGCAAGCTTTCAAAGCCACAGAATCTTCATCTGGAACACATGGTAGGGAAAAAAAAGGAAGAAGTGACAAAACACACCATCTGTACCAGAGATGTTACAGTACAGTACAGTACAGTACATGTTTTACAGTGGTTTTAAGCTGAAAAAAAAATGGCCAATCTTTAAAAGTATGGGACACTTAAGTGCAGAATGGGAAGAAAATTAGCTGCATGCATCAACAGGCTGCATGCATCGTGCAAGCTGCACTTTTCCCATTCTTGGAGTCGAGAAAGGGGACTGCAGGCTGTCAAATGAGGCTTATGAGGCTACACCTCCAATGGCCCTGAGCTAATGAGAAAGCCCCATTGTAGAAAGAGAGCAACAAATTCCCCAGGAAAAATCTGTGTCATCAGAACTGCCAAAGGTATTCCAGAAATATGGACTCTGGAATTTGTCCATCTGGTGTCTCACAGACTGGATTAAGCCTCCCAATCAGTTATTGGAAACCTCAAGATAAGTCTGGAAGCTAACTTGACCTTTCCATTAGGTTGATTGAAGTAGCTATCTCAGAGAACAGATTTGGGGTGTCACAAAGGGGCAGCAGTTCATGAGTTATTTACTTAGGCCCTTTTCACACAGCATTTTTGATGCAAAAGGGCCCCTTGAGCATTGCGCACATGTGAGGAGTGGTCCACACGACACACTCACATTGGCATGACACTCCAGGGCCCGGTAGGGACCACTCATGCATTTTTTCATTTTCGGCTTCAAGCCGAAAATGCTGCGTGGTCGCACATCACTCCAGGGCCCCGCGTGCACTTACCTGGCATGCAGAGCCTCGGGAGCTGGACCGGTCGTGCTTCCTGTCCAGTGCAGCCTGGGAAGGTCCCAGGCTGCACTGCGAAAGGAAGAAGCGGGGCTCTCGCATAAGCAGGAAGCTCATGTGGAGCCGAAGCAGCAGGGAAGTGAGAACCTCTCTCCAGAGGCTGCTTGTGCGAGCACTGCAGCCCAGCACCAAAAATAGGCGAGTTCAGAAATGTCCTTAGTTTTGATTGCTTATTTACTACCAAGGGTATTTAGAGGTGCTTAAGGGGTGTTTTACCTCATGTACTCACATATATTGGTTAGGTATGGCTACCTAAGGTATGTGTCTTGATTTAAGGGGCTTGGTGTGTGTCAGAATTTGCTATTTTAATTCAAGCAGCAAAATATTTTACCCAGCTGCCAGTGGGAGCTACTGGCTTCCATGCAAGTGGAACAATGAATTGATCTTGGCTTTTAGTTTGAACTTTAAAGCAGATATCAAAGGGCTGAACTCTATCCCCCAAGCTGGTTCAGCACTATGGATATCTCTTCTAAAGTTCAGACTAAAACCCTCAATGGATTCAACACCAACTAAGGGCATTTCTGCACTACACTGTTAAAGTGCTATTATTCCACTTTCAACATCCTATGGAATCCTGGGGTTTGCAGTTTAGGAAGGGGCCTTTAGAATTCTCATTCAGAGAGTTCTCTGGCCTCAGTATACTACAAGCCCAAGAATTCCACAGAATGTTGAAAGTGGAATAATAACACTATAACAGTGTAGTGCAGAAATGCCCTCATATGGAAGCCATGAACCGCTACTGCTGGTGGGACAGTTTCAAAGTTCTAGTGCCACCATCCAGCAGCAGTAGCTTCAAACATTTTTATTTATATTGTTAAAGCAGCAAATGGAAAGCATCAGACACTTGCAAATTTTTTTACACCTGGAAGAAGCCTTGAGACTGGCAGTATGGTTTTTCTTTTTCTTGTTGTAAATTCAATGAGTAATTTATCTCAGACTGATTCAATTCTGTCTCCCCTTGGATGATGCAAATACAGTCTTTCTTTTTTCGCCAAAAGACTCAAAAGGAAGGCCAGTCCTACTTCTTAATTATTCTCACTATTAGAAAGCAAAATGTGTTTTCATGGAGGTTTTGCTCAGCTGCACCAGATGAGAATCTGCAAGCATGTAGATGTTTTACTTCAGTGGGCATGACAACGCGTTGTGGCTTCCTTTGCGGCATGTCTTCCTCCACCTCATGCTCCACGGGGTGATTGCCATAACAACCTCTTTTAATTTTTTGACACAGCAGCTTGTGGTGAGGTTCCTCATCCCCTTTTTTTCTCGGTATTTGTGACGTTTCTGTGACAGCGGCATATGTTTTGGTTTCCTATGAGGCTTCTAATATGCGAGCGAAAGCACTACACAGAATTGGCTTTTTAGCTACAGTACCAGTGTAAAATCACAATGGAAACTCCTCCAAAAAAGAGAAATATCGTGGTTCCCCAAAGTGAAATTGGCTTCTTGGACCGATGACAATGGTGGCAACGAAAGGCTGTTATTAGATATCACTGGGTTTTTCTCTGCCTCATTTTCCTTTCTTTCTTCAGTCTGTCTCTCTACCCTTCTTTTTAAAAACAAGTTGAGTTTGCAAAAAGGTGGGTCCCCCTCACAAAGCATATTAGCTGTGTACATGATGTATGGCAAACTGTGTACCGTTCTCTCAGTTTGTTCCCAAAGTGTAGACAAAAGCCATACTCTGTGAGAACTCTGAGCCAAAAGAGTAATCCAATGAATCTTGAGCAGAGCGATTCCATCTCACCACTAAATGTATGCCAAGGTCCAAACTGGGGTGGGGTGGGTATAAACTATTTTTTACAAAGATTTTGCTTTCAAACCCTGAATGAATGTGTGCCACAGAATATAGCTTCTTCTGGTGCATCCAGGAAAAAGTCAGCTTTGTCACATATATACATTTTGAGGCAGAGAACGTAAGAAGCCAGGGACGGATGACTAAGGACAGCTCTTAGGTGAGAGGTGAGGAAGATTGGGAGGAAAATGGAAGGTTAGGCGAGAGTGCAGAGGCACTTAAATGGTGGGACTTGTTCATTTTCTGAACCACAGGCCTAAATCAAAATAGATTTACTGAGTCCACTGCTGAGAGATAAGTCAACATTTGTGTAACTCCCATTGCATCTATAGATACACTTTAGTTTGACTAACAGTTGGATTTACACCATGCGTGAGCAACTATGTCCCTTTCCACACCTTACCTTGTTCCAGTGCTGGGGTGCGGGAATCGAGTGAGCAGCCTCTGCCGAGAGGCTCTCCCTTTCCTGCTGCTTCAGCTCCGCACAAACTGCCTGCTCGCACAAGAGCCCCGCCTCTTCCTTCCACAGTGCAGCCTGGGACCTTCCCAGGCTGCACTGGGGCAGGAAGGGCAATGGCCCAGCTCCAGAGGCTCCGCACACCAGGGAGCAATGCACAATCGTGCACCATTTTTGGCTTCTAGCCAAAAATGAAAAGGTGCGCAATAGGCCTCTGCCTGCCCCTGGAGCATCGCGCGATTGTGAGTGCGCCATGCAGATTGCTCCTAGCAATCATGTGACGCTCCATGGAAAATGCCATGTGAAAGGGGCCTTAGTGGAAGAAAGGGCTAATTTTCACCTTCCAACACCACCACAAGCCTCATGGACTCCAAAATGCCTTTGTATTCAGCTTCATACAACCAAAATGGCAACTTGAAGTGAATCAAATCAGTTGCAGTCAACAAATTGGTTACAATATGGCCAAAAACAGAATGATGTGGAGTCCTAGACAGTGTGTGGGGGCATCTTCATCTGTTTTGGGAAGTTTTGGCATGATTTGTAGGTGGAAATCACAAGAAAATCATGCTATTTGTGTGACTCTAGGGGTAAGGGGCTTCCTGGTACACAAAAGTGGGTTCCAGGGCTACTTATAGCCCATGAATTGCACTTTTTTACATTGCAATTTAGCCAATGTCTCCTTTTTCAGAGGAGGAAGAGGAGAATTATTTTCCAGCTAGAAAAATCAGTGGGTGTGAAAGGCTTAGCATTTGAACGTGTACAACTGAAGCCAGTTTTCCACAGGGAGATGGAGCAATCTGTCCACAAATTGATATGAAATGGAACAATATGCAGAGAGGGGAACTTCTTGTTCCTGCCCTGCAGTGTTAAAATGCAGCAAAGCTGACCGGCAGTAAATTCAGGATGAAAAGATGGAAGAACTACTTTGTACAAAACAAAGGTTGGATTCAGAATTATTCACCCTCTGAGTAGTTCTGCTGAAACTTGTGTCAGTCATGATTTATGTAATTCCTGTTGATTACAATAGAACTATGCTGGTTGTGAAGTTAAAATTTCTGTTTCAATCCCACTGACTTTCTGCAAGTACTGTTTGTATTTCCTTAGGAGTAGATGCAAAGAAGATTTTCATTAATTCAGAAAAGTAGCATCTGAGGATCACATACACTCAGTGACCTCATATACCCCACCCCTGCCATATGTGTTATGTTAAGTCAACGGCTTTTATCTACTCTATCATCCACAGAACAATCTTTCCATATTTTTTTTCCCTCTCACCAGCAGATTTGGTTCACAAACAGTCTGCAAAAGAACACTCATCTTTCTACTTATACAGATGTAGATATTAAAAAACATGCTTCTTCACATTCTCATCTTTTATTTTCATCCCTTCATCAACATCTATCATCACTGCTGCCTCCATTTTGAGAGGAAAAAAGGGATAGTGCTTGAGATGTGAAGCTGCACAAAAATACAACAAAAAATTAATAACCGTCATCAGCCACTGCCATGTTGGCCCATGGTGAGGCATAAATTGCTCTGTTACTCCTCAAAGGTTGATGTGAGGGTTAAGAAAAGCTGGAGAGGGGGGACAAGACTGAGAGCACTGACAGTCACTTACATCTAAAATAAAATTCAGTGACTCAGTAATAACCATACCCCATCATTGTGGGGAGAACAAATATACATGGAGACCAGGGTTCAACTCTCCTTTCAGCCATGGAAACCCACTGGATGATATTGAATAAATCACATGGGTCCTTTTTGTACCTTACCTTGATAGCGCAATGAACTAGAGCCCTCACGATATTGCCACTATTGCAAGAGGCCAAGCAGAGAGCCCCTTGCAGTCTGCACACGGTAGGGCATTCGCGAGAGAGCACCAGTCCCCGCCTGGTGCCTTGTCTGCATGTCGGCATCCTGGGCCACGCCCAGGTCCCGCCCTGTCCCCGCCCCACCACCCCTGATTGGTCGGTGGTTTTTCTTTCTTATTTTTATTGTTTCATCAACTATTGTGCTACCGTTAGCAGGATAGATCCTGCCAACAGGCTGTTTCATACTACGTTGGTAACGTGCGAACATGCTAGCGATAGCGCAGGGTTTAAAAAAAAAAACACAGTCAGCCGGACCCTGGGGGCTGCTGTCATCTCGAATGTGAGTGGCGACGCAGCCCCAGAGTGGCCTCTCGCGACGACGTGTCATGCAGTGTTCCCTGCGGCGATGGGGGCAGCGGCCGGCCTGCTGCTGGGTGGAGCGTCCCCTGGGAGCTGCAGCATGAGGGACAGGCAGCAGGGACTACCCACACTCCGCCCACCCCCGGGTCCTTCTCAGAAGCACACTGGACGATGGCTCCGCAAGCCCTCTGGTCGCACAACCGATGCATGAAAGGGAGGTTCGCCTTTCAGGCGAAAATAAGAAAATGCGCTATCAGCACTATTCGTGGCTGTGATAGCACCTGGTTCGCCAGAACGTCATGCGGTACAGTGGCTCGTGAAGGGGGGAGGGAGCGTGCCTAATACGCTTTAAAAATGCCATGCGAAAAGCGCCATACTTTCAGCCCCAGAAAACCCCATGGCAGATTCACCTTAGGGTTGTCATAAATCAGAAATTCCTTAAAGGCACACAACAACAACACATGGGAAGCCCTCAAATGGAACCTGAACGCATTTGTATTCTCACACACAGCATCCCCAGTAATTAGTACACAGAGGCTTGTTGCTTCTGATATATATTGATAATCTTATCCTTTTTTTACTTTATCCCAGCTGGGTAACATTCTCACACGTTCTTAGATTTTGCAAACAAAAGCAAACTCTTAGCATCGCATTTACCTTTTGCATTTTCTGCTTTTAGTTTCCCATTTCTATTTTTTTCACCCCTTTTTGAAACTCATTTCATATCAAGAACTTACAGAAATAGAACATGCACTTTTGAAGCCTTATGGCTAATTTTAGCACCCCAAGACTGATACTGATGCTTGCATTTCTTTCATTTTGTTTGCCCTGGATAAAGGCTGTGATTAGCCACAGTGAATGCATTTCACATTCAGTGGATGGAAATATATTTCATATTCAAAGTATGGAAAGTTAGCTCCCAAGAGAAATAGCTGATTGTTACGGAGTCCATTACATTGCCTGGTTTGCCCGCAGTTTTGTAATTTAAATCTTACTGTCGGCATGCTAACACCAAGCTGTTTCTTTTGCATAGAACAGTGTATCAAGAATGGGACTTTGTGTTGCTTTTCTGTGACTAGAAATAATTATAAACAGCCTTGAAAGAGAACCTAGGAACCATTTTTTAAGAAGACAGCAACAACAACATACAATTGGAGTTGACATCATTTCTTAATTACCCAATCAGCAGCACAATCCAATTTAAAAGTATAATAATTCTCAATGACCATTAAGGAAAGTTAAGGAAGAAAGTGCAAGCAGTGTTACAGTTAAATAATAAGACAAAAATAATGACCATAGATGATTTACATAACTTTAAAATATTTTTATTTTTTTATTTTATTATTATTTATTTGTATCCCGCCTCTCCATATGGATCGAGGCAGCGAACAACTTACAAATAGCATATATTTTGAAACATTTCTATACATGCCCCCAACAAGCTGGGTACTCATTTTACCAATCTGCAAAAGGATGAAAGGCTGAGTCAACCTTGGAACCCGTCAGGATCAAACTCACAACCTTGTGGCTTGCAGTACTGGCATTTAACCACTGCGCCACCAGGGCTCCTGGTAACAGGTAACAAAGACACTGAAATAAATTTTTCCTATACCTTGGCTAAGTCATTAAGCAAAATGGGGACCATGGTCAAGAAATCAGTTTCTTCAGAGTTGTCTTCCAAGAACTAGATAAGATCCACAAGTGTAAAGACATATTCTGAAATACCAAAGTTGGAATCATCCAGGCCATTTTATTTCTGATTTCTTGGTACGGTTGTGAAACTGGACAGCGAGGAAAACTGACAGGAACCAAATCAATTAATTTGAAGTATGGTGCTGGAAAAAAGTACAATGAATACCATGGACTGCTAAAAAAAACCCCAAAATGAATAGGTCTTAGAGCAAATGAAGCCTGAACTCTTGTTAGAAGCAAAGATGATTGAACTGAGCTTCTCAAACTTTGGACATATCATGAGACAGTATGGCTTACTGGATAATGCTTGGTAAAGTGAGAGGCAGTTGTGTTTGAATAGGCAAGTAATGGTCTTCATGCTGAAACTAGGCAGAATGCAAGGCAGAACACCTTGAATTCTAATCAACTGATGTTCATACATTATACCAGCACATTCCTGCTTGGAGGCATATGATCTTTTATGCAATCCCTCCTGATGTAAGTAGCTATTGCATGCTTTCAACATCAATTTCATTTGCTGTAGTTAGCCCAGTGTTCTCTAAAGGGTAAAGGAGGGCTGTTCACTTCTCTTAGTAGCTCAAGACAGAATCCATGAGGTTATTTTAGACACGCGACAAAGAATGCTGACAGCCCAGGAATAAGTGACTTGCCAAGACAAAAGGCCACATGTGTATAACAACGCTTGGCTGTCAATGACTTACTCACTGAAAAGGTTGTTGAACTTGCTAATGGACCTTCAATGGTATCATGGATAACCAGGGCTGGCCCTGTCCTTAGGCAGGATGAAATAATCCCCTCAGATGCCAAATGGTGGGGACTAGCAGTAATAATCTCCAAGATGTTTCTTCTGGATCTTTCATCTGTTCCTCATTGAAGGAAGAACAGGGTGTACCATTGAACCTGTCCTGGATTCCCTGAACTGGTCTACCATCTCACTTGTGGAAGAGGTACTCCTCCATTGCCATTGTTGAAGTACAGGCATTCCTCTGAGTTTCTGTAAATAAAGTGAGGAGGGATGTCATGGTGACTTTCACTTCAGAATATAGATGTCCTAGGTCAACCACAGGATGGTTAGAGTTTGGTATATATCCAGTGTAAGACAGGCAGCTATAGAAGTCTGAAAGGAGTTCATCTTTAAAATCATCCATTAAAGGGCATGAGATCTAACTCATGCTAGTGGCTAGCCAGTGCTCTGGCACACAGCATACTAACTCTTCACTGTATGAGATGAGATGAATGACTATAGAGGAAAGGAGTTACTGAACTCTGGCACCCCAATTGTGGAATCTTCTTCCCAGGGACATTTACCAGTTGCCCATCTACACACACATGCATATACACAAACACACTCATATGGATGTAAAGAATATGGTCAACAGTCATTTTTTTTTTTTTTTTTTTTGGCAATTTGGGACTCATTTGTGAAAAACTGATTCAGGTCATTTCCACACTACACTGTTATAGTGCTATCATTCCACTGTCAACATCTTGTGGAATCCGGGGGTTTGCAGTTAAGGGAGGGGCCTTTATAATTCTCACCCAGAGAGCTCTTTGGCCTCAGTAAACTACAAACCCCAGAATTCCACAGGATGTTGAGAGTGGAATAATAGCACTCTAACAGTGTAGGGCAGAAATGACCTACATCACAAATGTAGTCATATTCTGGTGATACCGTGAGAAATGTTTTTGCCCCCCCCAAAAAAATTCCAAAATGTAAAAATAAGTATGTATGTGTGATTCAGCTCACATTGCCCCATCTTGTTTCCCTGTGGAATTATGGAAGTCTTACACATGAAGAGAGCACCAAATTGTAGAAGGCTGCATTCTATTTAGGAATATATATAGGAGGAATATATTCCATCACATTCTACATTATATATTTTCATTATATATGTGTCATGAGAAGATATAGCTTACAAGAAAAGGCTATAATACTTGGCAAGGTAGAAGGTGGTAGGAAAAGAGGAAATCTTCATTCTAGATGGATAGACTCAATCAAGTAAGCCACATCTCTGAGTCTGCAAGACCTGAGTAGAGCTGCTACTGATGGGGTGATTTGGAGGTCACCATAAGTTTAAGTTGACTTGATGTTAATTAACAACATGCCTATGTCTTTGAATACTGAGAATCCATGCCTGAGTTCTCTTGGTTTACTCTTCTTTGAGTATCCTTTGTGTGTGTGTGACAGTGTGTCTGTTTCTGTCTGTCTGTGTCAAGTTCCTTTAATTATATTTTAAGCCTGATGACACTTATGTTCTTGTTCTGTATTGATGTGTAAGCTACTCCAGGAACATTCTAGATGAAGAGCAAATCTTAAAAAATGGTACTTTTGGAAACTACAGATCCCAGATCCCCTAGTCAGTCTGGCCAGGAGGCATAACTGGTACTTTTCCGAAATTTGTATTGCACTTCCAATAATGCCTTACATAAATTTGTACTGCTCCTCTGGTAAAGCTTAATGAAATGGTTTTCATTGACTGGAAAGAACTGGAAAAAAGGAAAAGATTGTTGCCCTGTGAGTGCATGAATGTGCGGGCAAGAGAGTGATCAGTACATGAGAGACGGAGGAATAAATTTAAGCTGTGAGCAAGTGTGTGGGAGAGAGAAGCGGGAATCATTTTTATGGGAGAGGAAGGCTTTCTTATGAGTCTTTTGAAATTTAAAACTGACAATGTGTCAGATGTGGCTGATCAGAGTGAAAACCAGAGAGGGCATCTGTAGCTTTAATGGTTATATAGAATATGCAACTTCAGCATCATTCAACCAGGTAAACACTAGCTGAAATTACCTCTTCTACACAACTGTTAAAGGTACAGAAGCCATCTCCAGTTTTCCCTAAGGCAGTCCTAAACTGGCTGGCCAACAAGTATGACCAAAGATATCTTGCTCCCTGAGTCAGACAAAATGTCTTCTTTCCCATACCCCACCCCAATCTCACATACAGAAGCAAACTGGATTGGTAGTTGATGGTTTCTTCAACACTGGCAAAGGGTCAGTGTTCTCTACCATCTGTGAAGGCAGAGAGTAGTTTAAATGGTACATGATCGGCCTTGCGACATATGCAGGTCTGTTCTCTAACAGAAGGAAGTGTCAGAGGATTCAGAAGGATTTTTGGGGGGGGGTGGCCGCTACTGCCCCAATATCTGCTGTTTGAGGCAGTTGCTTCACTCTGTCTGATAGGGCAATATTTATTGATCCAGCTCAGGTGAGGAAGAGGAACTGTGACAATAGTGGGGATGTGTTGCCTTGGTCCAGCTGCCTTGGCAATGATGTGGAGATGTACATTTTCTGGAAACATCAAATCCATGTGGAAAAACAGTTCCCCCTCTCCATTTTGTCAGAAAATACAAAAACTTTCAGAAAAAAATGGGGGGGGGTGGAATCCAAAAAGCCTTATCACACCACACTGTGATACTACTTTTATTCCACTTTAACTGCCATGGCAACATTCTGTGCAATTCTGGAGTTTGTAGTTCAGGGAGGCCCCAAAGCAGAGAGTTCTAAATGCCCCTTTCTAAACTGCAAATTCCAGAATTCTAAATGATGTTGCCACAACAACGAAAGTCAAATAATAGTGACTGTTAACAGTGTGTGATAAGACTGAAAGTTATTTTGTTACCTTAGGGATATAAAGTGTACTGTAGATAACATGATTTGGCATAAAATTGTCATGTTCCATATTTAAAAAGGATAGTTTATGCTGAATATAACTACAAATTGAAGTCACATTATTTTATTTTATTTTATTTTATTTTATTTTATTTTATTTTATTTTATTTTATTTTATTTTATTTTATTTTATGTAGAGCTACAAGGTCCTATAATGTATGGAACATGTGGGCTATAAGGAAAACTTTTTAGTTTTGCCAGTGTTAAGAGTAGAGGAAAAAACACCCAACTAAAGCAGAAGAAAACATCAGAATTAGTAAAACAGGGGGAGTTATTTTGTCTCAACTAGTTCTCCATAGTGTCAGCAGACCTAACACATTCATATCCATAAAAAGAACTGAGAAAAAGAAAACTAAGACCAGGGCCCTTTTTGCACGGGCTTTCCCGAGTGAAATAGCCCCGTGAGCCGTGCGGGAGTGGGAGCGCCGCTCCACACGACGCACTCCCACTTCCGGCGCTCTCACGGGGCTGCAGCGGCGTGAGCGCGGGGTTTTTTGATTTTCGCTTCCAAGCGAAAATCACCCCGCGTTCGCGCAACGCTCCCGGCGCCCACCCGCACTTACCTGTTGTGCGGTGCGTCGGAGAGGCGGCCGGGTAGGGCTTCCTTCCCTCCGCTCCTGCAGAAGGAAGGGGTGGGGCGGGGCGCTTGTGTGACGGATGCGATGGCATCCTGCTTCGCGCGGGTGGGGGGCTGCTCGCGACAGCCTCCCGCTTCGCGCGCGGGCGCGGTGGGTGGGTGGGCGCGACTGTCGCTCGCTCCTGGCGCACGCGGGGGGGACGGGCGCAACTGTCGCTCGCTTCCTGCGTGCGCGGGGGGTGGCGCGAGAGGCTCCTGCTTCTTGCGCAAGCGGGGGAGGATGGACGCGTGAGCCGCCTCCGCCTCCGGGACGCTGCCGCTTCCCCGCTTGTTCCTTCGCCTGCGGAAGGAACGAGCGGGGAACCGGCAGGCTCTTGGAAGAGGCTTTTCGCGCAAGCCGCCCACCCCGGCTCACGCAAAAAGCCTCAGTGCGAAAAGGGCCCAGGAATTGTAATGATCTGATACCATATACAGACCCTTTCTGCAACATACCTTTTCATGGAGCTGGGGTGTGGGGATTGCGCGAGCAGCCTCCAGGGAGAGTCTCTCACGTCCTGGTTCCTTCAGCTCCGCAGCTGCTGCCCGCTTGTGCGAGAGCCCCATCTCTTCCTTCTGCAGTGCAGCCTGGGACTTTCCCAGGGTGTGCTGGGGCAGGAAGCGCAAGCACCATGGCTCTGGAGCTCTGCACACACAGCGAGTGCATGCAGGGCCCCGGAGTGATGCACCATCACGCACCATTTTCGGCTCCAAGCCGAAAATGAAAAAGTGCGTGAGCTGTGCCTGCCAGACCCTGGAGCATCGCATGATTGTGAGTGCATCATATGGACCATTCCTCACATTCGTGCAATGCTCAAGGGGCCCTTTCACATGGCAAATGCCGGGTGAAAAGGGCCACAGTCTTACATAAAAGTCTTCCTCTTACATAAATTTTCAGAATGCTTTGGGGGCAATCGATATGTGCATACCTTTTCTTTAACATTTAATTCATCATTCTAAAAGAAAATATCACAATCCATTTTTTTTTTTAGAAAAAAGTCTTCAGGGAAAAAAATGGAAAAGCCTGTTCTTGCCCTCACTCCAACCTTTCCCATTTTTTTCTGTATCTTTATAGCTCTATAATGGCCACATGCTTCTTTGTAGACATCTGTAGCAGGAATAAATGAGGTAGCAAGTGATAGCCATGTTAACCCAGCAGTGAGTATGCACTCATTGTCGCCGGCTCAGGTAGAAAAACAGCTATTAGTATTAGCATTAGTATTAGTGTATTTTATTCATTTATTAACTTCCCTGTCTCTTGATAATGGGACTCAAGGTGGCTAACACCATATTTAAAACAATACAAACTAAAAACAATAAAAAAGCATTAATAAAAGTACAAATATAAGATTTAAAAAAACTAAACTATTTATGAAGTTAAAACATTAAACATTAAAATATTAAAATGCGTTAAAAGACTATATATAGACCTTAAAAATGGCACCACACAGCATTAAAAGCCCAACCCTAATCAATTTGTAAAAGCATGACGGCACAAAAATGTTTTGAGAGCAAGGATGGGGAGTTCCAAAACCTGGGAGCAGCCATCGAGAAGGCCCTCTCACTTGTTCTCACCAAATGAGCTTGAGAAGGTGATGAGACTGACAGGAGGGCCTCTTCAGATGATCTTAGAGCTCTAATGGGCCCATAAAGGGAGATTTGGTTCTTCAAATAAACTGGACCCAAGCTGTATATGACTTTATAAGTCAGATCTTAGAATTGTGCTTGGAATCTCACACGCGGCCAATGGTGCTGTTGCTACAGGGGAGTTCTGTCCTCCTTCTAACAAATGTGAGTCCTGCCACTGTAGTGTTGTTTTTCTGCATTATCCAAGGGTTATCACAAGGCTTGGGGAAAGAAAAGCTGTGATGGTCTGGAGGCTACTCTTAAAGTAAAAGAGCAGGGAGAGATAGGTCAAGGATGATTCACCTCATAACCAGGGGTGTAGCATGGATTCTGCTCTCCCATGAAATTTTTCCTCCATCCCCAAATTTCTAGCATTGCCATAACTAAGGCCCTTTTCGCATGGTATTTTCAATGCAAAAGGTCCCCCTGAGCATCATGCAAATGTGAGGAGTGGTCCACATGACACACTCACGTTTGTGTGACGCTTCAGGGCCTGACATGGACCACGCACGCATTTTTTCATTTTCGGCTTGAAGCCGAAGAAGCAGGGAAGCGAGAGCCTCTCTCCGGAGGCTGCTTGCATGAGCGCCTCACCCCAGTGCCGAAAATGGTTGAGTTGCGGAAAGGGTCTTAAACTGCATATTTAGAAATGGAGGTTAAAGATTCAGAGAAAAGGGGCAGGCAAAGTAAGCAAGGGAATGCAAACACAGCAAATGGAAGAACCCTAGGTGTGAATGATTTTCAGTGCCTCACTCTGCAATACTAGATATTTGGAGACTGAAGGAAAATTTCATTGAGAGGATGGAATTAATTTTTGGAGGGGCAATGCTTCCATTTTGCCTCCCCTGACAGCTGCACCATGAAAGAAATGAGATTAACTCTCATTTAGTTACAATTGTAACAAAAGCCTCTCAGACATTGTCCTGTCGCGGTCTCAGCAGCAGCTCCGCCGAGATGGGGGCATGTCCCAAATGCTCCTGACCACATGTGACCTGTGGGAGAGAGTGTGAGGGACATACCTCTCCCTTCCATGCTGCAGCCAGCCTTCTTCCTATGTTGCAGTGGGGAAAGAAGTGCACAGACTGCGTTTCTGGCCCTTCTGCATGACCAGCCATGACAGAAGGCTTGTGTAATCAGGGGTCAGGTCATTTAAAGAACTTTTCCCATTAATGATATACCCTGCAATCGTGCTGGCTGGAGATACAAGGAGGGTGGGACCGCAACCATGTTCTGTGGAAGCATCATCACAGTCCTGCTCCCCTCGTGTCTCCATGCCGGGACACCACTATCTTGCAGAAATGGCCATAGTTATACCTTCATTATTGGGAAAAGGAATGATCAGCAAATTATTTCTGAACTCTGTACAAAATATACAAGTTAGATAACTCTCCCTCCCCCTCCCCCTCCCCCCTCTCTCTCTCTCTATATATATATATATACATGACAAATCATTGCAGTCCTTTGCTTCCCAGACACATAAAGGTATTTTTAAGACAGCTGTATATAGTCGCTTAAAAATCAGCGTGGAACAAAAGCCCTCTCTTTGCCTTCAGTAAATTTTTCCTTTGGAAATATATCTCCTGGTAGCAAGAGTAGGCTATCTAGGTTTAGATGTCTGAAGCAATGAAGCTTCTGCAACCATACCTCCCTTGGGAAATTCTTACTGCCTAATAGACTTAGTTATTACTGCTGTTCAGATCACAGATCTTCCATTGTGATTGCCTCCTTTTCTTCCTAGTTATACCCCTCTTGTGTCAGACAAAATAATCTATTCATCTCCTTGGTGGCTTATGTCCTTCAGCTATCTGCCTCTTTATATAATATCTCCTCAAAGCGGCACAAGGAAATTATGTCTATTTAGTTCCGTCTCCCCTCATTAAAGTCAGTCCCCAGTCCCTCATAGTCATTGTTCTTGCTGTCTCTGTTTTAGTCCCCCTCCTCCAAACATAAACCACAATATGTTTTCTTTCCCCCTGCTCAGCATGGCTACATAGTGGAATATTCAAAAATAGTAAGTGTGAGACATTTGCTGTCCACCCACCCCTGGACTGAGCTAAACTGGTGACCTCTGGACAGTTGTGAAGCTACAGATAGAGGTAGGTGGAGAAAAATGCCTGGCACAAGATTTTTCTGTCAAATTTAGGACAATATTCACTTTACAATGTGGGTTTGAATGCCAACATTCCTCTTCTTGCTGTTCAACAAAGACTCTTCTGGAAAGCAGGGGGGAGGGTAAGGGAGAGAAAGGGAGGAGAAAGTTTGGTTGTACACACAAATGTCCTCTCCTACAGTTGCTGAATGCAACTGATTACTTTGATCACCCAAAGAAAACTTGATATGGTATCTCTAAAATTGCTTCGGTACTCAGCAATTGTAATGTGCAGTGTTGGTCATTCTTTATTTTTTCTGCTTCAAGCAATGGATCCTGTGATATGTGATGATCTAATCTTAGACCATTTCCACATTACACCATTATAGCACTATTATTCCACTTTTAAAATCCTGCGGAATCCTGGGGCTTGCAGTTTAGGGAAGGACATTTAGAATTCCCAGACAGAGAGCTCTTTGGCTTCAATTAACTACAAACTCCAGAATGCCACAAGATGCTGAAAGTGGAATAATAGCACTATAACAGTGTAGTGCAGAAATGGCCTTGTATGGGTAGCTATGGAGGGTGTGGCCATCTAATCCCCAAGAGGGGCACACTAGTGTGCCCAACCTATATAGAAGTTACATCACATCACTTCTAGTTTTGGTTTTCACCAATTTGGCCCTGTTTTTTTGCCAGAGGGAGTAGGGTTTTTTCCCCCCAGTGTTGTGGGTTTTCAGAACAAAACTGCCACATTTTGTGACTGTTTTAAGCCATTTTCTGCTGGTTTGGGATTAAAAAAAATTCTGAGGATCTAGGGGATTTGAGTGGCTTCCATGCAGCTGGAGGCTGCATGCTGTCTGTGGGCCACGTTTTCTTACCCTTTGTGTAATCCATGTTTTGTGAAACTTCTAGTGTGTCATTATCTAGAGTTATTTCATCCTAGATCAAATATATCTGTTGCTCATCCATATTCTACACAGGTCATCCTTGGGTTGATTAACCTTGAATGTTTCTGGTAGCCTTCACTCTCCACTTCCTGATTGTATTTGACCAGAGTCAAACATACTCACTTGCTTTCACTTAGTATTTCTCTCCAAGATCCATGGGATAGGTTGAAATGATGGGAAAATCTAAGCTTAGGTACCTGTGGTGAATTTGGGACCTTCCATGACAGTGATTCTTTGTTGAAGAGGTCAATGAGACTAAGGCCATTTCCGCTATCATTCCACTTTCAACATCCTATGGAACTCTGGGGTTTGCAGTTTGGGGAGGGACTTTTAGAATTCTCAGCCAAAGAGCTCTTTGGCCTCAGCAAACTATAAACCCCAGAACTCCACAGGCTGTTGAGAGTGGAATAATAGTACTATAACAGTGTGGGGTGGAAATGGTCTAATGGATTACAGCTACTGGAGATATTTTGTTGATTTGGTCCCTAGTTTTTATATTGTATACTAGTGCATATACCCGACATTGCCCAGGATTTAGTTTTCTCATAGGTGATACTTGTCAGAAAGACTTGAACTCCTGTGTCTGTAATTCCCCAAACTGCCTTGTCCAGTACCTGTAACTTTTCTCCATATTCCCCAATCCAGTCTGTATACAGAGTTATTAATATACAGAGGTTTGGTTCCTGAGGGAATACACTACCCTCCTCCTTGCTGCTAGGCCTCATCTCCATAGCAACTGGCCTATTGAAGACAGACACAGTTGACTGAGACTGAAGAGCTTTCTCACTGAGAATTCTGAAGGCCCTTCCCCAAATTGCAAATCTCAAGATTCCATAGAATCTCCTTAGGCAGCCAGTCATATAAGGTCTACACCTGACACAGCCAATCATATGAGGTTTTCTCACCTGACACAGACAAACAAACAAACTTTGACTTTTATATGTTAGATTGTTTAGGGTGCCCAGACCAACTTTAGCCTAGACAAAAAAATCTGCCCGAATTTTTAAAAAAAATTAACTTTGGGTACAATTTTCACACATTTGGACTTGCTGAGGCCCGCAGTGGTTTCTGGAGAACAAAAATGGCTTCCAGGCCTATTCAAGTTGCCCATTTTGTGCCAAGGAATAATCGAAGATCCAAGTCATTGTTCTCTTTAATAGCACACGTGTGTCCCCGTGTATAAGTGTGAAGAACAAAATTGCCAAAGAGGAAGTTGGCAGTTTTGGTGATACAGTTGATCTCATTCCCCACCTTTCAAAACAGCTATTCTTCTTTTTTTAAAGCACAGTACTTAGATCTACTGTTTGCATGCCACACCTCTTGTAGTCCCCTGGTTTCTTCCATGTATATCCGCCAATCTATACGTGCGTGTGAATACAGACTTGCAGCAATGATTTTCTAATAAAGAATTCTCTCTCAAATAGCATTTTCAGGTTTCTTTAAGGGAAGCCATACACCTCATGGCAAATTTTTATTTTTATATAAATGCCAATGGGACAGTTCTTTTATGACTGCTGTTGCCTGCATGCTGTGCCAGCACCTTACTTTGTGTGCACTGAGGTTAGCAAGGAAGGGTTATTTACTTATTTATTTATTTAATACTTATGTTCCACCTTGTTGTTGTTGTGCCTCTTCAAATCATTTCCAACTTACAATGGCTCCAAGACGAAACCATTATGGGGTTTTCTTGGCAATATTTGTTCAGCAGGGGGTTGCCTTTGCCTTCTGAGAGGCTGGGAAAGTATAGCCATTACTGCACTAGACTGTTATAGCGCTGTGATTCCACTTTCAACATCCTATGGAATCCTGGGATTTGCAGTTTAGGGAGGGGCTGGCTGCCCCCTCCTGAAACTGCAAACCCCAGGATTCCATAGGATGTTGAAAGTGGAATCACAGCGCTATAACAGTCTAGTGCAGTAATGGCTTATGACTTGCCCAAGGTCACTCACTGGGTTTCCATGGCTGAGCAGGGATTTGAACGCTGATCACCAGAGTTATAGTCCAGTGCTCAAACAACTATACCACATTGGCTTTCTATTCTGCCTTACATCATGAGTTTCAGGAAGGTTTAAACATGCTCTTCATGCACTGCTGTCTCAGTCACCTCTCCCAAACTTTGCTTTACTTCTTAAGCCTTCGACGTTGTTTCAAACAGCCTCAAAGTAACTTGTAGTCAGGCCTTGAAATATCCTAGATTTTTTTAAATGTAGGTGCTAATGACACAATATCCCCCAACTTGGGCCCTTTTCACATGGAATCTGTCATGCGAAAGAGAGCCTGGAGACTCGCATGATTGCAAGGAGCGATCTGCATGATGCCCTTGCAATCGCGCAAGGCTCCAGGGGTTGGCAGACAATGATCGCACACCTTTGCATTTTTGGCTTTAAGCTGAAAATGCTGTGTGATCACGCATTGCTCCTGGGCCCCGCACGCACTTATCTGGAGTTTGGAGCTTCGGGAGTCGGGCTGGTCATGCTTCCTGTCTCAGTGCAGCCTGGGAAAGTCCCAGGCTGCACTGCGGAAGGAAGAGGCGGGGCTCTCACTTGAACAGATACTCGTGCGGAGCTGAAGAAATGTGGACGCGAGGGCCTCTCACAAGAGGCTGCTCACACGAGCACCGCATCCCAGTGCCGAGAAAAGGTAGGATATGGAAAGAGCCTGGGGATAGAGGGCAAGATAGAAGGTATGTGCTTCCTGGACACTTTTAAACCTCTCCATCCTTAAAAATGCTTTCCTGTGAAACAATCACAAATGCACCCCCTCCCCAAGCCTTAGGGAGCTTTGTTTGCAATTTAAAGGCATGTGCAGGAGCAAAATGGGGGAGAGAGGTTGTACGGTCTGAGATGAGTCCTGAGGGGGTAAAATCACCCCCTGAATTCACCAAAGTTGTGTACTCCTTTTATAGGTTCAATAGGTCCAAATTCAGAAAGTCCATACAAAAAAATTAGGAATTCACGCCCTCCAACATTTCACAGATGAAGTCTGGGAGACACGTCTCCAAGCAACATCAGAGTGTGGTTAAGATGACAAAAATTATTAATGAGAAAGAATACACAAGTTAGGAGAAGGTGTACCAGTTTGCTTTTCATAGAAATATAGAGGTGAAGAGACCACAAGACCCAGGGAGTCCAACCTCCTGCCATGCAGGAATACACAATCAAAACATTCCTGACAGATGGCCATCTAGCCTCTGTTTAAAAACTTCCAAAGGAGACTCCACCATACTCCAAAGCAGGATATTCCACTGTCCAACTGCTCTTATGGTCAGGACGTTCTTCTTAATGTTTAAATGAAATCTCATTTCCTGAAGTTTAAAGGCATTTGTCCATGTCCTAGGCCCTTTCCGCACCTTACCTTTTTCCAGCGCTGGGAAACCACAGATCAATGGCACACCATTTTCAGCTTCTAGCCAAAAATGAAAAGGTGTGTGATTGGTGCCTGCCAGCCCTTGGAGCGTCACGCGATTGTGAGTGCATCGTGCAGATTGCTCCTCACAATCGTGCAACGCTCCAGGCCCTCTTTCACATGGAAAATGCTGTGTGAAAAGGGCCCTAGTCTCCAGAGCAGCAGAAAACAGTCTTGTTCCATCTTCCATTTGACATCTCTTCAATATTTAAACATAGCTATCATGTCATCTCTTAACCTTCTTTTCTCCAGGCTAAACATACCCAGTTCCCCAAGCCAGTCCTTCTTAGGCATGGTTTCCAGGCCTTCTATCATTTTGGTCACCCTTCTCTGGGCACATTCCAGCTTTTCAATATCCTTCTTGATCTGTGGTCCCCAGAACTTAACACAATATTCCAGGTGTGGCCCGACCAAAGCAGAATCAGGTGGTATTTTCATTTCCTTTCACCTAGATGGTATACACCTATTGATATGGGGTAATCTGTTCCAGGAAGGGATCATCCATATTCTCAATCCAGCTTTGATGTTGGTAATAGACCCCCACAATGGCATCACTTTTGTTTCCTTCCTCTTCATTTTGACTCACATGTTGTCAACCTGGCTTCTAAAATTTAGGTCATGGATCTCTTCACAGGTGTAAATGTCCCTGATATATAGTGCATCTCTTCCTCCTTCTCTGTTTGGTCTATTTCTCTGAAATAGATTATATCCCTCTACTGCTACATTCCAATAGTGACATTCATCTCACCAGGTTTCAGTCATGCCTAGCATATCATATTTAGTTTGCTGTGCTATGTGTTCAAGTTCACTCTGTTTATTTCCCATGCTCTGTGCCTTAGTGTAGGGGTATCTGAGACCATGGGTCATTCCTCTTAGCTGCTTATTTAAGTCTATTTCTCTCCCAATGTTGGGCTCTTGTCCTGTTTGCCCAGTTCTCTCTATAAAAATTGGACTGTTATCCCCAGCATTTTATGAACTCCTGCCCTCAAGAAAACTGTCTCCCTCCCCACTATAGCTCAGTTTAAAGCCCTCTTGATGGGAAGGGTTGCTAATATGCCAGAGGACAGGATCAAGATTCAAAATGACCTGGACAGATTGGAGAGCTGGGCCAAGGCTAACAAAATGAAATTCAACAGAAAGAAATGTAAGGTCCTACACTTAGGTAAAAAAAAAATGGAGCACAGAAATATAGGATGGGGGACACGTGGCTGGATAGCAGTACGTGTGAAAGGGATCTAGGAGTCTTCATAGACCACAAGCTGAACATGAGTCAGCAGTGTGATGTGGCAGCCAAGAAAGCCAATGCAATTCTTGGTTGCATCAATAGGAGTATGGGTTTAGATCAAGGGAGGTACTGGTACCACTCTACTCTGCTTTGGTTAGACCTCATCTTGAATACTGTGTCCAGTTCTGGGCATCCCAATTCAAGAAGGACGTGGTCAAGCTGCAGCAAATCCAAAGGAGGGTGACCAAAATGGTAGAGGCCTGGAAACCATGCCCTATGAGGATAGACTTAGAGAGCTGGGTATGTTTAGTCTGCAGAAGAGAAGGTTTAGAGGGGAGATGATAGCCCTGTTTAAATATTTGAAGGGATGCCATGTAGAGGAGGGAGTGGGCTTGTTTTCTGCTGCTCCAGAGACCAGGGCAAGGAGCAATGGATTCAAGCTGCAGGAAAGGAGATTCCACCTGAACTTCAGGAAGAACTTCCTGATGGTCAGGGCAGTCCGGCAGTGGAATATGCTGCCTCGGAGTGTAGTGGAGTCTCCTTCTTTGGAGGTTTTTAAGCAGAGGCTGGATAGTCATCTGTCAGGAGTGCTTTGAGGGTGTTCCTGCATGGCAGGACTGGATGGCCCCTGGGGTCTCTTCCAACTCTACATTTCTATGATTTTATGATTCTATGATTAGGTTTCTTGATTAGCTTTCCAGGGTATCTTTTGCCCGAGCATACTAGGAAGAACAAGCTTCCATGCCACCTGCACCTGCGGAGTTAACTGGATGCAAACTACTTTTGCAGTTTGAAGTCAGATTCAGAAACATATCTAGAGTGGAGCAAGTAGGGTACATGCCCTGGGTGCCAATGCCAGGAACCTCATAGCCAAAGATTTAGAAGAGGTGAAGGAAGCGACCCCAGAGGTAGGGGTGCAACTTCATGCTTGCCCTAGGTGCTGTTTATGCTAGATACACCTCTGGTCAGATTGCAGCAATTGATGTAAGACAAGGACAAAGGAAGAAGTGAGAGCAGGAGAGAGAAATTAGGACATTTTGAAAACTGGGGAAATTGGGATGACAAAGGATTAGCTGGAACTGCTCCTGCCAAATCAAGACAGTTGTAGGTTGTGGGACTTGATGAGAGTTTTTCCAACAACATTTTGGAAGAAAGACAAATGAGAGATGGAATGTTGTTGGCAATAGTCTGTGAGGAACCACTGTTTCACATAAATCAAAATAAAACCAAGATACTCTGTTACCATCCATTTATTGTCAAAGGGCATACAATGTGGAACATCGCTCACTGATTGAGAAAGAAAGATTGGAAACATTTAATCTGATCCTTTAGAAGAAAACTAGGCTCTTTGATTTAAGTTAACATCTCATGCTAGCCAGTCTATATTTACGAGTGCTTGATGATTACCTTACATATAAGATTTAGTTGTTTCCATGGAAACACTTTTTTTTTTTTTTTGCAGACAAATATGTGGCATACTACTGACCTTCTTTGAATTCTATTGTGCTAAAGTTACAGCCATAAAACTTAAAACATTCATTCCAAGGTGCTTATATTCATGGGCATCATTTCTATCATTCAGCCCATTTGTATTTTATGGGAAGATATATTTGTCAAGGAAAGAATTGTCCATTTTATTATACTGAGCCATGACAGATATACTACAGTGTAAATATTTCATGAAACGTGAATATGTGCGTGAATCTTTCTCCCTCTCTGCATCTTTCTAATTTTTTATTTTTTAGCATTACTATTTCACAGTGGGTTTTGGACACATTTAGAACAATCAGGATACAATTGTATAAAATTCATTTAGCAAAACTTAAAATTGTATTTTCCATGGGTAAACCCTATATTTTACCATATGAAGGCACACTTCTAAGAATGAGTAACCATTGCATAGGGTACCTCAAAAATGTCACCTGCCTGCTAAATTGCCTCTGAAAATGAACTCACTATTAGAGGAATCAGCCAGTTGAACCCTATTAAAGCCTATCTTTGAGTTTAGAAGTGGCCCAGTAGAACATTTCCATATGCTTTGTGACCTTAGTACTTTTGTAAAAGCTTAGTAGATGATACTATAGTCTCTTATGATTCACTTGTGAGAGCTGGCAATATCCGTAGGCACATTAGCCTGCCTGCACAGTGAGTGGGCAAGGATGAACTTGTCAGGTCTTCTTATGATGCCAAAGACCTTTCTAAAGGTCTGGAAACCATTTTTGGTACAGACCTGTCCTGGTGCCTCACCAGCGTTCCCATAAAGTTCTATAAAATTTGATGATAAATGTGGATGTGATAAGTTGTTGAAGTTCTATTATGTTTTGCTTGTCATCACCATTGGTCTCTGTCAGGATGTACAGGACTATAAGAATCTGCTTTATACAGAATCAGATCTGTGGTCTTGGACTGTTGACAGTGCTTGACAATATTTTTCCAGGGTATCTTTTGTAAATCTTCCCCAAATGTTGGGAAGTGAACCTAGAATTTTCTGCTAGTAAAACAAGGGCTTTGCCACTGAGCTACCAGTTTAGGCCATTTCTGCTCTACACTGTTATAGTGTTATTATTCCACTTTCAACATCATATGGAATCCTAGGGTTTTCAGTTAGGGAGGGACATTTAGAATTCTCAGCCAGAGAGTTCTTTGGCCTTAGTAAACTACAAACCCCAAAATGCCACAGTATGTTGAAAGTGGAATAATAGCACTACAATAGTGAAGTACAGAAATGGCCTTAGACTAAGGAACTAGGTTAAAGTTAGTAATTTTTTAGAACAAGATGAAGCTTTATTGGTCTCAAGGATCACTAGATTCCATTGATATGAAGTCTGCATTTTCTCTGCTGGACATCTACATGTTGATGCCACGACGTTCTGGCATTAGGGGGTTATTTTTAAAAGTTCCAAGATCACCTCATTTTGTTAGTTGCTGTAATACAATTGGCCCTCTACATTTGCAGGTTTAAATTTTATGGATTAGTTCATTTGTGAGTTTCTCCAAGCCCTGTCCCCCATCTCAAGTGTTTCTTTTCTGGGGGAACCTTCCCTTTTGGTGGTTCCAATCAGGCTGAGCAGCCCTTTAAAAATACACCTCTGGTCCTCTTCCTCCTCTACCACCAACCACTGCCTGGCTAACTACAGATCACAGCCCAATTTCTCAGCAACACAAAACCTCTCCCAGGGCCACCACCACCAAGGAAGGAGATGGGGAAGAAAGAGAAAGTATAGGGCCATCGTGCCAACTCACCCTCTTTCCCTCTACTTTCTTTGATCTGGTTTGCACCCTGGGTGCCCTTTCTTCCTATGATGGCTCGGACTCCTTCCTATAGACTCACACACATACATATAGATGTTTACAATTTTTCCACTTTTGCAAGGCTCCTGAAACCCTAACACTAGTGAATGTGGAGGGCCAACTGTAGTAACGATTTCTTTAAAAGCAATGCTTAATTTCACCTACTCAGAAGTAATAACATTGATATTTTTAGTTACTTTTTAAAAAAGATACCTGGATGCTTCAAAGCAGACTGGCACAAAACAGAATTCGCTGTAGCTTACCTTGTCATTGCCTCGTCTTACACAACAGAGCACAAGACAGCAGTACAATGGACAGCATGAGCAAGCATATCAACCATGTGAGAGACCCCATCTTTGAGATCACATAATCGCAATCACATAGCTGTTAACTATTTAGTTACTTTTATAGTTATCTTGGTTACAGAACAGGATTGGTATTATCTCTTGTTAAGCTACCAGTGTAATGCAGCTTAGTTACAGAATTGTTACTGCAAAAAGGGAATTCATGAGTTATCTCTAGCTAATTTGTAATTAATTGCAGTGAGTTATTTCAAGTTCTGGCTATGCATCAAGATCAGGCTGAACATTCCCACAAGAAATTTAGAATCTGCCCTAGTGGGATGAGGAGTAATGTAACTGGACTCTGATGCCAGTCTCTGGTATGCATTTCTTGGTGCCTCAGAGTCTATGGCTGCCCTATTTGGCAAATGAGCAGTAGCTCAACAATTTATAAGCTCCAGGTCTTTTAAAATCGTAAAGAAATCTGCTGGAGGTGAATGTTTCATATGCTTCAATGCTTCAAAAGTTTTGAGATCCCTGAGTATTTGATTCATCTCACTATAGACTCCTCTGAAGTACAGAAGTTTGAATATATGAGGGATCTCCTAGATTTAAGAGATCGCTTGAATTTGTTTTTATATTTTCTTTTTATTATATGCATACTAATAATAAAACCCATTTTAGAAAATTGTACATTTCCAATTCAATTATTCATATATACATTACTATATTACTATATAAATATGCATCTTATCTTAACAGTATAAAAACATAACAACTACTGTATTTACATTTCCGTGACTTCCAATCAACTACCTAGAGTCACTAATCGTGTTATTTTAAGTATAAAGAAACTCTCCAATATAAAAATTTTATGTATTATTTGTAATAATGTCTGCTACAATATCACACAAAAAAAAAAATTGCATGACTTTACTGTTTCCTCATTGTTTCTCCGTTCTCCCAACCAAGTTATGTTATTAGATCTCTTGAAATTTTTGAGGTATAAAAAGCTCTTGGTAAACCAACACACAATGGAAGATGCTTCCAGTACAAGCTGGTTTAAGGTACCTTTCTGCTTTGAGTTCCATTCTTCAGTCCATATCTATTAATATATAAAAGTCAAAGTTTGTTTGTTTACCTGTGTCAGGTGAGAAGACCTCATATGATTGGCTGTCTCAGGCAAAGAACTCATATGATTGGCTAACTAAGAAGATTCTATGGAATCCTGGGGTTGGAAGCTTGGAGAGGAGCCTTTAGAATTTTCAGCCAGAGAATAGGCCAGTTTCTATGGAGATGAAGCCTAGCGGCAAGAAGGAGGGCAGTGTATTCCTTCAGGAACCCAACCTCTGTATGTTAATAACTCTGAATACAGGTTAGATTGGAGAACACAGGGAGAAGTTACAGATATTGGACAAGACAATTTGGGGGAATTAAAGACATAGGTTCTCAAATCATTCTAACAAGTATTACGTATGAGAAAATAAAATCCCAGGCAAAGCTGGGTAAACACACTAGTTTCCTATATAGACAATGTAGAGTTCAACAAGAGAGAAGAGTTTATTAAAAATAAGGGAAGACACTATGCTTTAGAATTTTACACTGTCAGATCAATATATCTAGCAAGTGAGAAAGCAAGGTGATTCTGATTTAAGCCTGAAGAAGTGTTATGAAAAATTAAGCTGAAACATCTCCATTTCATTACAGGGACATAAAACTTGTGTAAAATGGTGGTGGAGAACCATTTCAATTTAGTTAGCAAAATGCAAGCTATGGATGAGCATAAGCAAATCTATAGTGCTACCCTCAAACATCTGTATTAATAATATATACTCCAGGTTTGAATGTATCTATACTCCAGGAAACCTGCAGTTAATAAGAACTGTCTTCAGGCAACTAAACGGGGAAGGAGAGTAGAAAATAGGTAAAGAAAGAATATTTACAATTACTTGTTTCCAGTTGGAAAAATAGGAAGTGTTGTGGAAGAATTGTTCCATGGATAAAAACACATGGGTTCTTTGTGCACATCTATAATTTTCTGCAGAGAAAGTGGTGGTTCCTTTCCTTTCCTTCCCTTTCCCTTTCCCTTTCCCTTTCCCTCTTTCTTTCTTTCTTTCTTTCTTTCTTTCTTTCTTTCTTTCTTTCTTTCTTTCTTTCTTTCTTTCTAGAATAAGATGTTGGCTAGCATTAGCATCCTGCTAGTTACAATGTCATAAGCAAGGCTCATGATCTTGTATCTGTTTCCTATTCACATTTATAATTGTGGCACCATTTCCACAATTGGAAACATGTTCCAAAGCCACCATAAAATCCAGGCAGTTGCACTGTGGGATGGAGTTCTGGAGCACTGGCCAGTGGAGCACTGAAGGATGAGCTATTGTTGCTACACCATACACCCCTAGTCTGCAGGATGTGTTGTTTTCATAATTGGACATATTTCATGGGTAAAACACATGTTTGAAATTGCACTGGCTGTAAGCAGATGCCAGGTCAGGATGACCTCAGACAAGATCAGGTCATAAGTTGAGAGTGGATTAGGTGGAAAAGCCTGATGCTAATGGGATTGGGATAATCCTTTCAAAAACTGTAAGTTGTGAGCGCTCCTGGAAACAATAGTAGGCGAAACTACACAGGTGAAGCAATCAGGAACCCTTCTCTGGGCATATCTAACAGAGACTTTTCCCATTTTCACTACCAGGTCAAAACATCAAGAGATTGTCAGGAGTCCCATCAGTATTTTGTCACCAAAAGTTAAGGCATTCAGCCCATTCTGGACTCCTTTGTCAGTTTTGTGGGAAAGCCATTACCACTTTGCCCATGCACTCTCCTTCAGGTAAGGAAACATAGTATTTAAACTCCAGCTCCAGTCCTAGTAAATTGTAGTACTTTGGATGTAGTATGTGGCACCCAGATCTCTGTTTCTCTGTGCTACTCTCAGATTTGCTCTCTGAGCCACTCCACTTCAAGATTCAGCTTCAGGATTGGTGATTATCACCCTTTCCGCCCACTTTCTCTCTATCCAACCTTTCTTGCCTCATTTTCCGATATCCTTGTGTGGTTCTTGAGAGTGTCTGATTCCTTGTGTGTTTGTTATTCCCAAATAAAATACTCTGGTTCACTTTTAATTGAAGTTCTCTCTACAGTTAGTACTGGTATACACAGGTGAGAAGATCCTGCCATTACCCTCCTCTTGCAGGCTTCCTTTGAGATATATCTTCCCCATATTCTAAGGAGACACTGGCATTACGAGTGGACCCCAAAGTCCCAAAGTTTAGGGTAACATTGTGGTACACCAATGAGTTGTGACAGAGCTACCTTGCCACTCCTCCTTCTGGTCAGTGCACCACTGTTCACTATTGGAAGGGGTCTGGATGCATCATCGTTCGGCACTCTGTTTGCCAGCACCACAAAATTGCATTTGATGGTGCAGTTGACTGGATTCTGAGATAATTTTTGGGAATGGATGTGTCAGATCAGGAGATGGAACATAACCGTGACATCATTGATACATGTTTCCTGCAGGATCTTGGCCATGGTTTCCTGTGCAGGAAACCTGTTTAATGTACAGAAAAACAGGCTGTTGTTGTTTTTGTGTGGGCACGTGCCAAACCCATTTTTTCCTGTGCAGATTAATTCCCCTATTAATTCCTCTACAACATATTGCTTTCTTTTATAGTATTTTTTTCTTCTCTCTCTCTGGTTGAGCCACCAGTGGCTAAGGGAGGTGGGAAGGGTGTGTGTGGAAGAAATGTAGCAGTATATTTATGACTAACTGTAGAAAATCTGAAAATCTGAAAATCTGAAAATCTTTCACTTTCTGTTTCACATTCTCCCCCATTCAAAATTTTCTACACCTTTTCCATGCCAATAATAATAATAATATCCCACAGATCTTAGTGCTTCTACTTTCCACTTTCATCATCCTATGGAATCCTGATGTTTGCAGTTTAGGGAAGGACCTTCGAGGCTGCTTCCTAAACTGCAAACCCCAGGATTCCATAGGATGTTGAAAGTGGAATAATAGCACAATAACAGTCTAGTGTGGAAATGGCCTAAGTGCTGGTTTAAATGGTGACAAGAACCATGGAAAAATGTTCTACAAGAGAGAGGTAAACTACCTTCATCATTTTTGTTGTATTTAGAATATGCATATCGGATCTGACAATCTGTTGAGTGTCTGGACAAAGGCTGAATTCAGCACACACCAGAAGGTTTAATTAGGTCAGCCACTGTCATCTGAGAATGAATGCATGTTTTCCTCTCTGCTTAGATAATCAGAGATGAGTGGGAATTTCACCAGTCAGCATCCTACTGTGTTGACATGTACAAGGGTGAGCCAAGTTTCTGTACTTTGCAACTATGCATATTTGTTGAGTGAGTCATTTGTTTCTCAATGACCAATTTACATGAGAATGAGAAAGAAAAGGCGGGGGGGGCGGGAATCAAATAATGTCCATAGTATGGAAACCAGACTCATTATGTATCATTTCTTGTAGGTAACACTCTTGATATTTGAACATCAGTTGCTATGCCAACATTTTCCTTAAACATTTGTGGATATAAGACCTTACATGTGCATGAGGGCCCTCTCTTTTTCATTCTCTCTCTCTCTCTCTCTCTCTATGTCTTCTTACATCATCTCAGTGTGCGAATCCTGCAAAATCTAAATACTTTGAAGATTAAAATCTCAAAATCTCCTTCTGCATGTGCCCATCCAGCTTCTTCTTTTTTAAATGGTTGTTTAAAAAAATTAATGGATAATCCAAACAATAAACAAAAATCAGAATTGGAATGGAATCTCTCTAATTGCTTATGGAAGTGATTGTACCTTTTCCAGTGTCCTATAAGGCAGCAAGGCAAAGCAGACCAAGTCTGCAGCTCTGGGCAGCCTAGTTCACTAATGACTTATTTCCTTTATGGGCACTTAAGCCTTTTTTGACTTCCTGCCAAAAGTGCTTATTCTGATGTATCAACAGGATTCCAGGTGTCAGGAATATTTTTATTAGGACTGCTAAAATGTTACAAAATGTGGACATAAGTGCTGTAAGCTAAGCTAACACCACTAACATTCCACTTTTTTCTTTATAGGGATAAAGAAAAACACTTGAACATTGCAAAAAAAAAAAAATCTCTGTGTGTCAGGAAACCCTGATGAAGATCATCTTGAACTGATGAGAATTTTCATAGAATCATAGAATCATAGAAATGTAGAGTTGGAAGAGACCACAGGGGCCATCCAGTCCAACCCCCTGCCATGCAGGAACACCCTCAAAGCACTCCCGACAGATGACCATCAAACCTCTGCTTAAAAACCTCCAAGGAAGGAGACTCCACTACACTCCAAGGCAACAGATTCCACTGCCGGACATCCCTGACTGTCAGGAAGTTCTTCCTGAGGTTCAGGTGGACTCTCCTTTCCTGCAGCTTGAATCCATTGCTCCTTGTCCTGGTCTCTGGAGCAGCAGAAAACAAACCCTCTCCTTCCTCTACGTGGCATCCCTTCAAATATTTAAACATGGATTATTGAGCCTCGAGGGCTTTAATAATTATTTTGGCTGGCACGCATACCTATGGTATGATAAGTATAAAGTTAATAAAGAATACATGGATCATTATATTAGAAAAGCGGTCCTCCAAGTGTGGTTGAGAGTCAGGAATAAGATCTATCTGAAGGTACCATATTGGGTTTCACCACATGAAGCCTTCTATAGATTGGAAAAAATCAAGATGAAAGAGTGGTTGTCATACGGGGATATAATAAAAAAACAAACAAGAAGGAACACGATCGAATTGAAGAGTAGAGAAGAACTGATGCAAGAAGGATATAATTCTCATTGGTTTTTATATGGTCAAATATGCACCAAACTTAGATCAGATATGAAAATGAGAGGAATCTCTTTAGAAGATACCGACTTAGATAAGGTTTTGAAAACAAATGAGAAAGGCCAATTAAGTAAGATCTACAGAATTCTGTTGAATTTAGAGATGGAAAAAGAAGTCGTAAAAGATAATATGTTACGATGGGCACAAGATCTGGGTAAACCCTTATCGTTAGATTTTTGGGAAGAAACGTGGAAACTTAATTTGAAATTCACCAAAAGCAACAATTTGAAAGAGAACTATATAAAAATCTTTTATAGATGGTATTTAACCCCAGTAAAAATTGCAAAAATGAAAAAAAGCAAATTACCAGCTAAATGTTGGAAGTGTTCAAAAGTAGGCTCCTTCTTCCACTGTTGGTGGAAATGTAAGGAAGCCCAGAAATATTGGGTGCAAGTTCATGAAAAGATGGTTAGTTGTTTGAAAACTAACTTTCCAATTTCAGCTGAAATATTTCTTTTAAATATGTTCAATGATATAGATGTGAAGGTGAGAAAGAAATACTGGAGAGTCATCTGTTATATGGTCTATGCAGCGAGAATCGTGTTCGCAAAGATGTGGAAAGACTCAGCCATACCAACAGTAGAAGATTGGATCAACAAACTATATGATTTGGCCGAAATGGATAAACTTACGTTAAAATTAGCAAATCACAGTAAAGAGAAGTTTAGTGAAGATTGGGATATCAGTAAACCCTTTATGGGAAGAACAATGGGGAAAACTTGCATTAATCAGTTTATATGAATGATTAGAGTAGATGGGTTCATAAATTTGGTGTTGATCTGTTTTGTGTAAATAATAGGACTGGATAAGGATATAATGCAAAAAAGAGTAGTCATTATGAAAAACATTAAGGTTTAGCAGGATGATCTAAATATGGAAGTAACTATGCTCGGCTGGTTAGTGAGAGGAAGTCAAAGAATGAAAGGGTTAATATATGGGTATGGATGTTGTTACTAAATTGTTTGATTTAGAAAGATATGATAAGTAAATTTGACAATATTTGAAGATTTTTAAAGTACTTCTGTAATCCTACTATAAAGCCTCGTGTGTGGCTTAGAATGTAATGTGTATTTGTGTTTATGGATTTATTTATTTGTTAGCTCATATCTTTTCTGTAAGAAAAGCTAACAATGATGTTGTATTGTATTGTGTGCACGTTTGTACTTATGTGTTTTTCTTTTGTATGTTTTTTCTTTTTTATGTGAATTTAATAAATCCTATTTTAAAAAAAAAAAGAAAAAGAAAAAAATATTTAAACATGGCTATCATGTCCCCTCTTAACCTTCTCTTCTGCAGTCTAAACATACCCAGCTCTCTAAGTCTATCCCCATAGGGCATGGCTTCCAGCCCTCTCACCATTTTGGTCGCCCTCCTCTGGACTTGCTCCAGCTTGTCAATATCCCTCTTGAATTGGGGTGCCCAGAACTGGACGTAGTATTCAAGATGGGGTCTAACCAAAGCAGAGTAGAGTGGTACCAGTACCTCCCTCGATCTAGGATTTCTCCTGCCCAAAATTCAGATGTTTTTATTTGTTTGTTTGCATAGGGAACAGTATTTTATGTATAAATATTAGATGTTCTGCATAGATATTAGGTATGGATAGACTGATATTGATATTTTTATACAGGAATGTTATTTTCTGTGCAGAAAATGCTGTTTTCTCTGCAAAATACCACATGCAAATTTTTGCACAGAATAAATTATGATATTTTTTTGTTCAGAAAGCAATACTGAATCTAAATGATTTTACAAATCTTAAGAATGTCAGCGATATGAGATTTCCTAGAGGCATATGTGAATTTTGTACAAAATATGTCCTGAACTGTGAAAAGTCTTAAAAAACTTAGAATATGGAAAAAGAAATAGGGAGAATTGGCAATTAGAGATTTAGAAGTTTCGACTTTTGAATGCTGAGTGTGATGTTAGGTAAATTTTATTTTACTTTTTAAAATCTTTTTTCCTTTTTAAAAATCTAAAATATATTAGTATAAAATACAAGAATAGCTATGATATGATTTCAATATGATATAATGAATTATGAACAATTATATAGATTAGGTTAATTCCTCAATAACATTTAATGATATTAGTGTTTGTAATTAATTGTAATCAATTGTATGTGTACTTGGAAAGAAACTGCACAGTTTTCAAAGGCTTTCTTCCAGCAGGAAGAAAATTGTTAAAATTACTTGTTGCTTCCTCCACACATGAAATTAGTGAAGAATTGCATCCCTATTGTTATAGCAGTTTAATGGCTTTGACAAATGTAAGAGCAGAGGAAACCTTGGGAGATTGATGGGCATGTGTCTTTTTAAAGCACTTTAGAAGATATTTGGTTTGTGAAGTATGAAGGAAGTACATGCTGTGGAATTTAAAATAAAACATTTCAGAATCTAAATGATGTTAGGTTTCCTATAGGTAGCAGCCTATATTATGTCCCTGACACTGGATTAGATAGAGATTTAGTCATATTTATGGTAGATCTACTGAAATGAGTGACACAAACTGGTAATGGCCAACATAACCTGGATCAATTTCTTCGGGTCCAAATCTGGATCCAACTTGCCATCTTTCTTTTCCTGTCTTGACTAATGTCCTATAACCTGTTTTAATTGTATAAGATCCCAGTGTATGTTGATTTTACAACCTTAAATTAACTTAAAAGCCATAGCAACCCTATGAACCACAGATGTTCAGGGTGCTGAAAATTGCCTCATAATTTCTGACTTTCCAGTAGACATAGTAGGTGATAATCCCTTCTAATTTATTTCTAAAATTACCAGGATTTGCTGGTGAGTCTTAAGCACATGCACTAAGGAATAAGTGACCCATCAAATTACATCACACAGAAACACACACAGCACTGGACAAAGATCATTCCTCTTGGATTGTTTAATTAGGGTTACTGTACAAGCTTTCCTTGCTACTGTTGAAATAAACCATTGGACCAATCTTCCTCAACCTAGTACTCTTCAGGGCTTCAAGATCTTGTCTAAAACTTCAGAGCAGAAAGTCCCACTGGCATAATTACACAGGATTGAAACATAGAGGTCATATGGGGAGAGACAGGGAGGGAGGATCCAGCCCAGTTATATGGTAGGTAGGGATAGAAATATTTGTAAATGTCATTGTCATGGGCAAGAGCAAACAACCCTTATTTAATCCCACTATAAGAATATCATTAAAAATTACATATATTTCAAAATTATTTACCATTTCAGGTTTATTTTGTATTGAAAATTATTATTATTATATCATAATGATCATTGTTATTAAATATTGGCCATTTCCGCATGAGGCGAGGGAATCGCTCCATGCCGTTACTCAACGGATCTTCTGGCTCCTCAGTCCAGTCCAGGGTTAATTGGAGTAGTGCATGGTCTAGATCCGCACTGCTCCGACTTCCAAAATGGCGGCTTCCGGTTGGTCGTGGGTCCCGACCAACCTCTGAAGCTCACCACACCTAAAGCCCACCCCCACAGATCGCAGGCTCACATTGGTGCGAGCCTGCGAATCTGCAAAAGGGAGCAGGGACGCAGTGGCACACTCTGGCACTTTGAAAGACCTGATTTTTCTGGTCTTTCAAAAACACGCTGGAGGACCACATGGGGTTGTTTCGGAGCAGACTGAGGTGCAGATCTCGGGTAAGCAGTCCGAACCCAGTCCACTCCTAGGTGCAGACATCCTCTGTGGAGGATGCACTGCACCATTTTAATTACACCATGCAGAAATGGCCATTATTTTAGTGGTGTACATAGTACTTTACAAGTAAAACAAACAAACAAATAAACAAACACAGTCAGCTGTGACAAAGGCTGTATTTACACACAGACACACACACACACACATATATGTGTGTGTGTGTGTATGGAAGTCTGTACTCCTTCCTCCCCCTGTGTATATATATTTTGTGTGTATGTATATATACACACACACACAATATGCAATGTACAATATATATACATACATACACACACACACACACACACACAGGGGGAGGAAGGAGTACAGGCTTCCCCTACTTATCTGACAGGTTAGGGACCAGAGCATTGTCAGAAAATTGAATTGGTTGAATTGGAATTGGGTTCAGCCAGCTTGCCACTTTTTTCCCCTTTTCAGCTTGCTTTGCAGGCAGTGCAAGCCCCAAGGCAGGCAGTCTCAAGCAATCCTCTGTAGGCAAGAAGAATTGATGAAAGAGTGGAATCTCCATTGAATTATTGGAACTTGTCTTTAATTTGGAAGCATCAAAAGAGTGAGTCATCAGATAAGGGGGTGTCAAAAGACAGGGACTTCCTAATGTAAATATATAACAGAGTACAATACACGTTGGGGAGTAGTTCAGGAAACAGCATTTCCTGTACGGAACAAAATTTCCTGCACAGAACAGCTGAAATCGCTGCTGTTTTCTGCACATAAATGTTTTTTTTTGTTGTTGTTGCTGTTGTTTTGCCCAGAAAATAGAATTTTCTGTGGAAACAAAACAAAAAGTGTACACTGTCATGTAACATAGGTCCTGAACTGCAAGGATTCTTGCCTGTCTAGGTTCCTCTTCTTTGAGGTTTCTTGATGCTCAAGAATTTTAGTATCCAGGTGGGCAGAGGCATATCTAGCATGGAGGCGAGTAGGGTATGTCCCCAGGGGCCAATGCCAGTGGGGCAGAAAAAGCAATGCATGTAGGTGTGGGGGTGGAGGTAAAGAAAATAGGGGCACAACTTCCATACTTGCCCTAGGTGCTATTTACGCTAGATATGCCATTGCAGGTAGGAGTTTCCCAGAGCACCTTGTGGGCCAAGCAGTGGCAGTCTTGTCTTGGTGATGGCACCTGAGCAGAAAAACTGCTTGTGTGAGGAGGTACCAGAAGTCCACCCAAAGGTATAACTGCCCATGCAAATGGGTGTGCGGCTTACTGTAATGCCACTATGCCCAAATGTTTTGGACTAGCTTGCCTCTCAGCGACAACCAGCATGGCCTACGGATAGGAACTGAAATCTACTTTAAAAACACACACACAACAACATAAATCCGAATCACATCTAGCTGGGCTCTGCATAAGCAAGTTTTGTTTTTTAAAAATGTGCTGCTAAAATGTAAGTTTATATTCATGATGCAGAGATACACCGAACATAAATAGTAAATGGAAATCCATCTCAAAGTTGTTTGTCACCATTCAGATGACAGACACGGTCCTTATGCAAGCTTTCTCCCTGAGAGAAGGAAACAGCTCACCAATATAGAAAGGATCAGATCTTCAACTGGAAAACTTTCTGCACCATATAATTACAACCGAGTCTCATCCTCCTCTCACACTTTTTGGGGACTCGTTCTTGCCAGAGGAGGCTTGTTCTTCCTGGAATGAATAGCATCTTGTTTTTCTCTTTGCCTTTTAAAACTCCCTGTTTACCTTTTTGGTGCCAAAGGATATAAAGATAACTTTCACATGAGGTTTGGCTTTTCTTTTCTAAGCTGCCGTGTCTGGATGAGGATGCCATGTAAAGCACTATTATGCATGTTCAGATTTAGCATCCTTTGCCTGTTTTTTTTTTTTAAACCATAGAGGCAGTTCTCCAAGAATGAGAGATGAAGGGATCCAGTTATGCAGTTGTGCATAAGTTATATGAAAACAAATGTTGCAATCTGGGACACACTATACAGTTATAGCACCATGATTCCATTTTAATTGCCATGGCAACATGCTATGGAATCCTGGGATTTCTCAGCCAAAGAACTGCGTTCCCTCACTGGACTACACAGAATCATTAGCCATTTCTACACTACACTGCAGTATAGTGAATCTGTAGTATAGTATAGAATCATAGCACATAGTGCTATTATTCTACTTTCAACATCTTGTGGAATCCTGGCTTTGCAGTTTAGGGAGGGGTGTTTAGAATTCTCATCCAGAGAGCTCTTTGGCCTCAGGAAACAACAAACCCCACAATTCCACAGGATGTTGAAAGTGGAATGTTAGCACTATAACAGCAGAGGGCGGAAATGGACTTAGAATCATAGAACTGGAAGAGACCCCAAGGGCCATCCAGTCTAACCCCTGCCACACAATCAAAGCACTCCTGACAGATGGTCATCCAGCCTCTGTTTAAAACTACAAAACTATTGGGTGTTGCCACTGAGTAATTCACCTCACCAACCTACAAAGCCGAGAATTCCACTGGATGTTACCATGATAGCTAAAATGGCAGCATAGCACTGTGTGTAGTAAGAAAAGGCCCCATTGCTTATTACACTTTTATTCCCCCCCTCCGCCACTTTTTTTAAGGACCTCAGAGTAGTCTTCCAGAGTTCATACCCACTTTTATCTTCACAATAACTGTGTGAGGCTGAAAGAGGTAGAAAGTGAGGCAGAGGACGACCGGTCTGACATCACGCAAAGAGTATAAGGGCCAGTTGGGGACGCTGCAGCCATTATGCCACATTGCTCCATGCCTTTATTATATTGTTATTGTTATCATTATTGTTAATTATTTCCCACCTTTCTCCCAACAGTGGGACTCAAGGTGGCTAACAGCATTACAACAGTACAAATTAAAGCACCCATGAAATATAAATAGAACATTCAAAAACAATTAGACAATTTATAAAGTTAATTCCTGCTAAAAATATTAAATAAATTAAAATACATTTTTAAAAAAATCCTATATCAAACTTAGAACACACTTGCCCAGCATCAAAAGTTTCCTACCCTATACTACCTCACACAGGTTATGGTTAACTTAAAAAAAAGAAGAGAGAAGAGGTATTTCCAACAGTGCTGCACTGAACAAAGGCCAGACTATTTCCGCCCTACACCGTTATAGTGCTATTATTCCACTTTCAACATTCTGTGGAATTCTGGGGTTTGTAGTTTACTGGGGCCAAAGCACTCTCTGGCTGAGAATTCTAAATGTTCCTCCCTAAACTGTAAATCCCAGGATTCCATAGGACGTTGAAAGTGGAATAATAATATTATAACAGTGTAGGGAAGAAATGGCCTAGAAGATACTGGGCTGGATACATACTTAAAGTAGATCCACTGAAATCAAAGGGAAAAATTAGAAGTGACTGAGTCTGGGATGAAATTGTTCCTTGCGTAGTTACATGTAACCATTTCCCAAAAACAACATTTAGCCAGAGACATAGAAACAGCCATCTCCGATCACATTAGAAGATGCCTCTTTCTATTTTAATGAAGCTCATGTGGACATTGTAATGCCTAGAAGGGTTCATAGTGAAAAATATGACTTGCTTCCAGGCTGCCTGAAGGAATGTATTCTTCCATATGAGCCTCAATAGAGACAGAAATCTTTGGAGAAGATGTCTTTCAGTCCTACCATTTCTATAGGCAAATTTGTTGGGATAAGAGAAATAACTTTTTGGTAGCTGCTCCAAGTCTTTGGAACTTAGGCTGATCTCTTATTGTCCTTTTGTTGGTAGGCAAAGATCTTTTTATTCAGGCAGGTTTGACACAATTGTCTGGCTGCTGAAAAAGGGAGTTTTAATAGGTGGGTGCTTTTAAACTGTTTTTAAATGTATATTTTAATATTATGACTGTTGTGCTCCTATTGGTACTTATAAAAAATCTTGTGAGTGATCTTGATTTCCAAATTTGGGAGAACTTGGCAAGAAAGCTGAGATTTAAATCAAACAAATAAATAAGTGTAGATCTGTATTAGCAGATAAACCTGTTTTTGCACATATAGATCTTTTATTGGACTGAGATACTACTTTTAAGCCCCCGTTTATTGACTACCAAATAGTATAACCTTTATGGGATCTGCTTATTAATGTACACACCACATTTTGATGCAGATCCTTAAAATATATAAATACAGAGAAATACAGATCCAGCATATGTATGCACTCACATACACATGCACACTTGCACGTGTAATTACAATAAAACTTGGCTTGGCTGCTTCTCCAGCTCTGTGAAGTGCTGACTTGAAATCCAGATGTTCACATTACTTCATACTTTGCTTGCTCTGAACTCCTCTGCACCCGGAGTCAAAGATGTTATAATCTTTAGTATTGGCAAAGCATTAATTTTGTGGTTGCACATAAACAAACATTGCCATATATGGTGTGTGATCTGAAAGATGTAACTCATTACCAAGAAAGAAAGAAAGAAAGAAAGAAAGAAAGAAAGAAAGAAAGAAAGAAAGAAAGAAAGAGTACCACCAGTGCAAATTACAACACCTGCCATTCAAGACATAAGTCTATCCAAAAACAAAGTGAACAGCAGCTGTTAACAGCATTCTGAGTAGTTGCCAGTTTGTTCCTGAGCACAACTCAAAGTGGTGGGAACTACCCATAAACCTTTAAATTAGTCGCTTGGGTCAAGAATACCTGGGGGAATACCAACTGTTGGGTAAGCCTACCTAGATAGTTTGCTGCATGTCCCATGGCTAAGATCTAATTGATCAAAAAGAGGGAGGAGGCCTCATTGATGATAATCATGTGCAAATGGTGAAATTCCTTACCTGATGATTAGAGTGGGTGTACTTTTCTATCAGAGGTGGAGCAGCTTATGGCTCTTTCTGCAGGACAGCGGCATCCTGGCATGGGGATATGAGAGGAGTGGGACCACGACAATGCTTCTGCATGACGTCATCACAGTCCTGATCTTCTTACATCCCCAGCCGGCATGATCACGGGATATATCACTGATGGAAAAACTCCATCAATGGCCCCCAATTGTGTGAGACTTCCATCTCCGCTGGCCATGCAGAAGGGCTGGAAGCACAATCATGCACTTCCTTCACCACTGCAGCATGGGAAGAATGGTGACTGCAGTGTGGAAGGAAGGAAAGAGAATGTCCCTCACACTCCCTTCTGCAGCTAGCCAGCTGGATGCGAGGGGAGCATTGGGAACACACTCCCATCCCAGCAAACGTGCTGCTGGGATGACACCCAGATGATAACAGAGCAAGGTAATGCAGAAATGGCTTATCCAATCCCCTTGGCAGTGCAGAAATGGTTTATCCAATTCCCTTGGCACACACACTTCCAAGGATCATAGTACTCTAGTCAAGACGTGGAGACCGTTCACACTAAAGAATCATTGCACTTTTATTCCACTTTAACCATCATGGTTCTGTCCTGGGATTGGAAGATTAGGGAGGGGCATTTAGAATTCTCAGACAGTGTGCTCTTGTGCCTCACCAAACTATCAGTCCCAGGATTCTATAGGATGGAATTAGGACAGTTAAAGTAAAAGAATAGCACTATAATTGTATAGTGTGAATGGGCCCCAGGTTATTTTTCAAGGCTGCTCTGAGACATTTTGTTGATCAAACAGTGTAAACACTTTAGTCAGGTCAAGGTGCATAGTGCCTGAAGCTTCCCAGTTTATTCTGGCACATGATGCAGAAATTCCACAGGTACCACACCTCCTTTCTGGCATCAAAAATGTACTAATAACAACTTGCTGCCCATTTTCGCTGATTGGTTAAGACATCCTTCTTCCATCAAACATCATTCTCACCTGGCTGATGATTTAGTGTTCCAGACACTCAGTTTAGAATGGTTGTAGCTGCCAAAACTGTTCCCACTTTTATTCTGCTGCCATATTTCCTTTGTGGGGTTGTTTTTTCTCTTTTAATTGCTGTAAAGTTCCTCGTGTGATATCAGAGCAGGCTGCATGTTTCCTAAATAAAGCAATACCTGCAATAAAGTTAAGGTCTGAACTGTGGCACATTACATTATTGGGGATGCAAATGCAGGCATTTGTATAAATTGGAAAGGTGTTGATGGTTGCATACCTCTCGCAATGTCACTCTGTTAGGTGTGTCCCTTTAACTCACACATGAAATGCAGGGATTGCTGTGAGTATGCTTGCTGTATGCTCCTCAGGCCAATCTGGTGTAACCTATTTCACTGACAAAACTAGTTCCATGGAACTGATGCACTTCCCCACTCGCAACACAATCACACTACAATCTTACTGTAACAAGCAATAACTTCATTCCTTCTTTCTCTCTTGTTGCTCCTACATCTTTTTGGTGGTGAGGGGGAAGGTGGGACTAAGCTTTCAGCCCTGTCAAGATGAAGAGCCCCTGCCATATGTTGGTTTGCTGGATGTATATTGAGCTAGTATATTGTCATTTATGTAGGTGTAATGCTGTAGACTTTCACAGAGTGAAGCTACTAATGCTACAAAGCATCCAGGATTAATTGATTATTACAACAATGTATTCAGTTTCCTCTGCTTGCCTGTGATTACAAAATATCAATTTTGATTCATTGCTTTATTGCAATCCTCACCGGATACAATGCATCCGGTGAGGGGGCAAGATCAGAGTGGACAAAAATGAAAGTGTCAAGAAGTGTTTTGGGAGTTCGAAGTGTCTAAGATAAAAGGCAGGAAATATGTTCTTGCCCCAAGGATGAAAAGTAAAAAACAAATGAAAGTCTGGGAACTGCCTAAAGATGTGGGTTGAAGCTAAATTTATGATCTTCTCCAATCACAGCTTCACGCACCTAAAATTTGGATTCATTTACGCATGCTTCAGTCCGAGCAACTTCAGAAGTATGCTGTGTTGCTTGCTTTGCTACAAATTAAAACTACTTTTTGCCACACAGTGAAATTTGTGGCTTGTGAGTTATCTGGGACTGGATAAGCCTGCATTAAGACACTCCCACCTTAAAATGCAGACCTACAGGATTTTTTTAAAAATTTTATTATTATTTTCAAACATAAAAACACATAAAGTCAACATTCAACATAGCAGGTTCATAGACAAAGGTCCCATATGTGTGATATTTGTGTCTCTCAGAAGTGGGAACTGTGCAATACCTCAGATGTTGCTGAATTGCCACATCCAACAGGCATACCCAGTATAACCAATAGTGAGGAATTCTCGGAAATACTGCCCAATAGCACCAGGAGGTTTTCCAGTTCCCCATGGTAAAGATCGTCAGCACGGGCAAAGATTAGTGCTGCAGTGCAACACATCCAAAGGACACCATATTGAAGATAACTGATATATTATGGCATTGGCGTTATTTGACACTGTGTCCCCTCACCCACTTTTTATTTAAATATGTATATATTTTATTTAAACCCAAGCTTTCTAAGTGAGCATGCTTGATTTGACTAAAAAGAATTAAATAAATAAAACAGAAACACTCATAACATTTTTTAAAGAAAGATCACCTTGAAAGTTAGAGAGAAAAATAAATCTCAGACAGTAAAACTGAAAGCAGTTAAGGCCAATCCAAATAAAGGCTTATTATTATTATTATTATTATTATTATTATTATTATTATTATTATTATTATTATTATTATTATTTTAAATAAAAATATTTATTGGACAAAAAACAGAAAACAAACAACAACAGTATATGTCAGTAAATTTATTGTATTTGACTAAAAGCCATTACAAAACAACAGTATATAACAATGCATAAAACTGAAAGTACATAACAATGCAATACAAATTTTAAAAAACCCATATCAAAACTACAATCATCTAACAAAATTAGAGCTGACACAAGACTACAAATAGCAAAAAGTTGGTTCCTGCCCTTGTTGCAAACAGCATGTGTTAATTAAGTAGTTACAGCTATTAATCCTTAAATTTATACCAGAGATTAATACTTGCTGCTAATTACTCTTATCCTCCTAAATATATATGTACAAAATTACATAATTAATAAAAATCACTTATAAAGAATTGGAATCACTTATCAAGTTATTCTATATCAGTTTAAACTAATTATCAGTCAATAATAATAATAATAATAATAATAATAATAATAATAATAATAGTTTTCATTTATATTCTACTTTTCTCCCAATAATAGGACCTAAGGTGGCTAACATATTTAAAACAGTACAAATCAAAGATTTAAAAAGCTGTTTATAAAGTTAAAACATGAAACATGTTTTATAAAGTTAAAACATTTATAGAGCTAAAACATTAAATGTAACCAACCAGGGCTGATACTGCTTAGCTTCCAAGTAGCTGGCCTTAATTTTCTCCTGTGTCAGAAATACAAATAAATACATACAGAGTGAAAGAAAAAAGTGAATCAAATAGACAGAGTTTTTGCTCTCCTCCTATGTGATTATTAACAACTTTGCTGATGAAAAACCAGTGAAGCATTGAAAGCTTGCATGATATATTTGGTACATTTTTGGATGGCCCAATAAAAGTATCACTGTTTTGTGGATTTTGAATGGGAGCTTGAATAAGTTACTTTTTTGGATTACAGCTTGAAGAGTTCCCCAGCCCAAATGGCCAGTAGTGAGGCTTCCTGGGGAATTCTGGGATACGTAGTCCAAAAGGAAACTTTTCCAAGCTCTGCATTTAAATAAAAAGAAATTCTTCAATGGAAGGTCACCAAGGAGATGGCTAAAAGGGTCTCATTGAGGATAGAAATTCAGAATGTAGGAACAGCTACTGAAAAGGACTTCCCTCTGATTCCCACTGGACATTCCCTGCATCCAGTATATCAGCCCAAATGTCTTAAAAGCCAGTCAAAAATTAATGGGAGAGAAAAAAAAGTAAAATGATCTAGTCTTGAGGGAAAGAAATAAGTGGGGATTTCAGTTCTGACACCACATACAGTCTCTCTGTGTATGTGCCTTCCAGTCACCTGCTGACTTTTGGTGACCCCATGAATTTTATAGGATTTTCTTAGGCAAGGATTGCTCAGAGGTGGTTTCAACAATTCCTTCCTCTGAAATTTAACCTACAGCACCTGGTATATTCATTGGTAGTCTGCCATCCAAGGAGTAACCAGAGCTGATGCTGCTTAGCTTCCAAGATCAGAAATAAATTGGTACCTTTGGGGTGTTTAGTCTATAGTCCACATTAAATCTAGTCTTGTATTGTCCACTCAGATTGTCTCAAGCTCTCCAGAATTTCCAGCAAAGGCCATTCCCATAAGGTGATCCTTTTAACTTGAAATGCTAGGAATGGAACCCACAGCCTTGCTTAGTTTCTACATATTTGAATTCCATAGTACAAAGGCACAGTCCAGCACAGGCATCAAGATCATGAGTGTTTATGGTCCTCCTAACTTTAAATTCGTAACTCATTAAGCATAGGCAGGGCAGATCCAGGACATTTTATTGCCTGGAACAAGCCACTAAATCCCTTCCTCTATACTGCCATCATTCCTCAGAGTACTTGAGCAAAAAATTAGGCAAAATATCTCACAATCATCTCTGGCATTCGAAGTAGAATCATTAATTAAATAACTAACTGTTTGCTGTGGTTTCGTGACAACCAGAATTAGTTGCCAGAGTGTCAATCCCAAATTCATTATACTTTAAAAAAAATCACAAATGTAAGTTCTATGGATTTCAGTGGGGTTCATATAGATTGTTAGCTCCAATAGAGTTTGTCCATTCAACTAATGGGAACTTAGGAAGTCAAAGGCCATTTCCATACTACACTGTTATAGTGCTATTATTCCACTTATAGAATTCTGGGATTCCTATGGAATCCTGGGGCTTGCAGTTTAGGGAGGGGCATTTAGAATTCTCAGCCAGAGAACTCTTTGGCCTTAGTAAACTACAAAGTCCAGAATTCCACAGGATGTTGAAAGTGGAATAATAGCACTATAACAGTGTAGTGCAGAAATGGCCAAAATCTACATAGGTAAATTTCATTCAATTTCTATTCTAGTTGGAGATAGAAATTGGATTCAGGCCAGGGGTAGGAACCTTGTGGCTCTTGCCATGTTTTGTACTACAGCTCCTAGCATTTTCAGCTATATCAGCTGGGGCTGCTGGGAACTGCCATCCAACCACGTTCAGAGTGTTCAATTATTCCCACTCCTCCTTTAGGTCATTGGGTCTCCTGTGAATATTTATTACACCTGGATCAACCCAAAAGCTGCATCATACATACATGACAATAATTCCTGTATCACTCTACATTTTTTTTTCTAATACAGCCCAATCATATATTCAGTTGCTAGTCACCAAAGTCCTGTCCTTGTATACATGTGCATGACTTTATAATTCTATGCTTCATCACTGTGCCTTTGTTACTTGGTGGATGCATGTATGAATTGATTGATTTTAATAGGATTCCATTTGGAAAGATATGGAAGTTCTAACCATCGTGTAATATCCATACCATCAAGTGATGAATATGCATGTATGAATGAAGTGTAGAGAAATGGAGGAGGAAGAAGGAGAAAAAGAATAATATTCAGATTTATATGCAGAGAAAGTCAGTAAAGGGACTTAAATAACCAATTGCAATAGGTCCGCTGTGAGGGTGGTCAAATGGGAATTCATTGCTATCTACTCTTGTCCTTACTAGTGCTAAGTGCTGACTGTGGCCATTTCTGCCCTATACTGTTATTGTGCTATTATTCCACTTTCAATATCTTGTGGAATTCTGGAGTTTTTAATTTAGTGAGGCCAAAGAGTTTTCAGGCTGAGAATTCCAAATGCCTCTTCCTAAACTGCAAACCTCAGGATTTTATAGATGTTGAAAGTGGAATAATAGCACTATAACAGTATAGTGCGAAAATGGCTTTTATGCCAGATTTCTCATCAAGGAAATAGTACAAGTTGTGGATAAGTTTGCCACACTCTGATACACTTTAACCGAGATCTATCTGTGTATCTTTTTAGATTTGGGCTCAAATTCATGAGGAAGGATGTCAATTGATGACAGGTGCAAAGAACTGAAATCCTAGCTCTTGAATTCCTGTGATTCATTCTTTAAAAACAGGAGAAAAAATGTGTTCTGAATCTGCAGCAGGCAGCCAAAGATTTGGGAGTTAAAAGGAAGACTAATTAGTTTCAAATCTTGCAATTAGCACCACCGTGGAAGCCTGACCATTTGGGAATGGAGCAAACAACATTAATATTAACACTACAACAAAAGTAACATTCTGCAGCACTCAGATTTTAGGTCAACACCACTTTGAATTGATAAATAATGTATTGCTAGGGCAAATGATGTGTGGGAAAGATATTGATTCAAAGAGGATATTAAAGCAACAGCAAGCCCCAAACGAACCCAACACAGAGAGAATCAAACAACGCTTCTTTGATGAGGCCATGTTTAAATGTGTTCAGATTTCCTCCACCCCGTCCTGCATCATGGTGTAATTGCTCTATTTGGCAACAACAACAAAACCCCATCCACTTATTTTATTCCCTTGTGCTGACTTGGAGCTATCGCTTGATAATGCAGGCTTGTTAGACCAGGTCACATGGTGGTATCAGGAATCAGCTGATCAGGAGTCACACACCATCAAACAGATGGAGGAAAATTCTAGGCGATATTTATGACAAACATGGAATACAACCTCTTTGACTGAAATGGCTTGGAGGCATCCCAAAGATCCTGACAGCCAGAAGCTGAGAGTAAACAAAAGTGTCTTTTGCTATGTACATGCTGATATGAGGCTACACAGGAGATGAATGCATTGCTTTTGCCTTTCTGCCCTGTTGGGGAAACAACAGCAGGAGACGATTTCCATGTCCAAAATATCATTTCTCTTGGTTTTGTGTTCCAAGGCTTCGAGATGGCACTTGATTCTGATTGCAGGAGGTGGCTGGGTTTGGGGATAAATGACCTGAGATTCAGAGTTTGCTAAAAAGAATAGTGAGAACAGCAGAAACAATTGCAAAAAGAAGAGGTGAAGTGGACCAAAAAAAAAACAAAAAACACACCTAACTAGGGAGAGTGAGGAAAAGGGTACAGGGAAGAGAGAATCGCCAATGCTCTGAGAAGGTACTCCCTGAAAAATACATGTAGGACTCAGGAAAGGATCACTTTGCTAGACTTTCCTGAGGAGGTACAAGGCAGCATTGTAATTCTCTTTGGAAGAGAACAAAAAAGGGGCAGTCTTGGGGAAGACAGCAGAGAAGGACAGATTAAACAGGTCCTTTGGGGCAGAGCCAGCACTACAGAAATAGAGAGAGAGAGAGACAGAGACAGAGAGGGAGAGGAAATAAAGCTAAGAAGATTATTTGCCTAAATTTTGGATCTGGCAGAGAAAGAGGCCCCTTCCACCCTTAGGCCCTTTTCGCACGGTATTTGCCATGCAAAAGGGCTCCTGGAGCATTGCGCAACTGCAAGAAGCGGTCACACACTCTTTCATTTTTGGCTTTGAGCTGAAAATGGTGCGCAATTGCACCTTGACATGTGTGTGGAGCTCTGGAGCTGCAACATTCATGCTTCCTGCCCCAGTGCAGCCTGGGAAAATCCCAGGCTGCACTGCGGAAGGAAGAGGAAGGGCTCTTGCGTGAGCAGGAAACAGCTGCGGAGCTGAAGGAACCAGGATGCAAGAGCCTCTTGCTAGAGGTTGCTTGCGCGATCCCCGCACCCCAACTCTGGAAAAAGGTGGTTTGCAGAAAGGTCCTAAGCTTATTGCATCACCCTGCGGTTGTGATCTGGGCAGTGCCTCTGCTGGGAAGCAAGCACAACGGGAATGCTCCCCTCCACACTGGACTGGCTCCCCGTGGAAGGGAGCGCAATGGCCACCTCTCTTCCTTCCACAGTGCAGCTGGGCACTTTCCCATACTGCACTGGGGCAGGAAGTGCCTCCATTGTGCTTCTGAGCCTTCTGCAGGGCAGGTAAGTATGAGAGGGTCATGAAATTGGGCGTCATTGACCAGGAAAACCCATCAATGATTTATTCTGTGATCGCACTGGTTGACGGCAGGAGAAGGATGGGACCATGACAACTTCATGCAGAAGCATTGTTGTGGTCCCACTGCTATCATGTCACCATCATGGGATGATGCCTGTCTGTGGAAAAGGCCAGAGATTAACACACAGAGAGAGATTTCAGATAAGAGATCCAGATTCAGTGATTTCATCTTAAAAAGAGCTATGTAAAGCCAAGCCTGTGACTTCAGCAATGTTGTTATTGTTGTTGCTATTTTATGAATTTTCATCCTATCTTCCCCAGTACTCTAAATCAAAGCAGCTTACAAATTATTAAAACCAGTACAAATTGAAAATATGTATCGGTGTGATATATTGGTGTGATATTTCACAATCCATAGATTTAATGCCATTTAAAGCCCAATAAAAGACTATAAAAACCAACTAAACAGTACACCTATTGCAGTCCATTCCTGGACGCCTGATGGAATAGAAAAGTTCTCACTTTTTTGGTGGAAAAACTGCAGAGAGGGAGCCACTGTGGCATTTGCAGGGAGGGAGTTCCAAAGTCTGGGAGCAGCCGCAGAGAAGACCCTTCCTTTTGTTCCCACCAAACCTGCCTGGGAAGGTAGTAGGGCAGAGAAGAAGACCTCCCGAAGATCTTAGTGCTTGAATAGGCTCACATAGGGAGAAATGGTCCAAGCTGTGTGTTTTACAAGAGAGCTCCAAGACCAGGAAGCAAAAAGGAAATAAAGCATTTCTTCTAGGGATCAGAACTTTTTGCCAAAGACCTTTGTTACTGAAAGAAGTCTTGGCTTTTGTGAAGAATGGATGGATGAATGGATGTGGATGGGAAAAATACTTTAAATTTTGTTCACTTTTCTCAAGCTTGCTTATGTCAAAATCTTGCGTTATCTCAAGAGCAACACGATAGCATAAAAGAATAACTAAGGCCCTTTCTACACCTTACCTGCATCCCATGATGTTCTGGCATCGTCCCAGCAGTGCCCCTTGCTGGGATGGAAGCGGAACCTGAACACTCTCCTCCATACCTGGCCAGCTGCTGGTGGATGGATTGCATTTGGAACATGCTCATTCTTTCTGCAGTGCAACCAGCCTCTTTCTGGGCTGCACTAAGGAAGAAGCGATTGATCGATGGTGGTAGTTGATAGGATCAAATCTTTCATTTCCAAATATATACATGCACAGTGTTACGCAAACACAGACAAGTTAGCAACACCTTTTCATGGTGCTATCCTGAATTTGGAATATTTTTCTCATGGAACTTTGAATAGTGCTGACACTACAGTCTCTTTGGTAACAGGCTGACACATTTTTATTTGCCCCCAATTTTTATTTTTATTTTTTTAATCTTTCTTTCTTTCTTTCTTTCTTTCTTTCTTTCTTTCTTTCTTTCTTTCTTTCTTTCTTTCTTGTCTTATATCAAAAGGTCTTAACATGGATTACAAGTCAAATCAATGCAGAAAAGTTAAAACTCTTGAAAACAATGAGAATAATTTAAACAGATGTAAAGATTTGAAAGGTGTAAAAGATAAAAGTGACATTTAGTATATAGCAGTTTTGTTGCCTCTTATGCAATTTTTATGGAGGACAACATCATTGTTTCTAATTCCATGATATTTTTTATTTCATTTTTGTGTGCCAGGCTGGAACGTCTTTGGGTGATGTCAAATTTGATTAATTTAAAAAGAAATAATAGACTTGGGCAGATATGTTGCTAAACTGCTTCAGAGGTTGATTTTATCCTAAGATAATAAATCCTACAATTACTTTAGCCCAGACCTTCATAAAAATCAGTTGAAAATTTATTTGTTACTTCATATTCATTTAAAATTTTTAGCAACAAATTTAAAATCTATTATTACAGCTTCCAATCATCACCAATGTTCATTTTTAAAGATCAACATAATGATAAAAAAGTATTACTTTTGTAAAGTAATTGGGGAAAGAGTTTTAATTAATGATTAATGGTTTTATTAATGAATACTGGAATGAATTAATTTCATATTCCTTGTTTAATGTTTTAATGTTAACAACTTAATTTTCTCTAAGGATTGAAAGTGTGACAGAAAGGCTGACGCTGAGAGAGAGAAATAACCCTAGCACGTTTGCAGTGTTATCTAATGATCCTCCAAACAAACATTTTTGAATCATGACTGTAAATGAGTCTTCTTTCAACCCACGTAATGATAACTGTATTGCAGTGCTTAGTAGCTGCAGATACCCAATGATATCCAGTTCTCATGCCCCAGAGCTGATAGATGTTCATCTCCAGTGTGAAATGTGGAAGTAGGAGGCCATGCCTTACAAAGGTGTGTTGTGCGTTCACTGGGAACCTGCTGCTGGATCCAAAAAAACTGGAGTAGCAGGTAGTATAACTTGATCTGCTTCTCAGTCATAACTAACACCCAGCATATCTGCAATCTCTTGCATAACTGCCTGTGGGAATGTGCCGGTTAGATTTTCTTTTTTAAGTGGCACAATGAGTTAAGGAGCCAGGATTATATACAGGTAGATATACAGATTCTTTATTTTTGTTCCAAAGCTGCTATGTGTCAGTTAAGTGCACAACACTGATCTGTTGGCGGCAGTGAATTCAAACTAGGACATGAATGAAAATTTGCATTCTAATCTTGTAACTCCCTCCTGCTTCTGATGCTGTTGCTACTAGTGCTGCTTTTAGCATCACTGGAACTACTCCTTGTCAAGCAACCAGGTTGTTTGCTTTTAACCTGCTCAAGATGGCTAGCTCTTGTTTCCAGTAGCAAATATTACACTTCTCTACATTGCTGGACAAAAAAAAAAAAAAGGACAATAAAGTGCTATTTGTGTTTATGTCCTGCTTCTTTCCAGAGGCATCTAGTTGGTTGTCAAAACGGTTAGAATAGAACTGTGCACTAGGTAGCACTTTGGCTGATCCAATATTTCTTTTGTTTTGTTTTTCCTCTCTTGTTCTTAATTTTGCAAGAATTCCTAAGTTCTGCATGACATTTCCTTTAGTTTCACCATGTGAGGTTTAATCCTGTAAGGTCTCCTAACCAAATGAGCAAGATGCTTATGTGTGTGTGTTTTTCCATAAAGGAACATTTCACACAATGTGAATTTCCTATAGAAAAGCGAGGGTGCAAAATAGCAGGTAGATGATGAAGCAAGCTTGTTTTCTGCTGCTCCATAGACAAGAATATGAACCAGTGGATTCAAATGAAATTCAACTTAAAACATTAGGAGAAACTTCTTTATCATAAGAGGGGTTTGATGGTGGGATGGACTGCCTCAGAGTGTGATGGAGTCTTCATCTTTGAAGCTGCTTAAACAGAGGTTGGATGGGCTTTTTTCAAGAATGCTTTAGGCCATTTCTGCATTACACTGTTATAGTGCTATTATTCCACTTTCAACATCCTATGGAATCCTGGGATTTTCAGTTTATGGAGGGGCATTTAGAATTCAGCCAGAGAGCTCTTTGGCCTCAGTAAACTACAAACCCCAGAATTCCACAGGATGTTGAAAATGGAATAATAGCACTGTATTAGTGTAGTGTGGAAATGTCCATAGTTGTGCATTCCTACATGGCAGAAGGTTGGGATAGATGGCCCCTGTGGTCCCTTCCAACTCTATGATTCATGCATATGGATTTCTTTATATTTTTATATATATATGTATATGTGTGTGTGTGTGTGTGTGTGTATATATATATATATATAGTTTTTATTAATTTTCATTAAAAATAAAAATGAGTTATGTACAGTGATGCTTTGTGTAATTTCACATTTGTACATTGATTCTTCCATGTTTCTTTATCAGAGCAAATAATTATTAGCGTATACCTTATATCGTAAGTCCTCTATTACCACCAGCAGCAACCGTACAAAGCTTTTTCCAGGTTATTAATTATCTTATCCTTAATCTGTATTTCTTTTTCTTGCAGTTGTACAACTTAACAATCTAAAATACATTGAAAATACTTGTATCTATACAACCACCTTTCTTATTATAGTGTGTGATCAAGATAGCTTCTAGTATATATCGAATTAATATTTTTCACATTCATTACCACTTATTTGTTTTGTAGCTCTCTACTTTTGAAAGAATAAGTTTATTGGACCCCATTCTTTTTCTATCTTCTCATCCGATTGTCCTCTAAGTCTCTGTGTTAGATTATCTGCTAATTTAATCTCATATAGGCTTTGAATCCAGAGATCCATATTTGGTGTATCTTCTTTCTTCCAAAACTTCACGTATTCTGTTCTGGCTATTGTTATATACAGCAGAATCTTGGAGTACTTTTTCTGTACAGTTTGGTCTATAGTATGTAACATATTTAGCAGGTAAATTTCTGGTTCTTTATTAAATTCAACTTGTAAAATTTCCTCAATTTTTTTATGTATGTCATTCCAATATTTCTTTGTTTGCTTGCATGTCCACCATAAATGGTAGGTTGTACCCACTTCAGCTTGGCATTTCCAGCATTTCCCAGTACCTGCGTTATAAATTTTTTGAAGCTTATTTGGGGTCATATACCATCTGTGGTACATCTTCAAATAGTTTTCTTATAAGTTTTGGGCTGCTGTGAATTTTTGTGTTGACTTCCAACTTTGTTCCCAATGTTCTAATTTTATTGGGTTTCCAATGTTCTGTGCCCACTTGATCAATGCATATGGATTTCAATCTCATATAGTTTCCACAGTTTTCATGATGTACTCCTCAAATAAATACTTTCCACAGAGGAACTGCTTATCCAAAATGTCTATATCAGTAGTTATGTTCCTCCGGGATAGAGGTGGTTCAGTGTGTCTGAGTTCCTCAGGCAGAAGTTCTCAGGAAGCTGTTACACTGGTTACTTGGGGTCCCGGGAGGGACACCTAATCGCGTTCTCAAAATATCAAAAGGTGGGGAAATTAGCCAAGAGCACAAGCTAGCAATGCAAGAGGCAGGGCAACACAGTGGAATCTTTTACCCAAAGTCTACGGGGTCAGGCCAAGCCAAGGAGCACACCAAAGTTTAAGAATAACTGTGATATTTATTAAATACAGACAAACAGTGTATGCAACACACTCACACAGATAACTATAGAAAATAAAGGTTGGAGTGGGACAGAGGGAATTATCAGAGGAATTGTTGAATTGGGTGATACGACACCTGTCCTGAAGCCCGGATACATCACTGCAAAAGTCTGAAGTTGTGCAGTCTCAGCCAATATGACTGAGGGGAAGGCTCACCAAGCAGAGTGGCGGCAAGATGGGATGGAACTTAGGAGCGATCCGAGGAAGGTCTTGGAATCAGGGGTTTTTATAGGGAGAAATGTAACTGCAGGCTATTCCGTACTTGGGGAAAAGAATGCGTTTTGGGCGTGAGACAGCACTTTGGAAAGGTCAACATTTAACATGATTGAGTTAGGTCCAAATTGACAAAGAGGTAGGCAGTATGCAAATGCTCAGTGCTTGACATTTGAGTATTTAGCTTGCCAAGTTGCCTGCTCAGGGCAGGGAGTTCTTTGTAAGCAGCATGCATACATAATGAGGGTGTTTGTAGAGAGGTCTCCTAAAGTGGCGATCTGGCTATTTCTGGCCTACCTGTATTGTTTTGGGATATTGCAGCATTTAGTGGTCAAGCCTAGTTCTGTGCTTGTCCGGGGGCCTCACAAACACATGGAGAGGGGTGGTGGCAGACAGCCAAATTATTGATATCAACATGATATTTATGTCACTTTAAGTGCGGCCCAGCCATGGCAGTAACAAGCTTAAACACAAACACGCACACACGCACAGAGGGACTTTCTGCCCTACACTGTTATAGTGCTATTATTCCACTTTCAAATTCTGGGGTTTGCAGTTTAGGGAGGGTCATTTAGAATTCTCAGCCAGAGAGCTCTTTGGCTTCACTAAACTACAAACCCCAGAGTTCCATAGGAGGCTGAAAGTGGAATAATAGCACTAGAAAAGTGTAGTGCAGAAAGACCCAGAGAGAGAGAGAAACAAAGAGTAATGTGCATGGTAAGTTACAACTTGCAAGCCTTTAATTGTATTCTAAAATCTGATGCCTGAGGCAGGTCACTTCAACCTCCCTAATGGCAAATTAGAGGCTTCTTGGAACTGACAGGCGGCCAGACAAATAGAGTGAGAGAACAAGCCAGGACTTTACATTCATTGGGTAAAGGTGTGGTCTGTTGCTTTTTAAATCTTGCCTAGTGGCTACTTCCCTTTTGCTGCAAATGACAGCCTTGCCTCTTGTTTTAACGGTACAGTTATCTCATTTCTTGATTATGCCAATATATGACAGTGGGTGAAGCTTGGGAATGGGTGGAGTAGTGACTTACTCCTCAGAGTATTCATGGTGTTAACTGTCAACTCTTGCATGGCAACTTGTAAAGGGATGACAGGAAAATCCAGAATGGGTTGGGAGTGGTTCAGAGAGGGAGTAGGCTCTAGGCTTAATTTTACCCCCAATGATTTCATCGGACAAGCAGCAGGGCCTAGAGTCTTGAACAAAATGCTTGTGATTGTTTTCATTATTTGTTGCTTTGCGATCAGATGAAGGAAGCTATTTGTCTTTCCATACCAATCCAGACTGCAGGCACGTACACACATTCACACACCATACCCTCCAACTGTTCAAGTCAGTCCAAATTAACCCTCTACCATTTCACTTTCTCAGCTGGTTTTAAAATATCCTGGTTTCCCTCTCTTTTCTTTCCTTGCCCCTTTGTCCTCAGCCTATTTCAATTGCTGCAAACTGAATTCAAAGTGGAAAAGTAGTTTGTACTCGATTATCTTAGCAATTGCAAGCAGAGAGCAAGGGGCAAAGTCTTGCTCTTCCTAGTAGGCTCAGGCAAAACAAAAGCAAACTGATACAGCCTTTCCTAGGTAGTGTGTTCTTCTTCATGAATGACTTTTGCCAACTTGGCCCTACTGTGATGCTGCTTGGCCACGTCTCCCAGTTTTCAGTTGTGAAATGGTGGAGGATATGTAGCTGGAGATATGTAGCTGGGTATCTGCCTGCAGAATGGCAGGAAACACAAAATTGCCTCAGAGAACAACACATCCCCAGCCAGACTTGAATCACAGATCAGAAAATTACCTTTAAGAGGAAGAAATATAATGGCTGGAATCCTGGTTCAGAGAGAACTGTGAATAATTGCTCATGTCTTGCTTATTTCTGCAACCTCCGGACACACACGGGGTTGTACTTTTTTGGCCTTTATGAAACTGATGTCCTCATTTCTGCATAACCTTATTAGTTGCCCCAGTAGAGAGTCATTGACCCAGTGGGATTTACATAAATGTCAGCTTACCATTCAATGATTCATTTAGTTGGGATTTACTAACAGAATTCCAAGTATGCGATTGAATGTTCTGGGATGGTGCACTACTATTTGTCGTTGCCTTCAGCATACTACTTTGTACATTCAAACTACAGAAAAAGTCACTCAGAATTCTTGTTTGATTGATTGGAGGATGGAGCAAGCCTGTTTTCTGCTTCTCCAGAGATTAAGACCCTTTCTGCAGCATACTCCTATCCCACAATGGGGACAGGACCGTGACACCACTTCTGCATGACATCATCATGGCCTTGCTCTTCTCCCATCCCCAGGTGGTGTCATGCCCTGCCTTGGAGACCCTGGCAGTGATAAGGACGATTCTGAATCCGAGGCAGGAGCTTCCCAGAAGCTTGCTCAAGAGAAGATAACAAACAACAAGGGCCTGAGCAAGAGGAACAAATATCAGAGGATGAGACAACACAGATGCTTACTGTGCAAGAGAGACGACATCAGAGAGAGGGGCTGCGCCGCTTAGTGCGTTCAAGTAACAAACGACCCCTAATGAAGGAATGCCTGTGGTGACAACATCAGTAGATAAAAAGGCTTTCAGCTGGCCCTTTCCTTTTAGGGTTAGCAACTGACCTTTCCGGTTGTGAAGCCCTGTGCTGTGTTCCTTTGTATGTGGATCACCTTGAACTTCAGCCTGTTTGACTACAGCTTGGATTTGCCCTTTGGATTTGTTTGCTCCAGAACCTGAATTCTGTTTGGACATTTCCTCGCTGTAGCTTTGTGAGGGTTTCCCCTGTCAATGACACATGACCATACCACCGTCCTGCAGAAGGGCAGGGAGTATGATGGCAGCACTTCCTGCCCTAGCACAGCCTGGGAAAGTACCTGGATGCTCTGTGGAAGGAAGAAGCACGTCCACTGTGCTCCCTTCCACAGAAAGCCGGTCTCGTGTGGAAGGGAACATTCCTGTCACACCCTTTTCCTGGCAGAGCCATTGCCAGGAGGATTGCCACCATATACCACCACAAGAATATAAGCTGCGGAAAGGGCCTCAGACATTGAGCAATGGCTTCAAACTTCAGGAAAAGAGATTCCATCTAAATATTCAGAAGTACTTCACGACATTAAGAGCAGTAGTGTCTCAGTGGAATGTGCTGTCTCAGAGCGTAGTGGAGTGCCTTTCCTTGGAGGTTTTTAAGCAGAGGTTGGATGGCCACCTGTCAGGAATGCTTGGATGGTGTATTCCTGCACAGCAAGGGGTTGGGCTTGATGGCCCTTATGGTCTCTTTCCACTCTATGATTAATTGCTGTTCTCATCCCATCTTGCCTTTCTCCTGGCATGGAGCCCATTGTACAATGGGAGAATCAGTTAGCATATTTTCAAAGTCAATATTTAACAGCAGCGTAGGGTAATGCAACCACCATGTAAATACATGAATGTCCATTTACACTTTGCAAGTATGGTGCTGAAGACAACTGTAACTGATCCAGCAGTAGGCATGATGCTCTGGGCCCAGTTATGAATGATTTTAGAATATCATAAGAGTCATTCTCCATAAAAATATATTCCCCTGCCCTGTGTTCCTTCCATCTGCCTCTGTGGAAAATATTTTGTCTCTTATGAACAGAGTCCTAAGTGGATGACAGAGAGAAAAATGGATTATCCCTAAACACATGCCATGAATAAATGTGGTAGCAAGGGCAGGGTGAGAAATTAACATGTGTCTGTATCAAAATATATGCAAACATTTATCCAGAGTAAAGAGGAAGTAAATGTGTATAAATCAAGCAAACAAATACCAGCTGCAAGTTATCCTGAGACTCTCAAACATATTGTTAATAAGCAGTCTTGTTTTACAAGATGTAATGAAGCCGCAAAGTGGCTTTAAGTGAAAATGGTAGCTGGAAAGTCTAGTAGTTGAATGCATTTCAACTTCACAACCTTCTCTGGTGCTTTAAATGGAAGGAGCGGGTAATCTGACTCTTCTGGAGTTCCATTCAGATTTAGGTCAGCCTATGTTCACATCATTTCATCCAAGCCAAAGCCTTTTAAAAAGCAAACACAAAGGTCATTTCTGCACTAGCCTGTTATAGTGCGATGATTCCACTTTCAACATCCTCTGGAATCCTGGGGTTTGCAGTTTCGGGAGGGGCTGGCCAGGATTCCAGAGGATGTTGAAAGTGGAATCATCGCACTATAACAGGCTAGTGCAGAAATGGCCAAAGTCTCATGCAGCCATTTTCCCACTTATCGAATTCAGGGTGAACATCCTTGTGAGCAAACAAACAAACTTTAATTTCCATAAACAGAGGATGATAGCAGATTGAATTCATCAGTTTGTGACACAATGTCAAATGGACTTTCGCTTGGTAAGAATTAAACCAACTTTATACAGAATTCTTCACATCAACATACAGTGGCAGCAACTGGGCAACAGAAGGCTATGGCGTACCAATTCACCAATAAGGAGCCAGCCCCATCTCCAAACTCTGTATGTCAAACTTGTTCTTTGTATCTTATTTCAGTGTTCTGGGTGTTATCCTATGAGCAGAACATGTCAAGACATTTTGGAACATGGCTCAGAAAGCTTTGTACATGTTTAACTGAACTTGAAATAACTAGAAATATACATTTTTATGCCTAAGGAAACTTTTCTTCAATATGGCTGTACCTGATTTAGGCCTTATGGTGCCAAGTGCTCTTGTAGTGATAAATATTTAGGCATTGATAGTTCCTGAGTCCTTCCAGGAATAATAAATGTGGCCTGCAATCTGTCCTATGCACACTTACTTAGGATTAAGCTATGTTGAACAAATGGAAAAGAATTCTAAGTAGTTGTGCCTGTAAGGAGTCTGTCATAGGTTTTTATAATTTCTTATATTTTTTTTGAGGTTTTTATCTTACTTTTGGAAGCCACCTTTGATCCCATTCTGGGAGAAAGGTGGCATACAGATATAATCAATCAATCATATTTAGGGACGATTGAATGAAAATGAATGGGAAAACTAATTTACCCTTTGAAAGGATCTGTAAGTAGGCAAAACCTGTAACAAACTGCCTGGTGATCTCCATCCCTCCACCCCCCACATTAAAAACAGTTTTAGGGACCTGGAAGGTCTCCCATTCATAGGGTTGCCATAAACTGAAAGTATGCCGATGGCAAACAACAATGTAGTCTACTTTCCTCTTTTTCTTTTTCTTTTGGAAGTGGGTAGGGAATGCTATTATTCCTCTGGACTTACTTTGCTGTTGAACATGCTTTCTACACATCTCACCTCTGGCATATCAGTTGACCTCAAAGGCCCCTCCCTAAGGTGCAAACCCAGGATTCCATAGGATGTTGAAAGTGGAATAATAACACTATAACAGCCTGGTGTGGAAATGGCTTTGTTACTATGGTTCAGACATACCCGGTGATAGCACTAGATATCTCTTGATATGAAACTTATTTGACCTTCACTCGACCTTTTTCTGCCACCCTGCTCCACGTGTTTATGAGGCCACTGGACAAGCACGTAAACAGGTGTGGCTGGTTGACGGTTGGGCATTCCAATCCCCACTTAGGCAGGCGGATTAACACCACTCCATTGCTTCAGGGACCTCTTTCGCATACACACCTTGCTTAAGCGTGACTTTACACAAAGACATTTGGCCTCGAGCCGGCACTCTCGCAATGCTAAGCTATTTGCATACTGGCTACTCTATTGTTAAATCTGCACTAAGCTGATCATGTAAAACTTGACCTTTCCCAAAGATTTCTCCCACTCCAAACTTGCATTGTTCTCACCAAGTATGGCATGGCCTGTATGCACAATCCACCCTATAAAAAGCCCCCGATTCCAAGTCCTCCTCGGACAACTTAGATCACTCCTGAGTTCCCTCCAGCCCTGCTGCCGCTGTGTCCAGCGAGTCATCCCCTCGGCCTCTACGCTGAGCTTTTCTCCCTGCAATTCCTCCACTTTTCTCCAGGACTGCAAGATATCACCCATTTCCCCCGAAAACTCTCATTTCTAATTTCCAGTTAGCTGTGCGCTTGCATTGTCTTTTCTGTTGTTTGTCCTTTAATAAAGATATCATTTTTACTGTTTTACAACTTGTCTGACGACTCTTCTGACCTGGCCCCGTAGACATTGGGTTACAAGATCCCTGCTAAGTTACCCTGTCTCTCGCTAACTTAAGAGAGTGCTCGAGTTAATTTCCCCATCTTGTGTTTTTGCTTGGTTAATTGGGCCCCTTCTGGGACCCCCAGAGAACAGGGTAACAGCCTCACTCTGCCAGCGTTCCTCTCTCAGCCTGAACACAACTTTAGTTTCTGGTTATACTGTTGTAGTTTTCATTTTTCTTCTTCTCTTTCAATAATTTGACTGTTTTGGTCTATTATGGTTTTTTAATAATAAATAAAAATCTTTCTTTGTTTTCTGTCAAGTCACAAAATTTGAGCTTTGTTTCTCCTCCTCAGAACTCTATGAGAACATCCCAGAATTCAGACCACAGATCCCAAACCCATGTTAAAGCTGTGTTATTTTTAAGACTGAACTTGTGAAACATTCTCAGCCAAGAGCTTCTTCTTGAGAAACAGAGCCAGGGACAGGGAAGAAAATGTTCCCCTAAGCACCAGTGCAAATTCTCCCAGTTGTCCCTTATTCCTAGATGTGCCAGAAATTCTTCCAGTTGTCCTTGCTTCCCAAACAGGAAAAAATAATGTTTTCACTTGCATAAAGAGTCGTGCAGCAGCATGGTAACAGAAACACAACTGTTGCCAATAAGCACCATGTACTAAATTAGTCTGAACATGACATCACATTGCAACCAGCACCCTTCCCTCCCCTTTCACAAATTGTCACAGGGTGTATTAAGTTCTTTCTATGTGGTAAGATGATATACCTAGAAAATCTCACAAAGCTAATTGATGTTAGCCTTGATCCTCAGAATGTGTTGAATTAGACCACATAATTCTTGGCCTTGGCTCTTAGAGCATGCAGTATTCAAAAGGCAGGCAGAAGGGCTTTGAAGAGGTTTTCAGATGTAGACTTCTAGAAGCATTGCCTGGTCACTGTGGGAAACAAGATGCTAAACTAGATGAGTCTTTAGTCTGATCCATAGAATCATGGGGTTCTTTAAGTTGAACGGTACCTTAGAGGTCATACAGATGTACACTTGCTAAATGCAGGAATCTTGCAACTGTAGTACCCTTGATGGATGGCCTTTTAAACTTCTGTTTCGATACTTCCAACAAAGGAAAGTCCATCACTGGTTGTGTTTTCACCATTGAGCAGTTCTCAGATCAGCAGTGGTTTTCTGATGTTTTCCAGAGATTGCATCTAAAACAAGAGGGGAAGGAGGAGAAAGGAAGAAAATCTAGGCAGATAGATGCTATTATTCCCATTGTAAATGGTGGGTTGTTTTCCTTACTAGATACAGAATGTAATTTTTAATACTGATGGGTGAGAGAGATGAAAAAAGTTATAGAACTGAATCTCTAGTTTTAACTGATATTTCAGCAGATTCTGAAAAATACAAGTCAAAAGTAGTTCATATAAGGACTTTTTCTTTCAAAAGCATTGGGTGAAACATGTTGGAAATGTAATGAAGACTCAAAATCATTCCTTATCCAGAGATCGAGTAGTTTAAATACAAAATAAGTTCATCCGCTGGGGAATTTCCCCCCTCCCATCCAGGTATTAAGTATCCAGTGAAAAGAAATGGCTCATTTAGAGTCATCGAGCTCTATTGGGTAATTACTTTAATTAGCTAGTTTTTGGGAAAGTGCACATTAGCTACATGACAGATCAGAATGGCTGTGGTCTATTGAGTAATTATTTAATTAGGCCATGTTTTAAAAACTGTTTATCGCTCATATAATGGCCTAGAACTAGCTCCTTCTGGTCTTTTGTGTGAGTATTTAATGAGGCCAAATGTACTATCAATTGCAAAACACACACGCGCATGCAAACTGAAACCATTCGGCAATTTAGCGGGAAGAATTTACTGCATCAGACACCAGATGCTTTTTGTTCAAAGAATCCTCAAAGATTTTTCAGGCTGCCGAGAACATGTTGCCCACTGTAATATGGATTAGGGGAAAATCATCTTTGCAGTAGTTCTATTTGTGCTTTAAAGACAATGCAGGAAAACAGGAAGCACAAAACAACACACAGACTTTTGTAGGTCCCTTTGATTGTCTGTTTAAAGGAGGAAAAGAATTGGTTGACTTCCAAGAATGGTGTTTGCTTTAACAGGCGATGAGAAAGCGAAACTAGAATCTAAGACATTCTGGCATCTTACTGATGATTCAAGCTTAATTAAACCAAGTGATGAAAAGATCAGTGTTGAAATAGATCTCAGGGCATGTATGCAATAGATGTTCTTCTCTGTAGACTTTTTCTAGAGGTGACCTTTCTCCACTATCTGTCAGTATCCCCTGTCAGACACTGTTAAGCACTTCCAATTTATGTGTGCATAGGTCCATATATACATTAGGATGCCTGGACAAAGCCCATATCCATACAGCTATAGGTGCAGGGATTTTGACTGGACATTTTAGTTAATACACTCCTAGGCCAGGGGATGGAAGTGATGTCATCCTCCTTCTCTATATCCCCTGTTTGTGTATCTTAAAGCACTTAATATCAGAAACAGTTAATGTCAGAAGCAGATGCAAGGTACTGGGATCCACATGACTAAAAACAAGTTCTAAGCAAGTCAGATCCTGTGAGCTATCCAACTTCCATAGCAATAGGATGAATGATGAACTCCCTGTAGGATTTAAACTGAGGTTTAAAGTAGCTTCCCAAGCTGCTGAAAACTTTTAGTATAGATTTCTGCATCTTGGATATCTCCTTTAAAGTCTGGACTGAAAGAGCGGATTCAGTGCCCTGCTGACATGAAAGAGGAGGAGGAGGAGGACCAGAGGCAGGTTTTTAAAGGGCTTCAGGGCCTGATCAGAGCCGCCCAAAGAGAATGATCCCCCAGAAAAGAAGTTCTTGAGATGGGAAGGCAGGGGTTGGAGAAACTCGCAGATAGCTAAATCTGTGAAAATTAAACCTGTAAATGTGGAGGGCTGATTGTAGTTTAGTTATTGTTTTAATAGGTTAGTTTAGTTTTGTTGTTATGTTGTTTTTATGTATGTTTTCCTTATATGTTGTTCTAATAGTTTGTTAATAAACATATTAATTAAAAAAGAAGGAATTGGGTGGAAAGGTAAAATGTCTTAGGTATCATTGACATATTGGTGGCACTGGAGCCCAGGTTTCCAACCAATCTCATGTACATGTTAAAGAACATGGATGGCACGACACAGCCCTGGGGGACACCACAGATGAGCAGTTCTAACATTTCTATTCCAACAATCAAAAATTCTCAGAGCAACTGAAATATTGAAAATAAGGTATAATAAAATTTCTTTATTTTTCTTCAGATATCAGCATATAGGCTGATGACCTAGGTTTTAGTTTGTCACTGTTGTTGTTGTTGTGTGCCTTCAAGTTGTTTCCTACTTATGGTGAACCTATTATGGGAGTTTGGGGGCTGAGAGTATGTGACATACACAAGGTCATGCAGTGTGTTTCCATGGCCAGGTTGGCTCTTGGGTTTGACTTTAGTTGGTCCAAATTATTCTATGGCTTGCCAGAGAGCTGTCAATCAGATATATATATATATTTAAAGGCTACCCTACAGAGTCCACAAATTCAACATTTGACTTCTATACTTTTCATTTTGAAAATTTTTTTAGCTAGCTGTTTGAAAAACACTAGTGTCGGAACTGTCATGCTTGCTTTGCTTGAATTTTGCTCTCTGCACAAACATAAGGAATGATTTGAAAACATTAACCTTTAAGAAAACATGCTGGAAACAAATAGTTCAACAACGACTCATTTTGTTAGCATTTTAGATGGAAGGGGTGGCAAAATGCTTTTGGCCAGATAGCTTTTTTTTTTTTTTGGTGCAGTTTTTGAGTCTGAATGTCAAGTGGAAATCTATAGCCATCTTGTAAACATTTGTTGGCTAGTGATTGGTTAGAATGAAAATGCTAGCATCACCTGAGACAATAAATGAAGGTTGCCAGAGTGGAAACTGGAGGGGGCTCCTGTATTTTTAATGGGTGCGCAGAAGAGAGAATTTCAGAAAGTGTTGTTGTCATGCAATCAGGTCACAAGTAACATCTGCTACAAGTAGCACCTGCTAGAATTCCTTCTTCTACATAACCATTAAAGGTATTGGACCCTTCTCAAGTTTTCAGTCTTGCACCCTACGAGATGAATGTCCACTTCTGCCAAAACATAAGTTGAGAGCAGTCAGGGTTGTTGTTGTAGTTGTTGCTGTTTGCCTTCGTGTCATTTCTGACAAATGGCAACCCTAAGGCAAACCTATCACAGGGGTTTCTGGGGCTGAGAATGCATGATGCACCCAAGGTCATCCAGTGGGTTTCCATGGCCTAATGGGGAATCAAATCCTGGTCTCTAGGGTCATAGGCCAATGCTCAAACCACTACATCATGCTGGCTCTCAGTCAGAGTAGGAGAAACATATCTGGTTTCTGCTATATTCCAGAACTCACAGCATAGCACTTTGCTTACTAAGTCTCATCTTTAAACATGGCTGTGTATCTACTTAACTTAAACTCTTCCAAATTATTCAAGTACGTTTGGCATAGATGAGAACAATGTATTAAGACTTTTCATAAAGGGCTTTGTTGGAGCTTGGAGTTGAGGAAAATCTTCTTGAATGCTATCACCTCCCCTTTTTTGATACCTTCCCCCTCAAAAAGGGAAGGTGATAGGCTATCATAACAGGTTGATCCTAGCCTGAACTTTGAAGGCTGCTCAGTTGCTGAGGAATTTTCTAAACCCTACTGCTACTGACCCTTCTCTCTAGACATATTACACAGTAAGTGTCATGTCTGCAGCAGTGCAGGCAGTTACTCACAAACAGCACAGTTCCTATGCACAAGGTGAGAATCAGAGAATGTCCAAACTGAAAGGCAGCAAAGAACAGGCAAATCCAAACCGTACTCAAAACAGGCAGCAATCCAAGAGCACAAAGTTTCAGGGCTAAAGAGACCAGTTACTGACCCTGGGGGGAAAGGCCAGCTGGAGCCCTCTTTTATCTATGGCTGCTGCTGCCACAGGTGTTCCCTCATTAGGGCTCGTTTACTATTTAAACAGGCCAAGCAAAACAAGCCCTCCCTTTCACAGCATCTCTGCTGCAAGGTAGGTGTGTCAGCTATGTCTTCTTCTATTTGTTTCTCTGGCTTAGGCCTTTGTTGTTGTTGTGTATTATCTCCCTCTGGACCAGCCTCTGGGGACACTTCAGCCTCTGTGGAAGCCTCTGCCTCAGAGTCAGAATCCCCCTCCTCACTGCCACAGTCCCCAAAGCAGGGCATGGCAGTAAGCAATTTTGGAATGAAAACCCGGAAAACCCACAACAACCTAATTTTGGAATGATTTTTTTCCCAAATGGACCAAGAACATAGCAAGACTTTACAAAATAGCCCAAAAAACCCCCCAAAGGATAGCTTCTCTTATCTTAACAGTCTTAGCACAAGGGAAAGAAATATCTTTTACAATTTTGATAGACAGAGAACAAGATCTTGTGACAGTTCATGGACCACCATGTTTGATCATGGTATAAGGTGTGATAAGCTACAGCCTTTTTCATCAAATATATGATATTTCCTCAAATGGAAGATTATTATACATGTGTGTGGATAGGAAAGGGCTGCTGGGGTATAGTGGTTTGAGTGTCGGGCTACAACTCTAGAGACTAGGGTTCAAATCCTGGCTCAGCCACTAAAACCCTCTGTGTGATCCTGGGCAATCACACTCTCTCAGCCTCTGAATCAACCTTGCTGAGAAAACCCCATGATATCTTTTCCTTAGGGCCACCATAAGTTGGAAAACAACTTGAAGGCACACAACAACAACAACAACAACAACAACAACAACAACAACAGCAACAACGGATATGGAAGCTGTAATCAGTGGGCTCGATGGGAACTGAAATGGTACGGACAGGAATGATTATTTAACAGAATTCAACTACAAAACAGCATTCAACTAGCAACACACATATTTTTGCAAAAACAAAGAAGTTTAAATGGCCAAGTATACAAAATAATTTTTCTGAAGGGAGGGGAGCAAGGAAGAAATAGGAGTCACATGGAGACATGCAGAATAAAGGTACTTATCTATCTAACTAGATACATTTTGTCTTTCTGAGAAAAATCCTGGATTTCAGGACATGAGCAGACCCAGCTTGTAGTAAAGATGATCAGAGAAAGCATAGGAGTATCTTTGTACCCCTGATTTGAAGGCTGCAAGGAGATGAAACAGTGAGGTGATGCTTTACCAATTATGAGATTTTAAAGCCAGTTGTCTGATCTAGTGGTGAGACAAGCAACATCTCTGATGTAAGTGGGTCACTGCTTTTTGAATGCAACTTTTTATCTTAGTTGCAGGTAGATTAAAATACAAGTTGAATCAGCTGGGGAAGGATGCTTGTTGATGTGATTAAAGCAGGTTTGGGGGATGATGTAACCCTTTCTTATCCTGCTACAGCCCTGAAGAAAAAGCCATTTCTGGATCGAGTACTTACTAAGAAGTTATAGCTGTTATAATGACAGACCCTGGCAGGATATATGTTTCAGTAGAAGTCAATATAGATACATAATCAAAGCTCTCCTTCTTGGTCTGTATCTCCATTGCACATCTTTTTTGCAGTTAAGATCAGGAGGGAAAGAAATTTGGGCTCAATTTTGATTCAAAAGTGTTGCCTTGAAGTCTTTTCTGACTGATGGTAGCATGAACGTTACCTAACACTCTGTTCCCACTGCTGTGAGCTCACAAGTCACTTCTGTGAACAAAAAGCTTGCGCATTCCTTTTGAATTGAATCAATAATTATTTATTAAGTCAAATATTTATTATGCCATTTCCCAGCAGCTTGCTTTCATGTGACATTTCTGCTTCTCAAGGGCAGAAATATTGTAGGAAAGAAGGAAAGTGTGTGTATGAGGTTGAGAGGGAAAGATTCAGTTCTCCTTACTATCTTTTCATAATATTCACTGAAGAAGAAAACACTGTACCTATCTCATTTCAAGGTGAGAATACTTACCTATACGAAGGGTAAGTTTCTAAGATAGAAGAATATGAAAGCTCGGGAGCAGATATTTTTTCCCCCAGAGGCAGTAAAAAGGGGGAAAAATGGAAGGGGGAGGGAGAATGTGAAAGTGGGAGGACATGAGCCAAGATAATAAGTGTGTATGTTTGTGTCTGTCTGTGCCAAAATCAGCACTTTAAAAAGTTACATTTTTTGGACCACAGTGCTCAGAATCTGCCAGACAGTATATATGCTACCTGTGCCAGCTGTGATGTGTATGGGGGTGGGTGGGGGTGTTCTGAGACCTATATTCCAAAATAAAGCCCCTCTTCAAAGCTGTAGTAACCATGAATGGACATATGTGCAAAACAGGTCTTTTCTATTTCCTTAGATAACTCTAGGGGAAATATAGGGTATCAATGAACCTGCCACTGATCCAAAGTCCAATGGAAGCAAGATAGTCATGACTAAGGGCCAAACTAGATATGATAGTTCATTGCATGAATGCAGTTAATGTGCATGATTGTCATGTGAAATTAGAGGACAGGAGTTGCTAGGTACAAGAGCTACTGGTCTGTTTCTGGCTGTTGGTCTGTTTCTGAGCACATTTCAAATTGCTGGTTATGTCCTATGTAGCCCTATACAGCTTGGGTGCAGATTATCTAAAATACCATACTTTACCTTAGCAGCCTGCCTCCTCACCACTTTGTTTGCTGAGGCCACAGGTGAAAGTCTTTTTGGGGTTGCTCCCAGACCATAGGAGGCTGGGGCCATTTTCGCACTAGATTGTTATATTCCACTTTCAACATCCGATGGACTCCTGGGGTTTGCAGTTTAGGGAGGGGCAAAGCCCAGGATTCCATCATATGTTGAAAGTGGAATGATCGCACTATAACAGTCTAGTGTGGAAATGGCCTTGGCTAACCCATCTTTGATAATCTTCTGCAGTCAGGGAAAGTTGTTATCCGTAAGGGCTTTCAGCACTGATTGGCTGCTGTGGAAGGTGCTTTTAACAAGGAGTGTTGTATTCCCCCTTTACTTGTTATGTTTTTTTTAAAAAAAATCATTTGCTGCTTGGTTTTGATTTGTTTTAAAATTCTTCTGTTGCAGCTTCTTGATTTTCAAGTGTATGATTTTACTTTACGTTGTAAACCACCTTGATTCCTCAACTGACAAAAAGGCAGAATATAAAATTTATATTGCATTACATTATATTTTATTTTACTATATTATCTTAATAACTTAGAATGACCTGGACCCTTTCCACAATTTACCTTTTTTCGGCGCTGGGGTGTGGGGAAACCTCAAGCAGCCTCCAGTGAAAGGCTCTCGCATCCCCGCTGCTTCAGCTCCACACGAGCTGCCTGCTTCTGAGCAGGCAGCATGAGAGGCCCGCCTCTTCCTTCAGGCTGCACTGGGGCAGGAAGCACGACCGCTGTGGCTCTGGAGGTTCTGCATGCACGGCAAGTGTGCGCAGGGCCCTGGAGCAATGCGCTATCATGTACCATTTTCAGCTGAAAGCCCAAAATGAAAAAGTGTGCAAGCGGCGCCTGACCTACCCTGCAGCATCACACGATTGTGAGTGTGTCATGCAGATTGCTCCTCACAATCACACGATGTTCCAGGTGCCCTCTCACATAGCAAATGCTGTGCAAAAAGAGCCCTAGAAATGTATTTCTTATAATAGAGATCATAGTTAAAAATTATTGGAAAAGAAATTCCATCTAAACATAATGAAGAACTTCCTGATGGTCAGACCTGTACAGCAGTGGAATATGCTGCCTTGGAGTGTGGTGGAGTCTCTGTCTTTGCAGGTTTTTAAGCAGAGATTAGATGGACATCTATTGGGAATGCTTTGATGGTATATTGCTGCATGGCAGGCAGGTTGGAAGCGATAGCCCCTGGAATTCTCTTCCAAATCTATGATTCCATGATTTTGGATCCTCAGTTGACTGAAGCATTCTCTGATCTTTAGTCTGAAGAAAGTAACCTTAACAAGCTCTTTTGTCAACAACCTCATAAAGGGCCTGTGTAATATATTCTATTTTCAAAGCTGAAAATAAACAAAAAAAGACAGGAAGTGCATTCTTTGCTATCCATCTGGAAGAGGCTTATATTTCTGTATTATTCTAATGGAAGAAACTTTTTTTTTTTCAGTTCCCTTTTCAGTGTGGGTCACACAGGATCTCACAAGACCTTACTAGATGTAGACCTTCTGCCAAATCAGGCCTCAGCATCGATAAAGTTGCCACTGGGATGATTGGATTATCAGGGACCTGCTACATATGACGGGTAGATTCTGCTTATACACCAGAGCCGCCTCAGATGGAGTGAAGGCCATGTGGAACTCTGGATAGTGTTTTGTGATACGGACTGAAACAAATTCAGAGCACAGCTGTTATATTGATGTTCGTAGAGGCACACAGAGCTGAGAATTTTCAGAGGGTGCATCCTCTGCATTCAACTTTTCTGAGGCCCTTTCTGCAGCTTACCTTTTTTGCGGAGCTGGGGTGCGGGGATCACACGAGTAGCCTCTTGTGTCCCTGTAGCTTCAGCTTCGCAGCCGCTGCCTGCTTGTGAGCAGGTAGCATAAGAGCCCCTCCTCTTCCTTCCACAGCACACCCTGGGATTTTCCCAGGCTGCACTGGGGCAGGAAGCATGAGCACTACGGCTCTGGAATTCAGCACACACAGTAAATGCGCACGGGCCCCCGGAATGATGCACAATCGTGCACCATTTCTGGCTCAAAGCTGAAAATGAAATAGTGCTCAATTGGTTCTTGCCAGCCCCTGGAGTGTCATGTGATTGCGAGTGCATCGTGTGGACCACTCCTCACAATCGCACAATGTGCCAGGGGCCTTTTCCCATTGCAAATGCTGTGCAAAAAGGGCCTGGGTAGAGTTTGAAATGAACCAACCAAAGGCAGCTAGAACTTTTTGAAACAAGCCCTGCTCTCACCTGAAAAAGAATTCCAGAAGCATCACCCTCAAGGTCATTAGAGTCATGCATGTGAATGTCCAAACAGAATCCTACATGATTCAGTTCTAAATGGTGGCTTAACAGCCAACTGTAGGCAAAACTTATATATACTTTCTGTGTAAACAGAGCTTTTTTTTTCTGTGATGCTTTTGCTCCTGTGAAGAATTCTCTGGTGGAAAACTCAAGGCCATAGTACAGAGAGTGTCCTTCACTGCTGGGGTAGCTGTTTGCTGTTCTGTTAAACACACAGTGCTTGATGTAGTGCTTACTGTTTAAATAGGGCTTCTTTTCTCACTCCTGGCTCTATTACTTGCTTGTGTTTACTTTCAGATTAGGCAGCCTATAAAGAGAAAATGCCTTGTATCTCTGCCCCTTAGTTTGGTTGGCTGATGGAGGAGCAGAGTCAATGAACATTTCTGTGTTGTTTGTTAACTGAAGGGGGAAAAATCAAGGAGACATGTATCCCTCAGCCATCTCCAAGTTCCTTCTATTACTTCACACCTTGTCCTCCCTCTAAGCCCTGTTCCAATTTTAGGGGACTACCAGCTGAGCTTGCAGACCCTCTTTCAAGCTTACTTCTTAGCGGTTGCAGCCCAGTGAGCCAAAGAATGCTAACCAGCGAGATGTCATTCTGTTTTTTCAGAGCGTCTCCAGGGTAGCATTGTTCTGGGACACAGCAGGAAATTAAAATAGCTAATGGTTTGAGTGTTGGACTACAACCCTGGAGACTGAGGGACTTTTCACACTACACTGTTACACTGCTCTTATTGCACTTTCAACATCCTGTGGAATTCTGGGGTTTGTAGTTTACTGAGGCCAAAGAGCTCTCTGGCTGAGATTTCAAAATGCCCCTCCTTAAACTGCAAACCCCACAATTCCATAGGATACTGAAAAGCGGAATAATAGCACAATAACAGTCAAGAGCAGAAATGGCCTTGGAATTGTCTCCCTGAACATTTGTGGACTGCTCCTTCCCTTGCTATTTCTAAATCTCAATTTTTTAAAAATAAAAATTCTTGTTTCCCAAAGCTTTTGGGAGTTTATTTTTTTTATAATCTTGTGTATTTTTCCTATGTGTGTTTGTCAGTTTGCTTTATTCTATATTGTATCTTTTTAATAGTTGCTATTGTATTGTATAGTCTTATATTTTGTTATTTCCTCTGTTCTTCTTGGTGTATCGCACATGTGTGTATATATACACACATATATTTTAGACTGTACTCCTTTGGCAGGACAAACTGTTTTTGGTTTTTTTGCTTCAAAAACTCCATGCACACTGATGTTGCTTTGTAAATAAACAATAAGAATAATGATAATAATCATTTGAAGAATTGATTGTGATGTTGTTCTCCTTGTGGTGGATACAAGCTAAAGTGTCTGCCCTTTTGTACAGATATGTAACATCTTTCTCTCCCCATGCAACCCCACCCAAAATTAAAGATACAGAGAAGACCTATTTGTTTTATATTCAGTTTAAGGTCACAACCCTTGAATTCAAGGGAACTAACAAATGTACAAGTAATTAAAATGAAACTCAGTTCCTTGTAAATGCCTGGCGTTGTCAGCTAAAATTGGAAGAAAGTGGTTTCTACTTGGAGCAGCACCCTTTTAGGAGACAGCAGGGATACATTTGGAAGAAGGCTGAGAAGCAGTCCTGTGAGTACACCACAGCTGATCATAAATATCTATGTGTCATGCTCAGAGTGATGTGATGTGCCAGGCCTTCACTCTGGGTGTTGAGACATAATCATTTTTACGTGCAATGAAGAAAGCACTTCAGCCTTTACCATTTGTTATTGCATACCAGAAAAACTATGTAAGAATAAGATTTAGATTAATGGCCATCCAGATAACCCAGTGCCATGTTGCTCAGCATACTCTATGGGCTCCTTATCTTTGCGAGGAATACCCAGGAACTTCACTCCACATACATTTAGGATGAGTCAGGGAGACAAACAACCTTTCTTCTGTGAGGCATCCCAGACAAAGATTAGCAAAACATATTAGATAACTTGGGGGAGATTTCATGTGTTTATGTAGCAAGGCATTAAACAGTGGCCCAAAAGTCTGCATGTTATATCTTGCTTCATGAATCTGTGGAAGCCTTAAATCTCATAGTATGCTATAGGGCCAAGCACAATGCCATACAAAATGTGGAGGTGCAGAAGAACAAGACACAAATTTAGTTCCCCACTTTGTGAGGTCTGGTAAACCATTGTGGTGTTATGCCAGTCTCCATTCCCTCTCCACTTGCCATCACTGCCATCCCCATTTGCTATTACAGTGGGACTTGCCGTTGGTGGTCAAACATTGTGTTAATGTGGTACACTGGAATGACACAAAACCCACAAGAAGATGCATTAAGCATTTCAGAATGGGGGAGCCATACCTCTTGTTGCCCTTTTTGAGAATAGCTGTTTGTTCAGAATAATGTATAGATTGGCCCTCAGCAGAACCAGTTCTGCCACGGGCCAGGGTGAGGCAGATGACTCAGACAGATTTTGAGTGCCACGAAAGAAGCAAATCGTTCAGTGTTTAATATATTGTAATTGTATTTTTACTGCCTGAAAGAGGGAGACATGTTTGGATGATTTTCTGCCTCAGTGGCCAACTTGAGTTAACATGACTCACCTATGTTCCCATGCACTTTGGCTTAAGAACAGGACATGCCATTTTCTGCTTTCCTATGGGCAAGAAAATGTCTAGGGCTGTCACTATTCTATTGATTCTATTCCTTAGTAAAATACCTTATCCAGGATTGTGACTTAGATGTGGTTGGTCTACTGAAAATCTACTGCAACATACAATTAAACAAGCCAATACAACTAGGTATGCTTGCCTAAAGCACAATTTTTTTTCACCCAAAAAACAAAACCCCTTTGCTTAAAAAAAGAAAGAAAGAACAATTCAACATTTTTGACATTTAACCCTGCTTCTATCGATGAATAGACCTTTGGACCTTGAGGAATCTTTCCCCTCACCCCAAATTGATATGCTGTCAACAGACACTTCAAACAAGTTTGTCTTACTCCTTCATGAGGCTGATGTCCAATTTCCTCTCCTTGCATTCTGTTTTTGGGATCAGTGAAGGTGTCATGGTTCAAAATTACTAGAAGGCATCCTATGCAGTACTGTTTCCATGAATGTGTTGATTTGTGTGTTTGTGCTTGGAAAAGAATACAGCTCAATTCCTGCAATAAAGCTGGGAGATACATTTTAATTCATCATCTTTTCCACTCATAAGTGAATCTCTCTCCCCCCCCCCCACCATACTAATAGATTTCCTCACTGTAGCTTTATAATACAATCATACATCTTAGCTGCTCTGGTTTAACAAGTTTGCCTGTTCTTTTCCTAAAGAAAGCTGCTATTCACAGGGAAGAAATGACTGTGTTAGTGGATTCTCAGTAAACCCAAGTCTAAGCTTTGCCTAAGTTCTATCAAGGCTTGAACACTACTCTTTTACTATGTTGCTCAGGATGCTCTTCTGATTTGCATCTTACCTTTATATCACAGAGAAAGAAGCTAGCAGAGCACTAGGAAGGTCAGTAGGGATCCACTACATTCTGTTTATTTGTGGACATGGCTGCAAATGCACTAACCTGACAATGATTATATCTATGTAGGATCTCTGGAAATAAGGAAAAACTTTGAGGGATGACTTCCAAATTATGGGAGCAGCAACGTAATAGGGGTGGTTAAAACTTCCTGTAAACTGAGACCATTTCCACACCTTACCCTTTTTGTGTTGTTGTCCTGGCATCATTCCACCAGTGCCTTTGCCAGAATGGGAGCATGTCCCCAATGCTCCCCTCTTCACCTGGCCAGCTGCTTACAGATGGGAGTATAAATGCATGCGCCTTCTTTCCACAGTGCGTTGGTCTCTTTCCTCTACTGCACTGGAGAAGGAAGTGCCTAGATCATGCTTCTGCCCATGCTCTGTGGTTGCTGGCAATGGGAGTGTTGCGCGATTGTAGGACATTACTGGATTCTTTTCAGTAATGGAATATCCTGCAATTGTGATGGATGGGGACGTGTTAGCAGCAGGAGCATGACTAAGTCATGCAAAAACATAACTTGCGGACCAGTAGCAATGCATCTCCATCACAGAACAGTGATGTCATATGGAAATGGCCTGCGTCTTATTCATCTTCCAGCTCCCCAATCCCAGGGCCTTTTCTTTCCCTTTAAACCCACTTACTCCAGAACCCAATGAATGGATTGTGAAGCTCATTGAGATGAAAGACTGTGACAAACTATCAAAATCACTTACAGAAGAAGAAAAAAAAGAAATATATATATAAAACAGAATAGGAGCCGATAACTAGATAACTGATAACCGATAACTGAAAAGAAGATATGGAGATATCATAATAATGTAAACCTATAAAGTTTAAAATTAACATGGAAAACTACAGCACCCAAACATTATTAGTACTGAGAACTCTGATTAGACAGGGATAGATAACAAATAAACATAAGGTATAGGTGGACTAACTTGATGGCCAAGCATGACAAGGAAGGAATAAAAAACTGTACAATATGTGTTTGAAATGTTTCTGAATTTATAGAGGTATCTTTAATAATGTAGAGAATAAATCCAAAAAAGATAGGCTGGAAGTAAATAAAAATTACTTTTATCATACAAAGTTATCTTTGATGAGAAACAAGAAGAAGTGGAGATTTGAAGGTGAACTATTGCAAAATAGTATGTAATTTTTATGCGTATTTGTATTAATTATGTACCGATGCTTTTGTATTATCTTCTCTCTTTTTTATCTTTCTTTTCTCTTTTCTTTTTTTAAATATATATCTTTTTAAATAGAATTAAAAAAACCCCGACTTACTCAACTGGGCAACATGGATAGAGGACAGAAGAAAGGAGATCTGAAGTTCACCCGGTAACTGATAATCCACCAAGAGAAAAGGTCCAGTAGTTCTTTGGCAGTGCCATTAAGCAGTTTTCATAGATGAAAACTGGGACATGTGTGGCTGAGCAATGTCAGAATGTTGTCAATGGAGTATGGCCAGAGGGCAAAAGTTAATAATGAGGAAAAGCACATACAACTAATATTTGAAGCAAAGAAATACTGAAATTTACATGCTGAGTTTGGAAAATCCCGAATAAAGGAAAGAAGACCAAATAGCCTCTGTGGAAGGTTGTTTCCATCCCCTTCTCTCCCTCCTGTTGAGTTAAATGAATGCAAACTGTTTTTGTACTTCCACCTTGCTTTAGACCAACTGAAGTAAACTGAGAGTGAAGGGGGAAAGTGGGAAGAGAAGAGAAAAACTGGGACGTTTTATGAGCAACTGATAGGGGAAGATGGCCCATCAGTACCAAAACGAGTATGAAGCTGGAATCATTCTTCCCAATTTCTCTGGCCATTCTCTATTGTTAAAGAACATAGGATCGAAATGTGTATGACACATAGGGCCTTTCTGCACTATACTGTTATGGTGCTATTATTCCACTTTTAACATCCTATGGAATCCTGGGGTTTGCAATTTAGGGAGGGGTCTTTCGAATTCTCAGCCAGAGAGCCCTTTGGCCTCCATAAACTACAAACCCCAGAATTCGACAGGATGTTGAAAGTGGAATAATAGCACCATAACAATATAGTGTGGTAATGGCCACAGTCTTACTTGCAGGGCCTGAACTAGACTATAGCACTCAAGTGTAGTGGAAATGTATATTCCATCAGCAACACGAAAGCACAGTTCAACTGCCAGTCCAGCAAATTTTTGTATGTGGAATGGTAGGGGTTGCCGTATTGTCCTTTGATTCAGGCCAAGGTTGGAAATGTTTTTTTGGACTACAGTTCCTGGTATTCCACAACCATCGTGTTCAGTGGCCATGGCAGCGGGGGCATTCTTGGGAGTTGTAGTAAAAAAGCATAACATTCTCAGCTGCTGACAGAAAAATGGTTTTTGGCCAGCCATTTTTAGAAGCAAGCCCTGAATAGAGTAGCTGTGGTTTAAACTCAGGCGGTGGAGGACCAGGAGTCCAAGGAAATTGGATTGGCTCCAGCAAACACACCAGTGTATATTTCTAATACTGGAAGCAGCTCAGAGCTGCAGGAAAGTTTCCTATCTTAAGCTTTTGTTGACACTCAATGTTAGGCTTTTTTCCACATCAAAATGGCTACTGATCCTTGAATTTCTTATTGTTTTCTCCTATGTGTTTCATCCTTTGGCCATTTCCACACTACACTGTTGTAGTGCTATTATTCCATTTTGAGCATCCTGAAGAATTCTGGGATTTGTAGTTTACTGAGGCCAATGAGCTCTCTGGCTGAGAATTCTAAATGCCCTTTTCTAAACTGCACACCTCAGGATTCCATAGGATGTCGAAAGTGGAATAATAGCACTAGAACAGTGTCGTGAGGCAATGGCCCTTGTCTCTCTAGGATTGTCAAACTAATGTGAATTTTTGCTTTTGTGAACTGTTACCTAAGTCACTGAACATCCTGGAGTGTTCACCTGACATCAACCTTTTCGTATTTTATTGCACTGTAAGTTAAATCATTTTATTTCTCCCATTCTTCCACTTATTGCTAATGATTTTTTTTTAACTACTGCTATCAAATTTTACTGATGTGCAATCTTTTTAACGATCCTTTTTACTGTTATTTTCTGGTGTGTTTCTTGGGCCTCCTTTCCTCATTCTTCATTTGATTATGCTTTTGTGATGTTTATATTGTCAGATTTAAATAGAAATCATTTTGAAATCTATTAATTGTTTAAAATGAAAGGCCAGAAATGAATATTTTAAATGTAATGACCCTAGTGAGGTGTTTGATTTAGAGGTAACTCCGCATGGGAAGAAGGGTACACTAGCTCAGCCCTTTCTATTGTTGGTTAGCTCTTGTGAAATGCAATAAGTCTGAGAAGAAGAGATTGCTATATGAATACAGGCTGCTTATATTTTTAGGAGACTGTCTGTTTTAGACTCATCTCTCTTCACATGATCAAAGTGATGAAGGAAGACGTGGATGTTGTGTATTCTCTTCTTCATGTGTTGATTTAGCCCGAAAAGAAAACAGATGAATAAGGCTAATAAAAGAAGTCAAAATGTACCTAGGCATGGAAAAACAGAATTTTGATGATGGTGTCTTCTTCATCTGAAAAATATCCTGTGGAAAATGCATACTCCGTTGCTGAGATTCTTTAGGATTCCATGTCGCTCCCCTAGTTGGATCTCAGACGTTAATCATTATAGCCCTAGACCTGAGAATCACATTTGAAATGCATCAAACACCTGTGTTTTGCTCGTAGTCATATTGATTCAGGGGAATTGTTATCTAATCCCTTTATTTTCAAACTTTACTGGTGGCGTTATCCATAGTGCACTGTAAAATGAGTTGCTGGTTATCACATGAATTAGTTATTGTGGCTTGGATCCAGACTTTGTAATATAATGAGAGATGGAAGGACCATTTTGGCATGTGACTCCAGTTTGGCATGTGTTCAATCATAAGTCCACTCTGTCTCAAGTAATTAAAAAAAAAATCAATGAAAATTTGCATCCAATTTACAACCATTTACCCCTAGCATTCACATCTTTTCTGGTTAAACCAGAACTTTCCAAACTTTTCATGTTGGTGACACATTCTTTAGACATGCATCATTTTGCAACACAGTAATTCAGTTTTACTAGCAAACTAACCCCTTGTAAGAGATACAGACATAAGTTGTAATAACAAAATGTATGGGGACACAGCATATCTCATGGAAACCATTCATATATTTCATAAAAACAAATGATTTATAAATTATAACAGACATGTCCAAGATTGTATGCAACACACCTACACACTTCAGGCGACACACTAATGTGTCACGGCACACCATTTGGAAAGCCCTGGCTTAAACTATGGATGTTCATACAATAGTTTCAGCTGAAAACTGCTACACAAAAAATTGGAGAACTATGACTCTGAAAGCCTTTAAGAACTGCAGATTATTCACAAGAGGCCACTGTCAGAATGGAATGCTGCCAAACAATGATTTCCAATTGGAAAAGGAGATAGACAAGGTTGTATTTTATCATTCTATCTGTTTAATTTATGCACGGAACATATTGCAGGGAAAGCAGCATTAGACTTGGAGGAAGGAAGTATGAAAACTGGAGGAAGGAACATCAACAGATATGCAGATGACAGCGTACTACTGGCAGAAAATAATAGCAAAGACTTGGAACAGCCATTGGAAGGAAGGAAGTTCAAAAGCAGGATTACAGTGGAACTGTATGAAAACCAAAAATAATGACCACAGATTATTCATATAACTTTAAAGTGAATGGTGCAGACATTGAAATAGATGAAGATTTTCTATACCTTGGCTCAGTCATAAATAAAAATGGAGACTATATTCAAGAAATCAGAAGACTAGCTATGAAAAAACCGGACAAGATTATCAAGTTCACAGATATTTCATTACATACAAAAGTAAGGATCATCCATGCCATAGTATTTCCAGTTTGTAAACATGGTTGTAAAAGCTGGGCAGTGAAGAAAGTTGAAGAAACTGTGAATCAACTCATTTGAAAGATAGTGTTGGAGTTCTATGGATACCATGGACTGCCCAAAAGACTAGTAAGTTGGTATGGGAGAAAATCAAGCATAGAAACAAGAATTACTAAATTGAGGTTATCATATATTTGAAATATGATGAGATGGCATGACTTATTAGAATAGATGATAATACTTGGTAAAGTGAAATTCGATAGAGAAAGAGAAAGATGTATTACAGGTGGATTGACTTAGACAAGAAGCCATAGCCCTAAGTTTGCAAGATCTGAGCAAGGCTCTTAATGCCAGGATATTTTGGACATCTCTCATTTATAGGGACACCATAAATCAAAGCCAACAATAGCAATTAACAACAACAGCAGCAATAAATTGAGTTAGTTCACTTAAAGTGATGATCAAATTAAATTCTCTAGCATCTCTACTTAGAACAGACCAAGTCAAAGGGACTTATAAGCGTTAATGTAAGTCTTATAGATTGTATTAGTTGCCTCTAAGTGAAATTTCCTCACTAGAATGTTATAGTGCTATTATTCCACTTTCAACATCCTATGGAATCCTGGGGTTTGCAGCTTAGGGAGGGGCCTGAAAGGAATAATAGCATTATACTAGTCTAATGAAGAAATGGCCTATGTCTGGAACCACGCCATACCAGCTGAGTAGCACTCCATCATCACGTTAAAAGAGCAGATGTTACATGCTAATAGCTTTTGTGATGCTGACTATGGAAGCTAAGCAGGGTCAGTCCTGTTTAATAGTTGGATGGGGATTGCCATCCAATACCAGGCACTCTAGGCTATATTTCAGTGGAAGGAACTGGCAAAACCACTTCTGAGCATTCCTTCCCTAAGAAAACTCTATGAAACTCATGAGGTCGCCATAAGTCAACAGGTGACTTGAAGGCACATACAGTGTGGCCAAGTTTGTTTTTGCACCCTCAACCCTTCCAAACTTTCTGAGCTACCTTTTTTTCCAGGCCACCATCCCCCAAAATAGGGTGAATTGTCTCTACTAAAAGCTTCCATGAGTGACATCTCACCTTTTAAATAGATTTCTGGGGCGGGGCAGGGACTGTACTGTTTAACAAACAAGGAGTACCATTTGTCAAAGCCAGATGTGGATTTGCAGATGTGGATATATGCCTGTTTGCATATATGTATGTATGTATTTGGAATAATTACACCCTCCCCTGTATCACAGGATCTCAGGATCTTATATAGAGAAAATCAACTCAAAACAATTTGGGAAAAAATGAAATTTTAAAATAAAAATAATTTAAACAGTCTTAAAACATATTAAACAATTATAATCTACTAAACTCCATAATAGGGTCACCTTAGGGGTGCCATAAGTTGCAAATGACTGGAAGGGGCATAACAACTAAGAAGAAAATGTCAGCATCAGTTGGGCTTTCAAAAGAAAGAGTGTTCCTTATCCATGGGGTCACAAGTGCTAAGGTATTTTTCTATATCCTCATAGAATGTATTGCTCCTACTGGTAGCATACAGAGGAGTACCCCCACCGACCAGTTCTTAGTCTTAAGTTAGGCATATATGAGGAGAGACACTTCTTCAAACATTAAAGTTGGACGCCTTGATTTTATCACCTCACACCACAAGTATCTTGAATTTAGACTGGAAATATATTGGCAGTCAATGCAATTCTTTGAAACCGATAGTATATATAGTTCCTATAAGATGTTCTGGTCAGCAAGCTAGCTGTAACTTCCAATGAACCTTCAAGAACAGATCTACACAGAACTCACTGCAGTAGTCTAATCAGGAAGCTGCCAGTACATGAACTACTGTGGTCAGTTTATTCCTATCCAGGAAAGACTGTAGCTAGTGAAGCAACAGAGAACCAGCATGACCTCATGATTTGGGCATTGGATTACAACTCTGGAGACCAAGGTTCGATTCCCTGCTCAGCCATGGAAACCCAGTAGGTAACCTTGAGTGCATCACATACTCTCAGCCCCAGAAATACCAGATGATGGGTTTTCATTAGGAATGCCATAAACTGGAAATGACTTGAAGGCACACAACATCAATAACAGTGGACCAATCAAAGATGGCCCCAGGCACTCCAAATCACAAAGTTCACCTGGGTCTCTAGCCAGAGAAATGGAGCCAGGATATTCTACTGGCAGAAGTTACCCCCCCCCCAACTTTAAGGAGTGTTTGGATTGCAGGTCCCTAAATCCTATAACCAGCATGGCGACTGGTCGCCTAGTCAGCGGATTCAGGCATCTGTAGTCTTTCTTGTAAAAAATAAAATAATAAAATAAAATCCCATGCTGAGTTTCTGAGTTTACACAAACCAGAGCTGCCAGAAATGCTTGAGTGAAGCAAGCAAACAAATTAGGCTCACATTTGGTGCATGAGACCATCATTGAATGATACTATTATTCACGGTTTTCTGTATGGGATTATTTGCAATAACAATCAAACCAAAGATTCAGGGCACAATCTAGGGGGACTATTGCTGCTGTGAGCTCCACTGAAATGAACGGGAAGTGTGAGAAATTCAAGAATGCATTCAGCTCCATACAAAAACCTAATAAACCAGAACAATGTGATGTGCCAGCCCTTCCCCTGGAGAGAATTTCCTTGCTAACAGATAAGACATTGGGTAAAAATTACTGTGGGCTGCTAAGGCTTGCAGTAGGTATATTACAGAATGTTTGTTCACATATTTCTCTCCACACAGTGAATATCTGTTCTGTAGGTTATTTCACAATCTTAGCATTCCAGCCTGATGCTTCTGCAGAGATTGAGTGAAAACATACATCTCTTTTCCTGATTTCTCTCCCATCCTTCCCCCCACCCCACCATCTGCCTTCAATGTTTTGCTCTGGCTGTTGGTTTTCCTTGACATTCATAAAAGGATTGGAAATTTCTCAAGGGTTACCTTGCACATTATTATTTCATTACCGTTATACATAATGCATTTAATGTATATTGAAAACATGCTTGAGCCTGTACTGTACATCCTTAAATGTAGGAACCTTGGTTACTTTAATATTATGATTAACCTGCATTTTTCTCTTTGCCCTGGGTCAAATTAAATAGCATTCTCTTTTCTTTGAATATTGGAGTGGTCCTCAAGCCATTCTAATAAATGAGATTAGACTGTGTGTGAATTATAAAAAGGAGTGGGCTGTTTGCAAAGCAACAATGTTCCCCACTTCCTTCACCACCACCATCACCCAAGTGCTGCCAACATTATTGTCAACCATGTGATTGTTGCTATTGTTGTTGCTGTTGTCATCATCATTGATGTTGTTGGTATTATGTGCACAATACTTTACAGAGCTCCAGCAAACTTACAGTTTAAAGTCCAACACAGAGAAAGGAGAAGAGAATGCTACAAAAAGGAGAGAACAGGTGTTAATATATTTATTTTTACTTAGTAAAAATAAAGGGGCTAAACAGTCTTAGCCAAAGAGGCTAAAACCACTCTTTCGTGTAAGATGTTTGCTCCCCAGTTGCTTTAACCTTTTTTTGTAATTCTAAACATTGATTTATCTCTGGAGGGTGTTCCTAGCCAGTCAGGGATCACATAGGCAGCAAAATGATGTCACAATACCGCTACTGTGCAAGATGGGCAATTTATTCAGTCTCTTGTATATTGTGAAGTTCAGGGTGGACATATTGTGAAGTTCAGGGTGGTCTGAAGGCTCCGTGTGGCCCTCAATTCCATTTTATAATTCACCAAGTCCATCTCTGTTTTTCCCCATCACCTCCAGACTTGCAATTTTTTTTGGAGGGGGAGAGTCAAAAATCCACCTGTAAATGCCCCCCCATGAGTACTGCCTGGAGCAATATTTCTTCTCTAACCCCTTAGCACCTCCCCAAATACCTCTTCTAGTGCTGGACCCAAACTTGATAGAGGTTTAGCACCAGAAGAACTCCTGTACAACTCAGAGGAGCCACAGTAAAATCAAGAGTTGATCTGCCATCTGTATGGCAACAGCACTACCCCCTGCCCCAACCACTTAGTTGTTTCTGATCTTCACTTGAGATGACCGACATTTTCCAGAAGCTTTTCCAGTCTAGCTGAGATGTAGTTGATCTTTTCTTGCTGGCATTCTTTGAGAAAGAAAGACAGAAAAAACTCCCAGCAGCCCTTGGTACCCTGGCTAGCAACAGAGAACAGATTGTCTTTCCCCTCACTGTTGCAGTCACAAAGCAACAGTATCAGATGAACGATAAATGCTGGTTTCGTACAGATGGCTCTCCCAATCTTTTTACCAAAAAGCTTTGAGGGCATGAACTGAAGACATAATAAGGATCCACCAACTTTGCTGCAGCTAAGCCTGCCATACTGTCCCCAACCCATTGCCTTCCAGATGTGTTGGACTATGACTCCCATTACATCCAGTCAGTATAGACACGGGTATTTGTAATCAAACATGTCTGGAGGAAACAGGGTTAAGGAAGGTTGGAATGCACTGGCAATATGGATTGGGCAGGAGCAGCTTGTTCTTTTCTACAAAATGCCGAACTCCACAGATTTCAGTAGCTCTTGGATGACAGCAAAGTCCCTCCAGATCTGGTTATTTTTACTGCTTGTGGCAAAAATTAAAATTCACTCGTAATATAATGCAGAAACTGCTTGGGAAACAATAATGAGAATTGAGTTCCGAGATGATTAAGCATTTTATTTTCCCAAGGTGCATTATGCCAGTATATAATTTTATGTAATGACAATTTAATAGAACAAAATGAGCCAAATTCATCACAGAAATACATAGAGTTTCCTGTGGGATGAATTTAGCTTTATATATGCTCACAGATTAAAGCAGTAAGAGTAGAAATACAGGTAACAGAGCAGTCATTTCCCAATTAAGGCTCTCACCTCCGCAGTAGTTTGGAAAGTGGTGCATGAAAAGTTGTTACTTTATCAGGAGGCCAAAATCTGTAATATGGGAAGTTTTAGGTTGAAAGAGGAGACTCTTTGGCCCTTTCTGCAGCTTACCTGAGTCTGGGATCATCCCAGCATCATCCTGGCAGTGGCTTTGCTGGGATGGGAGTGTGGACACCAATGCTCCCATTCACACCAGCCTGCTCATTGCAGAAGGAAATGCGATGGCCCAACCTCTTCCTGCCACAGCACAGCTGGGTACTGTCCCAGGCCATACTGTCCCACAGCCATTGCGCTTCCAGGGCCTCCACAGATAAGCTAAGTGTGGGTATGTGGTGGGATGGCAGTGCCATCACCAATCATTGATGGGGGAAACCAGTCTATGATTTGTGGCATGATTGTGGTGCCTGGGGATGGGAGAAGATGGGACTGCAACAACATCACGTATAAGTGTTGTTGCAATCCTGTCCTTCTCTTGTCCCCGTGGAAGGTTGGGAGGGTGGAACAGAAGGGGACTCTATGTTACAGGTCCTGTAATTTATGAATGAGAAAAGATTCTTCACTATTAGCCTAGATAGGTGGTTGATCTGTGAGCTGGTCTTCAGCAGATTTCAGAAAAGCAAAACACATCGGGCTCAAAGCTCAGTAAAAGGAGTGAGACACCCAATTAAATAATATGAGAGAGAAGGACAGAGAGAAAGAGAAGGAGAGATTGAGTCTGGATAGATAACAAGATTAGAAGAAACATTCTAGGCTATACAGTCATCCCTTCACATTCAATAGGGTTAGGGGCACAGGACCCCCATGAAAGTGGAAAAACCTTGAATAACTCTAGGCCCTCCCAAACCATATTTAACACACACACAAAAGTATGATCAGCATATTCAACCCACCGTGGTTTCCTTTGAGGCATCTGGGTTCCTTCACAAGGCAGAAGTGGGTGGCTGGTGGGGCTGACTGTCACCTCCACTGCTGCCCCATGCCATTTTTAATAGGCACCTGCAAGCCTCATTCACAGTTTCTCAGTCTCAGGAGGCTTCCAGTCCCTATTAAAAATGGCATTGGTTGGCAGCAGAGGTGACAGCAAATAATTCATGAATAATCAAATCTGCAAAACTGAAACTTGCAAATGCAGGAGACTTGACTGTAGTGGGAAGGAAGGAAGGAAGGAAGGAAGGAAGGAAGGAAGGAAGGAAAGGAAGGAAGGAAGGAAGGAAGGAAGGAAGGAGTCTTAAAAATAAATCTGTAGAAGGAGACATCTATAGAGAGAGAGATAACTTGTCACCAATGCCAATCTTTCCTTTTCATTTTTTTGCCCTTTCATTCTCCCTCTGCCCTTTTCCCATAAGGCCTTGCAGGCATAACATCACCTCTAACCTTGTTTTCTATTCTGTGTATTTTATTAACCTTTTTCTCTCCCCGCTGCCAACCAGCCAGCAGTGTGGCGTGCACTCCAACACAGAAGCCTGCCAGATTTATATCTTCCCATCTGTCCGTCAGAAAGAAAGGACTAGAGTGGTGTTGTTTGCAGCAGAAAGGCCTCGTTCAGTTGCCATAACAATTGTACTGTACCGTCTATGGCTCCATTCTAATGCGTCCTTGCCTGCTGGGTTGACAGACCCCTGCGGTAGAGTCATTCACTCAAAGTCCCCGTGCGGTGGTGACCTTTTACGGGGAACAGGTAGTGTTTTCGTTCCAACCAGCCTCTCCCTGGCAGCCTCCTGAGGTTTTTGACCTCCTGACCTTTTCTTGACACCTGCGGGGCAGGTTGTACAAACAGTCTGACACACTGTTTTTCTCGAAAAAGAAAGGGGAAAGTTTATTGTTTTTATTTTAAAGGATATGGTTTGTTTGGTTTATGCTTTGAGGTATGAATGGTTACTGAAGGAGAAAATTGCATTCTTTCAGGTGGAGTTAAAGACGATAGTGTCTTTAACCCACACAGCCTTAAATAGCTTTGGGATTGGTGTTATGTGACAGGTCATTTACTACCACCATCACTATCCATGATAGAAAGCCACAGATGACATCAGCTAGGTTCCTGAGTTTAATCTCCTTTGGCTATAGTGAAAATATCATGGGCCATTTTCTTCTATGTTTTACTTAGGAGACAAATAACCAAAATAAATGGATCTTTTATGTTGTTTTTCCTTTTGAAGAATGGTAAAAAATAAAATAATAAAATAAAATAAACATGACTTTGTACATTTCTGAGCCACCCTGGAAAACCACCTGATACAAACATAAGCAGATTTGATAATTACTTTTTCTCCCCAAGTGAACCCGAGGAATTACAGTTCTAGGGGAAGGCTAAGGCACTTAAATTAAAATCAAATTTAAATCCAATAAGTATATCTGGCTTGGATTCTATTTATAGAATGATATTATTGGACAACTTCCTCAAATTCTCCAGCCAACTTGGCCAAATCAATGGCCAGGCTGGCTATGGGATTAGGGGAAGTGCAGTACAAATAAGTAATGTTTTGAAATTCTGACTTGAATCACCAAGATTCCTTGTGGAAAACCAAGGTATCAAAGCAATATAGAAATAATATTCTGCGGTTGTTAAATCAAAGCTCTAAATGTGTTAAATTTCTCCCCTTCTGTTAAGATATTCATCACTGTATTGGTTCCAGACTCAGAGCCTTTCTGCACCACACTGTTATAGTGCTATTATTCCACTTTCAACATCCTATGAAATCCTGGGGTTTGCAATTTAGGGAGAGGCATTTAGAATTCTCATCCAGAGAGCTCTATGGCCTTAGTGGATTACAAACCCCAGAATTCCACAGGATTTTGAAAGTGGAATAATAGCACTATAACAGTGTAGTGTGGAAAAGCCCTTAGTCATGCTTTAGTCTGCCAAAATCAGTGGGACTTAGGTTAGGCCCTTTTCGCACACCATTTGCCATGCGGAAGGGCCCCTCGAGCATCGTGCGATTGTGAGGAGTGATCTGCAAGATGCACTCACAATCACACAACGCTCCAGGGTAGGGCAGGTGCCGCTTGTGCACTTTTTCATTTTTGACTTTCAGCCCAAAATGGTGCATGATCACGAATTGCTTTAGGGTTCCACACACATTTGCTATGCATGTGGAGCCTCTGGAGCTGCGGCAGTTGCGCTTCCTGCTCCAGTGCAGACTGGGAAACCTCCAGGCTGCACTGTGGAAGGAAGAGGCAGGTCTCTCGCACTGCCTGCTTGGGAGCAGGCAGCTTGTGCGGAGCTGAAGCAGCAGTGACACGAGAGCCTCTTGCTGGAAGCTGTTCACATGATCCTCTCACCCCAGCACCGAAAAAAGGTAAGGTGAGGAAAGGGCCTTAGTCATGACTAATTTGTCCCACTGATATGAATGGGACTAAAACTTGGGTAATTTGTCCTGGATTGAACAGTTCATATATGATACAAAGATAATAATGAACTAGTTGGACCTAGTTTCTGTGAAATAAATCATCAGAAGACAAGATTTATATTTTGCACAGAATAAGAGTACAATGATGAAGGAAGGAAGGAAGGAAGGAAGGAAGGAAGGAAGGAAGGAAGGAAGGAAGGAAGGAAGGAAGGAAGGAAGGAAGATGTAGAATCTGGCAGTAGATTGATCAAAATATTTCTGTCCAGAGCAGTTGTAAGAACTCCTACACTTTCATAATGAGTAATATATTTCACATTGAAAATTGGGGCCCTTTCCACACCTTCCCTTTTTCCGGCACTGGGGTGCGGGGATCATGCAAGCAGCCTCCAGTAAGAGGCTCTCACATCCCTGCTGCTTCAGCTCCACACGAGCTGCCTGCTTGTGCGAGAGCCCGCCTCTACCTTCCTCAGTGCAGCCTGGGAGTTTCCCAGGCTGCGCTGGGGCAGGAAGCGTGACCGGCACAGCTCCGGAGGCTCTGCATGCCAGGTAAGTGCATGAAGGGCCCAGGAGCAATGCACGTTTGCACATCATTTTCGGCATTTTCGGCTTCCAACCGAAAATGAAAAGATGTGCGATTGGTGCCTGCTGGCCTCTGGAGCATCACACATGCAGATCGCTCCTCACAATTGCGCGATGCTCCAGGTGCCCTTTCGCATGGCAAATGCCATGTGGAAAGGGCCTGAGAAGTGGAGCATTAAACAAAGGACAACATTTATAGAGTTGAGTGTAAATTGTGCTATTTGTTTATGTGATTATCAGTAGAAGGTCATGTGAATATATGAACATGAACAGAGTCAAAGCACTGTTCTGTCCCAGTACTTCTGTTCTGATGGGCAGAAGTCCAATGCACTAATGCTACATACCCTGTAACCGAGATGCCGGGACTGAAACAGAGAACTTTGGTGATCAAATCATGTGTTCTTCCACAGAGCTATGGCTCCCCACAGAGAAAAACATGCAGTCTGGGATTACCCGTAGATTTTAAATGTACATGCCTTTAGAAGTAAGAATCCTGCTACTGCCTATAAAAGGATTTAACTGTAATCTGCAGACAAGCTATAGAACTGTAGTTTTTTTTTGCTACTCCTTTGGGACTGTAGACTTCCATTGCTCAAAGGAATATTGTTTTCGAAGCCCACACGGTTCATGTTTCAGATAAGCCCTTATGTGTGAAGACCTGGCTCTTAAGAGATGACTTAGTCTGGTTATTGGCCAATACTGAAGAGCTGAAACAGGTCTTGATGTTACAACACAAGCCTGTCCTTTCTTAACTAAAAGACCCTTCTCTTTTAGTCTGAGCACATGGATGATTCATGAGGATTTTCTTTGGGCAAATTCACTAAGGAGTGAACAAATTGGCCTCAGAGCTACACTGCAGTGTTGACTATTACATTGGGTTTCTGTTCATCAGTGATGCACAACAGATCTGCACAACTGTGGTGCTACTTCTATATCCATATAGGCAAAACTAATAAACAACTTGACAGATGATTGTTCCATAGGCAGTTCTACAAAACATGTTTTTCTGCTGTCAATTTAATGCCGTGACACAGGGGTAATACATGGGATGGGTGATTTAAAGATAAATTCCCCCTGTTTAGTAGCCTAATCTTCCTTGTATTTGTCAAATTTCTTTGAAATCTATCTAAGGTAGTGTTCATTGATATTAAACCAGAGGCCATGTGGTGATGCTGAATTTCACGTATACATTCTGTGTTATGTGAATAACCAATTTACATTTGCATTTAGTGAGTTCTTCTTTGGAATAAGCATACATAGGAGAACACTGCTAACAGCAAATGATTCATTTTGTTTTGGATTTGTTATATCAGAGGCCATTTCTACACAATGTTGCTGTCCTGCGATAAGGACGCATTGCTGCCAGCCCATGAGTTGTTCTTTCACACAATGTCATCACGATATCACTGCCAATACATCCCCACCCATTGCAATTGTGAGATATTCCATTAACAGAAAAAATCCATTAATGGCCTGCAATCACAATGCTTCCGTTACTGGTGGCCATGCAGAAATGGGCAGAAGTGCAATCTTGGCACTTCCTTTCCCAGTGCAGCATGGGAAAAAGGCTGGCTGCACTGCAGAAGGAAGACATGTGTCACTTGTGTTCTCATTCACAGCCAGCCAGCCAGGTGTGGAAGGGAGTGTTAGGGGATATGCTCCCATCCTGGCAAAGGTGCTGCTGGGATGACGTTGGGATGATGACAGAAACGGGTAAGGAAATGGACTCAGTTTTCATCCAGTGACTTCAAGGTAGCATATGTGGTTCTCCTCTTCCTCACTTCATCCTCCCATGGTGTTGACCGGACCTAGAGAGAGTGGCCTATGTACAACAAAATCCAAAATCCACAAAAGAGTGATAACTTTATAGGCCGACCAAAATGCACAAAATATAACATGCGAACTCTTGAAACTTCCTCTGCTTCGTCTTCAGGCAAAAGTGTAAAAAACCATACAAGAGAAGAAAAGTGACAATGTTAGAATTGGAGTCTTGTTTCAAATGTTCTTCCATTGTGAGCTAAGACAGTCTAGAGGGATTCCAATGCAAGCAGAGGCAACTCTCCTTCTTGGTCATGTAGAGACAAAGGGCAATAAAAGACAGGTAATTAAAATTTCAACTTTTTTGACAACAGATAAGCAACTTTCCTTGAAATCTTTTGTGGATTTTGGATGTTATTGTATTTTATTGCAAGGCCAATATGGCTGCCCATGAATATGAATGGCCTAAGGTCACCCAGTGAATTTCATGTCTCAAGTGTGAGTTAGAATTTGTTGTCTCCTAAAATCAAGTCCATACTCTAACTACTAAGCTCTGGTTCTCAAGACAAAGAGATGGTGCATTGGATGAGAAGTTATCAGTTCAATTTGTGATATATTTAAGACTATTTTGTTTCAGCTGGAGCATCTACAAGATGACTTTCTTAAAGGCAGATGAAGTTGTGAGAAGGGAATGCTCTCCGTTCCACTTCAAAATGTCAGCGTATTATTGCAATGGACTCTTCTTCACAAGTCCAGAAGATACACTTTCAAAATAAAGCAACACAAGATATTTCTTCCAAATGTAGACAAGTCATAACAGAGTCATGCCTATGCCACACAGAGTGCCACAGCTGCTGTCTTTCTAGTCTAAACAAAAACAAATCCACTCTACTTCATTCTCTAGCAGATTGTTATTCTTTGGCACAGATGAACTACAGGTCAGCTCTCTGAGGAGGAGCACTTCAGCAATGTGCATTCAACTGAACTATCAGAAGGGTAAAGAAATTCTTCTGTCTTTCAAAGGACATTTTTTCTGTGTATTGCAGAGTGTTGTACACAACAGATTGAGTTGGACCTGCCCGATACACCTTTTTAAATCCTGCCCAAAGCAAATGTGGTTGCACCTCCGTGCAGCATATGTGGCAGGCTGATCGTGTATACCTACTGCTTGCCATAGCTCCAGAGCTGGACTCTCCACAATCAGGGGGTAATGCCATGGGACAGTGAGGTGGAGGTGGAGTGAGGGAAGAAATGGTTCCTCTCTCTCCCAGATGCAAAATGATTTCATAATGAACATACAGCTCATCTTGCACCACCTCCCAAGACTGAAAACATCAATCTAATATATTAAAGTCAGAGTTTGTTTGTCTGTGCCGGGTGAAGACCTCATATGACTGACTGTGTCAAGCAAAGACCTCATATGATTGATAGCCTAAGAAGACTCTGTGGAATCCTAGGGTTTGCACTTTAGGGAGCGACCTTTAGAATTCTCAGCCAGAGAGCTTTTTAGGCTGGTGGCTATGGAGATGAGGCCTAGCATCAAGGAGGAGGGCAGTGTATTTCCCTCAGGAACCCAACCTCTGTATGTTAATAACGCTGAATACAGATTGGATTGGGGAATATGGGGAAAAGTTACAGGTACCAAACAAGACAGTTTGGGGAATTAGAGACAAAGGATCTTAGATCTGAAATATTACCTATGAGAAAACAAAATCCTGGGCAATGCCGGTTATATACACTAGTATACCAATATTTTCAAAGTCCAGAAGAGACTCCAAAATTGAAGCCACAGCAGACTCACAGTATACACAACAAAGTAAAAAGTCAGTAACAGCTAAATCATGCAAAGTTCCTTTAACTGTAAGATTCCTTGGCCCTGTCCCAGCTGAAATAGAACTAACTACCCAGGTGAAACTGTAGATTATTTAAAGTGTTCGTCTAGAGCATCTTTGAAAAATCTGTTGGCTTCTGGATATTGTTGGACTCCAATTTACACCAGTTCAGAGCAGCAGGAATTATGGCATTTGTAGGTGCTAAAAGGGTTAGAGGGGCACATGTTGCCTACTCCGGTCTCAAATGATTTGTTGCTGAAACAGTTTTCAAGCCTGTTATGTCTCCATTTGAAGCTTCTCATGGGCCATTTCTGCACTAGCCTGTTATAGTGCTATTATTCCACTTTCAACATCCTATGGAATCCTGGGGTTTGCAGTTTAGGGAGGGGCATCTTTGGTCTCAGTAAACTACAAACTCCAGAATTCCACAGGATGTCAAAAGTGGAATAATAGCACTTTAACAGTGTAGTGCGGAAATGACAACTTATCTTTATGACTCCCTGCATCCTATCTCATAGATTCCTATTAATTTGTGGGACAGTCCACTACAGTGGGCCCAATTAGATTTTAGAATACTTTTAGGTGAGATATATTTACATTTTCTTATGAAGAGAATGCAGAGTTAGGTTAATTGTAACCATTTTAAGCATTCTTTTTTAAGCTTAATAGTAAACCATTTAGTAATCTGTTAATATTTTAAAACACTTTTAAAAAATTCTTTTGCTCAAAACTGGGCCATTTCTGCAGGACAAGGGCATCCCGGCATGGGGACACAAGAGGAGCAGGACCATGACCACACTTCCGCTGATGTTGTCGTGGTCCTGCCCTTCTCGCATCACCAGCTGGCATGATTGTGGGCTATATCATTGATAGAAAAAGTCCGTCAATGACCCCTGATTGTGCAAGCCTTCCATTACAGCTGTCCATGCAGAAGGGCTGGAAGCACAACCTACCCTCTTCCTCCCCCACTGTAACATGGGAAGAAGGCGGACTGCAGTCCGGAAGGACAGAGCATGTCCCTTGCACTTCCTTCCACAGGCAGCTGGTCACGTTTGGAAGGGAGTGTTGGAGACATGCTCCCATCCCAGCATGATGCATCCCAGTGTGATGGGATGATGCACAAGAGTGTCATCCTGCAGAAAGGGCCCTAATGTGTGGAGAATCTATGCTGTCCATGTTAGTGCCTTTGGAGTGCATATTCCACACTGGAGATTTTTGAGTTCAAGAAAGTAGGACAGAAACTGGAATGAGACCCACCATCTAATCTGAGGATTTTGCCTATGTTTGACTCATACTGTCTAATCACACCCAGCCAATTTCAAAGCCAACAGCATTTCTAATTCTGAGCCAAGAACAGAAGAGTAGAAGCCTGGTTACAGTGCAAGAAAGAGGTCAGAGATCTGAAGGAAGAAGGTCCTGTAGCAATCAAAGCAAAACATTTTGATACTTTCCTCCATTTTGTCACTGATTGTTATTGTTTGTGCTCTGGGATTCTGTTCAATCCTTTGATTTTGTTGATGCCCTTGGCTAAAATTCTGTGACCTAAAATAAGTTGGCTAAACTTACCAACTTAAAGAAAAGATCCAATAAGATATCTGGCAAAACGTTTAAATCCAAAGTGCTAGAAGAAAGAACAGTCCTTTTATTTGCTAAGATTTTGATTTTAAGTGTGACTGTTCACCCTTCCCCAAGATTGGATCTCAGTAAAATCTCCATTTGAGGGATGGTTATGACTTGGGTCCAGCATACATTATATGGGGTTGATATTGGGCAAGATATAAAGAGCTCAGTATAGATGATTTTATAATTTTTTATAATGATTTTATGAACTGGATTATGGATTATTACTTATTTGTGAATTGTTTTTATTGAATGCATTTTGCCCTGGATCCACTGATACAGGACAAGTTTGAAATATTTTATTTTATTTTTTAAAAAAGCGTCAAACATCACTGGTGAAGCAGAAGACCACTCAACTGCAAGTGACTCATGCTGAGATATAATGGCATTGGCTGCTGTAATGCTTGAATAATTGGTTTGATCTAGTAAGAATAATTCATGCAGAGAAGTAGACTTTGGCACATACTCATTTCATGCTGGATTAAGCACAGCACATGAAAAAGAGTATGGCACATGCCATCCCAAAGGCTTCTCATCCAAAAGTGCAAGGCTGTATGTATGGTGCAAAACAATGGATTAGAAATGGATTAGAAACAATGGATCTCATGAGTGAAGCTACCCCAATCAGGTGATCACTTTAGATCTTTTTCTCATCTCATTGGCCAGTTTTCCTTGTTCTGTTTCCATACTCCATCCCCGAATGAGTATTACTTGTTCCTGTCAAGTCAAAGAAATAGACTTGCGGCACTGTGGCACTGTGATATAGTCTAGTCACCTCGGGAGATTCCTTAGAAAGACTTGCTGAATGTTCAATTACTCTCGGAAGAGGAACATAATGAATGACAATGAAAGAAACAGTATTCATTTGTGGCTCCTGCCTAAGAATGCCAGGAATGCAGTCAGCAAAAATGCACGTTTTGATTAAGCTGAAAATCTGTTTGTACTCTCATTTGTAGAGGGGTTTTTTTTTTTTTAATTAGAATTCAAATTATTTTTTTTAGAAACTAGGGTTATTAGCGGAGCTGGTAGCTTTCCACTGCAACAGGCAATGAACTCACTCCTGATAAAAATATCAAAACGCAACTTTTAAAGAATAGCATAGAAGCTAACAACATTTTCAAATGATTAGCCCCCCATATTCATTATACTGTATTTTTTAGTCATTTTGAATATTTCCGAATACTTGCTTTTGGGATGACATTTTGCCAATTTATGCACAAACTGAAACTAGATCACACCTGAATGTTTGATAGAGCTCCGTGTCACTCTTGAGTAATGTGAATATGGGGCAACATAATTTTCAACCATCTTTTGTTATAGTTGGATTATCAACTACAAATTTGGCATTACTTTCATGCCACTATTTTTGCTCAGTGTTGCTCCCAATATTTTTTTTAACAATGGAAACTGAAACAGACACTTTTGAATGAATAAATTGGTGGTAAAATGTAGTTCTATCCTGGATTGTTAAAAATATGAATGAATAGGTCCTAGAGCAAATCAATTTTGAATTCTCCCTAGAAGCTGAGATAAGCTGGAGCTGTTGCACTGTTGCACTTTGGCCATATCATGAAAAGATACTTTGGCCATATCATGAAAAGACATGACTCAGCAAAAAGGACAATAATGTCAGGGTGCCTAGGTACTGGTGCTAGAGCATGTGCAGAGTACAAAAGCAAAAAACTGTGCTGGATCATTGCCAGTTGCCCCAGACTGAAACACAGCCACACAAAGTGTGTCTAGGCTAAGCTAAAGTTTATTGTAGCATTGCAAAAGACATGTTGCTTCAGCCAGCTTTTGCCATGAAGCATAAAAAAGTCCATAAGCAAAAAACACAAAGCAAAGAGAACAAAGAGAAAAGAGATTCAGTACATGATGTAAGCCCTTTTAACCTGAGCTAGCCACTCCCATACTTACACCATGTAATGTATTACATAGACCCGATTCCCATGTTCAGAGTTTTCCCATGAGACCGGAAAAAATACAGTAGATAGATAGACATAACAATCTTGCAGCTGTTGCCTGCCAAGGGCAAAGTGACCTTTTTCCCTGTCCACAAGAAAAACACCTCTAGATGCACCACACTAATATTTAGAATACCTGAAAAGAGGAAGGCCACATTACAGATGGATAGACTCAAGCACTCAAGCCATAGCCCTTAATCTGCAAGATTTCAGCAGGGCAATTCATGATAGGGTGACCTGGAGTTGTCTCATTCATAGAGTTGTCATAAGTTGAAGTTGACTTGACAGCACTAACAGCAACAACAATGAATAGAGCTGTAGATACAAACACATATACACATGGACACATACTTATGTGCATGGATGATGAGGATTAGATCTTGTCTTTCCAAATCAAGGTCCTTGAGGTCACTAGCTTGACTCTCTAGATGTTTGGGACTTCAATTCCCAGAAGCCCTAACCAGGTCAATCAATAGTAGATAGATTTGGTCAAAATCAAATCCGGTTTCCTGGAGTCCTAGTTGAACACTCAAGCTAGTACAGCACATTGGCTCTCACTCGCTGCTTTTGGCTGTTGCTATCTGGCAGCCAAGAAAGCCAACACAATTGTTGGTTGCATTAATACGAGTATGGTGTCTAGATTGAGGGAGGGAATCTGGAATACTGTGTCCAATTCTGGGCACAGAAGGATATCAACAAGGTGGAGCTTGTCCAGAGGAGGGCAACCAAAATGGTGAAGGTTTCGGAAGCCATGCCCTATGAGGAGTGGCTTAGGGACCTGGAGATGTTCTATGGAAAAGAGAAGGTTAAGAGGGAACATGATAGCCACATTTAAATATTTGAAGGGATGTCATGTCAAGAGGAAGTGGGCTTCTTTCCACTGCTCCAGAGACTAGGACAAGGAGCAATGGATTCTAGCTGCAGGAAAGCAGATTCCATCTAAACCTCAGGAAGAACTTCCTGACAGTCAGAGCTGTCCGGCAGTGGAATATGCTGCCTTGGAGTGTGGTGGAGTCTCCTTCTTTGGAGGTTTTTAAGCAGAGGCTGGATGGCCAACTGTTGGGAGTGCTTTGATGTGGGTTCCTGCATAGCAGGAGGTTGGACTGGATGGCCCCTGTGGTCTTTTCCAATTCTATGAGTCTATGATTCTATGACTTAGGGTTGAACTGAAATCCAAATCATCATGAGGAGCAAAAGTTCCCTACCTCTGAACTAGATCAAGCAGATGTTATGATCATGTTATCCAAGCCAAGACCGAAAACCAGGCTCTTAATATGTACAAATGTAGATGGTTGACAAGGCCTTTAAAATATTGATGATGATGTTGTACACATAATTTCCTGATCCTCTAGAAGAGGGCTTTTGGGGGTTATCCTTCATAATTCATGATCGTTCACTCAGTCATTCTGGGTATCAGATTGAATGATTTCTGATTCATGTTCAAGAACTCCCGACACTATATGGGATGCTGTTATTAAGAATCGATTCTAAGTACATTATGCATTCATTACCCTACTGCTCACAAAGTCCTATAAAAGCTGCAGGACAAAAGTTCATGGCAGTCTTATGAAGTGCTTAACAAACACTTTCATAAGCATGTTTGGCTGATTTATTTTAGTTTTATTCATGATGTAACTCAAGGTGTCATGTATAGCGTTCCAGGCAAGCTTGCATCCAGCCACAAATGCAACCAAAAACTTGATTAACTTCATCATCATATTCTGCAGCATTAGATTATGTCTTTGAACATGGAGAAAAAGTAATCGCAAAGTGATGTGTTGATGAGATGGTAGACTACTCCTGTAGATATAAATCCTAGCCATTTATTCTATTATAGAATCCCTTTACTTGTTGTGCTGGATGATTGAGTTCTCTGTGGTAAAGAGGGAAATTTGCCTCTCTCCAGCAAAAGAAGCTAAGCATTTTTCATGGGATTGATTCATTGGGATGCTACTGGCAAAATGATGGAATTAAAAGGAAATATTTATTCAGCCCCATATCCCTCACTGGCCTCTTCATTCTATATGGTGCTTGTCAGTTCTTCCTAGTGGCCAGAGAAGGCTTCACAAGTTGCTCCATGACCAGGTGAGAATTTTTGGCACTTCCTTCATGACTGACAGAGTTAGAAAGAGGCGATGTTGGTTTTCACCTACTTCGTACTGATATAAGACAAGATCGATGGGATGATTGGCTTGGACAACATAGTCTTTCATTAGGCCATCACCAGTAGCAGTAGGGAGGAAGAAGACTCAGGCAACATTTGGAAGCACCCAAGGGGACCTTGAAGTTGTAAAGCGGTTTCACAGATGTGCCTTTTAGGTTCACGGGTGGAAGGTTTAGGAATGGGAGATCTTAGTGAGTGCTCTGGATCCAAAAGCCACTTTGAGACATTAGTCTTTAGAAATGTCAGGAAGACTATTCACCTTCCTTTGATAGGTTTGCTTGTTTATTATATTTGTAAGCTGCTTTTCTTCCAGAATTGGGACCTAGGTTGGCCAGTGGCAAGAAATAAATATATGCCTTTTCAGTGGACCTGGAATAGCTTACCTAAAAGGGCTGTAAGGATAATGTTGGAAGTCTTTGTCCATCTTGTCTCAGACATGGGGCCTTTCTTCACTACACTGTTATGGTGCTATTATTCTGCTTTCAACATCCTGTGGAATCCTGGGGTTTGCAGTTTAGGGAGAAACCTTTAGAATTCTTTGCCAGAGAGCTCTTTGGCCTTCATAAACTACAAACACAAGAATTCCACAGGATGTTGAAGGTGGAATAATAGCACAATGACAGCATAGTGTGGAAACAACCATAGACTGCATTTGTCCTGGAATCTCTAAAAGCATTTTTTTATTTATGCTCTGTTTCAAAAAGATCTCAGAGGAGCTTACATATAGCATTAAAACAACAGATAAAACAGTTTCCAACAACAAAAATAATTTAAATAATTTAAAAAGATGTTAAGCGTAATCATGAATTAGATTTTTAAAAATCAAAAAGTTATTAAAACTATGTATATTAGTGTTTGGGATGAATTAATGAGGCCAAAGACCTTGATGAACAACCACATTTCCACTTGGTGCCTAAATCAAATGAGTGTTGATGCCAATTGGGCCTCCAAAGGGATGGCATTCCACAGTTGGGGTGCTTTGGCTAATAAGGCCTTCTCCCATGTCCCTCCATAATGTATTGACTTCACTGGTGAGACTCAGAGGAAGGACATCCCTAGCAGACCTCAGTCCTCATGAAGACACATAGGGAGAGGAATTCCCCCAAGTATCAAGGTTGCAAGAGATTTAGTGCTTCAAATGCCATCACAATCACCTTCAATTCAGATGGGTTAGTTAATGAGTTAATAAATTTGTGGGGTGCTGTTTCACGCCATCTCTGAGGTGTTATCTCTTTCTTCCAGGCAGCAGACAGACTTCTCCACCAAATACTGATATCTGCTTCGGCAAAGGCAACAAATCAGGAGGCTGTCGTGGCTGGTGACTGTTTGGAGCTCCTCTTATTGGTGGAAGTCACCAAGGTGAGTTATTTTTAAAAAGTCTCCAAACAGTGCCTGCTCATATCATAAGTATCTCAACGAGAAATATTCAAGTCAAAATTCCACTCCGATAGAATTTCCACACTAGACAGTTACAGTTCTATGATTCTACTTTCAACATCCTATGAAATCCTGGGGTTTGCAGTTTCAGAAGGGGCTGGGCAAATGGCCCTAATCATGGTAATCTTTTATTCGACAGGAGAAATATACCATGTTTGGTCTGATTGCTAGAACTGGAAGTCACATAACATTTAGTCATGATAGGAGCAATTTTCTGGCACAGGGTTTGGCTGGGGAGAAATGGCCTCGGATCCCTTTCCAGTTGCACACCCCAATTTAAACGGATTTCCCAGGGAAATTCACAGACTTGAAGAAAATTTGTCCCTCTCATATTTACTGTGGTAATAGCATGTTCCACCCCAAAAGACTCTAACCTAGTCTGATTTTTCCTCTTCCTGGTGTATTTTATGGGCAAAATCTGAAGCAACATCATTTATATTTCATTTGTTTAGCATGTGGTTGTAGCTGAGACAACATTTCAAATGACAGATGGACTTTTACAGCTTTCTGAATTCCATGTGGAGTTCTCCTTGGAGAAATGAAGTGACTCTGCAGGCTATGGATAAATCAATAGGTACAGTGGGGAAAACTGATACTGTTTAATGTTAACATTCCATCTTCTTTCGCAAACCTCTGCTGCTGCCTGTAATTTTTATTTATTATCTATGTCAATTCCTCTTTTCCTATCTGACATTCATGGACATGAATTCAGTAATGTTACAAAATGTGCATTGGAACTGCGGTTAGTCTGATAAATATTTCAGGCACATAGACTTTTAATATTTGCTTTTAAAAAAAAGTGGCGCGGACAATAACATTTCCATTTTTAGCAAGCTATCTGCTTGTTAGGGTGGCTTCGCACATAGTGGCATGCATTACCTTCAGAAATATTGACTGTTTCTGTTAAGGAAACAAAAAGGTTAGTACATCAAAATGCATTTAATCTATATACACAGTGTGTTATTGTTGCAGTGTGCCTTCATGTTGTTTCCGACTTACGGCGACCCTATGGTGAACCTATCATGGGGTTTCCTGGGGCTGAGACTGTGTGGCATATCCAAGGCCACCCAGTGGGTTTCCATGGCCAAGCAGGGAAATGAACCCTAGTCTCCACGGTCATAGTTCAATGCTCAAACCACTATACCATGCTGGCTCTCATATGCAGCATACTGACCTACAGATTGATCTCTAGGTTGGAAAAGACACTGATGCCATTTCTGCACTAGACTGTTATAGCACTATTATTCCACTTTCAACATCCTATGGAATCCTGGGGTTTGCAGTTTAGGGAGAGGCCTCAAAGGCCCCTCCCTAAACTGCAAACCCCAGGATTCCATAGGATGTTGAAAGTGGAATAATAGTGCTATAACAGTCTAATGAGGAAATGACCTATCACTAAAGCACATCAAGTAAACCCTAGACCCTCTTCTTCAATTGTCAGGGCAGGAGTTCTAAGTACCCCTCTCTACACTGCAAATCCCAGGATTCCATAGGATGTTGCCATGTCAGTTTAAAGTGAAATATAATGCTGTGATTGTGTAGTATAAAAAGTCCCTATTGGTTATTTGGACTAGGGTACACCCAATGAATCAATGTTGACACAACTGATTCAGTGGGTCTACTCTGCTCTAACCATAAGATTTAGCCCCTTATGTCTGGTACTGTAGTTCAATCAGTGAATCTGAATGTGTAGGGTGGTTGAAATTCTCATTCTGTTATGAGTACAACTGTCATATTCTGCGCAAATCACCAATTTCAGCCTATAACCTTCCTCACTACATTGTTGTAAGGATATGATGCTGTTCTGAGCCCTTTGGTTGCCAAACCATAATAAATAAAAAGGATACTATATTGACTATGAAATGTGGGAAACCCTGCTGTGTTGACTCAATTTTACAGCAGATTCATAAAATGCAAGGTTTATTTCATCAAGTAAAACTAGCAGCATTTTATTATTTTTAGCAGTAGTTGTTGTCTCCAACTTTTATTACAATTAGTGGCGATATAACAATCGAAGTGGAAAGCTGATATGCAATGTTTGCCCTTGTTGCCTCATTCAATATCAGACCGGCTTTCAGGATCTTGCCTGGAAATGGTCCAACAGGATGTGGCTACAGCTTGCAACTGGGGATGATTTCCATCTGATGTTGGAGGAAGTTTGTTTTGTGAGTAATCTGCTAAACAGAATATGGAGGTGCTACATCATCACACCTGGCCAGACGGATCCTAGGAGTGGTGCTCTCTGAAAAGCCATATTTCATTATGCTTTCCAGACAATTGCAGAAGGCCTTGACTGCAACCTAGCACATCCAGACTTTTCTAATGGATTAATCCATCAGAAGACAATCTGGCAAGAAAAGTCAAAAGAGAAGTGTTGATGCAAGCTGGCATGGAATTACAGACAGTGAAAGTCTCCAATGCGTGTTGGGTTTTGGAAGACTCTCTCCTTAGTATCTGTTATTTCTGAGAATCCCAGTACACAGGAACACAACTCAAGGAACAACTCTTATCTCTCAATTTTCCTTTTCTCTCTAATGTGTGTGTCAGCTCTGCTCCTTCTAGAATTCTGTGTTTTCACCCTTCCATTTTTTTCTACTGGAATGATTTCAAGGAATAAGTATCCTGCAGGTAGCATGCTTGGTTTTGGGAACTATTGCATTAATGATGCACTTCAAAGGGTATCATTCTATAGGATCCTCTGTGAGTAGGTGAAGTGTTACAAAAGTAATTCTTGGAAAGTCACTTCAAATGAGCACTGTCTTAGGTAACAAAAGAAAGGATGATGGCAGGAAATCAATAGCTACACTTTCATCTTCACCTCCAGTGGCTTTGAAAAAATGGAATTTCCAGAACATGATGCACACTCTTACAACGCAAGGCATCTGATGGTATTTGTATGCTTGCTGCAGGGTTGTGGATGGCAATATAGTTCCACATTTTTCTTAGAATCAGAGAGATAGAATGTGCCTTATAGCTCCCCCTAGCCCCAGTTTCTCTTCCACATGGGAAATCTAGAGCTATAGCAGATGGTTGTCTAATCTTTGCTTGAAAATAGGAGACCATTTCTACACTACACTGTTATAGTGCTATTATTTCACTTTCAAGATCCTATGGAATCTTGGGGTTGGCAGTTTGGGGAAGAACATTTAGAATTCGCAACCAGAGAGCTCTTTGGCCTCAGGAAACTGCAACCCCCAGATTTCCACAGGATGTTGAAAGTAGAATAATAGTGCTATAACAGTGTAGTGTGGAAATGGACAGGAGAATTCACTCCCATCTAAGCAAATGGCTCTATTGACAGACTTCAGGATCATTCTTATAATGCCCCTGGCAGAATCTATCCTCCTGTAACTTTTGCCAACAAAACTTGTCCTTTCCTTTTTACCCTCTTCTACCTGAAAACAATCCACTCTCCACTTTTGAGGAGGTTGGAGTGCACAACTCCCACAAAAGTGGAAAAAAACATGAATATTGTAAGCTCCCCCCCAACTGTAACACACACAAAAAAGTACCAGTGGGGTGTGTGTGGCTGGGCCAGGCTACACATGCATTCCCTTGCCTGCTCACTTACTGATGCAGGTAGGAGGAGCGAAAGGGACGGGCTGGGGGAGCAGAGGAGGAAGAAAGGGGACATCCATGCCATCTCCTTCCCCCTTCCTGCCCACATGAGTTAGCTAGTGAGTGCACACATGTGCCCTCCTTCCTTCTGTCCCTTCCCCTTCCCCTATACACCAAAGTGAATAAGCAAGGCTTTTTATTTGATATTTTTTATTTATTTGAGTTATTCATCATACATACAAATACGTTATCCCTTCCCTTCCTCCCCTTACCCAACCCTGGAACTGTATTTCATAATTAATTTCTTTTCCCCTTTATGTGATATATCATTTTAACTCTGTCACCCACATCCTCATAGCCCTCTCCTTTACAAACTCAGCCAATTTCTCCCACCTCCTGGACCAGTTCTCTTCTCTCAGCTGACCCAGTTATAACATCCTCTTCTCCACTATAAAATCAAACAGCATATAGCCTGCTATATAGTATTTCCATCTGTTAAGGTCCCACTTTTTTTTTGTCCTTCCACCCATAGGCAATCACTGCCTGAGCTGCTATTAATAACTGTTCAATTAAATATTCCTTTCTTTTTTCTTTTTGGTATACCTCAATCTCCTTAACATTTATAATCAGCCATTTTTCTTTCTTTATTTTCAACTCGTCTCCTATAATTCTACCAATTTCCTCTTTGATTTCATTCAAAAAAAATTGTACTTTTTCACACTCCCACCACATAGGAAAAATGAATAGGAATAAGTAATCTGCAAATATTCGAATTTGGAAATACTTAGTCCGCAAATGTGAAAGGTTGACTTCAGTTACTTTTACTTTTTAATTAAAATGTTGATTTCCCATCCTATCTAGAAATCTCAGGATAGCTCACAAAAAATAAAACATCAACCATTTTTTTTCAAATAAGAAAAACCAAAAGATTTATGTTTTTTCAAAAAGAGACAATTTATAACAAATCCACAAGTTAAAATCCCGTGGCATGTATTCTTGTGCAACACTGGCCCAGCTTGATTATGTGCATTCCACTGAGGTGGTGTGGTGCAAACGATGCAATCAGGTTTCTAGCTCTTTGAAAATCTCATAATTATACTTCTGATAGAACTGAACATTAGGATTCAGGTGTGTTGGCCCAAGATGTGAATATTGTTCATTCACTGCTGTAGGGTGACTGTTTTCTGTCTTCTGCAAATTACTTTTCTATAAAATGGAATAACAAGATGAGTGTTTCCCTCCCCAATCCATGCTTTAAAACAGGGAAGATTTTCTGTGCTTCCTGGCCGGCGTTTATTCAGAAAGTTTCGTAAGAGCTTTTGTTGTGATACCATCACGAATTATAATTGTGCTATTATGCATAATTGCTGTATACCATTACATCACATAATTGGATCAGTTCAAGTTCTAATTGCATGGGTATTTTTTTTTTCTGTGCGTACATTGGGATACAAATGAAGTAATTTTTTAATTCTGAACCACTGTCCAGGGTTTTTAGGGAGTAACAGCAAGAGTCTCAGCCTACACTGGAAAATTTTTCCAATAAGGTAAATGAAGATCAGTCTTTATATAGAGAGTTTCTTGGAAATAAATCCTGTTACCCTGTATGTTGGGGGTCCCGGGAGGGGTGCCCAAATAACCAAACAACAACACGAGATGGGGAAATTAGACTTGAGCACTCTCTTAAGCTAACGAGAGGCAGGGTAACTTTAGCTAGGATCTTTTACCCTATGTCTACGGCGTCAGGTCAGAGAGCGTAGCCAGACAGTTCTAAAGTAATAATAATATTTTACTGAGGACAAACAACACAAAAGACACAACATACACTAACTAACTGAGAAATAGAAATGGAGAGCTTTGGGGAGTGGGTAATACGACACCTGGTCTCGTAGTTCTGGAGAGAAGAGGAGGTCAAGGGGAAGAAAGCTCAGCGCAGTTCGCTGAGAGGGATCCGAAGTAGTCCAAGAAGGGAGGCAGACTCAGTTATTGGAAACTGAGGGGACAGCTCGCCAAACACAGTGGCAGCAAGGCTGGATGGAATTCAGGAGCCATCTGAAGCAGTCCGAGGAGGACTTGAAAATGGGGACTTTTTATAGGGTGGATTTTACCTACAGGCCATGCCATGCTCTGTGAGAACAAAGGAAATTTGGAGCTGGACAAAGGAGTTGGAAAAGGTCAAGTTTACATGAAGGGCTTAGCAATAGTATGGCCAGTATGCAAATGGCTCAACGTAAAGGAATGGCTCGGCCCTCGGCCATGCGTCTTTGTGTAGATTCACGCTGAGCAAGGCCGATTTGCAAGAAGGTGTTCCCTGAAGCATCGGAGAGGCTTAAGTTGCCTGCCTAAATGAGGTTTGGAATTTACAACCATTAACGGCCGTGCCTAATACGTGCTTGTCCGGTGGACCTCTGCAAACACGTGGAGTAGGGTGGCAGAGAAAGGTCAAGTAAAGGCCGAATTATTTGATATCAAGAGATATCTAGTGCTCTCACCAGACATATCATAACCGTGGTAACAGTACAACTGAGTTGAACAGCATTTATTTCTGAATAAAATGTTTTGGGTTTCATCACATAGTTTGTCAATATGATTTGCTTGAGCAAGACATATTTTCTTGTGATTTTCTTCCCCCCACCAAAGTTAACAGCTTTTTTTTTCATGAAAAGCTATCTTTACAGAGATATCTATTTATTCTGAAGCAATGTCCTCTCCTGTTCAGATAGGATTCTCTACAGATATTACTATTCAGGGAAAACCAAGCAGTGAGGCCAGGGGATTGTAAGTCTTGGTTTTGTTATCGCCATCCCAAAATATCCTATGAAGTGTAATCTTATGCGTGGGACCTCCAAGAGATTCTCTTATTAACAGCTCCACTCAAATCTTGTAAACTCAGGGCTGTGGTTTCCTTTATTGACTCAGTCCTTCTGAAACATGAGCCTTTTCTGCCCTACATTATCATAGTGATATTATTCTATTTTCAACATCCTATGAAATCATGGGGTTTGCAGTTTAGTGAGGGGCATTTAGAATTCTCAGCCAGAGAGCTTTCTGGCCTTTATTGCAAAGGGAAAATGCTCTCAGATGTCCTTACTCCCACCATGAAGAAATGAGCCACTCAGCCTAAAAGAAGAATCAAGCATTTACTATCTTTATTAGATTGGTGCTTCCTTGGCATTAAAATACAAAACCAGGGAAGGGAAAAAAATATATAGGCAGACTAGCACCCCCACTGAAATGCATTGTTTCATTCAGCTGCATTTAAACAGATAATTGCATTCATTCAAACAATAAAATCAGGTGTCCAGATGTTGAGCAGATGCGTTTGTGTGTCATCTCACAAAGGGTTGAATCCAGTACCAGACTCACTGCTGCTACACAGCTTTCATTCAAGCACAAAGTAAACACTGTCAAGCTGAATGGATGTTTGTTGCATTGCAACAATGATTGATAGCATTTGCTGCTTCTGGAGTTACAATTCCCCCATCATCCTTAAGATGTATAAATTTGCCAGTTCTCATACATCTCAGAAAATCTAAGACGTTCCCTCCAGCACACTTGCTTTGCCCAGATTTTGACATCCTCCTGTGGTAAGGCACTCAACATTAACAAAGCATGTCAAATAAAAGTCTGCCAGACTGAAATAGTACATTTCAGATGCCAAGTAAACTTCCCAGTAAATAGAGCTATTTTCCTGAAGTGTTAGGTTGGGGCCATTTCCGCACTAGACTGTTATAATGTTATTAGGCCCCTCCCTAAACTGAAAACCCCAGGATTCCATAGGATGTTGAAAATGGAATAATAACACTACAACATTTCAATGTAGAAATGACCTGGGTCTGTCTTAATTTGTAAGCTATGTGATTCCCACCAACTTCTCCTCACCCTGTGCATGTATTGGTAGATGATTCTATGGATCTGGACCAATGTGACCTGCTTTTGTGGGTCTCTGATGGAGGAGTGGCCAGTGTTGATGATGTCAGATGCAATGTATCATGACGCTAGGTGTTTAGGGGCAGAGCTAGAGGGAATATTAGTTCCGTCCACCACTCTTCACTTCCTTTTGGATGATGCTTTGAGATATCCTCCCAATTCCAGTGAGCTTTGTCAGTCATGTTGGGGCAGGTTAGAGTTTTTTGCCCCTTTACCTATTTTTTTTTTTTTTTTCTACCCCACACTGTATCTGGGGGACTATGCCAATTCACTTGGGGGGATGTCTTTAAATAGGTGGTCACTTGACAGGTAGTGAGGGAGAAATAAAAGTTATGATGAACACCTTGGCACCCTTTTGGTGGAAGGGAAGGCTCTGGAACTCTGAGACTCAGTGGGTGGGGAAGGAGACTATTTTTGGGACTGGCCTGAGGGGGCTTTGCTCTCATTTGGGTCCTGTGACCTGGGGCTGAGGTTCTTTGGGTCCAACTTCCAGTAGATGGCCAGATGGGGAGCAACCTAACTATTGGTTTGTCTCAGGGATCAGGGAAAGGGAAAGGCTGAGGAAGAAGATGAGTGATGCCTGGCCTCAGCAGTTCCCACACTAGCTTGCTCTCTCATCATGCATCTTTTCAGGTTCAGCTCAGTTTAAATATGTTCTAGGTTAAATAAAGTGGCCCATTTTGAACCCTGTTCTCTGTGCCTGGTCTCATTATTTCATGGTTGGTCAGCAGTTGATTGCATATTTTCAAAGCACTTGGAATTTTGAGGACATTTCATTGACTATCATCACTGTTTTATTTTCTCAGGAAATGCAGATGACTGCATTCTGGCAAAAGTATACTTCATTCTCTGCCCCAATTGTAACCTGACAACTCACAAAGACGGCCTCATACAATGTGCTTTCTACCCAGAAGTGGTCACAGTGAAGAAGAATAAGAATGTATTCCATGTGGAGTGTTGGCTGCAAGGCAACTGATCAGTTGAAAGGGCAGCTGTACTTCAAATGATCTAGGCCAACCATTAGTTCTGTTGGAGGCCTTTTTGATATTATTGTGTTAAGCATTCTTAATCAAACATTATTGGGTCATGAAATGTTTTTGGTGCTCTTCTCATCACTATGGCATTGTACGGCAAAATAGATGACTGCTCTCTTGTGACATACCTTTCTATCTCAGCAAAGGATATCTTCATCTAGCCATTTTCCAAATGGATGGCAACCAGGCCTGGTGCTTTAAAATCACCCCCTTCATCTGGTTATAAGTTGAAGAATGCCTAATTTTCTAATGATAAATGACATTCATATTCACACCCACAAAGGCATCAGAATGTCTTCACTTTATTTTTGTGTGACAGAAAAAAATCCACAAAATATGGTAAAGTACCTGTATCTGCCTCTACTTTTTGGTGGAGAAATGTGTGAGTGGGAAAAGTCAAGGTGCCTGCCAGCAATTTTAGTTCTCTTAAACAATAGAAAACATCACATTTCCTTTCTTCAAATCAACACTTACAAGACAAGTGACAATTCTTAGGCCAGGTATGATCCAGGGACTTTGAAATGCCAACGCAAGAACAGAAAAGCAGAAAAGTCTTCCCCAAACATAGGCTTGCTCATGCTCTAGATCTCTCTGCTATGCAGTAACTTTAAATAGACAAAATGGCCAGGATCTAATAGAGTTCTTATAGAAGAAGCCCTTCAGAGGAAATCTAACACCTATAGTCCCTCCAGATTTTCAGAGGGATGCTCTCCTCCCTCCCTCCCTCCCTCCCTCCCTGTGCACCACTTGAAACTGCTCTGGGATCTCTCATCCTTACTTCAATCCCTCTGAAGAAGACCTTGAGGATGCATGAGACCTTTGTGGGCAAGAATCCTTCAGCAGACATTGATGAGCTTCTTCTGTCAGTACAAAGAACCCATTGGATTCTGATCCATTCAGTCAAAGGTATGTTATGAGCCAGTGCAGTGTAGTGGTATGAATGATGGACTATGGCCCTGGAGAATCTGGAAACCTACTGGGTGACCTTGGGAGCATCACACAGGCTCAGCCCCCAGTGATAGGTTCACCTTAGGATCATCATAAGTCAGAAACAACTTGAAGACAAACAACAACAACAACAACAACAACAACAACAACAACATGTTGCAAAAATAATCAGTGGAATTTATTCTGTTTTTTTAAGTTACAGTTATTCATCATTATCATTCTAATCCCTGAGATTTATAAATTTGCCACTCCCCATATCTCTCAAAACATCTAAAGAAGGTACCTTCAGCAAGCTTGCATCACTGAGATTCCGACATTCTCCTGTTGCAAGGCACCACAAAGGAAAAAAAATGAAAATACATCTCATGAAAGTCTTCAGAATCGAAATAGCACATTTCAAATGCCAAGTAAGCTTATACTTTATCACTTCATGCATGATGACTCAACTGGTTCTACTGAAAATTGATGTAAAGTAAAGAGAAAATTCTGTCTATAGCATTTGAGCTGTTAGATACGTTTCTTCAGCAAACTGTCTCCAAGACTTTTTTGACAAGATTTCCATATTTTCCCACTGAACCTTTCTATAGTTTGAGGTTTTAGCCACTATCCATCTACTTGGTTCTACTGTTGATGAGATCCTGAGTGCAAGATATCTGACCTGTAATTTCCAGGTACGGCTTCAAAAGATTCCCCTCTGAAACCTTCAAGAGCCCCTACCAGTTGAAATGACATCATTTTAGTACTTTGGACAATATGGAGTTAGACAGACCAATGGTCTGGTTTTGGCAGGTGTCTATGTTTAAAGGTGTTACTTTTGAGATTATCTCTTTTCCACGTATAACTAAACCAATGTCCAATGCCACAAAATATCTCTCTAGACCTGGACTTACAAGTTCATGGGGTTGTCCATAATTCATATGTATGAAGAAGAAATGAAAAACAATTTTATGCATTCCAGTGAATAAACAGTTGGGGAACATTTTTCATTCCATTGCCAAAGACAAGCAAATATGAATGGATTAATGCCTTGACAGAAAACAACTGAAAGCCAATTTAATTAGCTTAATTAAAAGGGTCTGAGCTTTTTAAAATAAAGTTTCTGTTGCACTTGACAATGCTTTTCATTGCATAGCATGGGTGTGTGTTTATGTTGAGTTTAATTACTGATTATCAATTACAGCAGGGATAGGGAATGTGTAGACTGCAACTCCTGTCATTCATCATCATTGGCCCTTGGGTGTTTCTTATCATTGGCCCATCATTTATGGCAGTTTTATTCTGACTGCATGTAAAGGGCCACAGGTTCCAAAAACATGTTCCCAATCCCTGGCTGGCATTCTGTAATTGAATTACAGCAGTGTAACATCAGTCTTATGCTATCAAAACTCATTTTTCCCCAAAAGGTTAGAATTCTGTTCCAACCATGCAATGACCTCTCTGAAGTCAACTTGTAAGCATTACTGCACCACCCCTAAACACAACCATTTCTAAGTTGTAGTAGCAGGGAGATCAGAAGAGACACGTTCAGCCATTTTTCTGTTGCTGAATGAACTGCAAGGATGTCATCTATAGGAGCATTGAGGACCCCAGGAGGTCTTTGTGAGTGCCTGTTCCTGCATATCCAGCTAAAGAAAAATAACTGGACATGCCCAGTTGATTCCTCATTTTCCAACTACACCAAAATGGCTGTGTTGGGAGTGCTATGCTACTTACAAGGTAGGACTTTGAGGGATGTAGCAATAGAGACATGGCTACATGACACATACATGTCTCCCAGCACAAAATCTCAACCCTGTGTTACAAGAAGGACAGTGTGTTGAAGCCAACAATTAAGTGCCATAAAGCTGCCTTTGACTCTCAAAAGGGCACACTGTAATTACAAAGAACCCGAGAGATCATGTTCGCAACTTAGAATGAAATAGATCTTGTGTGACTTGGAACATGATTAGGACTTTCGAGAGTGATCCATGCTGTTGCCGGACAGCCTTTTCAACCCACAGACGTTTCATGTCATTGTGAAGCTTGCACAGGGCTGTTTTCTTATTAGCCTAGTGACTTTAGATTCTTCCTGTCTGCTATTCAAAGCAGATGATTAATCAAATTAACCCTGTGGCTTTTTTTTTGATCAGAGTCAATGTCAAACTACTCATTTCTCAAGACTTGGGGGCCACTGAGTAGCCACACAGTTGAGAAGGGAAGCTAAGCCAACTCTGTTCTTGATATGTGGAGATGTCTAACTGTTGTCCTTTGAGAAAAGGCCAGCGGCCAAGATGAAACAAACTTAACATCCACATAGAGTTGCACAGCTTTAGAGTAAAGATTAAATTTCACCCAAGGATGTTGAAGCACTAAATCCTGTAATCCCCTTCTGATAGAGCTAAGGGTCATTATCCTCCAATTGCAGATGGAACCAATGCAAAGCTCCAAGGAACCAACAGGGTAGCTGCTCTCTGCAAGAAAGAGCCACTGGTCTGTAAACAAAACAAAAATTCAGGAACCTGTGGAAGAATGTCGATGACCATTTATCAAGGTTCTGCTTGTTTCTCAGGTCAGGACAACTTGAGTGAGGCCTGCCAGGCCGAACTGAATTTGCCAGTTGTGTTATTGTTGCCTGTCAGATGCTTGACAATCTCTCCTGTTCTCACTGCCTGAGAAACAGCACAAATGAGGAGATTTATCCAGCTCCTGGTGCTATGTCCTACATTGCTAGGTGGGTCCATTCAGCTTCAAATTGTTCTATAATGTCGGGATAATCTATAATGTCGGGATAATGAGGCTGTTGAAGGAAGATACTTAATTGTCAGCATTCACCTCTTTTGTGCAGCTGCCTAGTCCCTTGCACCAAGGTGATTTGCTCCTTCTGGACTCAGAACCTGAGCCCAATGCAGTTTGGAATCAGAAATCCAGATATTTTGCAACTTGCAGTGCAATTCATAAATTAAAAGTTATACATTTGGGGGGAAAAGTGCACATTCAATAACATCTATCTGTCTGTCTATCTATCTATCTATCTATCTATCTATCTATCTATCTATCTATCTATCTATCTATCTAATATTTATATCCCATCCTTTATCTGAAGATCTCAGAGAGGTTTACTGTACAATAATACCAAAACAATAAATAATAATTTTTAAAAATCCCTTAACAATCAAAACTAAATTAAATAGTTTCTCAGTTTCAGAACAGACCATATAAAACCAGTTAAAACAATCTTGAATAATATAAGCATAAAACATGTGCAGCTCGGATAAAATCAGTTTGGCCTGAAGGTCTTAATAAAAAGCCAGGTTTTTACTTGGTGCCAGGGTTGGAGACAATCAAGACTCTGGCCAGAGCAAGGGGAGGAATTCCACTACTGGCGTCTACCACAGAAAAGGCCTTTTATGTCCTCCCACAATGTATTTTCCCTACTGATGGCACATGGAGGAGGTTCCCTTCAATCGATCTCAGTTCTTGGCCAGGTGTATATACACGTACGTGGAAGAACAGTGCATGTAAAAACACACACAAATGTATCTTAGTCAATGGGACAATTCACAAAGAAATGGATCTATTTAAAATATGTGCACAAAAAGTAGCGGTTTTAACAAACATGTGCATAGAAATGCCCACAAATGTCTTTATGGGAAGATGTGGGAGGGGAGGGAAGGCTTGAAGTTGGTCATGAATCTGAATCAGGACAAGCTTTGCTCTAGAAAAAATAAGAAGGATGAGAGAAAAGGGAAGAAACAGGAAATGCTTAGCATATGAATGTGAAAGATGTGTGTGTGTGTGTGTGTAAGCTGACCATCCCAGCAATCCTGTTGGTTAGTCTCAAAACTAAATCAGACCCATTGTATCAATCACTGAATTGTGAGTCAAAATACACAGGTAAATCCTATTAATTAAATGGCTGTAGTTGGGACTAACAACAGGTTGTAGCCATATATCTGAATATACATTTTCTTAAAGCTGATGACCAGAATCCCACTGGGGACTTACACTTTAATAGGTGGACTTACCTTTGTAGGAGTTAGAACTAGGCAGTTCTATAGCATCCATACTCAGTAGGGAGGCAGCAAAGTAACAAATGTGCATTGGAAGTGATGGACATCAGTCACTTCGTGCATTGGGGACTGACTAGGCCATACAACTCTTGTTGATGTTCCATTGTTCGTCTTTGCAATTTGCTAATGGGGTTTCTTAGCACCTCTTCTATGCAGCCTAAAGTAATGTAATATACACTGTGATAGAGGATTCTGGTCATTGCAACATACACATTCATGTGCATACAAAACAGTAAGATCTGCTGACCACCAAGCAAGATCTTCTGACCCTTGCGAGTGTCTAACCTTCCAGTATTGGAATATAAATCTCTTAGCAACACTAAAAGCACACAAGATCCAAACACATTATCTATCAGTTAAATTCCAAGTTCCAAAATCCAGGAGCAGCCATTGAGAAGTCTCTCCGCCTTCTTCCTATAAAATGTGCTTAGGAAGGAAATGGGACAGAGAGAAGGACTTTTCTCACAAATCTTAGACTCTGAACAGGCTCATGTTGGGAAATGTATCAAAAGCCTAGGTCCTAGCATGCTGGCTGGGGGATTCTGAGAATTGCAGTAAAAACAAAAAACAAAAAAACCCACCTTTTCCAGGTTGCACTCACTTATTTGTAAGCTGGTCCTTCTTAATTGTGTTAATCTGCCATATTTAGTCATGTTGTTCTCAGAAAATATATTCATTGAGTTTCCTTTGCAAGAACTATCACTGGTGCTCCCATGTAAAGTGTTTTCTGCTCAATGACAACTGAAATCAAAGTACAGGAATACTCTCAATATTCATTTAAGTGACTGCTGATAGGCAACCAGCTCTGGAAAACTAATCTCTTGTACAACCAAACAACCTCCAGCCACCGATGCCTAGTGAATACATATGTAGAGAATGCCATCTTGTATATTCTGTTATGGCAAACAGTAAGATAACCGGATGAATAAAACTGCAGCTATTATGCTGATAGCATCTCTATTTCTAATTAAGTACTAATTACCCTTAACGCTTTTGACTTTTGTTATTCATTTCAAAGTACAAAGTTTTATGCCTTTGATGTTCCTTTATTATCTATTGTGTTAATCTCCTTGAAGAAATCTGTATTGAGTGTCTTACAGCGGTGACCATCTTTATTTAAATACATTTTTGTGGGCTTTTCAGAATGCATATTCCTTACCTCAGAAAAGTGAAATAATTTGACATTAGTCATTGCTACTGCCCCCAGTTCATCCCATTGTAGAGAATTTATAATCATTTTAATCCTCTGGAAGAAAATAAAAGATAATGAAAGGAAAAATTAAATTCTTTTTAATAATGTCAAAGACCTAAAAGCACAAAGAGAATGGGCCATTTCAACCAGGTGGAATTCATTTCTTAATAAGTGCAAAGTGATGCACTGTGGAATTGTCCTAATAATACTTTATGCAATAGGGAATATATCTACCTCTATTATTTGTTTTAAAAGCCACTTCAGATATTCTGGTTATAAAAGTAGGATTCAGAGGACCCATTTCTAAACATAATTGCCCAATCCAGATATGGATTCCATGTAACAAGAGCCATGTGAATGAAATCCATTTGCAGTGGAGGAGTGACATTGTTGTTGTTGTTGTTGCTAACTGCCGTCAAGTTAACTTTCACCTATGGCAACCCTATGGATGAGAGATCTCCAAGTCGCCCACTCCAAGTCACTCAACCACTCTGCTCAGATCTTGCAGATTCAGGGATGGGTCTTCCTTGATTGAGTCGATCCATCTGCAATGTGGTCTTCCTCTTTTCCTACTGCCTTCCACCTTACCAAGCATTATTTTCTTTTCTAGTGAGTCATGTCTTTTCATAATATGGCTGAAGTGCAGCAGTCTTAGGTTAATCATCTTGGCTTCTAGGGAGACTTCAGGCTTGATTTGATCAAGGGCCCATTTATCTGTCTTTGCAGCAGTTCAGGAAATCTATAGAACTCTCTTCTAGCATCAAGGTTTCAACAGAGTTGATTTTCTTCCTATGAACTTTCTTCACTGTCCAGCTTTCATAACCATACAGAGAAACTGGAAATACAATGGCCTGGACAATCCTAACTTTAATATTCAACAGTACGTCTTTACAAATGCAGGAGTACTTTTTTTGTCTTTACTTTTGCAAATGTCTTCCTCTATAGTATGGAAATTACTTGAAGTTTTTTTTTTTAACTGAATATGAGAGAAAGTATTTGAAGGTGCCAGCATGGTGTAGTGGTTTGAGCCCTGGATGACAACCCTAGAGACCAGGGTTCAATTCCCCAATTGGCCTTGCAAACCCACTAGGTGACCTTGGATGCATCACATATTCTCAGCTCCAGAAAACCCCATGATAGGTTCACCTTAAGATTGCTGTAAGTTGGAAATGACTTGAAGGCACAGAACAACAATTAAATTTACTCTACACAGAGATAAAAAATCTCTTAGTCTTATTTATCCAGATCTTCCCTGGCACTGAATGATTGGGATTCAGACCAACGTCAGCAATATTTGATAGTTCTTCACATCTCAAAGAGGCCTCCAAATGTTTTAGCACACCTGCCAAACATTTACTGCCCCTTCTTTTTCTCCAGCTAACCTAATTACACCTATTATTTCATCTTCAACCCAGCAAAGCCTGAAAAACCTGAATTCACCCCAAGCACTAAACTAATGTTTGAACAAGTGCTTCGTTATAGAAAGTATCCCAACTTGAGACATATGATCACTTAGCTACTGCAATCTGCAAAGTACTCCTTGAGCGACAGCTCTGAAGGTCAAACAGAGATTGTTGGCTTCTGGAATGATGCAGTCAATGCCCCCTGCTAACGTTTTAGCAGACTGCAGACTATAGCTCTGGTAATGTGCTATTTATTGTTTCTGATTCTGCCACATTATGCCATACTTATTTTATTTACATGCAAAAGTGCGTCTTTTCTTTGTTGCATTCTGGAATGGAAAAAATACAGAGCCCAGGCTAGCAATGAACACTGACACACAAAAAAAATGAAGATGACTTCTGTTTAAAAAAAAAATAGGGCAAGATTTACCAGGCGGTTCCCAAACAAAAGCAACAACGACAACAAAATTATATTGGTGGATCCCACAAGAAAATATTTGGGAGTCAACCTAATTAGGCAAAGCCTACCATTAGCTCCGTCTATCCATCAAATTGCCCTCAGTCCACCCACTTAGTAATTTCACCTTTGTAATTTTCTCCATTGATCTCTCTACCACATGCCCTGAAGATAGAGGAATGCATTATCTATCAGTCTTGGATAATTACACCCTCTGTTCTGTGGAAGTTGCTGAATGCATTGCAAAGCTCACGTATTTAAACTGAGACTACCATTAAGAGGTGCCGACTCAAGCAAACCCTTCAGTGTACAGCATCTCCTGCTTGCTACGTGAGTTTTGAGGGGAAAAGTTTGAACCATATTGACTTTCTCACATGGTTAGTTTATGCTGAGATCTTAGATGCATAGTCAGTGTGCTCAGTATACAGCACTTGATGTGGTTTGCAGTGACACGCCAAAGGGCTAGATGCTTTCTCTTCTCAGAAATGCCCGAGGTTGGGCTTCAGTTCATTTTTTGATCAGAATTAAGCAAAATCTGCACTGGTGAAACACAAGGAAAAAAATGAAACTGACAGATTTGTCCATTTCTGCTCATAGGTGCTATGTGGGGAGTTGGTTGTGAGAACCAACCCCAAGTTACATGTAATTCCTCTTGAAAAGTTGGGTAGCAGAGGGCATGCAGGCTTTCCACGTATGAAATAATTTAGTCAGTAAATTGTCTTTCTTCTTTAACACTGAAGCTAGGGATCAAAAGACTATTTGAAAGCATTTTTTTAAAAAAAGCCCAAAAAAAAGGATTTCTTGAGTGTCAAGTAGACTCTATAAAGAGAATTCTAGATGTGTGAGAATCTTACTATGCAGTACTTGTATTGTTAAGAAAAATGCACACAACATTTCTGCAAGAGAAATTTGTTTTCTACAAGAAATGTGATTTTCAGCAGACCCCCCCCCCACTGTCTTCTGTGCAAAAAAACCAAACAAAACAAAACAAAAGAAAGGCAACATGCACTTTTCCCCACAAAATAAGTCTCAAACTGCAAGTAGTCTTGAAAGACTGCAGATTTTGGTAACTTTCTCGAATGAAAAGAATATGGTAAAATTAATTCTTGGCTGTTAGAATGAAATTTATGAAGCTTTACATTGCACTTGAAGTATTTTAAGATATGGGCTGGATGGGCTGGATTTCCATAATTTTTCTGTCTAGTATTGCTGATGGTAGTAATTGCTGTTAGACATTGGATAGAGTATAGAGCTGAAATCAGAAAACACACAACCATATTTGAAGAAGCAGTAGTCTTGGCTAGTTTCATGCTATCCCAAGTCCTGCTAGCAGGAGACATCTTTTACGTTGTTACAACCTCTTTGTTGAGTGGCTACTGTGGGGGTTGATGGCTTCCACCTCAGTAAGTTGGTGAATCTTCCTTGGGCTTTGGTTTGAACTTTATCATATCTATACAAGGTGAAATTATTTGGGGTTTTTTACAAGCTTCTTTTCTTATTGTTTCTATGAAATACTTGAAGAACCCCTCGGTCAGCTAATCATGTCGTCCAATCCAGAAACAATAACAATTGATTTTTCACTGAGATCCTACATAGCATACTCAGGGCCTTACCACACAAAGGTGTCATATAGCCAGAGAAATGTGTTATTGCCAGTTCAGGATCTGTGCTACCACATGACATCGTTGCTAACCAGCAGCTATCATGTTGCAATCCATTTGACTTTTCTAATGCTGGAAATAATCTGGTAATGACTAAGATAGGTTTGGGGATCATTTACAACTGTGGCAGTAATGACACATTTCTAAATACCAGTGATGTATTTAAGTCTTTTACTCCAAGACTCAAGTCAAGTCTCTACCTTCAAGTCTCAAGTCCTTGAAGATACTTCCAAGTCAAGTCCCAAGTCAAGTCTCAAGTCTGGGAGTCAACTGTATACCCCAATCTATATTCTAGAATTTCTGGACAGAGACGAATAAAGTGAGTTTTAACAATTTAAGCAGAGTCAGTCGTCCACATTTGTGATTTTGCCATCTGAAGCTTCGGAAGTGGGAAACAGGATTTTTTTATCCCCCTTCCTGGAGCTGGAGGCTTTTGTGCCAATGGGCATAAAACAGTCTTCAGCTTCAGAAGTGGAGAATAGAATCCTGCTTACTTCCCATTTCCAAAGTTTGGAGGATTTTTCAGAAGTGAGGAATAGGATCCTTCTTACTCCACACTACTGAAGTTTCAAAAGCTTTAGAAGGAAGGATCCTTCCTCCTCAAGCCTGTTGCCTAACACATTTGCTGTTCCCCTCTGAGAAATGCACCCTGCACTCTAGGGGTGAGTCTTCTGCCCTTAGGAAAAGTTTTAGAAGGCTCCTCCAATATGCAGCAAGGACACTGCTGAGCTGACCTCAAGCCCACCTCAAGCCCATTGCCTAACCTGTCTGCTGTTCCCCTCTGAGAAAGGTGCCCACGCTTTGGGCTTGAGACAAACTGTCATGTGACCAGTAGGCAAAAAAAGATGGAAGCGTTGTTCAAAATCACAAGGTTTCTGGATGAATGTGTTATGATACTGAACCAAGTATAGCAAGTCAGTTACAAAATATGCAAGTCTTGAGTCAAGTCGAGTCAGAGCATCATTCATTGCCGAGTCAAGTCCGAGTCGAGTCACTGAAGTGACTTAAGTCCAACTTGAGTACGAGTCAGTCGATTTGAGTCTACATCACTGCTAAATACTGAATATGAACAGTTATAGAGCCATACCTCTATGTTACTAACCTGCAACTGCATTACAGGACACCAGCCTTTGTATTTTACACGCCTCGGGAGGATGCAGCTCCACGTTTGCTGTAGATAATACAAAACAGATATACCTCTAGAAGATGTCAATAGATTTGTTTGTTTATGAGCTGAATTTATCATATAGCCTTCCTTTTATTGGGAAATACGAGAGTTTGTAGCGTATCTCTCAGGCAGAGCATTTGATGTGCTTGGCAGAAGTTGAAGAGCCCCTGACAAGATCTAGCAGAGAAAGAAATCAAACTTAATCTTCTTCATTAGGGATATAAAAGTAGTTTTACTCATGAATACTTGTGCATAATCAACACAAGTTCATCTTTTTTGAGGAAGGTAAAAGAAGAAAGACTGCTACATGGTATCAGGAGAGTTAGAGCATTTCACCTAGGCCCTTTTCGCACCTTACCTCGTTGCGGCAGTGGGGAGCGGCGCTCGTGCAACAGCCCTTCTTGCCTCCCGCATCGGCTTCCTCTAGCGTGGCCGTTGCACTAGCACCCTGCCCCTTCCTTCCGCAGCGCAGTCTGGGAGCTGTAAGCTGCGCTGGGGGAAGGAAGTGCGACTGCCCCTGCTCGCTGAAGCACCGCACATAGGTAAGTGCGCTAGGGCGCCGCGAGCATTGCACGAGTGCACAGTATTTTCGGCTTAAAGCCGAAAATCAAAAAATGCACGTGCACCCCACTTTAGCCTCGTGAACGTCATGCGAGTGGGAGTGTGTCATATGGAGCGACACTCCCATTCGCGCGACGCTCAAGGGGTTCTCGCGCAAAAAAAAAAGCATGCGAAAAGGGGCCTAGAGAAGTTCTTATCACACATGCTTCATGGAGGACAAGCAGGGAGAAAAAGAATGGTATGAGAGCAGATGAGACCCCAGAGACCAAAGGAAAGCCTTCACAATGCAAGAAGAGAGTGAAAGCATTTCTGCCTTACACTGATATAACATATTTCCGCACTACAGTGTTAAACTGCTGCTTTTCCACTTTCAACACCCTGTGGAATTCTGGAATTTGTAGTTTACTGAGACCAAAGAGCTCTTTGGCTGAGAATCCAAAGTGCCCTTCCCTAAACTACAAACCCCAGAATTCCATAGGAGGTTGATAGTGGAATAGCAGCACTTTAACACTGTAGTGTGGAAATGGTGATAGTGCTAGTATTCCATTTTCAACATCGTGGAATTCTGGGTTTTGTAGTTTACTGAAGCCAAAGAGCTCTCTGGCTAAGAATTCTAACTGCCCCTTGCTAAACTGAGAATCCCAGGATTCCATAGGATGTTGGAAGTGGAATAATAGCACTATAACAGTGTAGTGTGGAAGTGGCTTGAGTGTGAGCAAACAGGAAGTTGCCATAAATGTTCTATGCCAAAATTCCTAGAGTGACATGCAATCTAAATACTAGTGAGTATATCAACTCCAGCACCTTTCCATTTTTTTAAAAAAAAATTCTTCTGGCAAGTCTGCTTGCAATCTGATTGAATTTTGATGTATTTGCTTTTCATGTCGAAGTTACACATATTTACTCAAATGCATGTTCCGTTGAGTTCAATTGAGCTTATTCCCCAGTCAATGGATACAAAATTGCTGACTCTGTTTCCATTTCCATAAGCCAGTTTAACTCCATGTAATGAATTTATGACAAATTATGTCAACATTTATGTCCAAAGTACAACTGAAATGGATAAGGCTATTGAAATTCATTAATTAAAAGAAAACTCTACACTTTGCTTCTTTTAATCAATGTTTAAATATAAATTCTGATGGTTCTGAATGTTAGCATAAAATGTAATCTATTTTAATTCACATAGTTCAGTGAAGCTGGAATTCATTTGATTAATTCACTCCAACTTCCTTTAATTCATTTAGTTTGCTTGTTTATCAAAGTGGAATCCAACTCGGTATATTAAATGAAGGTGAATGGAAATACCTTGAATGGTTCTGTGGAAGCAGCAAACTAAATGAAATCCAGCAAAACATATCTACCAGATTGCTAAATACTGATCAGTGAATTATAAATGCACTGAGTAGAAAAGAGGTTGTGAAGAAGCTTGAAATTTATTGCGAAAGTCTCATCAAAATTTTCAATAGAGAAAGACAGGAAGATATACCAAAGATGGCCTTTAAAAAAAACAGTAGTATCGAAAAGCAGATTTTAAAAAAAAAGTTAGTAATGAAAAGCCCCATAAACCAACCACCTGCAAACTTGTCTCCAAAATTTGAAAATGATACTTGAGAGATGTAGAACTCATCATGTATTTGATTCACTCAGGGTATTTATTTCTCCATTGTCCAAAGGTAGTCTGTTGCTTGAACAGTTTCTCTTTTGATTCACACTGTAAATTGTACTCCTTTAAGGACATCTGCTCATTAGCAACACACTTATACAATTTTTAAGCAAGAGATTTGGATGACTCAGGGATCTAATCATGCTATACTATCAGTACGTTTGTCTAGTTTCTTCTAACTATCTGTCATTCTGTCAACAGATGAGCTTCTTATTACATGTATTGAAAGTTTCTCATGGGGCCAGGAACAGAGAAGCAAACCGAGATTTGCTGAATAATCAATACAGATGTTATTGCTGGCAGAGCTCCATCCTGGAAACAAGACTTTGGACCTATCAGATGAGAGGTGAACCTTGAAAGATGCTGAATTCTTCCTTGACTTGGACTTAAAACTAAGATGGAGAAGATTTCCGAGGCTTTTCCCCTGCTATCCCCAAGGCATCTAGTCTAAACCCCTACCAGTGTAGGAATTAACAGTTAAAGCACCCCTGAGAGGTAGCCATCTAACCTTAGCTTAAAAACCTCCAATGAGGGACAGTCCATAACATTCTGATGTGGTATATTCCACTGTTTAACAGCTATTACAAGCAGGGGACCTTTCCGCACTACACTGCACTACACTTGTGCTGCATTGGCATAAGACAATTGGGTTTTTCATTTACTCCCTACTGCAGCACCTTGAGTATGGGCAGAGGGTAAATTGATATCAAACATGGTTCTATTACAAAGGCAGGGGTGATCTCAACTAAACTGACAATGGGGTAGATGAGAGAGAGTTTCAGTGTTGGTGAGCATCCAGAGGATCCCTGAGACTTTATATCTAGGAAAATGTGATTTAGGACAGGAACATCCTTTTGAGTCTGAATTGGTTGCACACCTAGAGTTGTGAGAGTTAATAAGATGAGACTCAGGAAGTTAGCTCCTAACATCTGACTATAATGTGAAGTTGGATGCAGTATAGTTCTTCTTCTTATGGCCAGGAGACTGTCATCCTAACACAAACATTTGAATACCCCGGAGAGCTTCTTCTGTTGCAAATCTACTCTTGAAGTTATTGTTGTGTGCCTTCAGGTAATTTCCAAATTATGATGACCCTAAGGTGAATCTATCATGGGATTTTCTGGGGCTGAGCATATTTGATGCACCCAGGGTCACTCAGTGGGTTTCCATGGCTGAATGGGAATTCAGACTCTAGTCTCCAGGGTTGTAGTCCAAAGCTCAAACCACTACAACATGCTGGCTCAAAATTTCCATTTAACAAACTAATAAAGTTATGACCCCAAAGTGTCATATTTGTCCTTCTCTTTCTGGATTTTGTCAGAAGTAGGCATGGATGATCATTGTACACTTATTCTCATTACATGTTTATGGTACACTCTATACTAGGAGTGACCCTCCAGATTTTGTTGGACCATAGTTTCCCTCTCCTTCATTTGGGTTAGCCAATAGTGAGGGAATGATGGAGCCAGCATCATCTGTAAGGCCACATAACTGCAAATCTTGCAGGCTGTCATTATAGGAGTAATTGAAACCTTACATTTGGATGCACTGTAAGGTGTCAATTACTCCTACAATGACTTTCAACATTGACTTTTAGTAAAGCAGGCTTGATACAAGGATTACAACTGCAATGCCTACTTGATGACTTGGTTAACTGTCTCTTCTCAGCATGCAGTTGGAGATTCTTGCAAAACCTCAATAATTCCCTTATCTCCCTTTGTGTAGAGAAGTGAATCAGCAGTTCTTTAGCTTGTATCTATATTTGTCTATACATCAGCATCAATATATGGGCTTAGGTAATATGTGATATAGATGCCTTTGTTCGAATATATGTAGGAAGAGAGAGAGAGAGAGAGAGAAGGAGAGAAGATCACTAGGCTGCTTGACTAATGTGCCACATTTGATATACTCATAGAACATTGTGATTATACAAGATGAACCATCTATTTTTAAAGAGCTGAACTGGAAGATTACAGTTTTATGAGGCAATTGCTTTCTGAGCTAGTAATATCTAATATTTAAATGCATCAAGCGAGGACGAGTGTCTGAGATTCCGTTCTTCTTCACCTGCAAAGGATGTGATCTCTTTTGAGTTGTAGTTCTGCAGAAATGGGAGGGGGGAAATGGAAGCACTTTCTTTAAAATAATTTAAAGACTCCAAAGGATATATTTACACAAGGTCCAGACTGACTTTTACAAGTCTGAGTTCTGTCCCTGTCATCCCGTCCTGTCTTTCAGCTCTGTTAGATGAAGAATTTGTTTTAGACGAAATATGTGTTCGATGACATATCTCTGTTGGTGTGTTGTTATTATGTGCCTTCAAGTCACTATACAGAAACAAATACATACATACAAAGAGACAGAGAATGAGAGAAAGAAAGAGAGAGATTTGTTATTAATTGCCATCAAGTTGGCTTCAACTTATGGTAAGAGAGATTTCCAAAATACCCTTGTATTAAAAACCCTACTCAGATCTTGCAAACTCACTTCCTTGATTGAATTAATTTATCTATGGACTTCATCTTTTCCTATTGACTTCCACTTTACCAAGCATTATCATCTTTTATAATGAATCATGTTGTCTCATGATTGTATATATCTATCTATCTGTATCTAGATAGATAGATATTGATACGTAATATATTCTTTTCCTTTTACAAACTGAAGAACAAAACACGACCCAGAAATGATCAATCTTAAGGAGTATAGATATCGTTGTTGTTGTTGTCGTCATTGTCATCATCATCTTCCTCACCACCACCATCATTGTCCTGGTTGTGTCTCAGTGTTTTTATCAGAGGGAGAAATTCAACAGGTGAGCATTCTCTACTTTGCTTCTGTCTGTTGAGGAAAAACTGTGATAAGTTTGAAACTTCTATATCCTTCCTGGATATGGAAACTATGGAATGCTCATAAATCACCACCTTGGGTGGTGTGCTAGAATAATCTCTCTCTTTCAGGTGGTGGGATTTAAGCAGAGTGAGTGGGAAGAGGCTTTTGCTCAGTCACACTGCAGGGTGTCCAGGTACTGTGCTTTGCTGATGACAGTCCCTGTTTGAAAATGTTCACTGTCCAAAGGGCTACCTGTTCTGACTCTGGTTTAAAGAACTGAGAACAGGGTCTTCAAGTTATCTTGCAACAACTACCATCTGGGTAGCAGATGAAGCTGAAACATAGTTCATCCGGTCATCATTTTGCAGCGGGGGAGGGGAATTTATTTATATAATAATTACTGAAGAGCCTAAATACCCTAAAGGCATCAGATTCTGGCTGATTTTGGAAGCTAAGCAGGATCAGCCCTTGTTAGTACATGGATGGAAGACTGTCAATGAATACCAGGTGCTGTAGGTGATATTTCCGAGGAAGGAACTGGCAAAGCCACCTCTGAGCATTCCTTGCCTATGAAAACCCCATGAAATTTATTTGGTCACCATAAGTTGACAGGTAACTTGAAGGTCCATAAATACACACACACACACACACACACACATTTGCTGTGTAGTTTGCCTTTAGGTGTTACATTAGCCTATGAAGATTTAAAGAAAATTTGTAGGTCCCATTGCCCTCTTTCTGGTGAAGAATTCCCTCTCTTTTGGGCCTATGCAAGTAGCCACCATAGTTGCATACTAAGAATAGTTTAACTGGAAAAGTTTTGATATTTATTAATATACTTATTGCAAAGTTATGGCCTCGTGCCAGTGGGGCACCGCGGCAAGTGCTCCAGGTATTCTAAGTTTTACTCTTCATCTGTAATGTAGCAATCCAAGGTGCTTTACTTTATCTTTTAAGAAGCTCCAGCCCCATGCATGGCTCCATTAAAATTCAGACTAAAAGCTGGAACAGATTTGCCAGAACATAGATGTGGGAGCCATCAGCTGCCACTATTAAGAAAAGTTGTGATCTAGTCTAGGTGTGCTTGGATATTCTCCTGTTCAGTTGTCCAGTAGAAGCCTTGGACATGTATCTGAAATTTCTACCCTGATTGTATTTGTACCACTGATGCCAATACACTTTCCTCCATCAGAAGGATGTACAAAATCAATTTGCACATTTCTTATGCTGTACAACATGCAGATACAAAATTGTCAAAAATCATTACCTTGAAATCACCAGTTTTCCCCTTAGGCAGCTACAGCAGCAAAACAAAGAAAATAGGGTTTACATAAATGGTTGTATTTTTCACCAAGACAATTTTGATGTGCAAAAAGTCCTTCATACCGTTTCCTCTAAAACATAATAATAAAAAAAAAATCCAAAATTGGGGAGGAAAGGGTCACCAGCTATGTCTGGCAGTTTTTTTTTTACCATGGGACCCCTTTAAATGGACCACCGAGACTTAATTCAAGCAGTATGTGGCTGTATGTGCAGTAGCAAGAAATGTCACATGCTTTTGTTCAGTCACTGAGGTTCATCTACTTGCATGTTCTCTCTGCATAAGGAAGTAGAAAAGTGCTGAGTGCATTTTTTCATGCTGTCAAACAGTTTCATAATTTTTGAATGTTAGATATTTTAAAGAGACTTTGTACAAATCATGTCTGTCATCAGCAAAAGACTCTTGCTCTTTGTATGATCATTCGTCTGTCCATCTACCTACCCACCTATACTTATCTCCCCATCCACACCTACCTTCCTTCCTTCCTTCCTTCCTTCCTTCCTTCCTTCCTTCCTGCCTGCCTGCCTGCCTGCCTGCCTGCCTTCCTTTTTTAATTGTAAAAGCTCATAACATTGCTTCAAGCCTTTGTGGACCCCCTGTGAGGACATTGCGGCCCCTCCAGTGGTCTATGGTCCTCAAGTTCAGAACTGCTTATGTATGAAAAGACCTTTCTACTGTACATTGTTATAGTGCTATTACTCTACTTTCAACATCCTAGGGAATTCTGAGGTTTGTAGTTTATTGAGAATTTTCAATACCCCTCCCTAAACTGCAAACCCATGATTCCACAGGATGTTGAAAGTGGAATAATAGCACTATAACAGTATATTGCAGAAAGGCCCTTAGTTTCACTCAGTGGAGAGAAGACTTTGGCAACACTTAATTCATACATGTGTAAATGACATCAGTGAAGATTTGCATTCCTGCTTCACCTGCACTATAGGATGGATCATAGATGGATTATGCCTTTTTATTTCCAACTGTTCATTATGGAATCTGTTCACTTCAAAGTCAAGATTCAGCTTTAGGATATCTTGATGGAGCCTGTTTTTAAAATTCATTTTAACATTTGTGTGCAGTCATCCTTACATTTAGATTTTGAAAATTCAGCAGAGCAAAACTGTTCATCTTTTCCTCCTCCTGCCCACCCACTGCCAGAGTTCATTACATGAAATGAACGTGATGAAACATTCTAGGTGATAAAATGTGATGTTGCAATACAAGAGGCTTACAATGTACTGCTAATAAGATTAAGTGAAAGAAATCAAAGCCAATTTATGTTTGGTGGTTTGGGGAATAATAACATTTGTGTCAAGACGCACAGTAATAATCTAAACATGGGAATAATCTACCTCCTAATTAAACAACAATACGCAATTGTCAATAGTGTACATTTATGGCAAATCCACAAAGGATGTTTTACTGTAAACAAAGATTTTTTTAAAAAAGAGTTCTTAAAATTCAGGGACCAGGGAAATTTATGTTTCACTCACCGAAGCAAACCGAGCGTAGCAGGCATCTGTATTACAGATTGTCCAGATATATCTATCAAAGTAGATTAGATAGCTTACTGGCAGCTGGCTGTTCAAGCAAAGAGCCTGGAAAAGTTACTGCTTTGGACTACAGCTTCCAGCATCCCTCAGAATCCTGATCATAGTGGCTGAGAGATTCTGAACATAATAGTGCGTAACAGCAACATTTCCAGGCTCTGATCTGGTCCAGTGTGATGTTTTATCAAGTTTGAAGTAGACTAAGGTTTCATTAGTACCCTTTTTGGAATTCACTGCTGAGGGAATGGAATCATGGTGACCACTTTCAATGGATTTAAAAAGAGATTGGACAAGTTCATGAAGTATAGGCCCATTTTAGTCAGGAAGGCTATATATTACCTCTAGTATTAGAGACAGTGGCCATTTCTGCACTGCTTTCTTATAGTGCTATTTTTTCACTTTCAATATTCTATGAAATCCTGGGATTTGCAGTTTGGGGGGGCGTTTAGAATTCTCAGCCAGAGAGCTCTTTGGCCTCAGTAAACTACAAACTCCAGAATTCCAGAGGATGTTGAAAATGAAATAATAGCACTACAACTGTGTAGTGTGGGCCATTTCCGCGTTATAGCGCTATTATTCCACTTTCAACATCTTATGGAATCCTGGGGTTTGCAGTTTAGGGAGGGGTCTAAATAGTGGAATAATAGTGGAATAATAGCGCTATAACAGTCTAGTGCAGAAATGGCCGTGGAAATGGCCAGTGTGGCTTCATATATCAATTGCTGGGGAGTATAAAATGGAGAATGCAGTTGCACTCGTGGTCTTCTAGTGGACTTCCCTTAGGCAGCTAGTTGGCCATAAGAACAGAATGTTGGACAAAACAGGCCTTTCATCTGATAAAACATGGCACACCCTACATTCTTCTGTTCTTACTTCTCCACAGTTAGTAACTCCTTACTTGTGATTACCTATGGGACTTCATTAAGGTTGCCACATACTAGTCCTCTAAATCTAGGGAGCTTGATTTGCTTATTTACACAATATAGGGATCATGTGGTGAATCAGCTGCTCTCCGTAATTTCATGCTAAGAACCATTTCTTCCAAAGTTGCTTTATAGAGAAGAAACACAAGATGGTACACAAATCAGGCAGGGGTAGAGCAGGAATATTTTCACCATTTTTTCTCCCTCTTGTCTTAAAAAAGTTCCTGTGTCCTTAACAGCTGTATAAAATCCAGATATTCAACAGGAACAGCCTTCCAAGAAAAAAGGATTCCACTAGGTTTAGGATTCTACTTCAGGCATCTAAATCAATATTTGTCAAACTTGCAATGAAGGTCAGACAACAAGAGCAGCAAATACACATTTTGAGCAGGGGAAGGTATTGGATTCAGATATAGAAACACGTTCAAGTCACATACAGCCACATATATATCCAAAGGAGGAGGAGAAGGAGGAAGCAGTCACTTGTAAGTCCCAATTTCAAATCTGGAAAAAAAACATTGAAATCTACAAACCTTCAGCATGTCTAAGGCACACACTATTTAAGCAAGTGAACAACAATAACAACAAAAATGGTTGCAAGATCATTTCAGAGGAGGTAAAGTTTCCAGGAGAGCCAACGTGGTATAGCGGTTTGAACTTTGGCCTATGACCCTGGAGACTGGGATTCGATTCCCCGCTCAGCCATGGAAACCCACTGGGTGACCTTGGACACATCACACATTCTCAGCCCCCAAAAACCCTGTAATAGGCTCACCTTGGGGTTACCATAAGATGGGATATGATTTGAAGGTACATAACAACCATGACAACAAAGTTTCCAGACTCAGGGTTGTCATATGCGTCAACCACAGCCAGTGTAAGAAGTTCAACCAGAGAAATGAGTGAAGCCATGTGCATCAATAACTCTAGAGCAGGGGTGGGCAGGATTAGGGTGAGGGCCACATACTATCTCCAGATTCTCTAGGCTGCCACATTTGGAGAAAAAGAAGAAGAAGAAGAAGAAGAAGAAGAAGAAGAAGAAGAAGAAGAAGAAGAAGAAGAAGAAGAAGAAGAAGAAGAAGAAGAGCAGCAGCAGCAGCAGCAGCAGCAGCAGCAGCAGCAGCATGAATTGCTTCTCCTCAAAGCCTCTTTGATAGTAAATCACCTTTTAGATAGGTCACAGGAATCATCTGCACAGTTTAACTTTAAAAAAAAAAAAACCAAAATCCACCCATCCCCCCCCCCAACATTAGTAGTAGATTTCTGGTCACTTTGCATTTTTTATTTTCTCATTTTGGGACATTTTTAGTAGCCTCTTTAATCTCCAGAAGGTTCCAGTGGGCAGAATTTGGCTCCTGGATCCATCAGAATAGCTCTGGCATCCTCTAGTGCTACCCACTCCAGGCACACATAAAGGACTGATTCTAAAATTGCCTAATTGCAGTAATGTTCAACCTTATGCCTGTATCTAAAAAATGAGAACAATTGTACTGACCTGACTTAGGGTTAGGGTTGCTCAAAGGATGAGTGAACTAATGTAACAAAAGTGTTTCGTAGGCTAAAAAAAAAAAAATGCTAAGTGTTTTTCCAAGTCAGCCTGCTCATTTGGGATGGTGAAGTGGCTGATTCAGACAGCAGAGTACAAAGAACTGTGAGTGGCATTGTCCCTTATCCTAGAGGGCTTCAGTTATTGGCCATTTCCGCACTGGCCATTTCCGGCTGGCCCCTCCCTAAACTGCAAACCCCAGGATTCCATAGGATGTTGAAAGAGGAATCATCGCGCTATAACAGTCCAGTGCGGAAATGGCCATTGTTAGCCTATCACTTTTACTCCCTTCCCCCTTTGTAGGCCACCATTGTCTTGTCCCACTAAACTGAAAACCCCATGATTCCATGGGGAGGACCTATGGCAGTTAAAATTGAATGATAGTGCTACGGTTGATGTAGTACAAAAGAGCCCCTTGTTTCACTGGCAGCTCCTCTCCAGTGTCTCTGGCCATTTCTGCACCTTATTCTTTTTCTTCATCCTGTGCCTTTGCCTGGATGGGATCGTGTCCCCAATGCTCCCGTCCACACCTGGCCAGCATGCGATGGGAGAACGAGTGACACACACCTTCCTTCCACAGTGCAGTCGGCCTCTTTTCTGTGCTGCACTGAGGAAGGAAGCACCTAGATCGCACTTCTGCCTGTTCTGCATGGCCACCAACAATGGGAGTGCCATGTGATCATTGGCCATTACTGGATTTTTCTCTGGTAATCAAATATCCAGCAATAGTAATGGGTGGGGATGTGTTGGCAGTGGGACTGCAATGACGTCGTACAAAAGCATGACCCATGGACCAACAGCAACACGTCCACATCGCAGGACAGTGACATCATGTGGAAATGGCCTCAGACAAGTCTTTTACCTTGCTAATCTTTTTAAAATATTGGGGATGGATCCTGGAAACTTCTGCTTGCCACGTATGCCTTTTACCAACAAAGTTGGGTCCCCCTCACAGCCTTTCCTGTTCTGTTTTGCACAGAAAGAGTGGCTTAACTGCCTAGGCACATCCTCTCTTCTGATATGACATTGTATATAGTTTACTTCTTCTGCAGCTGTGAAGCCAGTCCCATCATTAGACAGAGTGATACAGATGCCTCAGGCATCTATGAGTATCTTGCAAGAACTGCAAATTACTGGTTATTGAATTTATTGCTGTTGTATTTTTGCTACTGGGTATGGTGAAGACGCTTATGGTGTTGTTTTCGGCCTCAGGGTCCAAAATTACTTAACCGGCCTGGGGTACCCTGATCTTGACCAGTTCAAGGTGGCATTTCCTTGGGCCAGCCTCTGCAAGTGGTCCCAGAACTAAGAAATTTCATATTTCATTCAAATTTCATAACAAATAACATTCACCCCAGCATACACCCTGGAAATCTTTTGGTTCAGAAGTATCCCAAATGTAGCGGTACCATCTTTTCTGTATCATTCATCTGGTGCTGGAAGTATTTTAAAGAGAGAACATTTGGTACCAGTGAACCTCTGCTTTGCGTGGCCAAACTCTGTGTTGCAGGCAAGCAAATATATGCTTCCTCCACTTCCCATGAGAAGCATCCCTGAGCATGAACAAATAAACTGAACTGTATTTGAAATGATGCTTCACCCAGCTGGGGTCTGATTGTCATATCGACCATGTTTGAGGAAAGAACCCAATAATTTTATAGTTCTGTTCTAAACATTTCCTAAATCTTGTATTTCTACTGCCACCAGTAGCAAGCTGTGTCATTTTTTTTTCAAAGCTAGTTATACTCCTTAAACCAATCACTTCCAGAGATGAATTGGTGCCTTCCTTGCATCTTGCAATTTTCTGTCCAAAAGAAGGGAGATGTCTTTCATTTTTGGTATAAAATTAATAAAGCTAATGTGTTAATTGAGGAAATGTGATCCTGCTATTTTGAGAGTAATTAAAATGCATTGCCAAGGAGACAACAAATGTGATAAACGTGGCTGGGTTACAGACTCTGTGAATACAATTTGCAAGCAGATAGATTAGCCTTAATCTACTAATGAACATGAATTATTAGTTGGTAAGAGGATAAAATTTCATGGTTGCTCACTATCTCTTGTAGCGTACGGAGTAGTTTTATGGTGAAGAAAGGAAGAATGTGGATCGTTTTCGCATAGCTTTTTAGAGTTGTGAAGTAGAAAAATTCAGGAGAGAACAGTTCCAGGCCCTTTTTGTCCTAGATCAGGATCACTGATGGAAGGTTCCTGTTCTGGCGAGTGAAGGACATAATAACAAAGCTTTCAAGTTCTATTTTTGGTATGTGTGTTAGCATCAGATGAAATCAGAGGCCATTTCTCCACTAGACATTTATAGTGCTATTATTCCACTTTCAGCATCCTATGGAATCCTGGGGTTCAGGCTCCTCCCTGAACTGCAAACCCCAAGATTCCATAGGATGCTGAAAGTGGAATAATAGCACTATAATAATCTAGTGCGGAAATGGCTAAAGAATCAAGCAAGGTAACAAATACTTCTTTCCTTTGTTTTAATGGCCTTCCTGCCTCTTGCTCACAGTTTAAATGGCAAATTCATACTGCTCACTTAAAAAGGCCAACAGGACACTGGAGGGGGAATGAGTGAAGCCATGGACAGTGAGGGCAAAGAAGGAAATGTATGGAGCAAAGGGTGACTCAGCTGCCATAAAACCAAGATGATTGTTCAGTGTGGGTGTGTATGTGTAATTCTTCAGATGCAATATTCACTAAAGTAAATATTGAAACTACAGTATACTCAACAGATCCTTAATATGAATGCTTGTGTATGGATGGATACTATAGGAACATGGCAAGCTGATTTACTTCATGTGACAAAATTGGTTTATCTGGTTTAATATCATCTAGATTGAATGACACACCTTCCCAAGGCTTCAGACAGGAGTCTTTCCCCATCTTATCCATCTGTCAGAGATTGAACCGAGAAACCTTTGCATGCAAAGGAGATGTTTCTATATGAAGCTGCAGGAGACACACACACACGTCACTTATTGATACAATGCTTATTTGCATCAGAGTTAATATATATTAAAAAAAGATCTTTGTGCAAGACTGAAATTTGACTTCATGTACATGCGGGAAAAGCCCCAAGGAGCAGTCTCTGTGGGGAAGTTTCTGGGGCAAGTGAAGTGTTGAATTAAGCGCAGTATTAATTTATTGCTCTTTGTTGCTGCTGTGTGCCTTCAGTTCATTTCTGAATTATGGTGATCCTATCATGGTGTTTTCTTGCCTTTGCCTTTGCCTTCCTCTGAAAGAGTGTGATTTGCCCAGAGTCACCCAGTGGGTTTCCATGGCCGAGCAGAGATTCAAACCCTTTTCCTCCACTGTCCTAGTCTAGCACTTAAACCACTATACTATGCCAGGTCTTGGTAAAAGTAACTGCCAGCTGTGGGATTTAAACCCATGTCCTGAAGAGACTGGAGCCTAAATCAAGTGCCTTAGACCATTTCCGCACTACACTAGTATAGTGCTATTATTCCACTTTCAACATCCTATGGAATTCTGGGCTTTGTAGTTTCTTGAGACCAAAGAGCTCTCTGGCTGAGAATTCTAAAGGGCCCTCCATAAACTGCAAACCCCAGAATTCCATAGGATGTTGAAAGTGGAATAATAGCACTATAACAGCATAGTGTGGAAATGGTCTTAGATTGCTTGGCAACACTACCTTACACCTAGCTGAAGTTCAGGCCTAGATGTGATCTGTGGGAAGCAAACACCATGGTTCACCTTCTCTGGTACTGATGACGTAACTAAGGAAGCAGAGGAGCATTGAGATGGAATTGATAGACCTTGGGAGTTAACTAATTTAAGGTAATGACGTGTAGTATCTCCTTTGCCAGCTGCTTAAAATATGGACTAGGAAGATCAGAGAGATTTACCACTTAGATAAAAGTCATGTTGCACAAAATAATTAGAATGCAATGAGAACTATATTATGCAAGCAGCACCCCCAATCCAGTCAATGAAGTTGTAGTGTGTAATTCGTAGGAATTCAACAGAGCCTATTACTATGTGGTGAGTACATGTGAGCAGGGCTGTTTTTGAAACTTTCCTCATACAGGATTTCAGTCTCCTAGAGCTAGAAATAAGCCAATAAATAAATTTTAAAGAAAGCCAGACGATGACTCTGAGAGGCAGTCACCCATGCACATAGGTTAAGAGGACTAGACAGGCATTGCCTCATCATTTAATTACAATCTTATTTAAGATTGCGCTTCTTTCACATTCCACTTAAAACTTCTTGGCAGATCACCCCATGGTATTCCAGTTTGACCACTGTTTGTTTTTGCCTGTTCTTCCTATAGTTATGACATAGTAAAGTGCTTTGTCACCACAGAAGAGATGCTTCTGTATGAATTTCCCAGATGATGCTCTAGTGTGCGTTTGGTACTCTCTCAAGCCAGGTTACATGATATCACTGTTGTATCCTTGTCACTCTCCACATATTAGAGAAGTAACTTCTGATTTGGGGAGTCTTGTAGGCTTCCAATAGGAGACTGAAATTTGATTTTCCAGGGTTTTAAATTGTAGAGGGAGTCTATAGGTAGAGAGGTGGCTTCTCTCCACATACATGCAGCTCCCAGCAGATTGAAAGTTTTGCCCCCCTGCTCTCCTCTTCATGTGAATAGAGTTGTTACACTCAATTTGGAAAGTTTGTTTTAAGAACGGATATCATAACACACTGGAGCCATTCAAAACTAAACAATGGTAGAATGATCTTCCAGAACATCATCTGCTACAACTTCAGCATGGCATTACCTTCAGCCTTCTTAAACATAACTTTCCAAGCACTCCTTATGTTGCACCACTGTCCTTAATCCAGAACTCATGGGTGCACAACTTGGCTAGGGATATGGATGTTGAATTCTCTGCACCTCCCTATTATCAGCTCTGCAACTTATCTCCCACCAAGAAAAGTGAAGCCCACAAGGGATAATTAAGAATATAAGAAAAAGCCATGTTGGATCGCAGCAAAGGGCTACCTAATCCAGCATTCTATGTTCTGTATGAGGAACCAGTTGTCTATGGCCAGGAAACCCAAAAAACAGAAGTGGAGCACAATAACACCTTCCTGTTCATATTCCCTAGTAACTGGTATATAGAAGTATACCAAAATTAGACCTTAGAAACATATAGCTGTTGATGAAACCTTTTATCTTCCATGAATTTGTCCAGTATCATTTTAAAGCTGTCTAAGGCCATTTCTGGGGTTTGTAATTTACCGAGGCCAAAGAACTCTCTGGATGAGAATTCTAAATGTCCCTCCCTAAACTGCGAATGCCAAGATTCCATAGGATATCAAAAGTGAAATAAGAGCACTATAACAGCATAGTGCAGAAATAGCCTAAGTTAGTGACCACTGCAACATATAGAAGAATATATAGGTTGTGGCTTTTCAAGTGCTTTGTGACACCCAGGCAAGAACAAAACGCTCACCAGGGTCCTGATGGACTACCATACACGGCTGACAGCTTGCATTCAGCTTGGTGAGTCACATTTAAGGCAGACCAGGTAGAAAATAAAATAACTTTTGGCACCTTTTCTCTTTTCTTAATCCTGTCTCTGAACTCCCCCCTCTTCTGCTTTCTGGCACTAACGGCTGACAGCTGATGTGTAGCACAAATCTTAGAATCCCCTTACAAGGAATATGAGCCCTCATTATGAGTTCAGAGTTATAGGATTCCAGAGCTGAGGAGCTTTTAACCGTGTGGACCAGAGGTGAAAGGTCAGTACCTCAATAATGGCCGTAACCTTTTCAGCTCAAAACACGGAGTACCAGTTAATGAGAGTTAGCTCTCAATGGAGGTTCACGACATTTCTCTACGGTCTCTTAACTATCGAGAAAGCATGTTCTTCGTTTTCCCATGTCATGACGTTTACAATAAAGCACACTCGGTTTTTGAAAGATTTCACCCTCTGGCGATCTGTGTACTCCTATTGAAAAATAAAACCTCACTGTATTTGTCCTCTCTTCGCTTTTGTGGTTTGATCCCCCCCCCTTTTGGCACTTTGTAATTTATTACATTCCTTGCCTGCATGTACATGTACCTTGGCATTATCTGACTTTCTCACCGAGATTTGGGGAATATCATGACAGAACAAGTTTGGAGGAGTATGGTAAGAAGGCATTTGCATGCAAAGTCTAAACAGAGAGTCAAAAGTTGCCTATATATGGAGAGGTGGCTTAAGCAAGAACCAGGAAGGGAGTCGAGAGAAGTTTCAGTCAAGTTCTTCTCATTCAAGGAAATGCCTACAAGCACAGATGGAGGGAAAGTGCATGAAATTAGGTAGATGGAATCCCATGGTGGTCTCGGAAGGACTTCTCTTGTTAAGCTAAGCAGTGACTCATCCCCTTCCCACAAAAAGGTACAGCTCCTGTTTACAGTGGGTTCCAGGTTAAAAAAACCTAGTGCCAAGATGAGTCCTTCTACTTGTTGTTGAACTGTAGCTCCCAGCAGTTGTGACCTTTAGCCATGCTGTCTCAAATTGTTGGAAGTTGGGAGCCCACCAAAATGTGGAGGATCACAGATGTTCCACCACTGCCTTCAGTGGGAGTTTATTTTCAACTATGTGCACATACTATTACAGCTTTGTGGTCATGCCTTGCTGTTATGGGTAATGTTAATGGGAGATTGCATGCTTCTTTTGAGACAATATAGTACAATCATCCCTCCACATTCACTAGGATTAGGGGCACAGGACCCTTGTGAAAGTGAAAAAAAAGTGAATAACTCTAGGCCCTCCCAAATCATATTTAACACACAAAAAAAGTATGATCACCATAATCAACCCACCATGGTTTTCTTTGAGGCATCAGGGTTTCTTCGCAAGGCAGAAATGGGTGGATGGTGGGGCTTACTGCCACCTCCACTGCCACCCCACATCATTTTTAATAGGGATTTACAAGCCTTGTTTGCAGTTTCTCAATCTCATGAAGTTCGCAATCCCTATTAAAAATGGCATAGCGAGGCAGCAGAGGTGACAGCAAATAATTCATGAATAATCAAATCCACAAAAGTGAAACCCACAAATGTGGAGGGCTGACTGTATAGGATTGTGATGTTAGTATCACTCCAGGCTCCAATATTTCAGGATCTCAACCTGAGACCAAAAGTCATTCCCTGTTCATGTTACAGATGGAAGCCTTGGTGATGCTATAAAGGATCACACCTCGTGAAGTCACTCTTGTGATGTCAAAAGCGTTCTGGTGGTCATTCAGCACGATACAGTAAGCATCACCAACATTGTTCAGAGCCATCTAAATACTCAAAAGAACCAGATCCCATCTGATCTTGGAAGTTAAGCAGTGTCAGCTCTGGTTAGTACTCGGATGGGAGCCCACTAATGAATACCAAGTGCTGTAGGTTATATTGCAGAGGAAGGAAGGGTCAGAACAACCTCTGAGTATTCCTTGCTTCAGAAAATCCTTTGAAATTCATGAGTCATTGTAAGACAATAGGTAACTTGAAGTCTCTCTCTCACACACTCACACACACACTGTTCAGAGGGTACAGTTCTAATAAAATAAAACCCCCAGGACTAACAAAGGAAAATGTGCAGATGAATACAGGGACTTTACTTTTTTCCTTTTATTAATTTTAATAGTTTAGAGAACTTTTCCTTATCATATATTTAATTATAATATGGATTGTTTATCTCATTATCACTTTGCTTTGATTTTTATATTAATTTCTATCATCATTTTAGCAAAAATAAAACTGTTAAAAGAACATCTCAGTAGTTCATATCACAATTATCTATATTCCAGTGATTTTTTTAACTAATAAAAATACTTCAAAACCTTAAAGGGAAAAAAAAGATACAAAAAGAAAGAAAGAAATCTATTTAAAGAAAGATACTTAATACAAAGTTGAGGGGGGGACAGAAAAATCATAAGGATAAAATTAAGAAACAGAAGGCTAGGGGAGAAATTGTAAACTTTGTGCTATTAAAATTGAGCCATTAAATTATATGGATAAAGTGTATCAGTGACCTTTCCATTCCCATAATTTAAAAAGAGTATCTGTTGTCTTAAAAATCTATTCTCTTGCTAAAATGGTTATTCTTGCCTCCTATATGTTCATTCATTCCAGACTTTTCAAGACAATGTTTTTATCCTGAGCTTCTTCCCCATCAATCTTATGATCTGAGAAAAAGAGGCAGGCCCTGAGATATGAGAACTCTACTGTGGTTTATCTGGAGACAGATACAAATGAACCTTCTCCATTAGAGTAATATCTTGGCCTTTTCACCATGAGAAGCTGACAAATTATACCTTCCTGCATGTCACAGATGAAAGATGGGAAACATCTGGCCAAGCAACATCAGAGTGGGGTCAATATGGCCAAAGTTTATTCAAGAGGAAGAGCACAAGCTCAGAGAGACTGCAGCAGATTGCTTTTGAATGAGCCCATTGGGAAGGGAAGGGCTCTCCTCAATCCTCTGTTTTCCCCTCTAGCTGAGTTAATCAAAAACTTTTGCACTTTAACCAGAGTTTACAGCAACAAAATAAGCTGAGAAGAAATGGGGAAAGCTGGAGAAGTAGAGGGAAACCGAGACATTTTAGCAGTGGCTGAAAAGATTAGATGTTCTTTTTGTTCTTAGTTACCATCAAGTCAACTTCAGCTTATGGCAGACTTATGAATGAGAGATCTCCAAATCACTCTGTCATCAACAGCCCTACTCCAGTCATATAGGGATGGGGGGAGGGAGGTGATGGGGGCAATCTGCCCTGGTGCCAATTTTTGGGGTGTGTCCCAGCCCATAGTCCCATCCCCAATCACCTTAGCCTCACCCCCACACATCTTAGACCCACCCCACACACTGTGGCCATGTCCCCATGCACTGTAGCCTTGCCCCTTATGCCGTAGCCTTGCCTCCTCCCCACCCACCCCTCCACACACTCCAAGCTCCCCCACTGCCCTACTCAGGCCTTACAGATTAAGGACTGTGGCTTCCTTGATTGAATTTATCCATCTATAATGTGGGCTTCCTCTTGTCCTACTGCCTTCTACCTTATCAAGCAATATTGCCTTTTCTAGTGAGTAACATCTTCTCATGATAGGGTCAAAATACAACTGTCTGAGTTTAGACATCTTGGTTTCTAGGGAGAGTTCCAGCTTGATTTGCTCTGGGATCCATTTATTTGTCTTTTTAGCAGTTCCATGATAACCCTAGACCTCTTCTCCAAAATCACATTTCAAATGAGTTGATTTTCTTCCTATCACCTTTCCTCACTATCCAACTTTCATGATCAGACATAGATCTTGGAAATAGGGTAGATAATTGTTTAGTATTCAATGATATATCTATACAGTTCAGGATCTTGTCTAGTTCCTTCACAACTTCCCTTTCAAGTCCTAGGCCATTTCCGCACTACAGTGTTAAACTGCTGCTATTCCACTTTCAATGTTCTGTGGAATTCTGGGGTTTGTAGTTTACTGAGACCAAAGAGCTCTTTGGCTGAGAATTTGAAGTGCCCTCCCTAAACTACAAACCCCAGAATTCCATAGGAGGTTGATAGTGGAATAGCAGCACTTTAACACTGTAGTGCGGAAATGGTCATAGTCTTCTGATTTCTTGATGGCAATCTCTATTATGATTAATGACTAAACCAAGGTATGGAAAATCTTCAGGTGTTCCAATGACTTCATTGTCTGCTTTAAAGTTCGGTGCATCAAGTCTGGAAATTATTTTTTGTTTTCTTGATGTTCAGCTGTAAACCTTTGCACTTTCTTCCTTGACTTCCTTCAATAATCATTCCACGTCTTTGCTATTTTCTGATAGTAGTATGGTGTCATCTGCGTATCTGAAGCAGTTGATAATCTTTCCTCCATTTCTCATGTCCCCTTCCTCTGAGTCTAATCCTGCTTTATGTATAATACATACTGTGTACAAGTTAAACAGAGTAATAACATGCAGCTTTGCCTATTCTCTTGCCAATTAGAAACCATTCATTTTCTCCGTATTCAGTCCTAACAGTAGCCGCTTGCCCTGAGTACAGGTTATACATCAGGACAATCAAATGGGGCACATTTATTGCTCTAAGAGTGATCCATAGATTTTTTTTCATGATCTGCACAATTGAAGGCTTTGCTTCAATCTATGAAGCATAGGTTGATTTTCTTCTGAAATTCTTTGGTATATCCCATTATCCAACTTATGTTTACAATATGATCCCTAATACCTCTTCCTTTTCTAAACCCAGCTTGGATATCTTGCATTTCTCACTCTATATATGTTAAAAGTCTTCACTGTAGACTTGTGAACCTCACTTTACTTGCTTATTAAATTAATGCAGTGGCCTCGTGATTAATGCCATCCCTAGTGTCCCCTTTCTTGGGGATTGGAATGTAGATTTATCCCTTCCAAATCAAGACAGTTGAAGGATATGCCATACTTGTGAATTGGGGAGGGGCTGAATTTGACCCAGTGTAAATGTGAACAGTGCTAGGATTTGTCTTCCCATTCTGTGGTCTCTGAAGAAAGGGAAAATACCACCCTAAATGAGGGATAGGGAACATGTGGCCTTCCTGGTATTGCTGAGATATAATCTCCTTCAAACCTATCCAGTATGGACAGTGGCAGATAATAATAATGGATGAGGTCTAACAACCACTGTGTTAATCAAATTTAACTACTTTAGTTAATTAATTAAATAAATTTAAATTTATATCCTAGCCTCTGTATGGTCTCATATTCCCCAACAATTTCTTAGACCACAAGAGCCGATACCTTAATAGACATTGGACTAAAAGAGGAGCTGACACACATTCTCTGCAGCCTCAGCTTCACCAAAGATGACCTCTCCCTATTTCTTCGATTAGCGTGGCAAATGTTCCCAGGTCTTTGCCTTCTGTGCTGCTGCTGAACTGCTCCTTCTGGCTATTATGCCCATTTTCTTCTCATTAAAATGAAGCAAGAAACATTCACCTGGAACCTCAGGCCACTGCATACCTCAGTATAATGAGATCCAGCATGAACAGCAGACAAGCACTTAAAGGATGAGACGTGCAGCTGCTGAACCTTTGTAACCTTGCAATTGGAAGTACTTCCTTCTTATGGAACCCTGGCTATCTGCCACTCTGTCTGTAATTTTAGAATGCCCAGGAAACAGACCTCTTGGTTGGTTTTATGGAGAGCACTGCAAGTCAACAAAGAAGGCCTCTGAACCTTGGACATAACATACACAATGGACTGTAAGATAAGGTCACATCAGCATTTGTTGACTCTTTGAAAAGTTATGAAGCCTTGCTCCAGAGAAACCCAAAGGTCTTGGATTGGCAATGAGGGGAACAGTGATATCGCTGAATTATTGCTGAAATTTACATCACAGCAATAACACAACTGAAAGCAGTGTCACTGAAGTTACTTATGCTTCCTGGTTTTTTCCAGTTTCCTGTTAAGTTTGTTCAACTCCCAAAGGCAAGACGGAGTTCTTGGAGAACTGGCAGAGCTATCCTGAGGCAATCTGGGACCTATAGAATATATGATGGTGTCTGATTCCAAAAGACAGGTCGTTGGTCTGCTTAGCTCATTACTGTATAAGCAGAAGTGCTTGGGGAGCAATGGAAGAAAGAGGAAAGGGTGGAAGGTATTAACAATGCATAGAGAAGCTTTGGATCTAATTTGTCCACAATCCTTATCTCTGACACTAAGGCTCTTTTCGCATGGCATTTTCCATGCGAAAGGGTGGCTGGAGCATTGCATGATTGTGAGGAGCGATCTGCACAATGCACTCACAATTGCACAATGCTCCAGGGGCTGGCAGGCGCTGATCACGCACCTTTTCATTTTTGGCTAAAAGCCAAAAATGGTGTACGATCGCGCATTGCTCCCGGGCCCCATGTGCACATTTACCAGAGCTGCGCTGGTCATGCTTCCTGCCCCAGCACAGCCTGGGAAACTCCCAGGGTTCTCTGCAGAAGGAAGAGGCGGGGCTCTCGCTGGAGCAGGCAGCTCATGCGGAGCCGAAGCAGCAGGGATGCGAGAGACTCTCTTCAGAGGCTGCTCATGCGATTCCCCGCACCCCAGTGCCAGAAGAAGGTAAGGTGTGGAAAGGGCCTAAGTTTCCATAGAATCATAGAGTTGGAAGAGACTACAATGGCCATTGAATCGAACCCCCTGCCATGCAGGAACACATACTCAAAGCACCCCTAGCAAATGGCTATCCAGGCTATGTTTAAAAACCCTCAAAGAGAGTGACTCCACCACACTCCAAGGCAGCATATTCCACTGTCAAACAGCTCTTACCATAAGGAAGTCCATTGTGATGTTTAGATGGAATCTCTTTTCCTTTAGTTTACATCCATTGCTCTATGTCCTAGTCTCCAGAGCAGCAGAAAACAAACTTCCTCCATCTTCAACATGACATTCCTTCAAATATTTAAACATGGCTATCATGTCAGCTTTTAACCCTCTTTTCATCAACCTAAACATACTCAGCTCCCTAAGCTGCCCCTCATAAAGCATGGCTTTCAGACCCTTTACCATTTTGGTCACCCTCCTCTGGACACATTCCAGCTTGTCAATATCCTTCTTGAATTGGGCTGCCCAGAACTAGACACAAGTTTGTTATGAGCTTGGAAAAGCTGGTTTGGGAGGCAGCTGTCAAATACTCCAACCAGCTTGGCCTGTAGCCATGATGGGTTTGGGAATTGATGAAGCGTAGTTAAAAAATAAAGCCTGTGTAGTGTATTTGTTTGAATGCTATACCAAGACTCTGGAAGACTGGGTTTCAAATCCCTACTCAGCCATGGAAACCCAGTGGGTGACCTTGGGCAGGACACACTCTCTCGGCCTCACAGGAAGGTAGTGGAAAACCTTTTCTGAAGAAATCTTGCCAAAGAAATCCTGAAGGAACATAACAACATTTTTAAAAAGCAATGTTTCCAAGATACGATCAAGCAACCCAAGTGATGGACAATCTATGGTCTTAGTCCCACTGCCTTAAACCTGATATTTTGTCCTCCATTGCTGTGGTATTGTTATTTGTCTTCTAGTCATTTCCAACTCATGCAAACCTGAAGGCAAACCTATCATAGGCTTTTCTTGGCAAGATTTATTCAGAGGTTTTCCATTGCCTTCCTGTAAGCATGAGAGAGACTGGTTTGCCAAAAGACACTTGCAGTGGGTTTCTCTGGTCAAGTAGGGATTTGAAGCCTGGTCTCCCAGAGTCTTAGATCAAGGCTCAAACCACCGTACCATGCTGTGTCTTCTCCATCCCTGTATCTGTCCCCATAGGCAGGGATGTGATGGTTTAGCATCATCACTGAACAGCCATCCTGCTTGCTTGTTGGGGCCTTGATGACAACCAGGCCATTTCCGCACTAGATTGTTATAGTGCTATTATTCCACTTTCCGGAATCCTGGGGCCTCAAAAGCCTAAACTGCAAACTCCAGGATTCCATAGGATGTTGAAAGTGGAATAATAGCAATATAACAGTCTAGGGCAGAAATGGCCCCAGTTAGTATCATCTTCAGATTTGCTCCTAGCTCCCTCCATCAACATTTGTTTGCCTCAGACATATGTTCCCCAATCTTTGCCCATGAAAATCCAATCACAGCACCTTGCTTATGTCTATGACACTCTGTGCCCAATCCATTAATTTATAAGCAGCATCCCAAGTCCTCCAATTGTCCTGCTTTGGTAGGGACAGTTCTGATTAATCCTCTCCCATCCCATTTTTTCAGCTGCTTTTAATATGTCTCTCTTTTCCTCTACTTTCCCCCTTTGTCCCCAATTTACTTTAATTGCTGCTAACTGGGTTCAAATTGTGAAAGAAGTTTGTACTCAATTAGCTCAGTTAGAAGGAGAGGACAGGAGGGGAAGAATCTTGCTTTTCCCAGTAGAGTCAGGCAAAAGCACACTGCTGCATCTTCCTCTAGCTTGTGTGTTCTTCTCCATTAATAACTTTTGCCATCTTGATGACACTCTGATGTTCCTTGGCACAGATGTCGCAGTTTTCCTTTGTGAAATGTTCAAAGATATGGCATCCCCTAAAAAAGGAAGACAAGAATTTCAGAGCAAACTGCTAATTTATCCAGGAAGCATCTTACATATTACAGAGCAAGAGGAAGGAGGAAGCAAACATAAGTAGCAAATGCATATCTCATCCTGGCTGGGTTAAAAAATTGCTTCTGTACCAAATAATGTAATTGGGGCTGGACCACACTGATCTTGTCTTTCTTCTTCAGTAAGATTTATCATTCATTTTCCTCATTTACCATTAAGGCTGGTCCAGTGAGGTTGCAACTAGTTTATGGCCTTTAACAAATGGCCTCCTACGCAAGCCTGATTTAATTAGGAGACAAGCCTTATTATTTTGACCTTAATGGACTTCCTATTCAAAACGGCAGCCTCTTCCATCCCCTCATCAAGAGGAATTATCAGACCACTTATTTTCAAGACTAAAGTTTTGAAGAGTTATTGAACAGCCTCAAACTATAAAACTGAGCAGGGACAGGCACACTGAGTCTGGAGGTATATAGCCAAACAGAAGAAGAGCCCCAGTGAATCTAAGCAAAGGCCTTTCCGTCCAGTCCAGCATTCTATTCCTACCAGTTGAGTATGGAAAACCCCCAAGGAGGAATATCCTTCAAAATTTCATGGATGAAAACTGGGGCAAGCGTGGACAAGAAATGTCACAATGTGGTCAAGATAGCTAAAACTGTTAATGCGAAAGATCACAAATGCTAGGAGAGATTGCAGCAATTTGCTTTTGCCTGAGCCTACTGACAAGGGCAAGATTTCACCTTCTGCTCTCCCCTCCTGCTCTGTTAATTGACTGCAAATGACTATTTATTTATTTATTTATTTATATCCCGCCTCTCCATATGGATCGAGGCGGCGAACAACTTACAAATAGCATGTATTTTGAAACAGTTCTATACATATCCCCAACAAGCTGGGTACTCATTTTACCGACCTGCGAAAGGATGGAAGGCTGAGCCAGGCAGGATCGAACTCACAACCTTGTGGCTTGCAGTACTGGCATTTAACCACTGCGCCACCAGTTTGCAGCAACAGAAATAAGCTGAGGAGAAAGGGGGAAAGTGGAGAAGGAGAGAAAAAAAGAACAGTTTATAAGCGACTGAAAAGGTGTGATGGAAGGGTGGGGAAGGTTCGGCTTTTTGGGGGGGCCCTGCCATTGGCACCTAGGGCATGAGCCCCAGTTGCCCCCACCCTGGATACACCTCTGACACTGAGAGCAAAAGGGGACAGTGAGAGGAGGAGGGAGATAGTGGAACATTTTAAAAGCAGCTGAAAAAGTGAGATGCTATAGGATTAATTGGGGCTATACCTGCCAATTCAGGACCGTTGGAGGGTTTACGGGTGAAATGGCAGCTTCCAGCTTGTGTTCTCCAGCAATTGATATACTGAATCTGGAGAAAGCTTTTTTGTTGTTTTTGTTAGACTACAGTTATCAGAATTCTGGAGTAAAGTGGCCATTGGTTGCATTTAATCCATGAATGCCAGCTGTTGATAGCTTTAGTTGCCCTTTTCAAAGCAGTTCAGCATGGTGGCCCCCATCACTACTAGCAGATCCCAGAGCTCATGTACATGCTGTGTGAAGAAATGCTTCCTTTTATCTGTCCTAAATGTCCCATTATTCCTTTTTTTTTTTTTTTTCCTATTCCAGGCTCTAGTATTATGAGAGAATAAGGTAACATTCTTCTTTGTAGCACTGGATCTACGTAGTATGAAAAGGGCCAAGTAAAGCTTTTTGTGATGATTTGAAAAAAACAGGAAATGCATGTGGAGAAAAATGATGCTTTAAACTGACATAAAGGCCTTGGCTATTTGGGACGAAACCAACAGAAAAGTTGTTCTTTATTTATGTTATGAAATCTTGTATCTTCCAGAATGATATAATCCTGTTAAAAGCAACGTTTTAAGATAACGTTTCAGAGCCAATTCATGCTGCTACAAGTCCTTCAAGATCTAGAATTCAAATATAATAATGTTAGCGATGATAACATGGACACAGGATTGGGCTTAATTTTAGAAGAAAAAAGGAAAAGGAAGATTTGTAAGGGCAAGCTACACACAACATCTTTTACACGTTTAAACAAGCGCATTGAATATGGTTACCTTTCTTGGGCAGAAAAGAGAGATACCACCTTTTTCTAGATACCATATTTTCTTGGGCCAAAAAGGTAGACACCACACCAGATCTGGAATGGGATTCACCTCAGGGATGAGAGCTTGAGAAAGTTAGTTTTCTGTAAATCTCAAAATCCCCTAGTCAGCATGATTTTAGCCACAGAATTTTAGGAGATATATCCTTCTTAAACTGTGGTGCCCAGAACTGGACATGGTATTCCAGATGGGGTCTGACCAAAGCAGAATAGGGGGATCTTATCACTTCCTTTGACCCAAACACTATACTCTTGTTGATGCAGCCCAGAATGACATTGGTTTTTTAAGCTGCTGCATCACACTGCTGACTCATGCTCAGTTTGTCGTCTACTAAGACTCCTGGATCCTTTTCACACGTACTGTGGTCAAGCCAGGTGTCACCATTCTTATATCTGTGCATTTCACTTTTTTCTGCCCAGGTGTAGCACCTTACACTTCTCCCTGATGAAATTCATTTTGTTAGTTTTGGCCCAGCTCTCTAATCTGTTAAGATTATTTTGAATTCTGATCCTGCCCCCTGAGGTGCTAGCTTCCTCTTCTTATTTGGTGTCATCTGCAGATTTGATAAGATGTCCCCTAGAGGGCATTTTGGAGCAAATAAATTAAAATCATCATCATCATCATCATCATCATCATCTTTGATCCTTGGAGGGCTCTGAGGTCCACCAAAACAGTCCTAAAGATCTTGTGTGACTCACAGGCTACACTTGGCCACCACCTCCAGTTTAGATAGTGCAGAAGCAGACAAAGGGAAACAAAACACATGTTTGTGATTGCTCTCTGACAGCTTTCTCTCACATGTGTACATTTTGCTGATATTGAGTAGGACATGCTCTCATAAACAGATAAATAAATGAGTGAGAAAGACTGACTATATTTTGCCTTTGGCTACAGCTACTGTGAGACATACTGGGAGAAACGGTGAAATAACATTGACCTCTTCACTTGTGTTATGGAGTGTAACTGGATATCTAAATATATCATTTCTCTTAAGCACATTATGGAAAATTTATTTATCCAACTTTGAGTCTCAAAAAGACTAGTCTACACTATGTGAATGTATGCACAATAGTCTTGGGATCTATGTGCCGTTTCCAACAGCACATAATAAATTTTTCTTCTTTACAATGGTGTTGATGATTCCTTTTTTTATTTCTGCCCCCTCTAATTTAGTCATGACTAATTGAAGCCTCCATCAATTGCAATGGATGTGCTGAAAGTATAACTAGGTTTGAATCCAGCTTGTTGTATGCAATGTTTTCACATGATCTGAAATGGAGCCCTCAAGCTATATATTTAACTGCAAAAGTGCCCAAGGGACAGCAGCAGCAGTTGCTTCCTCATGTGTCCCCTCACCCCACAAACAATCCTTTGTTATAATGTGAACTTCATCAAGGTCTTTCCTTGGTGGAACAATCAGGAGAGACTCAAAGGACCAGCTACAAAGTATACTAGACTCATCATTCAGCAAATATCCATTTGCCGTCAGCACATTCCTCTTCCTATAGTCCATTGAAATGCATGGAGATATATGGACATTTTGTCTGTCTAACTTTCTGTAATGTCAATCTTGCCTGATGTTATTGAGTCACTTCAGGCAAACAGTTTCTTGATTCATAGCTAGACAAGACTCCCATATTTTATCCAATACATTGCATGTCAAAGTATTCTAGTTTTAATCAGCTGGGTTTACTTGGTCTTGGTGAACACTATCAAGATGTTCTCCTTCATACAGTCCATTCCACTCTGTGGAGATATACATGGATTGTACTGCTCTCTAATTCAGTACACTAAACCTTGCTTGACTTGCCCAGGATAGGTCTCTTGCGTCAAGTGTCAAACCATCAGAATACCTCACTATCTAATCTTACCTGAACTATTTCTGGTATTATTTGAGGATCTGTCACTGAAGTATTCAAACACTGGAGGGTGGGAGGGACTACATTTAAGTCATTTAAACAAACTAATTCCTTGCAATATTTTCTCTGTGTTTCGCAACTCACCTGGTTTCCCCTGGTTTCATCTCTGCTTAGGAGAGATTTGTTGACTCTCCCTGCTTTCTATCACAATGACAGGCTTAAACAGGGATAGTTCATAGTCTTATTCTTTTGGATTGCATGTGGCATAGTTGCCTTTTCTACTAGATCAAAACTCAGCACAAAGACTCCAAATAGTCGTTGTAGTGGATTTCTGCCTTGGATGTAAATCACTTGGCCTTTGAATGGAAGCCTTTGAAATGACATCCTTTCACACCAAGCTTCTCTTATAGAAGAAGGCTATTCTGCACCTTTGACTTGATGTGTCCTGGTTCCCACAGAATATTAAAGCTGTATGAAGCTTTGAGGTGGACTTTTTTTTAGTACTTAATAAGCACCAGATGAGTTTCAACTAATAACAACAAATTGGAAAACAATACAGAATCACATTTTATTGCTGCAGGTCCAGACAATCTCGTACCTTTCCACAAAGAAACAGCTTTTGTTGATAGATACCTCCAGATTCTTCCTCTTTGGAAACTTGGGCCTTGATGACTTCCTATCTTTACAACTATAGCTCAGTTACAGTTGAACTGTGGTTATCTTCATCCAAAACAAAGGAAGAATCCAGACTAGAGAATTGTGGTGTTTCAAAGTGTGAGTCACACATTGTATTAGGACTTTCTTGATCAGACTTCACTCAGTGAATCCCAAGTTCTGATCTATCCAGTCTTTATTCCCATAATAATGAGCACCATTTTCATTCTGAAATAAAATTTAAACTTCCATGGGTTGGTGCACTTTCTTTTGTTAGTGTATTTTCACTGCCTAAGTGGATTCACTTTTCTCGTGGTTATTCTTTCTCTGATGTCATTGTGTTAATGTCAGAAATGTGGGTGTTTCCTTCTTCACCTTCTTTCTTGCTTTTCCTCAGACTGATTTTGCTCTTCCAACAGGAACCATCCAGAATGATATCTAGGTGTCATAACGTTGAAAAGGCATCACTGTTGCAGACACCATAACACTTCAGGATTTTTTTGCATTGTTTCCTATTTCTTAGTTTTAAGTGTTTGATAGCATGACAAAGTATAGAAGCCAAACATTTTTTTTGGTTTTGGCTAGCCTTGATTCTTAGCAATAAGAATCACACTACGGATTAGATTATCTGGAGAACTGTGTCTTCCTGTATGAACATGACCGAGTTCTAAGCTCTAAGGGAGAGACCCTTTTCTTAGTTGCACCACCTCCCTAGGCATGTTTGGTGGAAACAAAGGTCTTTTCTGCAGATGGACATCATCCCATGATGGTGATGCAAGAAGAGTAGGACCATGACAACTTCTGCATGACATCATCACAGTCCCATCCTTCTCCCATCACCAACCAGTGCAATTGCGAAGTAAATCATTGATGGGTTTTCCTTATCAATGATACCCAATCACATTATACTCCTGCACATACCTTCCCTGTGGAAGGCTCAGAAGCTCGATGGAGGTGCCTCTTGCCCCCGTGCAGCATGGGAAAGTTCCTGGTGGTGCTGTGGAAGGAAAAGGCATGTCCATCACGCTCCTTTCTGCAGGGAGCCAGTCTGGTGTGGAGGAAGTGTTCCCATTGCTCTCCGTTCCTGGCAGAGGTACTGCCAGGATTGTGACAGGAGGACGATGCAATAAGGTAAGGTGTGGAAAGGGACAAAGAAGAGGACCTTCTTGGTGGCTGCTCCCAAGCCTTGTGACTTCTCTGGCAGGTTGGCTCCCTCCTTGTTGCCTCCACTGGCAAGTGAAAACTTTTTTATTATTATTCCAATAGGTTTTGAGTGATAGTATAGCATTTATAGGTGCAAATCCAAACAAGGTGTTTTGGCACGTGAAGCAGAACATTCAGCAAGTATAGTTGCCTCTCCACATTTGCAGGTTAACTTTCTCAGATATGATTATTTGTGAGTTTTTCCATCTCCTGTTTCCCCCATCCCCCGCCATCTCAAGTGCTTCTTTTCCAGGGGAACATTCCCTGTTGGACCCTCTGATCAGGCTATGCAGCTCTTGAAAAACCCTTCTCTGGCCCTCCTCCTCCTCTACCAGCTGCTGCTTGGTCAGCAAAGGAGGGATTGCAGCCCAATTTTTCAACATCACAAATCATCTCCCAGTACCCTCCTACACACCCAAGGAAGGACAGGAGCAAGAGAGGGTCACCATGCCGGCCCATCCCCTCTCCCTCTCCTTTCCTGACCTGGGCCATTTCTGCACGACGCTCTTATAGCGCTGTGATTCCACTTTCAATCTCCTATGGAATCCTGGGGTTTGCAGTTCCGGGAGGGGCCGGCTGGTCATATATATATATGAAGTATAGTCATACTTCAGGAAAATCCACTGAATGGAATTGAACTTAGTGCAAATCCAACACAATAATAAATAATAACTGGTAACAATTTTTTACCTTTTTGTGAAACCAAAATTCTGCTCAATGAGATGATTCCCTCACTCTTCCTGCTATGAAAAAGGTTTAGCAAATGTAAAAATATAGGCCCTTTCTGCAACTTACCTGAGTCAAGCGCGGTTGCGTGGGAATGTGAGCAGTCTCTTCCGTGAGGCTCTCATGTCCCCACTGCTTCTGCGCCGCAGCATGAGGACTCCACCTCTTCCTTCCACAGCGCAGCCGGGTATTTTCCCAAGCTGTGAAGGGGGAGGAAGCATGACGGCTGTGGTTCTGGAGGCTCTGCACGCAAGGTAAGTGCATGTGGGGCCCCACAGTGATGCATGATCATGCACCATTTTCGGCTAAAACCTGAAAATGATATAGTGCACGATTGGTGCCTGCTGGCCCCGACAGCGTCATGTGATTGCGAGGATGTTGTCTGAAATGCTTCTTGCAATCATGCGACACTCCAGAGACCCTTTTGCATGATGAATGCCATGTGAAAAGGGCCATAGTGTTCAGTTTCTGTTAGAGATGTACAAATCAGTTACTTTCTGATTTTTGCTTTTTTGCAGGTGCTGCCTGCTGTGTTCCTGCATTAATTTTCAGTGTGTATGTTATATAAAACTTTCACATTCAAATATATCTCTGTCTTTGTCTTTATCTGTCTATCTGAATATAAACGTTAACATTTAGATTGTTGTTTTTCAATTTATTTTATTAAAATGCACCTTTTCAAATTCAGAATGCTTTTCAAGCTAAGAAATGCATTGCATTATTCAGAGGAGTACAAAATGTAATAGATGGTTACATTCCAATCTGCACATTAATCCAGGAAGCATGGATCAGGTCTGTTTCTGTTGGAATTTGCAAACAACACATTCCTCAAACATCTCTCAGTTCTGCGTCTGTGTACAGTGACATCCAAATTCTTTCTCCTAAAGTATCTTCTATTCTTCCTGGTCTAGTATCTTGGGATATCCCAGAGCATTTTGAAACACCAGCTCAGATCAAGGTATGGATCTGACCAACAATTTGCCACAGACTCCATGTTTTCTAGACTCAAATGTTATTCTAATTTGTCTTTAATTCCTATTTAATGAACCACACTAGTTTGCTTGGATCTCTCCCATTTTCTTAAAAATATGTTATTCCTCTAAGACCTTTTGACCCAGGAGGGAAAGAGGCATTTTTAAAGCCATCTCAAGTTAAACAAAAGTGAGTGCATTTGGAGAATATGCACCAGAGAAAAAGGTGCTATAAATATTTTATTGCTCCATGTCTGGGATGACTGTGTTAGTCAGGACTCAGTTATGCAGATTTTTTTTCCAGAGCTAATGACAATAAAAACTTTACAGTTCCCTGGAACTTGCTTTATTTTGCCCATGTTCTATGTTTTACTGTCTTATGGCTTCTGCTTTTTCTGCCCAGTATCTTACTTTCTTCTTCTTCTTAATCATATGGCTGCAAGAAGAGCTTTGCTCACTGCCAATTGGTGGTTTCCCTGTCAGTAGGGTGGTGAATTGACACTGGATTTTAGACTGAACTTTAAAGGCATTACCAATTATTATTATTATTATTATTATTATTATTATTATTATTATTATTTTATTTATTTGTATCCCGTCTCTCCATATGGATTGAGGCGGCGAACAACTTACAAATAGCATGTATTTTGAAACATTTCTATACATGCCCCCAACAAGCTGGGTACTCATTTTACCGACCTGCGAAAGGATGGAAGGCTGAGTCAACCTTGGAGCCGGGCAGGATCGAACTCACAACCTTGTGGCTTGCAGCACCTTTATGCTTTTAAAATTCAGACTTAAACCTAGACAACATTCACTGCCTCACTGACGTTGGGACCACTATACTCTCCAACTGTCCCAATTTGACTACCTCTGTCCCAGTTAATCCTCTGCCATCCCACTTTTTCATCTGCTTTTAAAATGTTGCATTTTCTCTCTCCTCTTGTTCCTTTCCCTCTTTATCGGCACCTTACTTCAGTTGTTGCAAACTGAATTCACATGCACCAGCAGTTTGCAGTCAATTCACTTGGGGAGGGGGAAGTGAAGAGAAAGAAGCAGAATTTTGTTCTTCCCAGTAGGCTCAAAGAAAAACAAGCTGCTGCTGGCTTTCTTAGCTTGTGTATTCTTCCTCATTGATAACATTTGCCGTTTTGACTACACTCCAATGTTGCTTGGCCATGTGTGTCCCAGATACGTTATCATCTATGAAATGTATTAGGGTATGGAACCACTATTGGCTAGTGACCATAGTAGATTAGTCAAGCATTTGACTTTCCAGTGTGAAGTTCACAACGAATGACACTGAGTGACACCCAGCATAATGAAGCAAAAGCAATTGACACTACTAGTTTTCTCAAGTCCTATCGAGGTGCTTAAATGTCCACTTACTCAAATATATCAGTGGAGGCTTCATCTTCACCTTATATACATGACCTCGGTTCAGAGCAATGAAGCTCACCAGGAGACCTTGGACCAATTGCTCTGTCTTGATCTAAACTACCTCCCTGGAATTTTATCAGCACAATACTGGTAAAGGGAAGCAATATATACACAGTTTTGACCAAAGTTTGAAGTAACAATTTACAGATAACCCAGTTATTTGTAGCAAAGTGATTGTTTGCTTGCTTGCTTGTTTGTTTCGTAATATAGGCATTGTGAGATCACATTTCACAAGCAACATAATCAGTAGGAAAATGGTATCTAGGGTGGGGAATCAATTAAGATTTTCCCATAACTTTTCAAACCTATTCTTAAAGGGCATGTTAGAACATTATTAAGAAGAATTTGGAACGTAAATTTTCAAGCTGTTCTCATCAACCCTATGGTTCTCCTCATAAGGAGAGTAACAGGTAAACTGAAAATGGTTTTCTTTAAGAAATAAGAGGTTAAATGGTACCAAATTTCTGTTGATGGCTTGGTAATGAATCACATTTTAAAACAAATAACTGTCCAGACTCTGAATCTGATCCCCTTCAAATACTTGGAATTAAAAATACAGTAATAAATGCACCAAATACACTAGGATTATAGAGTTGCAGCACCAGTACATATGGCTACAGGGGAGGCACATCCTTCCCTCATTTAGGGATGAGGCTCCAGCTGAATCCATGAGCTGCCACTGCCTTCTATGTAGTGTAGCACTGGACTCCTCAATGTCTTTGTGTCATTGCCTTTTCACCCATTAGATTTGTTCTGCCATTATTTTATCACCTGTCATTGCAGGTGCATTGCATAGCTCTGGCGATGGTAGCTAGTGCAACAGATATAGATATCTGGCAGGATTGACTTAAACATCCTTGAGTCAGCTCATGAGGACAGGCTGGCCCCTCCCGGAACTGCAAACCCCAGGATTCCAGAGGAGGTTGAAAGTGGAATCATCGCGCTAGAAGAGTGTCGTGCGGAAATGGCCAGGAAAAACCCCACATGTCTGATTGTTCTTGTAGACCATCTGTGGCCCTTTCCACACTCTACCTTGTCCCATTGTGTTCTGGTGCTGATCTCAGCAACAGCTCTGCTGGGAAGGGAGCATGATGGCAGTGCTCCCCTCCACATCTGACCGTCTCCCTGCTGAAGGAAGTGCGACGGACACACTTCTTCCTTCCACAGCACAGCTGAGCACTTTTCTGGGCTGTGCTGGGGCAAGAAGTGCCTCCAACACACTTCTGGGGCTTCTGCAAGCCAGGTAAGTGTGAGATGGTTGTGTGATTGTGGGTCATTGATGCAGAGAACCTGTCAATGATTTAATCCATGATTATGCCACCTGGCGACAAGAGAAGGATGTGACCTTGACAACATCATGAAGAAGTATTGTTGTGGTCCCACTTCCCATCCCGTCCCCATGTCAGGATAATAGCGTCCTGTGGAAAGAGCCTGTTACCCCAAGAGGGAACCCCAGTGCTCTCCAACAGTGCAGTATAATTTTCAATTTCATTTTGCATTTTTTTAAAAAAATAGAAAATGGCAATTTTATTCCATACATTGCTCTGAGAAAAACATTTCTATAAAGGAGACAATTAGTTCAAAGAACTAGAACCATAGATCATTTCCAGGTGCAATCTTCCTCTCCTTCCAGTATTATACGGTAGGTGGCAGACATGGAGTAACTGATCATTCCCCTATTTTCACATTCCTTCAAACCCACCTCCTGCTCTAGGTCACAAGAAAGCTGACCAAATGTGTCAGTATGTGGCACAGCTCAGATTTGTTGGTGGCCTGTCACTTGGCAATATTCTCCATTTCTAGAGAGGTCACCATGCCGTCTAGCAGGAATAAACAGAGCAAACAAGAAAACAAACATCACTTTGGTCTGATATCTGGAGAGCAAATAGTTATCATCTGATTGGGGAACAATGACTCCTTAGAACACTGAAACACTGTTTTTTATTGTTTGGGAGCATGTGCTCCATGGTCATCATATGATAAAGCACACTGATATGGAAAAGGAGTTTGCAGCTCCTGGAGGAAGCTAGCAGGCGGGACACAATCTGTTGATGCTGCTGGAACTTCATTAATCACTTGCTTCATTGTCTCTTCTGTTGTAGAAGGAGTTTATTTGCTCTGCTTTTTTTCCTTCTTAAATTGACAACATTCCTCAGTGTCCTTGCTTAGAAGATGGTTCCATCAAAATCAGGCTGTTTGTCTTTGCTGTTGAAAGCAAGAGAATAAGGCTAGATTCTACCCCAGTTGAAATCCAGACCAAAAATTCAAGTTCCATCTGGATTTTTGGTTTTTTAAATTGAAGAACAGATCTGGTATTTCAGCAGTTTTCAGTGGCTGAATATGTTTTACTGTGTTAGGCTGTAGGCCTGTGGTAGGTGAGAAACTGCAGTGCCATTCTTCCAATTTCCATGTTACTCTCAGTAAGTTTTTGTTTATATTTGTGTCTGTCTTTGCATACATCATTTTGAGAAAATGGCTAAGCACTACATAAAAAACCAGGATAGTACCATGGTTTAAATGTTGGATTAGAACTCTGGGAGACCAGGGCTTGAATCCTCACTCTCCTATATAAAACCATTGGGTGACCTCGGGTAAGTCACACTCTCTCAGACTTAGATGAAAGGCAACAACAAAGCTCCTCTAAAGAAATTTTAAAATAAAAGCTTATCTTAAGGTGCACATAAGGTGGAATCAACCTGAAGGCAAACAACAACAACAAACTCAAAAGTTTATACAATAAAAACTATTTTAAATACTCTGGTTGCAACACCAAAGTAGGATTTTTTTTCTTTCCCTGCATAATGCTATATATCAGGGCTCTTGGGAACTGCCTGCTGGTTCATGAGACCAGAGTCAAAACTGTGCAGGGACACCCCATTCTTTTCCTCTCTCTCTCTCTCTCTCTCTTTCTCTTAGTCACCATCCCCACCATCACTTTCTCCGCTACCCTATTAGTCCCCTTTGTCTCTCCTTGCCATCCACATGACATAAGGCTGAAGGTTATGAATGGTTCTCAAACTTCACACACCCTGCACCATAGTTTAGTGTTTCATGAAAGAATTTCTTGGGTCCTAATCTCATGCTTTGCCCTTCCTCCCCTTTCATTATCCACTAATACTAGCCGTGGTTTATTGTGCCGTCTACTAAGTAACTGGGATCATGAATTATAGTTTGATTCTAGTTCTTTAAATAAACCACAGTTTAAACTAGCCACAATGTGTCCTTTTCAAGAACAAAAATGAGAGATAGTGTTAAGCAGGAAGCAGGCACATACTCAATTTCCCTTACTTGTATTTGTTTAGGTAACATCAAACCATGGTTTAATGTCATGCTCAAAGTGGGCAATATATCACATGGTTTTTACTGTCTGCTGTCTAGATTGTTACCCAACCTAATTGCATTACTTGTTCTACTAATTATGAATTTACCAAATCGTCAGTTGGCTTCACTGTGGGCTGCAGTTCAGTCCAGGGTGTGCTAGAAGCCTATTAAAGTGTGCAGCCAGTTATGAATTTCCTCTGTGTGCGTATGTGATGTAAAACTAAAGTTTCAGTATTCGAAGGGATTGGCATCATGATATCAAACTGGTAAGCAAATTGTGGATAACTTCAAAATAATCAAATTGGGCATATTTGGTCATTCAGTCTTCTACAGACTTCATGCCTTATTTCAAGACTGTGTCTCTCTCCCCCTAAGTTTTCTAAGTTGAAAACTTAGATACTGCAGCAATGCATAAACCCATATTGTTTTTAAAATGATTTCTATACAAAGCAGGTTAATCTGGAAGAGAAGGAGTATTGATTAATCTGTCACCTGGCATACACTGCAACGCTACCTACCCCAGCTATGCTCCAGTGGTTTTGCTGGAAACAGCTTCTGGGATATGATGAAATGTTTTTGACAGCAGCCGAGGTCCAGTCTATCAACACAGGCTCTTTTGGTGTCATATATGGCTCCCACCGTCTCCAGAGATCAACTGAGCAGTGCACAGAATAATAACAACATGATGATATGTCTGAGCGGTGAATAATTTAACGCTATGGCCATTTCTGCACTAGACTGTTATAGTGCTATTATTCCACTTTCAACATTCTATGGAATCCTGGGGTTTGCAGTTTCAGGGAGGGGCCTTTGAGGATGCCATAGGATGTTAAAAGTAGAATAATAGCACTATAACAGTCTAATAGAGAAATGGTCTATGTTTCTGCACATGCTACAATGTTTTAACATTAGCATTGGTTAACAGAAGTGTGTGCATTGCCTCTCATCCTTTCTATTTAATCAAAACACTTATAAAAATAAGCTGGTTACGTAACCTAGTGCATGACCATTCCTGGCACTATTATGTATCAAAAATGGTTCTTTCTCAAATATTTTTGATGTGTCCTCTTGTACTCTTTTGGGGTGAGACAATATTAGCAAGAGTAAAAATATATGACAGGTTAAGATTCCAAAATATTGCTCCTGGTGTTTTTAGAGAAATACTTTGGGTAGCAGTAGGGGAGAGGTAAACATGTTAATCTGCTGGAGCAAAACCATCTTATTCCCCCCCCCTCTCTGGCCATTTCTGCATATGTTCCACATTCAACATCCTCAGACCTCTCTCTAAACTGCAAACCCAGGATTGCATAGGATGTTGAAAATGGAATAATAGCACTATAACAGTCAGGTATAGAAATGGCCTCACACACACAATTTTGTGAATTGTAGCCCAGTATGTTAGATATACCTGCTTTCCATGGATGTTTATGCCAGATTTTTTAAAAATAAATAAATTGGTCAGACTCTGCTAATTTGGAGAAACACTATTGTAGCTGTTGTGGTTTGCTGTTAAGTCAGCTTTCTCATATGGCAATCCGATGAATAACAGATTTTCAAGAGACCAGATTCAAGGCCCTGACTTCCCTGACTAAGTCTCGGCACACAGTTGGCTACATCTCAGCCACCCGGCCCCTCTTTATTGGTCATTATGTGCCCGTAGCAGGGGTGTAGTGTTAAAAAGTAATTTTTGATAGGTTTTAATGGGTATTGGTTTTATATGCACTTTTAACTGCTGTTATGTGTTGTGTTATGTGTTGTTGTCACCTACCTCAATACAGAGGGAGAGGCAGATAAGAAATGAAGGAGAAGAAGAATGATGCTTTTCAGTGGAGTGAGCAGAGTCATTGTGTATAGGAGGTGGAGAGTTCCTACCCCTGCAATGACTAAGAATGGCATACATCATTTATATGGCCATTTCTGCACTATACTGTTATAGTGCTATTATTTCTCTTTCAACATCCTGTGGAATTCTGTGGTTTGTAGTTTATTGAGGCCAAAGAGTTCTCTGGTTGAGAATTCTAAAGGCCCCTCCCCAAACTTCAAACCCCAGGATTCCATAGGATGTTGAAAGTGAAATAATAGCACTGTAACAGTGTAGTGTGGAAATGGGCTCAGTGTCTAGCCCTTGTTCTGGATACAATTTTTAAAAAAAATCTAAACCAAGCATGGAGAATATGACCATTTTCACACTATCATGTCAGAGTGACAGCGTGCTCTCTTAGGGCCATTATACACTACAGAATTATAGCACGATGATTCCACTTTATCCCCTATGGCAGCATCCCGTGGAATCTTGGGATCTGCCATTTATGGAGGGGTATTTAGAATTTTCAGATAGAATGCTCTAGTGTCTTACCAAACCCCACGTTTTATAGGATGTTGAGGAAACTACTTGAGTAATTTTCTCAGTTCTGAGGGTGAAATGCTTCCAGTTTTTCCATGGGATGTTACCATGGCAGTTAAAGTAGAACCATAGCACAATCAGTGTGTAGTGTGAAAGGTCCTTTGTTTCATCTGGAGCTGACTGCATTGGGCTATTCCTCCTTCAGAAATTTCTCCCATGATCAGATGCTTCTCTGCAGTGTAATGTGAACATTGTTGTAACTTTATCGCCCAGGACAAAACCTGCAAGTAGGATTCTTCTCTTTCTCCCAGCTTCCTTTAGTCATGTACACTCTGTGTCGCCATGTAGGAACCAAGAAGGACAATATATTTTCATAAAAGCTGTGCAGTATAATGGATAATGATTTCAGAAGAAAATAAGCACCATTAGTTTTCCTCCTAGCTGTCAGAAGTGAGATATTTTTAAAACCTTTCGGTACTTAATGTGAATGGTTCACAGTGTGAATTCTTATCATCTCAGAGTCATATTTCTAGGATGAGAATTCGATCCCCTGCCTATTACCTTAGGAATCCCCTGGGCCTTGTACTCGGTCCTTGTTGCTTTGTATTGCAGTTTTATATATTACGCTTATAAAAGCTTGTACTATACATTAATGGTTTGATTGATGTTTGCTCAAAGGGTACAGATTTAATGCATGCGAATGACACCAGCGTTATTATCCTATTCTTTTCCTTTCTCCTGCTGATGGATGTAGAATATTCTTTTTTTCCTGACTTGAAATGTTCAGTGACTTGATGCCTCTCACTTTTTCACCCTTTTTTTTCTTCAAACAGTCCTGATTCAGCAGTAGTTTCAGAGAGATAGCAAGATGACCCCTAGATATAATTGCACCCATCTCTGTTGGTGAGCAAAAATACGTTCAGTCTCTTCTGCATCACTCAGGTGAGCATCCTGATGCAGTCCAGCTCTATTAACAAAGGATGTCCAGCTCTGTTAACAATGCACAGTGCTAACTCTGCATATAAGCCATTAACTTTTGACATCATTATGTACCTTCGAGTCAACTCGGACTTAGGGAGACTCCATCATAGGGTTTTCTTGATAAGATTTCTACAGAGGGAGCTTGCTATTCTCTTCTACTTTGTTGTTAATTGCCATCAGGTGGACTTTGACTTATGGTGGCCCTATGACACCCTGATATCAACTCAGGTCTTGCAAACTTAGAGTTTTAGCTTTCTTGTGTAAATCAACTTACCTGTAATGTGGTCTTCCTCTCTTCCTACTGCCTTCTACCTTATCAATGTTGGGGAATGGAGAGATTTTTAGTAATAAGTCTCCCAATTAGCAGAATATTTTGTAATGCACAGGTAGAAGTTGAACAAATTACCAATCCCACTTTATCATCTCCACTCCAGGACCACTTAATATAGCTCAAAATAAACACAAACAATTTGGTTAAAAATATGCAAAAAGGATTTACTCACATAATCTTGTGCATAGTTTACAGAGGTTCAAATTCTTGAAGAAAGTAAGAAGAAATTAAGAACTCACATGCTTACAAGAAAGCATGCTTGCTGGAGGATCGAAGACCACATGTTTGCAGGGAAGCCAAAGAACAAAAGAAGGGAAGAGGAAGAGAACATGCAAGGGGAAGTGGGTGTTGACCAAACAATAGGAAGTTTACTCTAGGCAGTTCCCTCTATGCCTCCAATAAACATGCAAACTAACTAGCAAGTTAATTAAAGCATGCAAAGGTTGCCACTCCCAGCAATCAAGTATCATTGTCTTTTCTAATCAATTACATCTTTTCATGAAATGTCTAAAGTACAACAGTGTGTCAGTTTAGTTATCTTTGCTTCTGGAGAGTTCAGGCTTGATTTGCTCTTCAACCCATTTATTTATCTTGTTGGCGGTCCATGGTATCTGCAGAACTGCAGAACTCTCTTCCAGCACAATGTTTCAAAGGAGTTGGTTCTCTTCCTATCAGTTTTCATAATCTTATCTGTTGTGTTTCTATGTTTGAATGGAGATTCAAGTCCTGGTCTCCTGGAGTCCTTCTCCACCACTCAAATCAATTCACTATGCTGGCTCACTAGCTTTTTAAAATGTTACAGTGAATAATCACCTATCTGTAAACAGTCTATCAGTGGCTCCTAGCCACAACAGCTACATGGAACATGACTGCTCAAGAACGATGTGCTATCAATCACTCGGGAAATGCCGTTACACAGAAGAATATGCAGTCACATGGCAGAAAGGACATGCCTCCAGCATTGGTAGGGGGCTTTGCTCACCCGAAAGGAAAAAACATCCATTTGAAACACAAGCCTTGTAAGTCTGGGGTGAGGAATGCAATAGAATAGGAGGAGGAAAAGGAGGTGGGGTAAAGCAAGGACATGCCTCACGTATAATCAAATTTGCAATGGTCAAACCCTTGAATGTGGAGAGAGGACTGGATTACTTATTACTAATTACATAAAGACTAGTGTTTTCTGCTAGTACTACTCATTAATCATACTTAACGAGTTGTACATTACTAATGTGCTAATTTCTTCATTGCTTCCTAATTATTTTTAAATAAATTTTAAAATAATGGTGTTAATTATTTTAAATAGTTCAGCATGTTTAATTTTAAATAATTACTGTGATAATTTTAATAATTAATTTTACTTTTAAATCATTAGGTATCTGAACTTGGAAAAAGATAGGAAGTAAATAAACAAATATGCTATTACAACATTAGCTGCAAATGGCCAAAAATCCCAAAAAAATTTCCTCCTTAAAAAAATATTTGTTAACAGTAATAAGTAAATATGACTTGCTACACTAAAGTAGATAATGTCTAAATCCAGGTGATATTCCTTACTAGAGTAGACCCATTAATCAATGGGATCTACCTAAGTGCCAATTTAACATTCAGAAACTTACTCAGTGGGTATGCTCCAGAAACCGCATTTAAACCATAGACATGACCAACTATTACTTTTGTTAAAAAAACAAAATTTGACATTTCCCCTCAAAGCAACTATGTATCGCATAACATATTCTGAGATATTGAATTATACAGATGTTTGGTATGATCCATGAGGACTCATCTTCTGTTTTTGTATGGATTTCTCTTGTTAGATTGGGTCAGGTTCTCCATAATGAGATGTAATCCAAGAGATACTCTCTACATCAACATTCTATAACATTTGCACACTGCAATGAACTAGTCCTTCCTTCTGTGGTGATAGACATGTCTAACTCCTGCAGACTGTAGGGAAAGTCTCCAATGAGTATACTACATAAGTCAATAAATTCTTACTCATCAGCTTAGATATGTGTGAGAGATAGGTTGAAGCTTAATCTTCTTCGGAACCTGCTGGTTTTCTTTCTGAGATAATAGCTTTCAGAGGGAGCAGTTATTTCCTTCCTTCCTTCCTTGACCATTTCCACAATAGACTGTTATACTGCTATTATTCCACTTTCATATATCCTATGGAATCCTGGGGTTTGCAGTTTAGGGAGGGGTCTCAAAGGGGCTTCACATGGATCTTTATCTGCCACTGGATTTTATTTTCATATCTCAACCTGCCTTTCTGTCACAGTTATTGGGTGGTCAAAGGTTAAGCTCCCTTTGCTAACAGCATCCAGGCAGCCTGTTCTGAAACATCTTGTGATCTTCGCAACTTGGGTGGGTTTTGTGTTGAAGTCAGCAGTCCTTTCCTTGAGTGGATCCGATTGTGACATCCATCAGTATTTGTGTATTCTGTGCTTGTCTTCTCTATGCTGAGGAATGCCCTTATCTCTGCACAAAAAACTTCAGCTGCTTTGCCTGCACACGCTCACTGTGGCCAAGATACAATCTGAACAGAGATGTAAGCAAATGCTATTAATGCTATCTTTTGTTATATTACCAAGACAGAAACTCTAAAACAAATCATATCCATACAGCAGGCAAAGCACAGAACGTACCAAAAAATGTACCGTCTGCTAATAGTCAATCAAGATGCAACAGAATGATGAACAGATTTTGGAGATGAAAAATATCCCACACCACTTCAGGTTATGGCCCAGTGGCCCTGTTTTGTAATGTTCCTTCGAGTAAAAAATAAGCAAGCAGACAAAAAAGACCCTATCACCACAACCACAAGCAGAAAACTGGTACATGAGAGAGAAATATTCTGTCCTACCAACCTATTTGGTGGATCAAGTTCAGCACCATGGATAGGTCTTTTAAACTTCAGACTAAACCCAAGAGCAGATTTACCCTCCTACACACACAGATTAATATTGGCACCATCAGCCTTCACAACTGCTAGCATTTAGACAGCTTTCACAAACCTGTTCCCACTACATACAGTCCTTGCTCCACATTCACAAGTTTGACCTTTGTGAATTTGATTATTTGTGGGGCATGTGCTTGCTTTCTCCCCCGACCCCATTTTTCTGTTCCCCCTCCCTTGCATTCCTCACCCCAGGCTTGCAAGGTTTGTGTTTAAAATGGACTTCCCCCCTCTTTTGGGTGAATAAAACCCTCCCGACAGATAGAAGCTTGTCCTCTCTGTCATGTGAGTGCACATTCTGCTGTGTAATGGCTGCTGATTGGTCAGGCACTCTCTTTGCTCCTATCTCTTCTTTATCAAGATAGTGACCTGAAGTAGCTAAAACCTCAGAACTCCCCTTTTCTCTGTCTGATACTGGTAAGTCTTTTAGCTTGTCTTCGCCCCCACCCCACCCCAGGAACACTAGGGCCAGAGGCAAAGGAATGGGAGGAGGAGCTCTGGAGGGGAATCATGGGAAGTGGAGTTATTCTGTACCCTGAATCCTCACAAACATGGAGGGCTATTGTAGTATTTCACAGACTCACACTCAGCTGTTCCTCATCTCTCCCAAGAAGCCATCCCTCCTTCCTTAGAGAATCATACAGTCATAAAATTGGAAGGGGATCCATAGGCCGTCAAGTCCAGCATCAGACTGTGATGAGGTAGCTGATGTAAACTATAATTTAAGATTTCACAAGTAGCAAAAGAGCACCATTTTCTTTGACATCTTCCTGTGGCTGCTGTTCTAGCCACACAGTGATGGATTCTGCCTTGAGCCTTCTGTTTTAGATAGTACAATTCAAAATCAAAATGTCAAGAAGACAGCACTCTGGAAATGTGAAAAAAAAGGAAAAACAAGAGAGTTTAAATCCTCAGAGCCTGGAAGTCAGGATTTGCAAATTGTGTGGTTACAGTTGGCCCTCCACATTTGTGGGTTTCACTTTTGCAGAGTTGGTTATTCACAGACTAGCTGCTGCTGCCTCTGAATTACAGTACCACATAGAACCAGCTGATGTGATTGAAGCACTAAAAGAGGCTTTTGTTAGATTTTTTCTGGAAATAGTATAAGGTGCTTTGGCAACACTTGGAGATGGCACAGCAACTGGACAGCGATGATGTTGTGTGGTAGCACGGCTCCTGAACTGGTAACAACCTGCTGCTGTAGCATTATAGTGACATCATGCAGAAATGGCCATAGAGTTGGAAGAGACCAAAAGGGCCATCAAGTCTAACTCCTTACCATGCAGGAATATAGCATCAAAGCATTCCCAACAGATAGCCATCTGGCCTTTGTTAAAAATCTCCAAAGAAGGAGATTCCACCACAAACCAAGGCAGCACATTCCACAGTCAAACTACTATTACCATGAGGAAGTTCTTCCTAATATTTAGGTGGAATTTTTTTGAAGTCATTGCTCCATGTCCTAGTCTCTGAAGCAGTATAAAACAAGCTTGCTTCATCCTCCATACGGCATCCTTTCAAATATTGAAATGTAGCTATCATGTGGCCTCTTAACCTTCTCTTCTCCAGGCTAAACATGACCCAGTACCCTAAGCCTCTCCTCATATGACATGGTTTCCAAGCCTTCTACCATTTTGCTTGCCCTCCTCTGGACACATTCCAGCTTGTCAATATCCTTCCTGAACTGTGGTGCTCAGAATTGGACACAGTATTCCAGGTGGTGTCTGACTGAAGCAGAATAGACACTATACTCCTATTAATACAGCCCAGAATTCCATTGGCTTTTTTAGCTGCCATATCACACTGCTGACTCATGTTCAGCTTGTTGTCTACAAAGACTCCTAGATCCTTTTCACATGTACTGTAGGACAAAGAGAAACATCATCTTCTCTGCACCATGAACAAATGCCAACAATGTTTTGGATAAAATTAATGGTAATGAATTACTTTTGGGGTTTTCCAATCCAAGATATGGATAACTTTTTAAACTCTGCTTATTCTGGAATAATTTGAACCAGGCATTTGTTAAGCTCATCCAACTTCGCCTCATTGTTATACATGTCCTTCCCTTACCCTAAGGGAAAAAAAGAAGGATCAGAGCTGGTTTTTCTAATCTACTTCATTTGCAACCATTGGTTTTCTCCTTAGCTTTAGGTTGTCATTTTTCTCACATGAACGTTTGACTTTTTTTCCCCTTTGAGCGTAGGATTCATCTTTCTCTCTCACATACACACACATCAGTAACTACCATTTGATTGCTATATGAACAGAACAAGCCTACTATCTCTTTCTTTCCTGCAGGTGTGTAAAGGAATCCAGAAGAGAATATTGTGTACATTGATGAGGTAAAAGATAAGGTTCCTGGAATGGATGCATTGAATGGCTCGGAGATCAGATGTTGCACAAGCTGGTTAGCCAATCATTGCAATTTCTGCAGAGTAGAAGCTTTGCAATCACAGTGAGAGCCACAAATGGATTAAACAGAGAGAGAAAAAATGAGTGATGCAGGTTGCCAACTGGCAGAATTTCTTTGCTCCTCCATCTCAGCTGCTTAATCTGCCCAAATGCCCATGGTAGGGGGACTAAGCTCAGGGTGGGTGGGTGAGAGGGGAAAAAGAAAAAAAAAATGTCTTACAGGATTTGCTTACAGCTCTTGAATTCACCAAGTGAAACCCCTTCCATATTAATGAGCCTCTGAGGAAGGCATCTGAAAGAGCTGTAAAATTGGTTGTTGCATTCATATATTTGTCCACCTGTTGAATGAAGCCACAACCTTTCATACAATCTGCATTTCATCAGCCAAGTATGGGGCTCCTGTATGCATAAAACAGGAGCATCTTCTTGCCAATCAGAATGTGACAGGATAGAGTGAATGATGAAGAAAAGTCTCCTGGGATTTCTACATCTGCAGCTGCTGCTCACAAATTACAGAGAGGAGGGGAAAAAATGAATCACCATTTTCACTTCCATGACTAGGAGGAAGAAAAAAATGGGACACTTGGAAAGTTATCACTTATCCTCACTGCCGCATATATACCTGCACAGAGAGAAAGAGAGAGCCTGGTTTTTGAATTAGGCTGTGATCTTTTTGGTGACTTACGCTGGCATTTTGAAAAGCTTGGCATCTGAATCTGTAGCTGAGTGTGAGGCATTGCTACCAATTGTATTATTGGTTTCACCATAGTGTGATTATGTACCATGTAGTGTAACTCTCAGACTACCTATGCAGATGTAAATTTATGCCAAGCAATCACTGCAAAGCATCTTGGTTCTAGTTATGACAATGGCTGCATTGTTGGAAGTCCTCTCCACCATTTTAGTTCAAATCCAGTTAGGCTGTCACCTGAACTCTGAACTGTGTTTAATCTCAACTAGAGTTAGTTGAAAAAAGTTAGCTTAATAAATGAAGATTTGAAGTCTGTGTCAACAAACCCTAAGATTAACTGCAATCGTTAAGCATGGTTAAGATTAATGACAATTTTGATGACATCACAAGGTGGACATAGAGAACCATAGCTAAATTTGTCCAACAATTCGGATGTCATAGCAAACAGCAGCTACTCTAAAAGGGAAGCAAAAATTTCTGACCTTGTCCTCACAGCTCTGCCAGAGGAGACGAACAGCATGTGATCAAAAGGCTTTTTGTAGCTCATTCTTATAACACTAAACAATAAAAACAAGGCGACATGTCTCCCTTGCATGGGATTGGCCCTGAATTTTTATCCTTCACTTCTCTTGGTCTCATTTTATTTCTTTTGCTCCTTCTAGGAATAAAGAGAAAGGATACAGAAGATAGGGAAAAATAGGACACTTTTCCACTGAGATCCTACCTTATGTGAGTGGAATGTAACATTCCTCTCCAAAATTGCATGTGGTCCTTTCTGCCAATCCACCAGAGGACAGCTGGAAAGGGCTGAAGAACATTCCTTCTTGAGGAGAGCAAGAGGGTGGCCCATACCTTTCCATGCTCACCATATGGCCTGAAAAGCACTAGTCAACCTTTTGAAGCTGCCTGTACTTAGGAAGGGGGAAACATTGCAAAACGAGTAGTTGCATCTCTCCTTTTGTGATTTCCCAAAAGGAACATTTGTTCAGGTAACCTACATGAGTGTATATAACCAACAGAATTCTGACTCTTATTAAATTCTTCAGTGGCTCCTTCTATTAGCACATGGTTGAGCTGAGAAAGGAATTATTTCTCAACCTCTGCCTCAGCACCATAAATGGCAAACCAATCAACTTTTGACATTAGGCTATAATCTGCCACTGACCACCCAACTTCTCACAGCAAAGACCTGGCTACAATACATTCCTCACCTTCCTCTGAAGTTCTGATAGGACAAGGAAAACAAGGTGGAGGCAGTACTCCAAGGTTGTTCTCTTCCTACCTCCTTGCTGTCAAAAATACCAAGCTGCCAGTTTGTCAAAGCACATTTTGAACATAAAGGTGCCTTATGACCACACTGTGTTCCCCACTTTTGTAACACCTTGCCACAAAGGCTACAAGCTATTTAAACCTTGCACCAATTTCCTCAGTGTCCTGCAAGACCTCAGTCCAAATTCAAGAAACTATTCAGTGCCACCTTTTGTTGGACACACTATTCGAGTGAACCAAGGCCGAACATTCCTACCCAGTCTCAGAAGTGACTTTTTCAAGGCCATTTCTGCCCTACAGTGTTATAATGCTATCACTTTCAACATCCTATGGAAATCTGGGGTTTGCCGTTTAAGGAGGGGCCTTTAGAATTCTCAGCCAGAGAGCTCTTTGACCTCAGTAAACTACAAACCCCAGAATTCCACAAGATGTTGAAAGTGGAATAATAGCACTATAACAGTCTAGGGTAGAAATGGCTGAAGTATGCATTGACTCTACAGAGTTGGAGATGAGGGTGAGCCGTAAGTAAAGAAGGTAGAGCTGGGGCAATCTTGGTTAGCTACCTATGCCCTCCATGTCCTCCACACTGCTCGCTTTATAACACCATGTTGCAATTCCATCTCCTCACATCTGGCAGGGGTATAGACAAACTCCACCGTCACTGACATGACAGGGCACAGCATGGGGCTGGTGTGAAGGTTATTTCCTTAGAAGACTTCTATTACCACTCTTTCCAAGTACATTTCCCAAAGTGGTATACAAAACAAAGCAACAGAATGATCAGCCATACAACAAATAAAACAACTTGGCTAAGGTGGTATTTTCTGCTTCCTTTAATGGCATTTGCCACTTTGCTACCAAATTTTAGAGGTGCAATTTGCCACTGTATTTCAACAGCACACTTTTCAGGGGGCTGTAAGAGAAACAATGTGCTCCATAGACTGTGAGTTCTGTTTCCTCCCTTCACTTTAATACAGTCAATACAAAGATTTTGGAATAAATTTAAATGCAGAAGCATTCTATCCCCAGCAAAAAATGGAGAAGGGCACGTGGGGGGGGGAGAGAAACTGGGCATGACATGAAAGTCCACCCCTCTAAGTGTATAGATTATAACAGGTTTAAAATGAAGTACTGGAGGTGTAATGCAGACTTAATTAGGTTGGTTCATGCTGTGTGCAAAAGAAATCTCACATTTTACCAAAGGATAGTAAGGGGGAAAACACAAGTACAAGACTATGGCTATCTGTCCCCTCCCCTTTGAAAATATAATTTTAAAAGACAAGTATTATTTGGAGGCTCAGAGCTGTTATTATTACATTATTAGGTTTTCCAACAATATCTAACCCAGGAATATATTGTAACTCTGTTTAATATACAAAGCAGTTGCTCGTGTAATGGATTTTATATATATAACAAAGACCAAGGAAATACTTTCTCCTTAAAGTAAATGGATCCTATAAAATATGTATTATATATTTAACAAAAAAAAGACAATAAAAAAGAGTGGGGAAACATCAAATGTATTCTGATTCATCAGGCAGCTCTGTGTGTGATGGTGAGAATGCTAAAATTATTCCTAGTAGGAGGGCTGTGAAGAAAAGGCTGGTTAGTGGAGGAGGGAAATGAAGAGTAAAATAAATTTAATATTAGTTGGCTGCTGCTGAATATGACAGAGCAGAGGCTGTCCAGTCCTGGGAATCTTACTGAAACAAGTAGGCAGTTTCTCCTTAGAGACATTTGTCTGTTTGGAACATGGCTTTCCCAGTGGTAGCTTCCATTCGCCAGGATCCTATGAGGACGTAGTATGTATGTAAACCCTATTCTCCTGGGATTTGGACTTATTGGAACTCATACCACCATAATCTCCCAGATGAAAACCATGACATGTGTCTGAGTGACATCATAGGCCCTTTCCACATGGGGTGGGGACGGGCGAAAATGTCTAAAAACGGAGCTTACCAGCAGCCGGGTGACTCTGTCGCCACGCGGAGGAGCGCGCGCTCGCTGCTCCACATTCCTCCGGCATCCCAAATGGCAGCTTCCAGTTGGTGGAGGCTCTCAACCAACCGCAGAAGCTTGCCAGCTGAAAGCCCACCCCTGGCAGGTCCGCAGGCATGCACTTGCGCACGCCTGCAAATCCACATCGGAGCTGGGCGACGGAGCAGCACAGGGTTGCGCGCTCCTTGCTTTTTAAAAACCTCAAAAAAGAGGTTTTTAAAAAACACACAGCGCAGCTAGTTCCGGCTGCTCCTGAGTGGATTCTGGTGTGCAACTACAAAAAGTAGTCCACGCCAGTCCACTCTAGAGTGCAGAAGACCTCCATGAGAGGTCGCTCTGCACCATTACAGAAGCCCGGTGTGGAAATGGCCATAGTGTTTCAAGATGGCAAATGTTATTAATAAGGAAGAACACACAAGCTAGGAGAGACTGCAGCACTTTGCTTTTGCTTGAGCCTACTGGGAAGGGCAACATCCCATCTCTCTTTTTCTCACCCCGCAGCTGAGGACAAACTCCTTTTGCCTTTTGAACTATGTTTGCAGCAATTGAAGTAAGCTGAAGACAAAGACGGACATGGGAGGAGGAGAGAGAAACTTGGACATTTTAAAAGGAGCTGAAAAGGTGAGGTAACAGACCACTAATCAGGATTGTTCCCACCAAGTCAGGACAGTTGGAGAGTATAAGAACTTTGTGCAAGGAGACATGCAATATCTCCTTTCACATGTCTTTTTCCTCCTATTCTGTTCTGATAGCCACAATTGCTGAAAAACCTTACTCAGATATTTCCTCCTCCTCCTCCTCCTCCTCCTCCTCCTCCTCCTCCCCCTTTTCCCTGTACTCCACAGGCAACACAGTCTATTCTTGTTCTTCCACTCCCAAGGTCAACTGTCTGAGAATGTGAGTGAAGTATCTATGGCAACCATTATTACTACACCATAATCCCCTTTCTGTGTGATATGCTATTTTCATAATTGGACATATTTGTGACTGGAACACACGTTTGAAAGTATGTTGTCTGTAAGCAGATGCCAGGTCAGGATGACCTGAGACATGATCAGGTCATAAGTTCAGAAAGGATTATGTGGGAAAGTCCAGTGCTGATGAGCTTGTGATAACCCTTCCAAAACTGTAAGTTGCAAGCATTCCCAAAAACAACAGCAGGCAAAACTGCCCAGGTGAAGCAATCAGGGACTCTAGTGTGAGCATATCCTACCAAAACCTTTCTGATTCACACTACCTGACCAAAACATTAAGAGGTTGTCAGGACTCCCATCAGTGTTTTGTTACCTATCATTAAGACAATCAGTCCATTCAGGACTCTTTTGTCAATCCCATGAGAAAGCCATTACTGCTTTATCCATGCACTTTCCTTCAGGGAAGGTAATAGGGCATAGAAACCCTGACTCTAACCCCGCTAAATTGTAATTCTTGGCCTTAATATATGTGATGCCCAGACCTCTGTTCATTCTTGCTGCCCTCAAACGAGCCATCTAAGCAACTCTGCTTTGACCTTCTGCTTCAGGATTGGTAACTACCACCCTTTCCACCCAATTTCTCTTTATCCAACCTTTCTTGCTTCATTTTCTGATAGAACTGTATGGTACTTGAGAGTGTTTGTTTTCTTGTGTGTTTAATTCCAAATAAAATGCCCTCTTTAACTTTTAACTGGAGTCATCTCTACAGTTAATACTGGTATACACAGTTGAAAAGATCCTGCTGTTGCTCTTCTCTCACAGGCCTCTTTTGAACTATAATCCCCCAAATTCCAAGGATACAGTGGGATTGCAGATGGACCCCAAAGTCCCCCACCTTTTAGGGTAACACAGTATATGGATGAGAAGGTTTTGCAGTGGGAAATAATCATGTCACTGTGAGGAGGGGATGGGTGAAGGAAGAAGGAGAGCCATCAGTGCCACTGCTGTTCCTGCTGTTGACAGAGATGACTGACCTCCCCCTTGGGATCCAGCATTGGTTTGTTGTTGTGTCTCTACCTTGTCACAATGTTATATAGGATATCACTCATTATTTAGAACAAATTCCCTACCCCCATCCCCTAAGGACTTAATCCATGTTCCGCTTTCCATTTCAGATATTTACTTGAGTTCCTTTCTTGTTTAGCAAAGCCTTTGGATAGGCTGGGGGAAGGAAGACCTATTTACCTTTAGCTCCTCACTGTTATATACCCCAATTTAGTTTGAAGTTTTTGATGTTTTTTACTCCCTATGTTTATGAATAATGGCATGGGTTCCCTATCTGGTGGAGATGGGATAAAATGTTTAAGACTTTTTTTTAAAGGATATTTTCTTATACCAAGGCTGGCTACTCTTTCCTTTTAATTGATTCCCATTTATATCAGTTCTTCCTCTCCCTGGTCTCATGCTCCCACTTGGTGGTATCTTCGCAGCAGCCAGAAGCAGCCATATTCTGGTAGAGCTAGAGCTATCATTTAAATTTCTCATCATGCCTCAGAAAGACACTATGTTAGAGTATGTGAAAAGTTAAAATGGCTGATAGTCCCAGACAAAAGGTACTCATTGGATCAAATACCAGCAAAAGGATGCCACAGGGCACAGGATAGCAATAACACTGGAAGACCTAGTGCTAGGAGACTTAACTACAGAAACATAGGCCATTTCCGCACTACAGTGTTAAAGTGCTGCTATTCCACTATCAACCTCCTATGGAATTCTGGAGTTTGTAGTTTAGGGAAGGGCACTTTGAATTCTCAGCCAAAGAGCTCTTTGGTCTCAGTAAACTACAAACCCCAGAATTCCACAGTGCGTTGAAAGTGGAATAGAAGCAGTTTAACACTGTAGTGCAGAAATGGCCATAGTTACGTGCTGGACGTATGTCAGCTGATGAACCTATCCTTATAATGCTACTTTGTTATAGTAATACATTCCACTTTAACTGGCATAACCTAGCCTATAGAATCTTGGGATTTGAAGTTTAGGAAGAGACATTTAGAATTTTCAGCCAGAGAACTCTTTGGCCTCAGCAAACTACAAACACCAGAATTTCACAGGATGTGTTCATGGCAGTTAAGGTGCAGTATAGTGCTACAACACTATAGGGTGATAAGGATCAGAATCTCAGCCATAGATACAGTATTTCTAATAGAAATTCCTTATTCAGCCAAAAAGATTGCATTCAGGTCTTTGATGTTTCCACATGCTTGCACTAGCCCTGGGCTGAGAGGTGTGGGTGCACAAAGAGACGCCAAGGTAACAAAGTCTCCCTGCTATTTGTCTTATGTTCTGGACATTATTGTGGTGTGAGATAAGAGGGAAGGAATGGTGCTTTTCCACCCATTTGAATCTCCTCATCTTACTTTAGAGCAAGTACCACTTGATCTAAAGCAGTCAAGTCTTCATTTTCTAATAGGAGCATCTACTGGGATAATGACATGTCCCATCAAAAGAGTCTTACTTGACTTAATTAATGTTTATAAACCAAGACAAAGGCCAGTAGCAAATGCTGATACTCATTTACAGCTGCAATTCACCTAGTTTTCCAGCCACACCTGTCACTTTTTTTAAAAGCAAATATGCACTTGAAGTTTCTGCCATTTCAGCTTTCCATTACAATTGGAGGTGCTGCCCTTTGACTTAACCTGCTGCTTTGTATATTCTCTCACTGTCATTCTTTCTCCCAAATGTGGAATGTAAAGATTGATGCCTTGGGATTCATAGCCAGCCATGCTGGCAAGCTGTTATTTGTGTGGAAAATCTCATGACTCCCAACATTTCTGAGAGGAAAACGGAGGTGCGCTGGGGTATCTGTATCATTTCAGCTGTCAATAAATATGGTTGACTGGAGAAGAAGGAGGGAAAGAGAAGAGAGAGGAGGAAGAAAGGAGCGTGGGCTAGAAAGACTGATGGAGGAAAAAGAGGAAGACATAAACCCTTTTCAATTACTGCACATAAAACTGGACATAAAACAAAGGCTCATCAAAAGGTCCAGGTTCACAATGGCAGATACTATATTGTGACCTACACCAGTTCACCTGAACTTCAGTGAAGGTTTCAGCTAATTTTGCAATTGTACAGAAAGGTTTCTGCATCCAGTGATAGATAGTTATCTTCTTTGTCTTTGGGATGGTGATGCCCTCTCAGTTTGAGGCTATTTCCGCACTACAGTGTTATAGTGGTATTATTCCACTTTCAACATCCTATGGAATTCTGGGATCTGTAGTTCAGGGAGGGGCATTTTGAATTCTCATTCAGAGAGCTCTTTGGCCTCAGTAAACTACAAGTCCCAGAATTCCACAGGATGTTGAAAGTGGAATGATAGCAGTAGTTTTAGTCTAAACTTTAAAGGATCTACCAAATGCTGGAGTCATTTGAAAGGTACTGCTCAGCACCTTGGATCATTTCATTAAACTTCTAGCTAAATCCGATAGCAGATTCACTGTCCTACTGAGATAGTAGCCACCAGCTGCCACTGTGAAAATTGACTATATATTTTATTTTTTCTATTTTTATTTTTATTTATATCCTGTTCTCCTCACAACATGGGACTCAAAGCAGTCTATGATATGAATTGAAAAGAAAGAGCCAAAAATAATATATAGTAGACAATATTTTTAAACATAGTCAAACCAATACAATTATAATGCTGATACAAAACAATTTAAAAAGAAACCCTACATTTGGGACACAGTTAATGATATGGCAGAATCATGGAACATCTTTATGCCCTAATCAGTAAAAGCTGAAGGTCTGTTTGAATAAAAAGGTCTTTGTCTGTTGGCTAAAAGAAAGCAGATGAAGGACCAATTGAGCTACCCCAGGAGGGAGTTCCATAGCCTAGGAGCAGCCATTGAGAAGGCTTTCTCCCATGTTCTCACTAGATAAGCTGTGAGGGTTTGGGGACTGAGAGAAAGTGCTCCCCTGAATATTGTAAGACTAGGGCAGTCTCATATGGGGAGATACAGGCTTTAAGATAATCTGGACCTGACCAACATAGGCCTTTGTAAGTCATAACCAGCATTTTGAATTATGCCTGGAAATTGAAAAATATGCAACCAAACTGTTTCAACAAGGAAATTATATGTTCTCTGTAACCTTGTAAAGCTACATGCATGCAAGTACAGTCTCATTAGAATTTGCAAGCAAAATATGCATAGGTCAGGAGTGGTACCTCCTGCATTATGCTATCCCAGTTCACATGCATTCATTCTATGGGCAATTAATTCCTGAAAAGCAGACAAAAAAGAGTCCCTAACAAATTAAAGAAGGCTATTCTATTCTGCTTGGTAATATTCATTTGCTCATTCCACAATGACTTTGGGAGGAAGCATGTTAGCAAATTGACCTGAGTGTCTCCCTTTTTGAAATGAAATCATGTGCAAGCCAAGATGTAATCTCAACACAGATCCATTTCTAGTTTCCAAAATGTAAGTGCAACACAAGCTTATATGGTGTTGGCTAAAGGGTGTGTTTGGAAGAGAAAGTGTACACTTGCACTTCAGCTTACCTGGCTTAGGGAACAATGAAGGAATGAACATGGCCCACCTTGGATCTAATGGTATGTCATTTGACAGGAATGTTCCTGTTCAAATTTCCAGCTAGCCAGCCATGACCTATTCCAAATTAGGATAGTCCATCCCATCCTCACATCCACATATTGTTGTTTCATATCCAGCAGCAGAACACACACTCAACAATCTTTTTGAGAGGGTGTTCTTAAAATTTTTAAAGATTTTATTGCATATCTGCAAAATGTAATGTTTTCTCAAGTGTTCTCATAACTTCTTTCTAACAGGCATCTCCCCATAGATCTCATTCTGTTTTCCTCAACTAATTACCTTTTTACATTCAGTCCAGATTGAAGGAAGCAATAGCAGCAGTATGTTTGGCTTTGGTCTGACATCATCTGGAGTGCTGAGTACAGTTCTGAGCATCCTAATTTAAGAAGGATAATTACAAACCAGAACATGTTGAGAAGAAGGGAAACAAGATAGGGAATAATCTAGAAACCAAGATGGTGAAGGGTCTGGAAATTGAGCCATATGAGGAATGTATGAAGAAACTGGACATATTTGGTCAGAAGAGAAGAGACTGAGAGGTGATATCAGAGCCATCTTTAAATATCTGAGGGGCTTTTGTGTGGATCAAAGAGTATGTTTTCTGTTCTTTCAGAGAATGGATCCATATTACCAGAAAGGAGATCCTGATAGAACATCCTGATAGTAACGCTGTTTAGCAGTGGAGTAGCTGCTTTGGAAGATTTGGTCTGCTCTGCTGCAGAGGTTTAAACAGGGTTGGGTAATTACTACTGAGAAATGCTTTGGTCTAAAAAAACCATTGCGGTCCCTCCAACTTGAGGATGTTGTGATTGTGGTTTTAGCTGCGTCTGATTGTTCAATCAAACTGTGAGCCACCTTCTGTCCCAGTATTGGGAGAAAAAGAATGGAAATAAGTAAGTAAATCTTCTCATTCCGGTTGGAGATTCAGGTTGTGTGTATGTGTATATGTGCCTTCAAGTCACCTATTAACTTACAATGATCCCATGAATTTCATAGAGTTTTCTTAAGTGAGGAATATTCAGAATTGGTTTTGTTAGTTCCTTCTGAAAGACAGAAAGAGGGTTGAAGAATAATGCACATAGATTAACATTATCATCTTTCAAAAGCCTCCTAAGCAGCAGATAAGGACTATGAGTTATCAAGGATAGATTTATAAAAAACAGGAGAAAGTATTATTTAACAGGAGAAACTAGGGCACAGTGACTCTCATTTTGCATCTGAGATGATGCACATGCTGATTTTCCAGATTTCAGGGTAAGCCCTCTTGGGCTCATCATCAAAATGTCTCTTCTTTTAGGACCCTCTACAGACAACCTGATTTGCAAGCATTCTGGTTATTTGAATTGATTTGGAATGACTTTAAAAAACAGAGGCAGCTTATTAGCTTGCATAGCTGGTTGCTGTTTACAGTAATGGAGATGCTTGGATACAAATCTATTAGGATTAATCAGGAGGTCACAAAGTCTGCTTTATATCTCTAGAGGAGGATGTTTGGTGTACCAGATGGGCTACAATCCATTTCGTGCTTACAGGGAAGCAAGTCTTAATGCACTTAAAAGAGTCTTCCTTTTGAGTAAATAGAGTTAGCCTAAGACATTCTCACTTTTTCGATTTAAAAAAATATAAAATAAAAAGCAGCAACAATCCTTTCTGAGATACAGAGAGTCAGCACTGCAAAGAACATGGCCAGCAATCACGGCTGTCAGTTAGATGAAGAAATTTTTTTGGTGATTCATTGATCATGGCCATTTCTACACTACACAGTTATAGTGCTATTATTCTACTTTTGACCTCCTGTGGAATTCTGTGGTTTGCAGTTTATTGAAGCCAAATTGCTCTCTGGTTGAGAATTCTAAATGCTCCTCCCTAAACTGCAAACCCCAGGATTCCACAAGATGTTGAAAGTGGAATAATGGCACTATAACTGTGGTCACTTCCTGGTCACATAAGGGGAATTCCACAAGTGTTACTATCTCACATGGGCCTAAAGTAAACTAGAAGAGAACTATTGAATCACTACCTATACATTGACTTGAAGTTAAACAATCAATTCAATGAGTCTACTCTGATTGAGACTGCAACAGTATTCTGGCCATTCAGCTACACATTCTTAGACGGCACAAAATTATTTGTCAATGTTCAATATCCTCTTTTATCCACTAGGATTTCAACAACAGGGGCTGCACAATAAAGGAAAAAGCAGTCATATTGGCAGACAGGCACTCAGTTGCACAGTTCTGATTTTCAGCAGAAGAGTGAATGTAGCCCAACCAATGTGTAGCTACAGGAGTGCAGATTTACACTATGCGAAGCTGATATAGGATCTCAGCTGTTCTGTATGATCTCAGCTGTTTTGTCCTCTGTGGCAAGTAAGAGGAGGTGCCTTTTTTAAAAGAAGTAGTATTTGTCACCTACAAATTTGTGAATCCCTGGCTGAGGAATACTGGGATCTGTAGGCCAGAAACTTTCCCAAACTCTGCTTGCCAATTACCTGGTTCTAATTTTCAGCCAGATAAGCAGACATTTCTTTGAAGAAACCAAGAGAGGTTTGCTGTACAGCTGACAACAGAGCAGCTGAAAACTGAAGCATCTTTGAGAAGTGTATTTTGTAGAACAAAGATTCAGCCACCAGGAAAACATCTGTTTCTCCTCAGCCACCATTTAGACAACAGGAAATGGTTAATAAAGACCTGAGAAAGAACTCTAATTGTATTTTCCACTTTGCTGACTGGACAGATTTTATATTTGTACAAAATAACAAAGGAGCAGTATTCTTGTTAGATGCAGAGTGACTCCCACTGTTAATCCATCACACACATGTATTGATTTCTTTTCTACTATTTCTAAGAATTTCTGAAAGTTTGATGCTACCTCTACAGTCTGGCAGTTCCACAGATTGTAAGGACCTGCTCCTTCAATGAATGCCAAGCAAACAAGGAGCTTCAATAGTGGGAAAAGCTATACTGTCAGATGAACTTTTCCAGTAGTCTCAATCTATCTGACAAAGCTACCTAACATCAATCTTATGTGACTTAAGCCAACTTGAATATTTACTTTTGATCCTACATGCCATATCTGTTATTAGGGAAAATAGTTTTATTTATGTATTGAATATACACCCTGCCTTTCTCCCAGAACGAGACCCGAAACAAAAATGATGCTGCAGTGTGAAGAGAGGGTTTCCTACTGGATGACATGAGAGATATGCCTCCAGAATCTGCTTTTCCGTTCTGTTTAAGGAAGCAGTGACTGACTGTAATGTGGTACAATAACCCTCTGACACTTTGGTGTTGTCCCCTTTCCACCCTACACTGTTATAGTGCTATTATTCCACTTTCAACATCCTGTGGAATCTTGGGGTTTGTAGTTTACTGAGACTAAATAGCTCTCTGGCTGAGAATTCTAAATGCTCCTCCCTAAACTGCAAACCCCAGGATTCCATAGGATGTTGAAAGTGGAATAACAGCACTATAATGCTGTAGGGTGGAAATGGCAAAAGTTGCAGAAACCATTGCCACTTGCAAATCCAGATTCCTTTTTGGTTTTGAGCTGTACACCAATGGCCTCTCAACATTTCCTTTCTATTTATAGGGAAAGAGGGTTTGGGGGCAGATTTGAACATTTATTCCAAAAGGGAGGGTGCATTGTTGGACAGTTTTCCAGGAATGAAGCTCATCATTAGGAGTAAGCAGTAGCACACCGTTGTTGTTGTTGTTTCTTCTTCTTCTTCTTCTTCTTCTTCTTCTTCTTCTTCTTCTTCTTCTTCTTCTTCTTCTTCTTCTTCTTCTTCTTCTGCTGCTGCTGCTTCTGCTGCTTCTGCTGCTTCTTTCTTCTTGCTTGTTCCTTCCTTCCTTCCTTGGAGCTTTCCATACAAATAGGGGCAGCAGCAGCAATTTTATTAGCAGGCAGGACACTACTTTGTAAACTCCACAATGTTTTGACCCAGTATCAGGATATAGGGCGGCAAGTGGGGGTAGAATGGTCACCACAAAAAAGAGAGGGTGAAGAATATCCCAGAAAAAAAACAAAACAGAATTAGCTTCTCTTTTAAAGGAACATTAAAAAGAGGGAAGTAAGTTCAAGCCTACTCAGTGCAATTTCAAGTCTCTCTTCCTTGGAAGAGGAGGAGCATCAGTTTGGGGGCTTCGTTCCTAGTGTACTTGAGATTTTTTTTTCTGGTGGTCTTGGTTTGCCTTTTTGTTGTGAGGTGGACAAGTGTTTTCAGCCATCTTCTTCTTCTATTGCACATTTATCCATTCTTCTGAATCCTGGACTTTTATGGAAGTGTGGGAAACTGATGAGCCTGTAGACCTTGAAATCCCTTTTCGTACAAGGCAAAATAGGACACCTCTGTCATTCACCATAGAAATAAGGACCCCACTCATATAAATTTCAATGAAATTTGCTTTTCCTCCAAGAAGAAAATCACAAAGAACTTTTTCCTATTCTACTGGATGGGAATGGTAAACAAAATATGGAAAAATTATCCTGGCTGGAAAAAATATATATCCAGCAAAGCGTACATCATCTTCTGAGTTTGTGTTGCCTTATCCTGAGGCAATAGAAGTATCCTGCTGTAGATTAACTGAGCTTTGCTGAACTAGTTCAGGTCTTCCTTCTCAGCCACTTCTGTTTGTGATTTGTATGTTAATTGATGTATAACCATTCATGTTGACTTGGCTAGTTGTAAGTTGTAGCATTGTATGAGCAAAGAAACCACATACTAAGGTGACCTATCTCAGAGAAGTGTACTATAGGTAGGTAAGGAAAGATACATTGCTTAAATTTCTTACAATGACTTTTTAAGATTGTCCCAAGAAGATAGGAACTGTGGGGAAACCATATCCATATCTGATTGAGAATGTGTGTTCTTCAAGCAAAGCACCTGAGAATTAGAACTTTTTAAACCTCTATCTTGATGTGTGGAAGCTTTCTGTTGACCGAGCAAGGACAAATGTCCAGGGTCTTACAATCTCTGTCAGCTATGTCTAATCTGGAAGTTTTGAACTACCATCCATTTGCAGGTGGGGATATGATAAACTCTCAGTGTTGATTTTGTTGTGCTTCTGTGGGATGCCTGCATTCTCTCCATTCTTATCCCATTCTTCGTTTGTTCAGGTTGCAGTATTTGTTTTTCCTTATGGAAACTGGTATTCAGTTTTGTATGCACTTTTCTGAATGTGTGCATTTTTCCATTGATTAATGTATGCCTGTCTGCAGCTTTCAATGATATGCACTTTAGACATTCACATGTTTAAAGCATCCAAGTGGTTCTGTCCATACTTACTTTTGAAACAAATTGTGCATCTCACAGATCTTCAGATCGCTGTAGCAAGGTGCACTTTGTCTTACTATAGCCTCATGGAGATGTGAAATAGATACTTAACTTGAGAATCATGATGTCAATACACTTTTTTCTCTATACCTTACTCAGGATGCCATTCTTTCAAGTGCCTGAATCCTGGGTCACTTTAGAGTCTTTGGAAGGAGAGAAAATCACCAGTTCATGATTTGTTAAGAGCAGCTATTCACGAACATGCAAACATATATTTGTTGCCAAAGCTTGGAAAAACTGCCTTATTGGATCACAACTTCATACAGCTGTGGCTGTGCAACTCTACAAGTTCTATCATACTGGTGTTACCACCTCAGGTATTATTTAGTCATGTGAGGAAAGTTACAGTAATATTCCTCCCTCCCACCCATGAAGAAGCATCTGTCAAATATTGCTTTGACAGAGACATTTTGCCTCTGCTATCACCTCTCTGCCAAAGCAACAAACAATATGTTAAACGGCTGTCGAAATTCACCCTGTTACTCATTTGATCTCCCTTTTCCTGATCCAGGTCCAGGACAAAATGTCCTAAGAACTGAATGAAAAAGTGGCAGAAGACATCACTTGCCAGGAGTTACAACATCCAGGGTGTGACCTGAGCCACTGTACTGTGCTTGGAAACAGCACAGACTCATATTGTCTGTGTTAGATCACAACATTGGCATGCCCTCCAACATACATTTTATTGACGAGACAGGCACAGAGCTCCTGTATCACCCAGTGCAACTCTTCCTCACCCTTATACAGTGCGAATTCTGTCTGCTGTATGCATTAAATCTGAAATAGATTCTCCTGGGCTCTTTCTTTGGCTGTAAAATGTGCATAGGGATGTAATTCTTCACTGATTTTCTTCTCCAAGGAAGAATTAAGTAATTTCAGTGCTTTTCTTCTTGCTATTTGCAGTTTAATACTTATTCTGTGCAAAATTTGCACATGATATTTTCATCCAGAAAGCTGCATTTTCTATGCAGGGACCAGCACGAGGAACAGTGAAGATTCCAGAGGTGGAACTTGAAGCCAAGTGCAAACTCTCCCTTCCAAATTCCTATTCAACCCCCAAAGTTCTGCACTAGTTGGACCAGAGTATCTCCAGAGCTTGAAAAAGTTATACTGAGGATGACAAGACCCAGAATTCCACCATCCAGTACAGTCATGGTGGATTTGGAGTCCCAAATATCAGCTGAGATCCTAGATCAGGAGACATATCACACAAACGGAACTAAAATACATTTCCTGACCAACCTCCAAGCCACCTTTTCTTTGCTGTGGACTCCTTCCACAAGACACAGCCATTTCACAGTGGAAAATGGTGTGAGCAACAGAGGAGTATCCACCCATTTCCCTATAGCTGGAAATACAGCAATGACATCAACCTCTAGGACCTCTAGAAGACCCGTACAAGATCTGGGAGATGCTTGCCCTTGTTCATGGGGTATATTTTAGTGGCCACACAGTTGGTATAAAACTCTTGACGTATTCAATGATTTTTAAAAAAGTGAGTTATGGTTACATATGTTAAGAGATTGTTGTTGTTGTTGTTGTTGTTGTATGACTTCAAGTCATTTTTGATGTATGGCAACTGTAAGGCAAACCTATCATGGGTTTTTTGGGGGGCTGAGAGTGTGTGATGCACCTAAAGTCATCCAGTGGGTTTCCATGGCTGAGCAGGGAATCGAACCCTGGTCTCCAGGATCATAGTCCAATGTTCAAACTACTACACCACTCTGACTCTCAAAAAACACTGTCATAATTTGCTAACAAGATGGCAAGCACCTTTTCCAAGTAGTGTCTGGTTCATTCGATCCAAGAAAACAGAGTAAGGATACTGCCCTTCCACTGGGCAGAATGAGATGGCCACTATGGGCAATAGATTCTGTGTCATGAAAGGTATGCTATTTTGTATGCTATTTTGATTGCTACTGATGTTATGACTTGTCTTACTGTGTTACCAGTAGATATCATTGCGTGAGTTTTCTGTTCTTCTGTATAGGTTCCTTTTTATAAATGTCATCTGCTAAATGGATTAAGTAAACAAACCTACTCCTACTGCTGCTACTACTACTACTGATTCTAATTTACTGTTTTGCTGCCAAGAGTTGGGAGAAGTGCTTGAAATGTTTTCTTCCTCTTGTGCCAAGATACCTTGGCTGCCTTTGGGTACTCTGCACCTTGACTTGGGTGCAAGTGGGATCCATTTGTCACTCTGCCTCAGGTAACAAAATGTCTTGGGTCAGCCCTGTTCATAATCCTACCACCCTCTTGTCATTTCTGCTTTGATTTTCCTAGCATCACCAGGAAGAGAGGATTTTTTGGCATGGATGCTCTATGGCAGCAAGGACTGCATAAAGCTGGTTTTTTTCCCTGGTTTATAGGGCAGATCTACTCTAGTAGCATATGTTACTAGAATGTGTGCCAGCCCCGGCATCTAATCAGTGTGAGAAAACCTGGAATCGTTTCACTGCCAACAGTTTAATAGCAGATAACAGGCATGCCTTGACATGAGAGAAGGTGGATAAAAGGTATAAACAGTTACTTGTTCCTGCAGTCTATATCTAACTTTCACAGTTCAGTTTTTTGTGAAGGAAATATAAAGTGGCCAACATCACCACTAGCTTTTCTAGAATTTGTATTGGCGTACGTAAGAGAAAAATAAAAATTAAACCTCCTTGTGTGTTCCTGGGTGATTCAATGAGATACTTTCCAATGCTGAATTGGTTAATGGAAACTAAACTATAGTCTTTGACTGAGCAACACACAACATTCCTATTTTGATTATCACGGATGTGTATATAGAATAGCAGTGGTATGCACAGGATAGGGATGAGTGAAAATTTCATTTAAGGTTGCTTTCAAAAAGAAGATATGGAATTTGTAAATATATTTTGGATGGAATGAAAGAACATAGGAGAATTAAGGGTATCATTGTGGAAAAGGGAATAAATGACAGATTTCTCCATTTAGGCTAGGGGTAGGCAAATTACAGTCCCTTGATCCCAATTTCGTTGCTTCTGAAGCCCTTCTTTAGTCCTCCAAAAGTCTTCAGTTCCCCCTACCCCAATATTTTTAAAAATGGTATGATTTTTCAAGCCATATTTGCCCCAAATCAATAAAGCAAGCACCCAAAATGCATAAAATCATGCAAAAACATACTCGTCTATCTTGCAAAGCACCCCAGAACCCCTTACTACCTCCAAACACTTCAATTTCCTTTGCAGTCCCTCCCAAAATGATGAAAGGAAGTGATGTGGTATCACTTTCTGTCACCATTTTGAGAGAGACTTTAGAGAAAACTATGGTAGCTATCTGGGATTGCTGTGAGGGGTGTGTGGCCTAAGAAGAGTCTGGAGTGGAAAAATTGGCCCTGGTGCCCATTCGATGTCTTACCCTTGATTTAGGCCCATGATTTTGAGTGGTTCACTTGTAAAGCATTGTGTATTCAATCATATTAATGCTGAATTGGAGTTTCCACCTCTTATTTTTCCCTGAGAAGTTTGAATCTTTAACAGTTAAGTGGTATATTATTATAACATACTGGGAATAGCAATACCTATTGAACTTGCAGGCATAGATGCCTGGCGAGATCAGTTTGGTTCAATTTTTGAAGAACCTGCTGCTGTTTGTAAGTTTCACTTTTTTAAAATTTAGGGGTTTTTTTAAATTGTTTCCTTACCACCACCATCATCCTCTGTAACTCTTAATGCATGCCCCAACTGCGATTAATTCTACTATTCTAATACTTCAATCACATTTACAAAAATACACATCCTCAGAGACGGGAGTCACATATGGGTGACCTATTCAAGAAGTTATCAGTCCATGAGCTACTGTGGCTAGGTTATCTCTGTCAGGAAAGGGTGTAGATAGAGGAAAAGTGGAAGCTTATCCTAGGCTACCCTTGGAAGATTTAGGCAACCACAATGCACTCTGTGTGGAGCTGCAGCTAGTGCAAATTGACTGCTCACCAGAACTACATACAGAAACTATGTAACATTGGTTTTAAAGGAATTGCACTGGCTGCCAATATGCTTCTAGTGAGAATTCCAGCTGCTTCTGCTGACATTAAAGCCCTAAATGGCTTAAGATCTACACATGGAAACAGCATCTTCCTGTCTATGGCCATGTCCACCCCAGACTGTTATAGTGCTATTATTCCACTTTCAACATCCTGTGGAATTCTTTGGTTTGTACTTTATTGAGGCCAAAGAGCTCTCTGGCTTAGAATTCTGAAGACTTCTCCTTAAACTGCAAATCCCAGGATTCTATAGGATGTTGAAAATGGAATAATGGCACTATAACAGTATAGTGCAGAAATGGCCTACATCTATGTGAGAGCCAGCATGGTGTACTTGTCTGAGCGTTGGACTATAACCCTGGAGAGCGGGGTTCAATTCTCCACTCAGCCATGGAAACCCACTGGATGACTCTCTCAGCCTCAGAAAACCCCATAATAGGTTTGTCTTAGGGTCGCCATAAGTTGGAAATGATTTGAAGACACATAACAACAATATGTATGTGTATATGTATCCGCCTAAATTTGAGATCAAGTGCAGGTGCCTTCTTCTGTGTTCTGTGTTCCGTTAGGGCAATATGCTGTGGCAGGATATGGGAAAGGGCTTTCTTAGGTGTGGCACCCTAATTAAAGAATATCCTCCCCTTAGAATCCAATTGGTGCCAATGCTGGTGTCATTCTCATGCCAAGTAAAAACATGCCTATTTGCTAAAGCCTTTGGAGCCTAATTGGCGTTACACAAATCTGAACATGCCTCTGGTTTTAAATTGTTTTTAACTTTTTTAAATGGTTTTAATCCATTTTCTTTTAACCTGGTAAAATTGCTCAAGATGCTTTAGGCACATTTTAAAATCATGTTATCACTTACGTGGCTTTGCCTGAGTTTAGATAGAGAAGGTGGGATATAAATGTTTTAATGAAAAAATAGTAAATAAGGACATGTAAAGATTTCTTCGTACTCAGGACAGAAAGAACTTGAGATTTTTGAAGAAAAAAAAATTAGGTTTCCATGAAAGTAGGGAAGCAAAACTGATTCCCTCATCTCTAGTAGCAGTGGCAGAGAAAGTATTGGACTCATTTCAGGTGACTGTGGGTTTCTCATCTATGAAGTTCAATGCATGACAATGGCCAGTCAAAATCTTTCAGCTTAACTTACCCCACAGGGTTGCTATGGGGAGAAAATTAAGAGCCAGTGAGTAGTGTAGGAGGCTAACATGCTAGGTTGGGACAATGGAGACCTAGACCATTTCCACACCACACTGTTATACTGCATTATTCCACTTTCAACATTCTGTGGAATTCTGGGGTTTGCAGTTTACTGAAGCCAAAGAGCTCTCTGGCTGAGAATTCTAAATGCCCTTCCCTAAACTACAAACCCCAGAATTCCATAGGATGTTGAAAGTGGAATAATGCACTATAACAGTGTGGTGTGGAAATGGCCCTAGATTGACATGTGCTTCAATAAGTAACTTTCTGGACTACATTTCCCAGAATCCTGTAGGAACTGGTAGCTAATTGTGCTTAAAACCCCAAATTCTGACACCAGCCAAATCTCGCATTGTATCTCCTGCAATTAATGCTCTAAGTGAATGTTGGATAACTAGGTAGAACACTGAAGTAAAAGCAAGGCTTACCCAGCAGGATCTATAGACAGATCCATCCATCATGATGACAGTTAAAATAATAGCAATTCTCCATGCATTCATCTGAAAGCACATCATCACTGATATTTATGTGCATTTCCCATTCTGGTCACTGCAAGATGTACGCCTCTGAAATATTCACTGCCATGAAGTACCATGGTGGATGAATTTAACCTCCAACCGACTGAGTTCTAAAATGGATTTTCTGGTGTCAGCTTCCCAACAGAGCTGTTTCCGATAAGTAGAAAAATGAATGCTCTATTTATTAAAATCCTTCAAAATCCTTAATAGTGGTGGGGGAGGGAGAAAGCCAAAGGAAATATTTATCTATCAATAATAACAATAAAAATGAAAACACTTGCAAACCACATTTGCAAAATCCCCATCCTTTATTGCAATAAAACTTTTCTTTTGAGCTTTGAAAATTCATTTATAAAGCAATATAAATGTATAGTCCAGTCCACCATCTTTGAGATGAATAACCGCATCATTACTTGCCTGTCAACTTTAGCTATGATTGTTAATGACATGCAAATAGTGTCCAAAAATTCAAAACAGGGAAGATTCCTTATGGAAAGAATTGTGACTATAACCAGTGAGGAATCTTTCTAATCCAACATGGAAAACAAAGAGGAGAAAGTTGCATTCCCATCCAAACCAATGGACATCATCCCACAAGGGCAAAAGGAGATGGTGTTGATAAAACACTCCTTAGGGATTCACGTTGCATTAGAGCAAGGTTCATTTTGGCATGTTCAGACCCCTTCACACATAGGGGCCTGAATCCTGATGTAAAGTTCCAGCTATAAGACAACTGTGGGGGCTGCATTAACCTCCTAGGAGACCTAAACCATGTCTAATCTCTGTGCGGTTTCCCTGAAAGGAGACTGACTTGGAAAGCAAAACAAGACAGGCAGTTTCAGGTTCCAAACTTGAAAGATTTACTAATAAATTTTACAATTACATATGCGTTGGAGAAACTAGATCCTATCTAACAAAAGGATTGGTGAAGATAGTAGCTTCACTCCAATTCACCAACTTCTTGGTGGAGAGAGCTTCCATAGCAGAGAGAAAGAACTAGAAGCAAGATTGCAAAAGAGGAGTGTATGAGAGAGATAGAGGTGTGGTCTTCTCTGGAAGGCCAATGACTGACTCCAAGGTGTATCCTGGGTCAGATGGTTTGGATATCATAGCCAAACATTTTAAATAACACAGAGCAACAGTTGAGACTTACTCTAGCTAAGCCCCATTCGTCCTAGAACAAGAAGGGGATAGAATAATAGAATTTTCCAACACACATATACACACGTATATATGCTCCCAAATCCTCTCTCCATGTTTTTGAGTTCCTAGAGAGTATTATGGGGCATTTTGAGGGGAGAAAAAAAATGACTCTTTGTGAGCATTGGGGAGGGGGTCTAAACGTAACAGAAATTCCCTCCCCAACTGCTGGGGGTCATTTGGAGTCATTTTGGAGCTATATATATATATATATATATATATATATATATATATTTTTTTACCCCAGGGAAGACCTGGGGGCCAAAAAAATAATCCTGGGACCACATTTTACCCACCTGTGCACTAAATCAACTGTTGCATGGTGAGTTAACACTCAATATAACTGCAATTACATAAGTGGAATGTCTTTACTTGGAAGTACCAATTAAGATCCAAGCCACAGGCAGTTGCTCAGAGAGTCACAAGCAGCCTCATAATTCCCAAACATATAGTGGCCAAGGAAATTATAATATTACATATAATGTACTATATTAAACAAATTATACTAGTCTGGAAGTGTGCCACCACCATCACCATCCTATCCATTTATTTAACACTTTCCATCCCACATTTCATCTTAAAAAGTCTATTGTGTTGCCTTTTTCTATATGTACACTCCGGCAAACTTGATTATTCCAATTTCTGTCCTGAATGTTGATGGATTAATTCATGTTTTCTTGTTATCCTCCATTTTTTTCCCAATAACTTTGATCAAAAATGCAATTAGTCTTTCCCAAACCCTAAGAACAGGGATTATTCGTTTTTAAAGGCCTCAAAATGAAATCTACACCAGGCCAGCTGAACGACAGAAGCTGCCACTGATTCTATTTTTACAAGAATCCATTTATAGGAACTGTTGGAAAACAGGCATATTTTTATGAAATGACATTATGAACTTCAGATTTTATTTTTGGTTTCAGCCCTCTGAAGAAGTTTCTGTGGCACAGAAGTCACACATTTTCAACCTACACTGCAGAGTTTTACAGACGAGACACGCAACGGGGCTATGACAGGGTTAGCAATTTCTTCAAAGGTTTGCTCCTTTAGAGACCTTCAACCCTCTCTCTGCCTCTCTTCCACCACAGAAAAATTGCCTTCATAGCTTTAATGGATGTTTACTGTTTCCAGTGTGGCGGCTGCCTCAGGGATTCTTCCAAGGTTATGCCAGAGCTCTTTTGTAGCATTATCTCCCAGCCTTCAGTCAAATGGATGTACTTTGGGCGATTATGTCTTGTGCACATTTAATAAGAGGACGTCTGCTCAATGTGGTGGTTGATTGCAAAAAGCAATGAGATGAGCACAGACACACACACAAAAATGTCCTTGGTTAATCAAAGGCTTGTTTTATGAAGACTCTTATATTGATCAAGTATTACAAGCAGACAGGAGCTTACGAGCAGACTGGAAAAGAAGTTTATGAAGAGGACATCTAGTTAGCTATGGATGCACATAAATCATGTCCCTTTCCTGTATGTATGTCAGCTATGGGGGCAGGTGACATCTTGTCCACCCAGACTTCTGTTGGGAGTGACAGTTTAGGGATAGGTACAGATCCTCCTGAGGCTTGAGTGAGGGGCTTAGGAGCTGGCTATACATGACCAAACTCTGCCTCCTCCCCTTCAGTTACATCTTCAATCAGGCATGTAGCTATGACAGGGAATGAGATCATTGCCCCTAATTTGGTCCCCCAAATAATCTTTTTTCTGCAGTCCTCAGATTTCTAGTGTTTTGTTGTATACCTTGAACCTACATTTCATCTAAGGTAACTCTAACATTGAGTCTTCTTCACAAGATTTATTCAGACAAAGGATTGTCATTTCCTTCCTTTAAGGCAATAGTAAGATCAACCAATAGGTTTCCATAGATGAGTGATGATTTAAACCCTAATCTTTTGGAGTTCTAATCTTGCATTCAACCCACTATATCATGTGGGCTATTGGAACTTCTGTTGATAGTTTAGGCATTCAAAGAAAATAGGCAGGCAAATTTACCAAGGAAATGTAAGCACAGCAAGCATAGGAGTTCTAGTTTTGAACTATTTTTGATGTCTTGACTTCTGTAATGCTAGAAATTTGGGACTGAAAGGAAAATTTAATTGGGGGGCAGGATTCTTATTTTGGTGGAGGATAATGCCCACATCCCAAATCCAATATGTACTTACACCCCAAATCTAATGTGCACCTGTCTTTCTCTGATACAATGTAGGATATTCTCATTATTCTGGCCACCAATTTTGACTTAAGGTCACTTGAGGTAACTTCAGAGGTCACTTGAGGTCACTTCAGATCCCAAATCCAGAATGTACTCATCTTCCCCTCATTCACTGTGGGATAATCTCATTATTCTGGCCATCAATTTGGATTTGAGGTCACATCAGATTTTTCCCTTGGGGTTCCTAGGTTACCCTAGGGTCTCAAAACCTCCTTGCTTCAGTCACTCTTGCCAGACAAGTGGAATTAAGCAGGTATTCTAGCTAGGGGAAGTGTGGGTTAGGGATAAGGAAGGAGAACAACACTGGTAAGCATCTTGGGGCATCTTCTAGGAAGGATTAATAAATACGTGCGACTCTGAGTGTGGTTGAACTTTAGTTCCCACCACTCCTAACCAATATACCTAAGTGGTGAATGATAATGGGAAGTTCATCAACATTTGCAGGACCACATGTGCTCCATCATGTTCCAGAAGATAAAAGGAAATCCTCTAAAAATTTACTTATCACTGCTCCAAGGTTTGGAAAGGTTTTTCATTTGATGTTTGCCCATTGGGTGCTCAAAATCACAAAGTGGAAGCAAATATCATGTGTCAGACAAAACCTCCACTGTCAGTATTTGACTGTCAATGAGCTAGTTAGGAAGGGCTAGGAGCGGGAAGACAATGAGGCCCTGAGTCAAAAAGTCTTGCCTAGAAATATGGCATATAAGGAAAATGAGGCAAGACCCCTTTTACTACAGATCCTTTGACATTTACGTATTGATTAAAATATTTCTGTACTGCCTTTTAGTCAACAGACCTTCACAATCAATGCACAATACAAATCAATTTCAACAGCCACCTTAAAAGCAGATCAAAAAATGGCACAAGGTTGGAGCCAATTGTCAGCTCCTCATTAACAATGGTTGATGATAGTAAGGGGAAAAGTGCCTTTCTTCCCTTCCCAAGGGGAACCAGTGAAAAGTCTAGATGAGTGCTCCCTCAAGATTCACAATTTCACAATTGGGGCCAATTGTATTTAATAAAAACGCTACAGCTCATTTAGCAACCAAAATGGTTACTCTCTTCTTTGCTGGGCTGTAAGGTCAATAAATCTATTTCAGGATGTAATATGTCAATACTATATGAGGGATGGAGAAGTTAAAGAAAATAATGTACTGTTATGACCCTTCCTTCCTTCCTCCCTTCCTTCCTTCCTTCCTCTCTCTCTCTTTTTCTAATTTTCTCTTCCTAATTGTCCATTGCTTACAGATAAGACAGGGAAATATAAAAAAGAGGGACAATATCATGAAGGGTAGATATATTGGTTTGTCACAGCAAGAAACAACAAGGAGTCTTAAATTATCTCGAAGATTTACAAAACCATGAAGGGTCTTGGGGCATCTTGAAGATTTAAAATGTATAACACTATAGCAGAATAGGAGCTACTGATTTGCTTATTTATTTATTAAATTTATATCCAATCTTTTTCTCAAGATTTGATTCAAGGCAGCTTACAACAATTTTAAAAAGATTAAGCTAAAACATTAGTTTACAAAAGTGAAAAAAGGAATTAAACATTATTTAAAAATGATTAGACACAGCTTAAAAACATATTTTAATTTCCAATAAAAGATTAAAAATACAACATATTACTTTACACACACACATAATACTGCTCCATGGTTAAAATTCAAAGGCCTGCCTGGATACAAAGCAACTTGCTGGCAGAAAGAGAGCAGGGAGGGGGTCAACCGGACCTCCCATGGAAAGACGTTCCATACCTTGGGAGCAGCCACAGAGAAGGCTCTCTTCTGAGAGCCAATACCGGGAGAAAGGCTGCCTACAAACATAATAAATTAAATAAATGAGTCTTCACCAAATGCACCTATGAAGGGTTTGGGACTGAGATAAAGTCCTCCCCTGCAAATATTTAAGCTTACACTGGATTCTGTAAGAAGACACAGTTTTTCAGATAGTCTGGACTCAATCTGTGTAGGGCTTTAAAGGTCAAAAACAGCACTTTGAGTCCTTCCTGGAAACAAACTAGTAGCCAGGAGCTCTTTCAACAGTGGAGTCACATGATCCCTATAAACCTGGCCAAGTCAACAGCCTGGCCACAGCATTTTGGACTCACTGAAGTTTCCAAAGACAGTCCTGCATACAGTGTGTTACAGTAGTCCAGACAGGTTGTAATCAAGGCATGTGTCACCATACCCAGATCTGACTTCTCCAGGAATGGGTACAGCTGATGCTCTAGAGCACAAATGCATTCCTGGCCACAGCTGAAACTTGGACATCCAGGCTCAGATCCAAGTCCAGGAGTACACCCAAGCTGCAAACCCGAGATTTCAAGGTGATTGCAAGCTCAATCAGCAGAGACCAAGTTCATGTCATCAGCCACATGATGTCTTATTTTGAATTGGGATTAATATATGATTGATACAATGATATATGATTGATATGTACAAATGAATGGCAGATAGATAGATAGATAGATAGATAGATAGATAGATAGATACATAGATAGATAGATACATAGATAGATACATAGCTGTTGGGCTATATGAACCTATTCAAGTTTTAAGATCTTCAGGTGAGGGCTGTCTTTTGGTCCATCATTTTCCCAGACATGTTTGGTAAGAATATGGCAGAGAGACTTCTTGGTGGCTGCACCCAGGTTGTAGAATATCCTCCCATGAGAAGACCAATTGTTCCCTTCTCTGGTCTCTGCTCTCTCTTCACAGGTAGGCAAAGATCTTTTTATTTAGACAGGATTTTGCTTGCTAACTGGCTGTGGCAGAGTATTTTTCTATGATGTAGTCCTTTTATCTTCTTTACTATATTTTAAATATCATTTCAACTGTTTTAAATTAGTATTTTTAACAGAATTGTGTATTTAATGGTTTTTGAAAACTTTTTTATTATGAGGTTTTGTATTTTGTATTTGTATTATGAGGTTCTGTATTGTAAGGTGCTTTGAGTCATGTCCTTGGGCAGAATAAAAAGTGAACGAATCGCTAAACAATTGCAAATAGACAGAGGGTGGGTGTGCTCTATAGAGCAGGAGAGGGGCATTAGATCATCATAATCATCATCATCTTTATGTGTATTCTGCTTTTTGCTCAACAACGGGCCTTGAAGTGCCTAATATATTAAAACAATACAATTTAAAAACATCTAAATAGTAAATATTAAAACAAAATTAAGCTATAAAAGAGGTACCTTTTATGAACATTGGGCTTGAAGGACAATGACTGAAACTGGCACGAGTTTGTGGTTACAGAGAGGGACTGCTGATCGAAAGCTCAGGTGAAAAGGGAGGCCTGGATTACTGAGAGATCCAGGAGAGAGAGCGGAAGACACTTTGCTAGCTACCCAAGACACATTCCCAATCACTGCCTCCTCAATTATGTAAAACATTTATAGAGTCTTCTTATGTTTTATGGTCCACTTCTTTGAATAACTATTCAGTTACAGCTCATGAGCGCATATTTCAGATTCACTGGCTATGACTTAACGAACGATTCATGAGCCTATTTAATCCCAGACCAGGGCTAAATGTGCTTGTATATTTTGCTGCACAGACTGTCCATGGCTCTGTGAAGCTTGAACGAATGCTGCATAATTCTGGCTTGGGTTTATATCATTTTATTATATTGTTCTAAAACGAAGCCCTGATACCCAGGTTTTCTTCTTTTCCTTCTAGTCCCTTTCTCAAAAGATCCCAATCAACATATTGCATAGGAATGATAGCTCTATTCAGCGCAACTGGCAAAGAAAAGGAAGGTTGCTTAACACAGAAATGGTCTGTCCGAAGAAGCTGGATTCAGTTACAGGCAGAGCTTAGACATGATACTTTTTAGGACTACAACTCTCAAATCCACCAGTCATCGGGGTCACATACCCAACCCCATTCCCAAATCCATGACATGCTGAACCCAGGAGAGCAACTGAATATTGGCTTAGATCAGCTCCAAGCTCCTGGTAACAGTGCAGTCAATGGACACCCATTGTTTGTTTGCTTTTTTGAACAATCTCTCTTCAATAGTCTACTTTTGTGGGGGGGGGGTGGATAAAATTAGCAATGAAGATAAATAAAACAGTGAAATATTGCAAGTTCCCCTGTTCCTTCAGCAAGTTTTGCATCTAAACATTATTCTTTCTGGGAATGAAGGAGTGCAGTTGATTAAGCAAGAGGAAAAATACAGCATCTACCAAATGTTCTGAAATGTCCCCCTCATTATAATTCACACAACACACACACACACACACACACATTTTGCCAGCTCATTAATAATCTTGCCAGAGTTCTATCAACACTTTCCCATTAGAACTGTAGCGATAGTTCTCTGGAGATTTGAGATTTAAAGATGTTTGGTTTTACCATAATCAACCCTCAGATGCATGGAGCACAGTACAGGCCAAAATTGTACCCCTGAGCCTCTTAGTCCCCAGCTCTTTCACAACACTCCTTACCGGGGAACTGATGGGAGAAGATGATGAAAGCTACTCTTAGCAAAAAAGAATGTGATGTTCCCTCATCCAGAATGCAGAATGTCTTTTTCTTTAGGTCTCAGATGTCAGAAACAAATGGCAGTACGCAAGGATTGACTTTCTAGGGAAGAACCCTTCAGAGGCTGGGAAGACTTCAGGTTCATATATATATGTTCGTCAGTTGTCGATAACCTGCAAGAAATCAACATTACAGAAATTCCATATCATATGAACTTATATGAATCAGGGCTGTCTTTTCACACATGAAGTTTCCGTTCACCAAGGCCATTTCCATACTAGATCGTTATAGCACCATTATTATACTTTCAACAACCTATGGAATCCTGGGGTTTGCAGCTTCGGGAGGGGCTGGTGGGCCCCTCCCAAAACTGCAAACCCCAGGATTCCATAGGTTGTTGAAAGTGGAATAATAGCGCTATATCAATCTGGTGCAGAAATGGCCCACGTCCTGGTTTATATGAGTGAGTGTGTGAACAACTTCCACTGGAAAACACTGGGCCTTTCTGCACTACACTGCTATAGTGCTATTATTCCACTTTCAACATCCTGTGGAATTCTGGGGTGTGTAGTTTACTGAGGCCAAAGAGCTCTCTGGCTGAGAATTCTAAATGTCCCTCCCTAAACTGCAACAAACACACACACACACCCCAGGATTCCATAGGATGTTGAAAGTGGAATAATAGCACAATGGGAATGGCCATTGTCTCAAGGTGATGTAAGGAAATACAGAAGTTGTATTGTCATTAGTACATGAAATGCAGACATTCACTGGTTCATGTTGTAAGCATACATCTGTGAACAAGTTCCCACACTCACCAGGTACAGAGCAGGTAAGCTTCATATACTTTTTCATGAAAAATGATAGGTGTATTTGATGCCTTTCATGAGGCTATATGAGCCATTGTGGTATAGTGGTTTGAATTTTGGCCTAGGGCTATGGGAGACCAGAATTAAAATCGTTGCTCAGTCATAGAAACCCATTAGTGATCTTGGATAAGTCACAGTCTCTCAGCTTTACCATTACCAGGTTGCTATAAATCAAAGTCAACTTGAAGCCATAGAACAAGAACAGTGGAAATAATGGCAGAGAGATACACGATTCCATAAGAAATCCATGGTTTCATGCTGATAATTCCATTAAAGACTTCAATTCAGACAGGCCTTCAGCACCTGATCACCTATTATCATCAGAAGTTTTGAGTTGGCCTGCTGGATTTTTAAAAATATTTTCCTGCTTACTTACTATTAGTATGATGTTTTTAATTATTTCAATTGATGTTTTAATGGTTTAATTAGTCTAACTCACATTTTAATACATATAATTCATTCTGAGTTTTATTGCAGCGTATTTTTTATTATGATTGCACAGTGTTTCATCCCAACTCTGGAGAAAACGGTAGGAAATTCATTTATTAATTAATTTATATGACTAGGGCCTGCTCCTTGACATGTTTCATTTTCTTGCTTGCTCTTTTGCCTTGATGATTTTGTTAAAAAAAAAGTTATTAGGTGTTTTGCAACAAACATGTTACGGCTATGTATCTGACTCAGTTTTCAGTTCTCCAAGCTCTTGGAGCTTGAAGTGAAACACATAAATGACCTCTTATGAGAGGCAAACTTTGTAGGGAACATCTTCAAATCCTAAATCTCTTAATATGCCTCTCAGCTCAATAGAGGAAGTAAATATTTGCATTATCACAGAAACTTTACAGAGAAAGATAATTTAGCTGACACCACATTCCCTGACAGAGGGCAAAGCTATGTGAAGAGAGACTCAATACTTGAACAGTATGAAGAAAACACAGAAAATATTTGGAAAAGGGATTATATTTTATCATGAGCTCCATGATGAAGGTCACTACCAATGAGCTACATCATGAAAAGAAAAAGAAAAAAAGAAAGAAAGAGAAAAAGAACAGACTTTCAGACTGATATCTTTCATCTTTTTTTAATAAGCTGCTTTAGACAAAGCCTATTCAGCTATGTACAAGCAGAGCCCTTTTAAAGCCATGCTGCAAAATGAGCTACAATTTGGATCCGGAGTAATAAGAAGAGATTGCCAGGTTCTTTGAGAAGAAGCACAAAACATGGAACACACTGAGGGCCGCCATATGAGCTTCCCAAAGCCACCTCTGCAGTGCTGTGTGCTTGAGATTAATGGTGAGTCTAAGAAACCAAAAAGGCAGCAACAGTAGACAACTTTCATGGGGAGCTGAGTCAATTATTCCGTTAAATAAATGGTAAGTTGCAAAGGCCCCAGATTCTTGGAAGATCTACACCGATGCCAGGGGGAGGGAAGGAATCAGAACTGCAGCCAAGAAAATAATTGCATTCTTTCAGAGGTAATTTCTCAATCAACAGAAGGTCCCTACTTTTGCTTTGTGCTCACTGGTACTTAAAAAAATGTTCTAAGTTGTGGGAAGAAATGCCTCTTTTAAGGAATATTCTGATTCTTCAGAAATCAAAGCTTAATGGTGCTTTGCTATTTCAAAGCAACAGTGGACCAAAGGGCTTCTGATCTGGAACAGACTCAGCCTTTATGAATTAAGGGCTGGCCCAAGATATTTTGCTATCTTGTGTCAAGGACAAGATGGAGCCTCCTTCTATTCCACATAGAAAATCCAGCTAGATTGGCAGTTGAATCTTGTTTTGAATACTGGAGATAGGATAAGGCCTTCTCAGATATTTAAGGACAGTTTCCTGGTTTAGGAAGTGGAGGATAAGCTTTGTAGTGCATACAGTTCTGGCCTTATAGGGAGAGTCATGGCCAAGTTCTCCTTACTGTCCCTTTCCCCAGAATGCCTTGCTTCACTCTCCTCAGTGGCAGGACCAGCTCTAGATACTAGGCTGTGGGAGATACTAGCAGGAATGGAGTGTTTGGAGAGAGGTTCAGTACACCTGCACCTCAATTGGTGGAGGGCCAGCTGTTTGCACCAAACAGTCAGCATCCCTATAGAAGGCAGGTAGCAAATGCTCTACTACGACTGGAAATAATTTACACTGCCCACTCCATTAGAGATATCCAAGCCACCTCAGAGACTCAGCCCTGTTTTTGAATCCAGAGTGCTCTTCATGCTGGTCTATGACCGTAATAAATTATTGAATTGAAAGTGCTCATCTGCATGCCCCTCTGTTGGTTTTGTTTCCCCAGGTTTTGATACCTTGGCTCTTGACCTTCAGGCCCTTTCCACAAGAGTCTTCCATCCCGGCATAGGGACGGGAGAGGAGTGGGACTGCGATGACACTTCTGCATGACATTATCATGATCCTGTCCTTCTCCTGTCGCCAGGCAGAGTGATCACAGATTAAATCATTGGTGAGTTTTCCCCATCAATGTCCCCCAATTGCACAACCATCCCACATTTACCTGGCCAACTCTTGGGAAACCTGTTTATCAACCTGAGAATGAATAATTATGAATATTCTGTCTATCTCAATTTGATGGAAGTCTGTTTGGAATGAAGTGTGCTTGGATGAAGTGTGCTTGGTTTCTCAGAATTTTTCTCCTAAAATGCTGATTCACACAGATGTCATTTGCCTGCCCATCAGGATGGTGTACTGTAAATCTCTGTGAACACATCACTTGTACTATGCCACCCTTGTGCTGAATGGCAATCTTATGCAATTAAACACATGTGACAGTGTATAACTGAATGTGTAATCTGAATGTACATTTGCAAGTGCAACAGACTGCACATCCACAACTCCATCTCCACCACGTTGAAGTGAGTTCAGACATTATATATTGAGTGAAAATATCCAACTGCCTCTGTTGGGGAACTTGTATCTGCACCTAAAGGATTCCAGCCCTCCATGGATGATTCCTGGAAATTCTCCTTTGCCTTCAATTGCTTTCGACTTAGTTCATATCACCAGCCATGCGGAATCTACTTTCTCCCATCCAATACACTAGAAAGAAGTATAGGTTTTAAATCTGGATAAGAAGTAAGCACCATATAAGCATTTGCAAGAAACAGTTACATTGAAAAGATAATCTCCATCTAATTGCTTGGCCTGATGCAGAATTCTTTGGCCAGTAGCTGCTATAGTCAGCAGCTACATGGGAACTCTTTGTTTTTTCCTTTTGGCCTCTCGGGTAAACTGTGTTGAAAGCAAGACACAGGGATTAAAGAAGGTATCATGAGACAATCTTTGGCCAGTTTGAGACCAGCTAGAAAGAAAGAGCTCAAGGGAAGTGTGACAGTCAAATGATGAGCTAGTAGGTCAAGTATGGTGCCTGTTGACAAGCCTTTCACTATGTCTGTCTGATGAGTTTCTCAAACAATGATGGATGGAGAAAGAGAGAGAGGGCCAACATGAATACATTTCATATGCTGTGGAATAAATGGCACATCTGTGACATAAGATCCCCTAAGGGATCTTTGCATTACTGGGTGTGGTAAAGGGCTTCTGGATAATCATATACCAACAGGTGCTATCACCTGTATTGAAAAACATTTTTTACCTTATTAATGAATATGCAGTTGAAGATATTTAGATTCTAGTTGTTGTTGGGTTTTTCCCCCTCCTTTTTTTACTTTGATATTACTATACACTACTTCCATGGATGGAGAAAGACTAGCTTTGATGGGCAAACCAACACAAGTTTGCATCAAACAGCTGACACATGGTCAATTCTCTGACAAAAATTCATATTAAATCTGCAGCTTGACAAAGTTTTCTTTTCATCTAGAAAAGATTATATTTTTATGAAAAGCTAGAAATTATTCAGTACAGATGTACTTACTTTATTTTTGTTTGACTTAGGGTTTTGTTTTTGTTTTGTGGGAGATCTGAGAGACAATAGTGGATCCTACAAGAAGAATAATTACATTGGCAAGGCAGAAGCTGAAAAACAACCAGTTGTACACCCACCCACAAAGAATAGCAGACAAAGAAACATTTTTTGTGAAACTTATAAAATTCACTTGATTTGCACTTTTTGTTTATAATCAAATACAGGGAACCACAGAGAAGAAAAATGGCTGGAGTTATAGTGATGTAGAAAGGAGTAGGTGGGGAAAAGCAAACTATCAGGAAGGCAGCAAACATACAAACTTGTCATTAGTGAATATAGGCGTGCAGAGGTTGCCAACCCTAAAGGCAGGGGATCTTTCTCGTATTCACTCTCGGCATGAGATTTGAAGCGTCTCCATTAACATCAGACTGAACTCGATTGGTTGCTCTCCAACTAGAGTTGAGAGAGAGATAGTAAAAGAAAAGCAACTGTATATCTGATTCATGTCTGCATGTTTTTTTGTGATTGCATTGTTCACAATTAGCTGTTCTTATCATTGTAACAGGATATATTTCTCTGAACCCAGACCATTTTTTTCTCCTACAAGGCAAGAAAATTCTTTTTAAAGACTTCTGAAGAAATAACAGAAAAGAAAACAGGAGGAAGTTCAAACCGGATAAGAGGACACTCCACTGTAGCTCTCAGATAGCAAAAATAGGTCAGTACAGTATGTTTAAAGCCAGCATGCAGTGGAGGTACAGTAAATAGACTTTCCACTGTGGGTTAGCAGCTTGTACTGCCTCTTATTATCTCCACATCCTCAAAGGTACCGAGCAACACAGCTGCCGACTTCTTCATGAAAAAAAGATCTCCAGTTCCACCTCCCAAGATACAAGCCGGTAAATATTTTAAATGGGCTATTATTAGTTTCTTAAATCTTGCCTCTCATGCTCTCCTTCACTGAGGGACCCAAGAATAAATGTCAGGAATAATTAACCGACATTTGGTGTAATTCCCCAAAGAGAATGCTTGCGGAGCTTTAAATCTCCCAGCAGGAATTCTTTTCTAGAGGTCTTTCATTATATTTTCTTTTTGTCTTTTCATGCTTTGTAACAAAATTCTGACACAAGTCTTCCTGGAGCTTCGTAGTGTTATTGCCCAAGGTGATACCAGCTGTAGAGATGTTTCAGGTTTGTGTTGTTTCATTTTCAGTTATTTTATTCCCACAAAAGGCTAGCCCAGGCCTGAACAGCTAGTTACACACCAGCTTTGCTTTGTGGCTTCTGAAATGCTTCAAAGGCTAGCCCCCCCCCTTTTCTTTTTTTAGGAGGCAATTCAAGGGTAGACATCACAGTGTAGACCAATGGCTTCCATGTCAACAATGCAATGTATCAGTTCTGGATTTCAATCGTAATTATGCCAAAATTGATTCAGCACCTTGGATAATTCCTTTAAAGTCTGGAATAGAATCCAGGCCATTTCTACACTGTTATAGTGCTATTATTCCACTTTCAACATCCTGTGGAATTCTGGGCTTTGTAGTTTATTGAGGCCAAAGAGTTCTCTTGCTCAGAATTCTAAAGGCCCCTCCCTAAACTGCAAACCCCAAGATTCCATAGGATGTTGAAAGTGGAATAATAGCACTATAACTATGTAGTGTGGAAATGACCCCAGAGAGGAATCCCAACAGCCCTAAAAGGGTGTGTCCCACAAGCCCTTCCAAATGAGTGGATTATATCAACAACAACAAGTTTATATTTCTTACCTGCCTCTCCTCAAGGTCTGAGGTAGGGACCACCTATGTTAAAATACAACTAACACTATATCATAGATAAAAATATACTAAAAACATATAAAACCATTTAAAATACAGCAGTTTAAAATTCATAATAAAAAATTAACTGGTTAGGGCTGCCGGGAGAGATAGATGTTTACTACTTTTTAAAATTCAGGGGGCATAATTTGCTGTTGAATCTCTTCCAGCACATCATTCCACGCCCTAGGGGTGGTCGATGAAAAGGTCCTCTTGGTGACCATTGCCAGCCAGTCCTGGCTGATTTAAGTAAATGGCCCCCAGAGGACCTGAGTATGCAGGGCAGATTGTATGGGAGGAGCTGATCCTGCAGTAACTTGGACCCAAACCACTTTGTACTTTGCCCAGAAATTAATTGGCAGGCAGTGGAGTGATTTTAATATCAGTGTGATATGCTCTCTCTTCGCTGTACCTGTAACCAACCTGGCTGCCATATTTTGGAGTTTCCAAACAGTACAAAAATAGCCCATTTTACAGTGCATGACAGAAGTCCAACCTTGAGGTTAGCAGTGCATGGACTACCATCTTTAGGTCTTCCAGTTATAGGAAGGGGTGAAGTTGGCTTGTCAGCCAAAGCTGATAACTGAGATGAAGACTTTTGATTGTTTCAATTAAGTTTTTAAAAACAATATTCCAAAATTTGCAAATATTGTGATTCTGGGGTCAATTATAGTTGAATATTGCAAACGCAATCACTACTGAAGTCTTGGACTGAAAACAGATACGAAGTGCTGTAGGCTATATTTCAGAAGAAGGAACTGACAAAACCACCTGAGTCCATCTTGCCTAAGAAAATCCTATGAACTTCATAGGGTCGCCATACATCAACAGGTGACTTGAAGGCACAGAAAGACAATAACACAACCAACCATCCTCAAAGTTGCAGAGCTCTATGAGATTCCCAATGGTCCTCATTCATCCATTTAAAATGATGACATTCTTCATAAATATAATGAGCCATGAGCCATTGCTGACAGAACATAATATGGATGACATCAAGCAGCCACACCAAGTCTCACCTCAGTAATCCAAACATATATGGTTAACTCAACGCAAACCACTTAAACAAAGATCCTGAAGGCTTGTGACTCATAACACAGGGATCCACAGTTTATTCTGCCAACAGAGACAGTGTTGATTTTGATGATTCTGCTAAATAGTACTTTCTGGAGACAAAAGGCTTTCTGGTTCAGTCATGGGTGGGTTTGGAGACTATCATCACCACCACTTCAAAGTAATGTATGGATTTTCCAAGACTGGCTTTCAAGAAAGTAAAGTAAACATCAAATAGAACTGATTTTGCTTGTACTGCAGGCAACTATTTAAAAAGACATTTCTGAAGAGAAAGAATGCTTCTCATTGAAAGAGAGGGAAAACATGCGAGAATCAGACTGGGATAATAAGTGACAATTTTAAGGGGGAAAATAATATAATAACTGTTTTGTAAAGCTGGCAAAAATTACACCCCTGTGAGAATCTGTTTCAAAAAGCTAATCTGACAGCACGGTGTTATCTGAGAAGAAATGGTTTTGTGAACGATTTTGCTCAGTGATTGGAATGACGTGGTCATGTTTGGACTACAGTTCCCAACATCCTTACTACTGTCTATGATAGCAAAGACTACTGAGGGTTTCAGTCTAACTACATTTTGAGGACGGCATGATTTCAGCTCCTGAGCTGATCCTTCAGTCCATGGCATTGGCAGTAAGTCTAAGAAGCCAGTGTGGTGTAGTGGTTGAGTGTTGATCTACAACTCTGGAGACGAGGGCCTTTTCCACAGAATGCCGTCCTCCCAGCATGGGGACAGGAAATGAGTGAGATTGCAATGACACTTCTGCATGATGTCATCGCAGTCCTGTCCTTCTCTGGTGTGATCATGGAGTAAATCATTGACGTATTTTTCCTGTCGATGAGCCTTGCTCATGCAATGCTCCCACACTTGCTTGCTCTGCGGAAGGATCAGAAGTGTGATGGAGGCACTTCCTGTCCCAACATAGCATGGGAAATTGCCTGGCAGTGCTGCAGGAGGTAGAGGCATGTCCATTGCACTCCCTTCCATGGGAAGCTGGTCTAATGCGGAAGAGGAACGTTCCCATCATGCTCCGTTCCTATCTTAAGTGCTACGAGATCATGACTGCAGGATAATACGATAAGGTAAGGTGCAGAAAGGCCTGGGGTTCTGTTCCCTACTCAGCCATGGAAACCCAGTGCGTGACCTTGGGAAAGTCACACTGTCTCATCCTCAGAGGAAGGTAAACCCCTTCTGAACAAATCTTGCCAAGAAAACCCCACGATAGGTTCTCCTTAGGGTCACTCTGAGTCATAAATGACCTGAAGGCACACAACAGCAATAATTAATCAGACTTAATGGGACTTACTGCTAATTAGACCATGCAGCGCAGTGGCTTTTAACTCTCTTATTCTCCTCCCTCAGCTCTAATGGTATAGAATACATTTGAAAGTAAACCTTTAGGTCTTCTTTTGAATAAAATGTCAAGGGAATTTTATGCAAGAAACCATATTTGGACAGATTTTTGAGTGAAGAATTGCTGCAGAATATTCATATCTAGCACTTGCAAAACAAAGATAAAAAGATAAATTCAAAGATAAATAGGTTTGTCCTAGACATTCAGATTTTAAAACAGGGTTGCATGCCTCAACACACTGTCTTTATATTTTTAGCAAATCTGTTTTTATCACTGCCCTTTTTAAGGTGGTAACACTGAACCACTCAAAAAAAATTAGTTGCAGGAGGAACTACAGATTCTGCCCATTCCATCAATTTGTATTTTTCTCCCCCTGTGGATATGCAATAGTCATCATCTATAATGACGCCTGTAGATGAAGTGCAAAGAGATCATTGTTTTTTGGCAGCAGCCATTTTGAATATACCCAGATTCAAAATACACCTCAGAACAAGCATCTACTCTGTTTCAGTTCTTAAATTTGTGACAGTGCCAATCCAGTAGATATAGCTGAAACAAAACATTTAGTTGTAGAGTAGGTGAAATGGCTCTTGTACTTCTCTGCTAATGCCCTTGTGAGAAATCTAGAAAAGCTGTTCTTCACAGGAAGGAGGAGTACATTTAGTATCAGGATGCTGAAGTCCCAGCTTATTGGTCCCCTCTCTCCACAGGCCTCCGAAGTGAAGAGTGGAGAACTGATAGCCTTTGGTCTGTCCCACACTCTGCTGTTAACAAAAAGGGGGCCTTCTTTGCAGCCAGTCTTTGAAGTAAGCACTGTTCGCAAACACTTACTCCCTGAGGTGTTTCAACCTTACAAAATGGATATGGGGCTCTACAGTGTATCAGTTGCAGGGCACATCAATTTGACAGTAAAGCAGTTGTCTGAACACCTCTGGTCCCCTTCCTTCTCTTTGTTTGGGCCTTTCCGCCCTACACTGTATAGTGCTATTATTCCACTTCCAACATCCTATGGTATCCCGGGATTTGCAGTTTAGGGAAGGACATTTAGAATTCTCAGCCAGGGAGCTCTTTGTCCTCAGTAAACTACAAACTCTAGAATTCCACAGGATGTTGAAAGTGGAATAATAGCACCATGACAATGTAGTGAGGAAATGGCCTTTGATAATATCTTTCCACTCTTTCCACAGATATTAATCCTCTTCTCTGTCTAAAATCTTAAAAGACTATGAACATTGATGCACTGGCTGGCAAGACAGGCATCCTGTTGATGGTTTCCAATCATTTAAGTTCCCTTACTCAGGTAATTGTACTTTTTTGACCATGGTATGACATCCATATTCATTTCTCAGTTGTGTAAGCAGAGGTCTCCAAGTGTAACTAGCCATTTCCACACTAGACTGTTATAGTGCTATTACTCCACTTTCAACATCCTCTGGAATCCTGGGGTGCAGAAATGCACTTAGTTGTGCTATGCTGATATTCAGAAGAAGAGTGGTCTTGCACAACCACCACTTAACTATGTTAAGCTGAATGTGAGTCAGCAGTGTGATGTGGCAGGCAAAAAAAGTCAAAGAGATTCTGGGCTGCATCAATAGGAATATAGAGTCTGGGTCAAGGGAAGTGATGGTACAACTTTATTCTGCTTTTGTCAGACCTCACCTGGAATACAGTGCCCAGTTCTGGGCACCACAGTTCAGGAAGGATATTGACAAGGTGGAAGGAGCCAAGAGGAGGGTGACAAAAATGGTAGAAGGCCTGGAAACCATGCCCTATGAGGAGAGGCTCTGGAAGCTAGAGATGGTTACGAGCAACATGATAGCTATGTTTAAGTATTTGAAAGGATGTTATATAGGAGATGAAGCAAGCCTGTTTTCTGTTTCTCCAGAGACAAGGACATGGAGCAGTGGCTTCAAACTTCAGGAAAAGAGATTCCATCTAAATGTTAGGCAGGACTTCCTGACAGTAAGAGCAGTTTGACAGTGGAATATGCAGCCTGGGCATGTGATGGAGTCTCTTTCTTTTGGAATTTTGATGGCCATCTTTGATGGTGCACTCCTGCATGGCAGAGGATTGGACTCAATGGCCCTTGTGGCCTTTTCCAGCTCTATGATTCTATGTGAGTGTAGATTTACACTATTCAAGCATAATGTAGAATCTCAGATTATATTCCATGTCCCAAGACTTAAACTGGCAGTGAGTATTTACTGTCCAGTGTATTTTAATGTCCTTTAATGTCTGCCATGACATAACTCAGATCCAATTATAGATGTGAATTTCATTAAGTCTAACATGTGTTGATTAGTGAATCCCCCCCCCGCCACCTTTAATGCTATGTCCTCAGAACTCTACATTCCTCATTAATTCTCTCATATGGAATAGCTGGAATTCTGTTGGTGCACTATAATGACATAGCTACACTGGAGTAGGTGGTGATACAAGGAGGAAAACAGCCACGGGTGCTGCAACCACAAAGGAAGTAAAGCATTTTAGATATTGCCTGTTTGGAGCTGGTAGATTTTGTCTGCCTTTCTTCATTGCTGCTGCTTGACTCTGGAGACCTTGCAGCTGATAGTGTAGTGCACCAAACACATTTCTGACTCCTATGTCTTCTAACCTACTTCACACCTCAGCCAAAATCAAGCTCTTGTGAAATACATTGGCTGGGATCCTGCATCATGCTCTGTTAGGTACAGCTCTGCATCTGTATCTCCATATGTAATGCTTCGTGTGCACAGCTGTGTATCTTTCTCTGTCTGGGCAGCTGCAAAGCCCCAGGGGATGCTACAGTTTCCCAGAGAGCAAAAGGAAGAGGAATGAGGTGAATAGCTGTGTGTGCTTCATCCAAAACAAAACATACGCAAGCATAGGATTGCCAGATTTCAGGGTCTGGCCCTGAGTCTCCAGGTTTCAGGAGTCATCTCCAGTTGGGAGGTGGGGGTACAAATTCTCCAGTTCTAGTGACTCAGCTCCAGGTAAGAAGGAAGGATTGTGCACAAATCTCCAGCTCTCCTAGTAGAGCAGCAACTTGGTACAATTTTCAAGGCTTCATTGAAGTGCAGCTGCAACTTGTGATAGCTCTTCAGAAGGTCTATCTATTTATGTAGTCAGCTTTCTCCTTCTCTCCCAGCCATTATGATATCAGAGCTCACCTCTGCTCTGCTCTGAATCCCTCTTCTGGCTGGAAGTGAGTAGGCTACGTTAAATATTCTGTGTACCTTTTCTCTAACTGAGAAGGAATAACCCCTCATTTCTCCTAAATCTCAAAGCAGACCCTTTAGCTAAGGCCATTTCTGCACGAGGCTAAGGAATCGCTCTGTGCCATTACTCACCAGATCTTCTGGCTCCTCGGTCTGGTCCAGGGTGAATCGGAACAGTGCGTGGTCTTAGATCCACACTGCTCTGGCTTTTAAAATGGTGGCTTCCGGTTGGTCATGGGTCCCAACTAACAGCGAAGTTCACCACGCCTAAAGCCCACCCTCCGCAGATCACAGGCTCGCATTGGTGCAAGCCTACAAATCTGCACAAGGGAGCAGGAACGCAATGGTGCATTCCAGGAAAATAAAGACCTGTTTTTTGCGGTCTTTAGAAAACACGCTGGATGACCACTTGGGGTCATTTTGGAGAGGACTGAGGTGCAGATCTCAGGTAGGTAGTCCACTCCTAGTCTGCTCCAAGGTGCAGATATCCTCCGTGGAGGACGCACTGCACTGTTTTAATTCCCCTGTGCAGAAAAGGCCTGAGATTTCTCTCTTAAATTTCAGGATAATATGTTTCCTTCCCACTCTTTCTCTCTGTATGTTCAGATTCTTTTCCTTTTACATCATCAGTTTGTACGTGGTATAGATGTATCTTCTAACTTAGATGACGAACCAAGTTCTTTCTTGATTTCTCATCCTCACAGCCTATACAGACAACTAAAACTGAAGAGATGCAATAGTTAGAATGCTTGCCTTCAGTTTTGGAGATTAAGTTTCTAGTTCCCACTGAGACAGAGAACTTCATTGGTGACCTTGTGCTGGTGTTTCTTTTCTCATTATCTCCTGCTGGACAGGATTGTTGTCTATATTACCTGATCCTACCACTCTTCTCTCACTGAGAAAAAATTAGAGCAAAGAACCAACTGTACAGGTGTGGACTGCCCTCTCTCCCAAACATAGAATTCTGTTCCCATAGAGTTCAAAATTTTTGTGGGGAACCTGTGTCTCGACAGTGGATTCACTGCTTCAGACCTTCACTCCTCCAGTGCATAAAAGAAAGTGGGGCAAGATGACAGAGGAGATTTTATTAGTGAGCTTTCCGTTAATTCGGTGAAAGATTGACTACCTGAGCAGGCCTGGGAAGGTAGAATACTAGAAACTGATTTAGAAGAATTAGTGGAAACTGGTGGGAAAAGGGTGAGAACAAAATCACCAAAGAGACAGACATTTGATGGTATGTTAAGAGTTGTGTATATCAAGAGTTGATTTGGGTCAAGGTTTGATATGTAAAGTCTGCCAGCCCTTCAACTGTCCAGATTTGGCAGCGACTGTCCTGATTATCTCCTGTCATCCCACTTTTTAAGCTGCTTTGAAAATGGCACCATTTCTCTTTCCACTTCCCACTTCATGCCTTTATCCTCAGCTTACTTCAACTGCTGTAAATGGCATTCAAAGTGCAAAAGTCATCCACACTCAATAAATTCAGCAAGGAGAGAAGATTGGGAAGATGAAATGTTGCCCTTGTCTGTAGGCTCAGGCAAAATCAAACTGCTGCAGCCACTCCTAACATGTGTGTTCTTCCTTATTAATAACTTTTGCTGTCTTGACTACACTCTGATGTTCCTTGGCCACATGCATCCTGGTTTTCATCTGTGAAATGTTGGAAAGGATACAGTTGGTATTATCCTGTACTCCACATAGGAATGTTGTGTTGTAGCTGCATTCCCTCAGGGATAATCTATTGCAGTCTACAACAATTTCCGCCTAACACTGTTATAGTGCTATTATTCCTCTTTCAACATTCAATGGAATCCTGGGGTTTGCAGTTTAGGGAGAGGCGTTTAGAATTCTCAGCCAGAGAGCTCTTTGGCCTCGGTAAAAACGACAAGCCCCTGAATTCTACAAGACGTTGAAAGTGGATTAATAGCACTATAACAGTGTAGGGAGGAAATAGCCTATATGGTCATGCTTGATGGGGATAAAGTGAACTGTAGGTGAAGGGCTGAGTCATCTTTCTCTCTCCCCCTCCTATCCCCTATTGTTTGTTCGTTTTTCCCTCTCCTTTTCAGCTTCTTTCTCTCTCCAATCCTTCTCCCTCCTCAGATTTATTTTGGCACTTTGTTGTTGTTGTGTGCCTTCAAGTCATTTCCAACTGATAGCAATCCTATCAACCTACAGCAACCCTATCACAGGATTTTCTGGCACTATACTTTGCAAAACTCCCAGCCTAGCTGGCAGATGCAGCTTGTGGGACTTGCAGTCCAAAGACAACTAATTTTTTCCCTCAAGTTTTACTCTTCCTTCCTGCTTAGTACATTAACCAGGGAGGTGAAGAATGCTGTTTACAGTGCTGTGAATTGACAACTTGCAGAAGACTTTGAAATTAGCCTAAGGGCTTCACGTGGCACAAAAACTGAAGGTTACTCACCCCTGGAGGAGTTCTTCCCTTTTGGAGAAAAGAAATACTATTGAGGCTCTGAACCCAAAGGAGCTGAAGAGGAAAACTAAGGAGCAAAAGTAATACATGCTGAAGCCATTCCTTCAGCATCTTAGTTATGTACAGATAATTTGTGCTTCTTTCCCAATTAACAAATTCTCCTCTCACATGAAGCAAGTTCTAAATTTTTAAATAGTTTTATTGGAATTCTAAAAACAGAAGGAGGGAAGATTAATTGTGTTAATAATTAGCAAATCGAATGTTAAACATCCCCCCTCCCCCTTTGCAGGACCTGTTCCAGTGTTATTTTCTCTCAGAGTTAATAAAGATTTCATTCTTAGCAAGAAAAAACAGCTTGCATATGTTCTGATCAAAATGGAGTTAGAAATAATTGGAAAGTTAGTTTTAAGTTCTGTCAGAATTGCATCTGCTACTATGATTGGTCTAGGGCCCCTTTTGCATAGTATTTGCCATGTGAAAGGGTGCCTGGAGCATCACACGATTGTGAGGAGTGATCCGCACAATGCACTCACAATCGCGCAACGCTCCAGGGCCTGGCAGGCACCGCTTGTGCACTTTTTCATTTTTGGCTTTCAGCCTAAAATGGTGCACTATCACACATTGCTCCCGGGCCCCATGCACACTTGCCATGTGTTCAGAGCCTCCGGAGCCACAGCGGTTGCGCTTCCTGCCCCAGCACAGCCTCGGGAGCAGGTAGCTCGTGCAGAGCTGAAGCAGCAGGGACGTGAGAGCCTCTCACTGGAGTCTGCTTGTGTGATCCCCACACCCCAGCACTGAAAAAAGGTAAGGTGCAGAAAGGGCCTAGGAAATGAAAATATTTGTTACACTATAAACTCAAATCCCTTCATCCTTGCATGCCATAACTGACATAAAATTGTCTGACTAGGTATGGTTGGGTATGTTTTGTCAACTTCCTTTTTTGGAAAAAAAATGGATATTACAGCAATCTGTGCTGCCTTGCCTATTTCCTCTTGGTGTCACTTTCTTTTCCAGATTTATCTGCATTTTTTAAAAGTATCTTTTAAAACGTGTTTCCATTGTGTTTTACTGAAGCACAAAAAGCCTTATTGGTGCAGCCCTTGATGACACTGTCAATGTGTTTTCCATCTGAACCTCCTTTGTGTGTGCTTGACACATCGATGCAGTGAGTATCTACTCTGGTACATTTCAGGTGGGAAAGATACTGTGTGACCCAGAGATTTCTAGGGGATCTCCTGCCAACCTCTCCTGAGCTCCTGCTGATGAAGATCTTTGGGCAAAAGGCAGCAACATAGAAATTCATCCATTCTGCATTCAGTGTTGGCTCCATCATATCCTTTCTCTATTTTAACTGAGTGCGGTTTGGATTTTCTCTGCTTTCCTCAGCCACAATAAACAGGCTTAAAACAAAAAAAAACAACAAAAAAAATGTTTTCACTTCAAGCTATGTTCTAATTCACCAAAACTGCCTATTTTAGCCATTTCAGAGAAAAGGAGGATGCTGTATCTGTCTCCTGAAGTGGAATGAAAAGATTCCTGTATTGCAACATTTGGAGAACTTCAAAATCTGAATGACAGTTGAGTTTTGATCCCCATAGAATTCTGATGAGCTGATCATGAAGTCATTCTTCATGGGAGTTAGCTAAGCTTAAATTACTTGTGCATGTTTAGTTTGATAAGACCAAATAGTCAGCTGGTCAGTTTCGCTTTCTCCTCAAATTTCCTGTGCCCTAGTCTGCTTATTTTGATGTCCTATTTTTAAAAAACTGGCAAAGTCTTACCTTTGCTAATGAACTCGGTCAACAAATGAGCCAAGGACATGTTAATGGGCCTGTAATAAAAAGACGCTGTCCACAGTAAATCAAGCAAAATACAAAATCTACAAAAAAAAGTGATGCTTTTGTTGGCCAACCAAAATGCACAAAACACATTGTGTAAGCTATTGAAGCTCCACTGGCTTCTTCACCAGTTAAAAGATAAAAAAAAATATTATACAGGAGAAGAAAAGTAATGGTGTTAGAGTTACAGGCCTATATTTTGTATTGGATGTTCTGCTTCTGGTTGGTTTGGGAAGATCACAGTGGAAGCAGAGGCCAATCTCCTCTTGGCCATGTGAGAAATGTGACAAAAGTCAGTAAAATGTAATCTCTATTAACAGCAGTAAAGTAATTCTGCTTAGGAACCAGGGTGTCTCTCTCCTTTGTGAAACCACAGGCCCATTGCTTAGGCAGAGAATATTGAATTTCTCAAGGACTTTCTGTACTGCTACATCTGGAAAAAAGCTTTTAGGTGCTGCATAGGTAAAACTCAGCCAAAAGAAAGTTTTACCTATGTTGGAGGTAGAAATCCCAAACAGTTAAGTCGCAGTCCTTAGCTCATACTCTTCACAGGTAGAACATAGCAACTATGCGAGACACTCACGTTCTTTGAAGCCTGGCCTAGAAATAAATCCTTCCTTGGAGTCTGGAAGAAATGCCATTATCTGCCAGAAAGCGTACAGAATTTTTCTCTTTCTTTCAGATATGCTTTGGAACTTTTTGTTTTTTAAAAAATAAAATTATAAAATGTGTTCATAGGCTTCTCTTTGGCACAGTGGTGGCTTTACTTTATGCATTCATCAGATAGACTGTATGTCACTGGGCCAGTATGTTTGGGTAAATCTTTTCTAAATGGGAGTTAATGGGGTGTTGTTATTTTTTTTGTTATTATTGCTGACAGCAGCAGGCTCGTGGCTTCCGTGGCAACGAGGTCTAGAAATGTGCTATGGGTTTTAGTCCAAACTTTAAACAAACTATCCAAAGTCCTGAACCATATCCCCCAAACAAGTTAAACATTTTCAATGGCTCCTTGCAAGCACAGTTTGAAGTTTGTAGTCATTGTTCCAGAGACTAGGACACGGAGCAATGACTTCAAACTACAGAAAAAGAAATTCAATTTAAACATTAGGAAGAACTTCCTGAGAGTAATAACTTTTTGACAGTAAGAGCAGTTCGACAGTGGAATGTGCTGCTTCAGAGTTTGGTGGAGTTTGGAGGTTTAAACAAAGACTGGATGGCCGTCTGTCAAGAATGCTTTGATGGTATATCCCGGCATGGAAGGGGTTGGATTCAGTGGTCCTTGTGGTCTCTTCCAACTCTATGATTCTATGACAGTAGTCAGCAATGAAAGCAGCAGTTAACGATTCTTTGTTCACCAAATGAACTCAAATAAAAGAGGTGGAGAGTTTTTATTTTATTTTTTTTCAGCACCAGGAGCAGGACCCATGCATATCTGTCTGGTGAGGGAGTTCCATATGTCTCCATTGATAAACTAGAAATGGTTAGGAAAGACTTACAGAGACCTCTTGCCTATATTCTCAGAGATGAGGAGGTTCTACACCCTATTGTTCCAGCCAGGGGTGGAACTATTGGGGTGGGGTAGGGCCAAATCTGGGCATTGCCTCCTGAATAAGAAGTCTGCCCTCAAATGAAATTTCCCTTCAGACTCCAAATTTCTATAACTGAAGTTGAGCCTTTAGAAACATGGTTTAGACATCAAAAGAAAAGGATGTGGTAGTATCATGCAAAGCCCCAATAGTAATGCTTTACAAACTTATGAAAATATTGTACACGTACAAGGAGGCTTTCTCATGCACATACCCCTTCTGTGCTGCACAACTCATGTTTGAGGCACCCATAGCTGAGTATGGAAATCCATTCTCAGCTTTGACGCATGTGCTCACACCACAGAGGTGTTCAGTTCTTCTTTACAGAAAGAGCCGTTTAGTAATCTTGGCTTTTGAAAGTAACACATTTAAAGGGATTTTGAGTGGTTGGTTTCAGTGCTGGTTTGCAGAGAAGTCATAGCACATTAGACTTCAATTAACAGTTCAAATCACTGTAGCAAAATGACTTGCACACTATACCTTTACTGTCCAGCTGCTGTTATTTAGTTTACACAACTGTTCCACATATGGAAAATATTATATTTTGAACCAATTTGCTTTTTGAGGGGAAGCTTCACAACATAATTTCTAGTTAAAATGCATTAATAGGAATACTTTTTATCACTTGACTTGAAAAGTGTTTTTCCACAGGAACCTCTTCTTCTTATCATATCCCTCCGAGTGAAAATTGCCTTCCTACACCACTGGTTCCAAATAAAGGGAAGCAGCTAACGGAAATTGCATGTGCACACATGCACACATGAGCATAGATGCACAAAAGAACAAAAAGGAAAGTTTTGCAATAGCCAGATAGAGTGCTTTGACATGAGGGAATTTCTATATCTTAGGGTGTGGATTTCTTCCCATTGTGGTGACTGAATGTAATGGTTAGGGGACAGCAGCTCTCAAATATTTCACTTCAAATATTTCACTATCGGTCACGCTTGCTGGGGCTTTGGGGAGTTGGAGTCATACACAGGCTGCAATCCAACATGTCCTCAGCATAGCTTAAATATCCCCCTGCAGAGATATGCTACCTCAGTATTATACACACCCCTGCAGAATAACAACTTTGCATAACACCTCACAATGATTGGATGGTGTTGTTCAAGGCAAAATGTGCAACTGCAATGTGCAACATTGAGGTATGCACAACTCCACTTCTATCACTTGCCAGCAGAATACAGCTGAAATTCATTATTGTGGTTACAAAACATAGAGGTATGTGTTCATAACTAATTTGATATTCACAATCCCAGTATATTCAATGGTATATGGAATATGTAGAGAACATGCAATTCCCCAAACTTGATCTATAAGCAGTAGCCTATATTAGTCATACAGGATCTATTCACCTGTCAATCAGGACAGAGATGGGTGGTGTTCCTTCTTCCTCTAACAATCTCCTGTGTGAGGAAAGATTGCTCCTGGGATCCTCCTTCTGGCTGTTATACTGGAGATCTCTGGAGGGAGGGACCAGGAATGTCATTATGCTGCATCCTGATCGACAGGAGAATAGACTAACAGCGTTTTCTGCCTGCTAATTCAGGACTGTGAGGTCTGGCAGGGAGATACTAGTTAGCTATGCAATTAAGGTAGTTATGTAGCTAAGTCACTGATCTAGAATATCAGCCTATATCTGTTGCGCTATGATGAATAATTTTCCCCACATGCATACTGTGACTTACTCATTTGTATGTCACTAACAAGATGCTAGCTGGTGTCTGGGGACAACAGTAGAAACAGAAGTAGAGATTTTGTGGGATAGAAGTACCAATTGCTTGCCTTAGCTTAAGTTCTATGTGTATTTTTTAAAAACAACACACATATTGGAAATATTTTGAGTGTGTTCTCATACATTTCAAGGAAAGCAAAAGTCTTGCTGGGTTTCTCCTTGAACTTTTCACTGCTTGGGGAGAAGCAATAGGTAATGAGATGATTTGCATGAAACAACTTCCCAGCATTCCCATGCTGTTTCATGGGTGAGCTATGCACAGAAGCTTCAAAAGCACCTGTGACTCTCTTGAACTGGCAAAAATGCATTGCAGACTTCAGTAGAGCAAACACACGGCTCAGCTGTAGCAGTGTAAATAAGCCTTTTAAAAAATGCAAAGCTTGAAAGGAAAAAACAGGAAAAGAAATAATTACTGTTCATTTTTCTTTTCCAGCTCAAGGAGTAAAATTATGTTCTACATTTATTCTTCCCCAGTGGATGAGACAGCAAAAATGTTTCTTGGGCAAATGAATAGGCACTGCACACACAGTTCGGCTTCAGAAAGAAGCCAAGTGAAGCCTTTTAAAGAGTTGGTGATCCAAATAGGCTTTGTCATGTTCTCTACAAGATTTTTCTCAAGTTCTGGGTATGGATTCTGTGAAACTACCCTACAGAATGGAACTATGGAATACCAAATGGAGAGGTGGACTTAGGTGTTTTTAGAACGGAGAGAAGCAAATTTGAGTTCCCACCGTTTAGTAATACAGTAGGCCTTTCGCATTCACAGGGGATGCATGCAGAGAACCCCTGTGAAAGTGAAATAATCATGAATAACTGCCCCCCCAGCATCCCTCCTTCCCTGCACAGATGCTGATGACAGCCATAGTCAGCAGCAGGAAAGCGAAAGGAGAGGGAGAAAAAAAATCTTTCCTCCCTCCCCCCCCACTGCTGGGGCAATCATTCCCAGAGCTGATGGTAGGAAGATGGCGAGCAGGAGGAAAAGATCTTTTCCTCCTCCCTTACCATCTCCCACCCTGCTGCTAGGGCAATGCCGCCAGAGCTGCAGGTGGGCAGATGGTGAGCCTGATTGTGCTGGCAGTGGCCGAGGGCATGCAGAATTCAGGTGATGGCCCAGTCAGCAAGTCCCTGCAGGCTGCCTCCAAAGCGCCTGCACGAGAGGCGGCAGGCATGCAGAGAATGGGCAATTGCCCACTCTGCACACCTCTGCCGGCTGCTGCCAGTGTGCCTGCACAGACAGCAGCAGTGGGCGTGCAGAAAATGGGCAATTGCCCACTCTGCATGCCTCTGCCAGCTGCTGTCAGCATACCTGCATTAGTGACAGTGGCAGCGGATGTGCAGAAAATGGGCAATCGCCTGCTCTGTACGCCCCTGCTGGCTGATGGCAGCACACCCACATGACGGCCATGCAAAGAACCAGTGATCTCCCGCTCTGCACATCCCTGCAGGCTGCTTCTGTGGCAAAAGGCCAGAGAATGGGAAGGGGAGATGGGGGGAGGCAAGCCCACCTCGCGAATAATCAAATCCATGAAAGTGAAACCCGCCAATGTGGAGGAAGAACTGTAACGGCATACCCATTTATCTTGTGGAAGGCAAAACAAGTTCCATAACTCTTTACATAATTGTCCCCCAAAGGCTACACATCATCTAAGAAGGAAGAAATTAAGGAAAGCAGAGTCACCACTAGAACTTCTGAGAAGCTTCCTTCACTGGGTTTAGCCCCTCCACAGATGTCATTGTAATCTCATAAGGTTAAGAACTTGCAGCTGAGGTGACTTCTTTTCTTTCCCCCTCCCATCCCCCTTTCTTTTTGTGCCCTGCCCGTTCAGACTGTAAATCTTAAAGCAGAAAGTGTCTTGTTTTTGTCTCTGGAGAGCTGCTCTAATAGCCTTGTCAGCTTGAAAGGGGAGTATACATGTTATAGATAGGGAGGGGGGATGGTGTGACATTAAGACCACAAGTGGCCCAAAGGGCTTTTTTTACAGTGACTCCCCAAACCCTTAGACACTCTATTACTATTTTTGGTGCTCCCTTCAATAGCACATAACATTCCAGGAAGTGTTCAGGAGTAGCAGTTAATTTTAACCCCAGAAACCCCCAGTTCTGAAAGCCTGCTCTCAGACCCAAAAGTTCCAACCAGGAGTGACTTCCAGTTGGGATTTTCAGCCAGTTTTGCAGCTGAAAATGGTGTTGTGCCACCTGCAACAGGGAAGAATATTGGTCCTCACACCCAACTTGGCCACCCAACCTTGTCATAAATAAGTAAATGAAATAAATATTTGGAACATAAACCCCCTAAAGAAGCTTAGACCAATGAAGCATAGTAGCTGATAGTCTATGCTATGAACCAAGGATGTCTCAGTTTGACATTTCAGTATTTTCACAAGCTCATTAGAATACTTTAAGCTTGGAAGAATAATTAAAAAATGTCTTCACGTAGCTCCAAAAAAAGAAAAATGTACTAGAGGAAACTTTCTGGGGTTGTCTCAGCTGAAGATGCTCTTTCACTGATCATTAAGCAGTATCCACTTTACCTGGAAGCGAGCATCAGGAAATAGAATCATAGTTAACTGGGGTCCCATAGAGCACTGGGTCTAAACCTATGCTCAGTGCAGGAATTCCAGCTAGAGCCTTCCTAGAAGGTAGCTGTCCAGCCTATGTTTGAAAATGACCAGATAATGAGACCCTACCTCCTCTTTAGGTAACTGTTCCATTGCCAAAATGCTCTAGCCACCAAGAAGTTCCTTCTAATGTTCAATCAAGATTTACCCTCTTCTAACTCAAAATCATTAGACCTGGTCCAACCCTCTGGATCAGCAGAAAACAACCTGCCTCTTTTTGTGACAGCCCTTAAGGTATTTAAAGAGTACAATCATGTTGCCCCCTGTCTTATTTTCTCCAAGCTGAACATGCCAAGATACCACAACCTTTCCTCATACATTTTGTTCTCCATACCTCTTATCATCCTTGTTGCCTCTCTCTGAACCTGCTCCAACTTGTCTATATCCTTCTAAAAATGAGGAACCCAGAACTGAATTCAGTATTCCAGATTAGGCCTGTCTAGCATAAAATAAAGTGAGACAATTACTTCCCTTGGCTTTGAGCTATGGTTATGCTAATGTGGGCCAAAATAGTATTTGCCTTCTTTACTGCAGCATCACACTACTGGATCACATTCAACTTATATTCACTAATAATCCCAAAGTCCTCTTAACGTTAAACTAAATATTCCCCATCCTACATCGGTGCATTTGTCTCTGTTGAATTTCATTCTGGTAGTTTCAGCCAATTTTCTAGTTTATCAAGATTCCTTTGAATTCTGCTCCTATCATCCAGTGTGTTAGCTCTTCCACCCAGTTTTGTATCATCTACAGACTTGATTAAAATTGTCTCTACCTCCATCATTTAAGTCATTGATAAAAATGTTAGAGAAGGATAGCTCCATGACAGAACCCTGTGGACTACTTCCCTCCAGTTTGAAGTGCAGCCATTGATGATGACTCTTTGAGCATGGTTTTCCAGCCAATTATGAATCCATCTGACAGTGTTTCCATCTATTCCACATTTAACCAGTTTTCTAATCAAAATATCACAAGGGACTTTATCAAAAATCCTGATAAGCAACATCTACAGCATTTATCTCATGGCAAGCTGATGCAGTAGTCTTTCTGTGAAGGATTTGGATCTGAGACATTTAGGGTTACAAGCACAAAGATGAAGGAGAACTTCATTTTTTGCACCCAGATGTATATATATTCCCAAAGAGCCTTGTGGCAGGTAGGAGCTTCCTGCACATGGCCAGAAAGGCAAACCAATCTGAATGCTGGTGGGTTGGTTGGAGGTAGGACTTCCCAGTGCACATGTTCAAAAAGGAAATCTTCATACCCTTTCACCAGAAGAGTGCATACGCGCTTGTTGGGTCCGATTCAGCCAATCTTCCTTTGACAGAATTGCCCATAGTCCCTCCTTCAACTTGAACTGCACATGTGGATTCTGATGTAGTCACTTCCTGCCACAGGTTGGTTACTTTCTGTTTGTTGCAACATTTGGTGTGTAGATTGAACACTGGGCTGGAAGCATGTTGAGAGGAAATTGGGACCTATGAACCTGTTTCCCAGCTTTGAGAATCCCCTTGTGAGCCTGTCATTACTGTCTTGCTTCCAGATGGCAGTGGGAATCACAGAATGGCATCCAACTATATCAATCCCTGTTTTTGTCATTTACTGCCATCATATAGATCCATGCCTTATGCTATGCAACCACTCAGACAGCCAGAATCCAATGAAATTGTGTTCAGGTCAACTCCTAGATTGTATCCTGTGTACACAAATGGTGGTCTTCTCATCCAAGCTGTTATCATCACTGCAAGGCCAGCAAATGTGGGAGAAAGTAGAATAGGCAGGTTGACCCATCTCGGCAGAGGTCTATGGGTGCTTCGATTTTGAAAGCCTGGCTTTGAAATGTTGTGTATTCAGTAATGTTTCTGCTGTGGAATGTGGGTTGCCAAATCTTCCCCCCACTCAACTGACCCCTGTCTTTAAGGACTTCACTGCACAGTATAACATGACCAGGAGTAGTTGTACCTATTGCATTTGGCTGGTTAACATCAATAAGATATCAAATTAATTCACATTTTATAAGAACTTATTAGATCTTCAAATTTCTTTATAAACTCAATGGAAAATCTTTTTGTTCATTAAAGGTAAGTGGAAGCAAAGCTGACAGATGTATCAGTTTATAATGGAGAACAAATTTTCACGACATTCATCTGAGAAAGATACTCTGATATGTATACTTTCAATACATGGAAAGGTCAAATGTCTTCTCCTTCTGTTTGGCTGCCACTGATCATGTTAGCTAAGGGATTATAGCAGTCATGGTCCAAAAAAAGTAGCTCTTCCAAGCTCTATAGATGATTAGTTATGTTTGCCTCTGAGCCAGAATATCTTCAAGCTTCCTCTCACACCAACATCAGTAGGAGATAGTCCAGAAACATGGGTGTGATGTGAAAGTATGTGAAGAATCTGCCAGAGGCTAGATGGATTTCCCTGTAGTGAGCCATATATTTAGTAAGAATGAGTATATACAAAAATATACTAGATTGAGACAGTTACATTCCAGTGGTATACCTCGCCCAGCATCCTAAGAAGGCCACCTAGTTTGTTTTGTTTTCCATGATGTCAAATGATGAGATTTACGGATTGAAAACAAAGACCATCCCAATCATACGAGTTTCTTTGAGTATAGGAAATTTACAACTTCTGGAATTGTAAAAACAAAACAATATATTTGTGAGTTTTAAGATTCAGTAAATCCAAAATGTGCGTGTGTTGGGAGTGGGGGCTAGGGAATGCAAAGCATTTTTGTTTGTTTTAGTTCTTGAATTCAATTGGTATTAATAAATGAGCGCTATACTCAACAGGAATATTGATATGAGACTTTTCTAGGCATCTGCTTCCCTGAAATTCATAAAGATGGTTTTGCATTAGGGCTGAAATTTAAATTTCCTTCAAAAGTTCAGGGTAGTATGAAGCTGTGTAGCAGTAGTAACCAAGAGTAGTTCAAGAGCCATCCCATACTCCCCTACTTCTCTGTTCCTGTGTTACCATATTCTACCACCCCTCTTACAAGTTATGCAATTTTCATAAATTGAACTTATTAACAACTGGAGAACATGATCAGGGACACACTGGCCACAGAAGGTGTTCAGAGTTACTCTGGTTGGAGACATGTTTGGGGTCATGAAAGTTCACATAGCGTTCTGCAGAAAACCTGATGCTGATGTGTCTGTGCTAATCCCTTCACCACTTTAGGCTCCTGGCATTTTGGAATACAATGAAAGACGAATGCCCAGATTGATGAGCAAACCAGAGACCATTCCTCAATTTTATCCTGTGGAGATCTTCCCTATACACTTTGCCTGACCAAACATTAAGAGATTGTCATGAGTCCCACCAATGTTTGTCACTCCAGAGCTAAGCAATCAGTCCATTCTGGGCTCCTTTGTCAGTATCGTGGGAAAGACATCACTGCTTTGTCAACCCTAGATTCAACCCCAGCCATTGGTAGTACATTGTACATTGTACATGGTGCTTCCATGCTCCCCTCAGATGCTGTCTGAGCCACTCTGCTGTGACCCCTTCTTCAGGACTGCCAACTATCAACTTCTCCACCCAATCTCTCTCTATCCAACCTTTCTTACCTCATTTTCTGAAAACTTTATATGGTTCTTAAGAGTGTCTGTTTTCACGTGTGTTTCTCAATCCAAATAAAATACTTTGTTAACGTCAACTGGAGTCCTCTCTACAGTTAGTACTAGTATACATTGGTGAAAAGATCCTGTCTTTACCCTCCTCTCACAGACCTTCTTTGAGCTATAATACCCCCAAATTCTAAGGTGACACTGGCATTGCAGGTGGATCCCAACATCCCCTACCTCTTAGGGTAACAACTGTATTAATGCTTCACTTTACAACATTGTCAGAAATGCCAAACATAATATTTCAAATTTGATATTCAGTTTTTCAGTGTGGAATCCTGAAACTTTAGCCGCTTGGGAATGTCTCAAATGAATCTCTTGTTTTCAAGACAATATGAAACGAAATGGTATGAAACATCCCCCATATACTGTCGTCAATTTCATACAGTGACACACCCAATGTGCAATTGCATATCAGGTGCCAAGTACTGGATGACATTGCATGAAAGCTGACAAACTTTGACCTCAACACAACACCCTTTCGGTGTAGCATAAATTTCTGCATGTGGACCTAAGCTATGCTAAGCCATATACACTCCCCTGACTTACTGATAAACCCTGAAGCAGCCCTATACAGCAGTTCTATACTTCACAGCAAGCAAGCAGGTTCAGAGAATCTGTACTTCTTTATTTCTTTTAGTCATTTATATCAGGGCTTTCCAAACGGTGTGTTACAACATGTTAGTGGGTTGCCTGAAGTGTTTAGGTGTGTCACCTCTACGAGATGAGAAAGACTCCCCTACCTGAGCCTCTTCCACTGCTGCTGCCGCCGCCGCAGACCAGGATCAGGGGGGCTGCCTTTCCCACTGCTGCCACCCTCACTGGGGTCTTTCCTTGGTGAAGGCATCTTTCCTTGGGGTCTTTCCTTGGCGAGGGTAATGGCAGCGAGCCAAGATCAGAAAGGGAGGCTGCCTTTCCCCCTGCCCTCACTGGGGTCTTTCCTTGGTGAAGGTGACAACAGTGAGCCATGATCAGATAGGGGGCTGCCTTTCCTGCTGTTTAACTTCTGCTTTGTTAGTAAAACTGAATTACTGTGTCATGAAATGATACATATCCAAAAAGTGTGTCACCGACATGAAAAGTTTGGAAAGCTCTGGTTTATAGTCTGCCTTCCTTCCAATAATGGGACTCAAAGCAGCTAACAACATCTTTAAAAACAATACAAATTAAATACCTTGCAAAGTATTTAATAAAAGTATAAATAAAAGAGCCATTATTACTTCCAATATGTTTCTTTCAAGGGAAGCTCAGACTTGCTTTAGAGATTGCTCATCCAACTTTATTCTGTAAATATGATGTAAGACAGCCGTGGGAGAATAGGGGTAACATAGCCAAGTCATAATGGGAGAGAGTGATCTACATCCCTTTAACACAAAATTGAAAATCACAAACTTCCCACATGCTTAAGTGTATGTGGAGTGTATATCCCATGCTGATGCTTGAAGGTGGACTATTCAAACAGTGGGTTCACAGCATATTTCAAAGCAGTAGTGAAAATACAGAGAAGCATCTGGCTATATCCCCATAGCCAGATGCAAAATGATCATCACAGTGTTAAGACCTCTGAGGGATCTCAGCAGATCTTGGTGCTGATGTCATCATTTTGCATCTGGTCATGGAAACGTAGCCAGAAATTTCTCCAAGCCTGACTGCTCACTGCGAAGCAAAGAACGTGTGGGTTGTCTTCAGGGTCTTTGCAGTAAGTTAGATGATGGGAGACTTTGGGCACTGTGGAGGAATTCCAGCTTCCACAGCACCTGAAAAAAGGCATTTAAGGGAAACTTATGTGTGCAGACACTCCTAACAGAAGTTCAGCCATTGTGACTAAATATGTTGCAGGTTAGCTTTCAGTCAATTCAAACTATTGCATGCTAAGTATCAAAGCTGTGAATAGTAAACTCTTTTGTATATCATGTATCAAATGCTGAGTCTTATCAGATGGCAAATATCAAATGTTATGCAATAGGAGGGGAACAAATAGGAAAGACTAAAGTCAGTTTTTAATACATTGTTGTTATCATTGTTGTGAGCCTTCAAGTCATTTCTGAGGCCCTTTCCGCACCTTAATTTTTTCCGGTGCTGGGGTGTGGGGATTGCGCGAGCAGCCTCCGGTGAGAGGCTCTCGCGTCCCTCCTGCTTCAGCTCCACATGAGCTGCCTGCTCGCATGAGAGCCCTGCTTCTTCCTTCCGCAGCACAGCCTGGGAGTTTCCCAGGCTGCGCTTGGCCAGGAAGTGTGACCAGCATGGTTCTGAAGGCTCCACACACCAGGTAAGTGCACGCCGGGCCTGGGAGCATTGCATGGTCGCGCACCATTTTTGTCTTCCAGCCGAAAATGAAAAGGTGCACGATCAGTGCCTGATGCCCCCTGGAGCATTGTGCGATTGTGAGTGCATCATGCAGATCGCTCCTCACAATCGGGAGATACCCCAGGCACCCTTTCACATGGCAATGCCATGCGGAAAGGGCCTGAGTTATGGTGACCCTAAGATGAAGCTATCACAGGCTTTTCTGGGGCTGAGAGTTTGTGACATGCCCAAGGTCACCCAGTGGGTTTCCATGGCCAAGCAAAGAATAGAACCCTGGTTCCCAGGGTCATAGTTCAAGACTCAAACACCTAGACCATGCTGGCTCTCTGTTATGAATATAACATATCATTTGCCAGTGTGTGGTGACTATTTGACTATTCAGGGAAGGTTTGTATCTCAACACTGATGGATGAAAATTGTAAGGAGAAAGTTTGAGAGCAAATGTGCTTTCATTCTGTAGATGCTTTGGGGTCTAGAAGCTTATTTGCTCGTGTTTACTTCTCCTGTCAGAATCTTGAGTAACAGACTCAGCTCTGCAGTGATAATCTACGATCCTGTTGGCTGTGCTGTAATTAGACAGCCCACAGGATAGACTCATAAGCTATAAACTGCCACAGCAGGCACTAGTGAGGTTCTGCACCTGTTTTTATTAAACCCGGTCTTTTAAAATAGATGAGTTATTGACCATAACACTGTAAGTCCCAGTTCCACTGCAATTACAGCTAAATAAAGGAGCTTAGAGAAGAATGTAAAATAAAAACAACAATCCTCAAATCATTAAATGAGATGACACTGTCAGCCGTTTCCTTAAATTAGGGTATGATTGAGTGAGGATCTCTTCCAAGCAAGCCAATTTTGGACTGCTTACAGAACTTAAAAGACCTACTTAAGAATTCCAAACTGAGGAAAGCAAAGAAGCATTGGCTAAAAAGTATATCCAGAAACATTCAAGCATGTTGTTGCAACCAGTGCCTAAATCATTCTGGTTAGTCCCAACTAAGGTATTCTCATTGAATTTATTTCTCTGAGTGATAAGTCAATGATTGTGTAATTCACATTGATTCACCATATCTGTGCTATTTAGACTAACAGGTGGATTTAGGGTTCAGTTAGTTGCAATAAGCATAAATTGAACTAAGCTATGGTTTATCAGAGTTTCAGTGAAAACTAAACTACAAACGCCAACAACATTTCAAAAGCACTGGACTTTTGGTCTTGGAATTTGAAAAGTGATATCTTTGAATACGTTTAACTGGCAGGAACCACTAAGATGATTAGGGACACTAGCTTTAAAGATTAAATTGATGCTCAATTTTAGGTGTTTTAATGGATTCACTGTTTATTTACTGTAGACACGACAAAGAAAATAAAGTGGGACACTTGTTCTCATTTTGATCCTAACTCCATGTTTGAAACTAGTCTTCCTTTACAGAACAATCCTTTTGAAGTGTAAAAGTAATCCCAAATCCTAAGTAAAAATGGACCACTTCAGAGAAAGGCAGTAGACATCTTAAGTAAAGGAGCTCCTTCTAAATCTCTCCAGGGCAAATCTGGTTCCGTTGGCAGCTTCAGGGGTGAGTCAGAGTTTCAAAGGCAAAATTGGATGCAGACTATGAGTCTACTCAACTTACAGCATTTATCCTCAAGCTTTCCATATAAAGACAAAGCCAGGCTTCACCCAGAGAATAACATGACCTTTTTACTTCCAAGTTTTCTGAGACTTCTCCTGTGTTTTCATTTCTTTTTTTGATTACATCTGTGGCAGTAGAAGTGGCTGAGCTATGCTTTAGCCTTTCGGGAACTGCTAGAGAGGATGGAAAGAAAAGGTGAAAATACAGTATAACTTAGTCTAATTTGTGTAAGAACCCCTTTTTAATATACACACCAGGAATCAACCTGTCATTGACACCTAGTGGAGGGTTACTTGGCTCTCCTTCTCTGAGAAGGAAGACCCTATCAGGTAAGGCATGATATTACTGAATGGGATAGACTGTGTTGAATAAGGAAGGGGAATTGTTGTTGTGGTGGTGGTTCCTTCAAGTCATTTCCAACTTACAGTGACTCTAAGGTAAACCTATCGTGAGGTTTTCTGGGGCTGAGAGTGTGTGACACATCCAAGATCACCCAGTGGGTTCCCATGGTCCAGCAGGGAATCAAACCCTAATCTCCAGGGTTGCTCAAACCACTACACCGTGCTGGCTACCTCCCCAAATTTGAAGGAAGCACCACTGATGAGAGCAGCCCTTCCATTCACAAAAAGAAAGATCCTAGGTCCAACCTAAAAAGTAGATGAAGTTGCATTACAATAAAATTCATATTTGAAAACCCGCAACAGGAATCCTTTCATACTGCACAGTTATAGGGCTGTGATTACATATTCATTACCATGTTTCCATCCTATGAAACTCTGGATATTGTAGTGTGCTGAGGCATGAAAACTCACTGGCCAAGAATTCTCAAGTTCCTTCCCTAAACTGCAAATCCCAGGATTGCACAAGATGCAGACATACAACTTATAATGGAATCATAGTGCTATAACTGCATAGTGTGAAAGAGTCCAGATTTTTTTGAGAAGAAAATAATATTTCAACACAGAAATATTAATTCCAGTACAGAAAAATGTTGTTTTCTGCATGAAGAATTTTGTAATAGGGGATTTATTCTATGTAACAATTATATGTGGGTAACTTGTTATTTCTGTGCAGGACTCAATATTTCTGTGTTTAAATTTTATTTTTTCATGTATGAAATGCTGTTTCCTGGGCAGAAAAATGCTGTTTTCCACATAAAACAACCACATGTAACTTTTGCACAGAACGAAGCCATTTCCTCACTCAGCAGCAGAGCTTGAAGTAAGTGGAGGGGGGTGGGAGGGGGCAGGGCTACGGCACAGGGAGTGGCCATGTGTGTGTTTTGTGTATGTGTGTGGTGTGTGTGTGTGGCCATGGTGCATGGGGGCATGGCTACAAGTTGGGATGCCCCAAAAACATTGCTGCTGCTGGCAAACTGCCTTCATCATCCCACCCACCCCCCCGCATTCCTACACGACTGTCCTCACTATTTTGTTATAGTTCTATTATTCCACTTTCAACATCCTATGGAATCCTGGTGTTTGCAGTTTAGGGAGCGACCTTTAGAATTCATAGCCAGAGAGCTCTTGGGCCTCCTTAAACTACAAATCCCAGGATTCCACAGGATGTTGAAAGTGGAATAATAGCACTATAACAGTGTAGTGTGGAAATGGCCTTAGTCCCAAATTGCAAATAGTCTTTGAAAACTGCATGGTTTTCAAAGACATTCCCTCAGTGGAAAGAAAATTACTGAAATTAACTTATTGCTGCTTTTGAGAAGAAACTTAGTGAAGAGTTACATCCTTAATTTGAGTCCCATTGATTCTGTGTTTCTGTTCTAAATACAGCTTAATCTGGCTCTAACCCATTGATTTAATGCATGCCAAGTTCAGAACTGTGTCTTGGGTAAGTTCTAAAAAGATGCTGGGAGAGAAGGAAATTTGTCCGAAAAGTTTGCTTAAGTTTGAGAGCTACTAGTTGGCCATCACTTTTCTGAGGCTTTAACATGATGAGCTTAGCTCATCCTATTTTAATTACAGTTCTGTTTATGATGATCCTTCTTCTCCTCTTTGACAGATTTACATCTGTCTTTGATGTTCCCAGAGAGGAAAGCTTGACCTAATTGTATGCAACCACATGTCAACAATATCAGGAGGTTGTGATTCATATTAACTTCACAGGCTACTAATAGAAATACTCAGCATGTTCTGTAATGAGTACATTTGTTTAGTTTTTTTTAAAAAAATAAATAAACAGAGGGTAAAATGTTCTCCACCCTGATCAAAATGAGTGAAAGAAAAAGATGACAAGGCTGGGTTGATGAAGGTAGATAATGCATCTAGATATCATCTCATTGTAGAACTATTTGGGTTGCACAACTCCAGTATGCCATTGGTTGACTATGTAATTGCAGTAGTGATACCTGAGGAGCAATTGCTTGTGCATCCACATAACTGGGTTTTCACTACCTGATAAGATCTCTTATGGTACACCAGAGAATGTTGTGAATGGATCTGGATCTGGAAGTATTCATTTCATGATGTCAAAATAGGAGCTACCTAGGTTATCCTAGACTGTAACTCAAGATCCTGCATTGTTCCATGACAGTATAAATATCTGCTAGTTGAGTTATGGTATGCAACCCTTTATACTAAATATTAATACAATGCAATGCATGTGAATCAATGGCCAATGCATATGGCTGACAACTCATTGTGCAGTTGGAATATGTGCATAGAGGCAATGTATATTTGCATGCTACTCTGTGGTCTTTAATGAGCTACTATGCACAATGGTTCCACATGCATAACTCTGCTTATGCCACCATCAGTTGGATGCAACCATTGCACATTGTCAAGAAAAAAAAATCACTCCACATGCATAGGATGACATATTCCTCAATATATCCCTAATAAGCCAAATGTCAGCCTAAATGGTTGGGGCTTTGAGATTTCTATCTGTTCATATAAATATGAATATATGCTACTGCAGACATTGTAGAACTGGACACTCTATTTAGCAGACTCCACCAAGCCTTGGTATTGGCCAAGACCGCAGAGTAAACTAGAAGACATCATTTTTTCAAGACCCGTAACAATATTAATTCTTCCAGTTTTAAATAACAGATCACAGCCAGGAACCTGGGCAACTCTCCTTTGAAGATATCCTCCAGTCTCTTTAAATCCAGTATGGGCAATATTATGGACTTGTTCCTAGTGGGCTTCCAGGGTTGCAGTGCTGCTGGAAAACAAGATATTACCACTTCTGCAACTATGTTTACCAGCATAATGGCTGGTAGACCAGTTACAAAAGTGATGAGGATGGTGGAAACTAGTTTTGTAGAATCAGAAGCAGGTAACACCTGGAGGGTTTCAGAAAGATAACCCTAGGAAGCTGCCCACCATTCTTTTAACACATTTTATCAGTGAGCTACAGTGACAAGAGTCCTAGGCATGGAATACCTGGGATGACAAGTTAACTGGATAGCCTTGGCCAAATTATGATCTTTAAATTAGTTACAGGGCTATCATAGAGATAAACTGGGGTTCCTTGTTTCCTTCTCTGCTCATGGAACTCAGGGTTTATTTCTCTGATGAAAGGTGGAACAAATATGTGATATATAAAGATGATATCCTGTTGATATTTTATACATGAGGAAGTTGCCTTACAGGACCTAAATACTCTACAGGCACTAGATCTGGTTTGGTCTTGGAAGCTAAGTTTGGTAAGCCATGGTTAGTAGTGGTATGGGAGACCACCAATGAATATCAGGAACTCTATGCTATATTTCAGAAGGAACTGCCAAACCACCCACGGGTATTCCTTGCTTAAGAAAACCCTATTAATTTCATGGGTTCGCCATAAGTCAACACGAGACTTGAAGGAGCATGCATACACCAAGTTGCCCTACAGAAGTGGTTGACCATTTTTGTCCAGTATGGAATACCAGCCTTCAGTTCAAGGTTGTAAATGTAGAGTTATGCATGTGATGCCACCGTGCATGTAGATGTACCTGCTCATTTGATGGGGATGAGAAGCACATGTGCATGTAAGATGCACAAATGGATACACATTCGATTACACATTCAACATCACAATCTTGCCACTGAACACAAGACTATCATAACACCATCTGCAAATATGTGTCCTTGTTGTTGTTTGCCTTCAAGTAATTTCTGACTTATGACCCCAAGGCAAGCCTGACATGAGGAGGGGTGTTTTGGTTTTTTTTTTTTTTTTGGTTTTTTTTGAAAGATTTAGCATTGCCTTCCTTTGAGGGTGAGAGAGTGTCATTTGCCCATCACCCAGTAGATTTCCATGGCTGAGTGGGGATTTGACCACTGGTCTTCAGAGCTGTAGTCCAGCATTCATGTTAGTCAGCTGCCTCTCCTGAAAATATTTATGCTATGCAAACTTGATGCAGGATTTCAACCACACTACATGAATGTGAATGTGTCACTCTTTCAGAAGAAACTCAGCATGCTTTGCCCAAACATTTATGAAGAATGCTTCTTAAGGGTCAGTCCTGCCTTTGTGGAGAATGTGGCAATCATATCTATCAAGGGATACCAAGTAAAGAGGGTGGTGGAGCAATCTGGCCATGATTTTCTCTTTCAGAATAGAGCTATATCTGCTGAATAGGAATGGGAAGAACATTTTTAAAAAAAATAAAAATGTGATTCTCAGGTGTTGAGTTACTCTGATGAAAAGAATCCTGGACTGCTAAGACTCTTCACAGTTCGGGACTTAACGCACATGGTTAGAAAACAGAAGAAGAGAAAACAGCATCTTGCATTCAAGGAAAGCAGTCCCTGAGCAAAAATACTGTGCATGAATTTTGCACAGAATACGTTTCAAACTGTGGATATTCTTGGAAAATGTCACTATTTTCAAATACATTCTCATAGTGAGGAGAAAATTGTTAAAATTATTTGTTGCTTCCTTTGAGAGGAAAACTAGCCAAGAATCACATCTCTAGTGCTACAAAGCCTGCCCTTTAACCCTAAACAAGGAAGCTAAGCTTAACTGTGTAAAGGGACCCTATCCAATGTTGCTATTCACAATCAGTTTGTTACTTCACCATTGGAGATTTAAGCTACACAACTCTGGTGTAGAATCTCATCCATTAAAGTTGGCACAGATCCACTGCCTAATAAGGCCTCCTGAATAGTTTTTTTTTTTCAGGAAAAGGAAGCAAAGTTAACAAGCACTGCTGTTTGGGGATGACAGAACTGACAACAGCTAGGACCTCAGCTGGCTTAACATTAGCATCCCCTGCAGCTGATGACAAAGCGGCATGGCATCAGGTGTCAGCATTAGATATTCATACATTGCTGAAACCAGAGGGTATTGGGTGAGCGATGGTTTCCTGGACTGAGGTGAAAAGAAAGTTACAGGAAAAATACAGTACTACTAACTCATGGCTAGAGATGGTTTGAAACTGAAGATGCCAAGCAAAGGTTTTCATCAGAGTCTGGGCAAAAAAAAATAATTTCTTAGCATTATTTGCTTGTGTAGATAAACTGGTTGTTTTGATTTTTGCATTGGGATTTTATGTTATTAAAGATAGAGACCATTATACTCAAAACTAGATGGACAGATGGGCTTAGGTTTTGGCTTGAGAGCTGGGAAAGATTTATATGCAGGGTTCTAGTTGGGACCAGCCCTACCATTAGGTAAAGTGGCAACAGATTTGTCTTTTCATGAAAGGCCAACAAATGGTTAGTTTCAATTTGTTGTTATTGTACTTTTACTGTCAGGGAGAGCAGATAAGTGCTTGTGGGATTTTCAGTGCAGAAGAAACTTGTCTGGCTTTGTATACCATGCACCTTGTCTTGCATGGGTGATGTTTGCCATTGGCTGTTCTGCCTCAGGCAACAAAGGTGTTGGGCAGGCCCTGGAAAACCAATTTCTCTCCCACATTAGCCTTTTGCTGTTTTTTCCTTTGGATGAGAAGTAAAAAGTGGCATTGGTTAGCCCGTTGTATTCCATGTTCTGTGTTGTCGTCTCATGTTTCCTTCCCAGTCCCAGTTTGTGGAAAGCGAAAGATGGTCTGGTATTATATTTTTTTTTTTAAAAAAAAAATGAAATGAAAAAGGTCCCCTATTGTTTGCCTTTCCAGTCAAAACTCTCTCACTCAAACCTTCCTGGAGCGTGAGAATAACAGGGAAAGCATGTGAGGGAAGGTGCTTTTTCAAACAGCTGGCAAGGAAACTCTTGAGCAAGTATTTGTTAGATCTGTGCCCAAAGTTATCATTTTTCTGTCTTAAGAGGGTTAAAAACAGTAAGGGGAAATTACAGTACATGGAGCCTTGAATAACATAGCTTGGAGTTCACACTTAAGACATGAGGAAAAAAAATACGTTCCAGTCACAACCTGGAAGTTAAGGTCTTACAGATACTGGGCAAAAGTAAAAGCTCATTCAAGAACAGGCACATCCATTTCCAGTTTAACCTGGTTGTATCACTTGTTTTGTTTTATAGGACAAATCAGTCCCTTTCTTGGCTCCCCCCCCACATGTGGGCATTTCTGTATGCACATTTGAAATTTGATGCATTAATTGAACACATTATGCCCCCTTGTTGACTAAAATACATTAAGCAACATTATGCATGCAATTGAAATAGATACATTTTCTGTGGCCCTTAGAGCATGACATTGTCATCCTGGCAAGGCAACGTGTTGCTCTCGGTCCATGACACGTGCCATCACACAACGTCGTCACTCACCCGCTGCTGTCATGTCCCCATCTGTTGCTGTTGTGCCCTTTTTCATTACTGGAAAAAATCCAATAATGGCTCCCTTTCCTGCAATGATCCTGTCAGCTGCAGGCATACGGTAAGGGCCGAAGTGCTTGAAAGGGACTCACCACTGATGCTGTACTGCAGAAGGAAGAAAAGTGTGCCTGATGCTACCCATCTGCTGGCAGCTGATCGGGTGCAATGGAGAGTGTTCAGGCCCCGATCCCATCCCAACAATGGCAATGCCAGGATCCTACTGGGATGGCACGGTATTGGGGCATAATTCAGTAAGGGCCTATGTGGTTTACTCCAGATCTGAACATTGACCTAAATCCAGTTCTTACTCCCCAGTGGAGGAGACTCAAAGACTCAGTTGCTGAATGGTAAGTCAACACTTCTGCAAATCCCATTGATTCAATGAGTCTGCTGTAGACGGGACTAGGAATTAGACTTAGGCCGTTATTTGGGATGCCTCTGCACCATCCATTGTTGTGAGGATTCTGGACTGCAAGTTACATCTGCCCTGCTGTGAGTCTGGGAGGTAAAGATCAATACATGCCTGTCAAACCATGGGTTGATATTGGATTTCTCACATCTTCCTAACACACATGCTAGAGATGTAAATCCTCCTTCCTGACATGCGTGAATGGTTAATTACTGGGGTTTTCTTCTCATTGTAGGAGAGAATAAATATTTTTGCTCAGTATTCTCCTCAAGTGTTCTGAAGAAATTTTGGTGTAGGGGGAGGGGGAGGAGACTTGGGAAAAAAATCTTTTCTGTACAAAAATAAAATAAAATAAAATAAATCCACACGCCACATTTCCTGCTATTTTTTCCCTGCAGAAAGATCCACCAGAACACTGCTAGGCAAAATATCATATTCAATTTTATTAAAATAAATGATTTTGATTTTTTTTAAAAAAAACAAAACACCAGTTATATTGACCTATGGTGCCTTCTCTACCACAGCAAAGGTTTCCATTAAAAAAAAAAGAATATTAAGGTCAATGCCTGCTTCTGGCATAGGTTTCATCATTCATATCATCTTGAGCACAGAACATGTAGACAGATTTTCTTTCCTCTCTTTAAAAGTACAGGCCCAACTTAAGCATTGGGCAATTGTAGGCTCCTCTTTTTCTTATATTTAACCAATGTGAAACTAGGTCTCCTTCTGGAGTGGCATAAGAACAGGATGAGAAACATATATGTGCCAGCTGATTCTTCTTGAGAGAACAAAGGCATTTCTTAGTGGGACATTTCACAGTTGGAAGCATGCAATTTTATCTCACTTTAAATAGAATTTCTTCTCCTGATTTTTAACAAGTGGTCATGGGAGATGTGAGACTTCCTTTTTCTGACACTCAAAACCAAATGCTTCTGGGCCTAATCTGACTCTCAAACAATCTGTGAGACTGAGTTCTGAGATCTTTTTTTTTTATTGTATTTTTTTAAAAAAAAAATCCCAAAGCAGCCTGGGAAAGGATACTCACACTTTTTTCCTTCCTATAATTTTCAAAGTCAGAATTGCCATCCACAAACTGCTAGTTCAGCTGTGGTGAGATGAATATGAGGAAGATATGGTGATTCTGCACCTTTTCTTCCATGGTTGAAAAAGCAGCGTGAGGAAGGCAATTCTGAGTTGGAAAAGGATCAGTAAGGAGAGGTGGGGAAAGGCTGGTGTTAAGAAAACTCATTTACTCACCATTTCGCTCAAAAGAAAAAGAAACAAGGAAACCCATTGTGGCTAGAATCTAAATAATGTAGTGCATTTTCAAGTGTGGTTTGTGAGGACGAAAAACCACAGTAAATATGCCTTCAGAAGTGATCTCTGGAAAGCACTTCCTGCCTACAGTACTGCCAGCCTGTCAGTGGTCTCACATCACCTGAGTCCATGTTTTCCAGAACTGAAAAACAAAACAAAACAAAACAAAAAAAAAACACATTTCTGGGCGATGCCAATTTCATGTACCAGATGTTTTGTAACAAGAATATCTAAGGTGCATGGTAAATCACTACAGCCTCTGTTTAAAAACCTCCAAAGGAGACTCCACCACACTCTGAGGCAGCATATTCCACTGTTGAACTACTCTTACTGTTGGGAAGTTCTTCCTAATGCTTAGATGAATCTCGTTTCCTGAAGTTTGAAGCTATTGTTCTGTGTCCTAATCTCTCGAGGAACAGAAAACAGGCTTTCTCCATCCTCCATATGACAGCCCTTCAAATATTTAAACATAGCTATCATGTTGCCTCTTAACTTTCTCTTCTTCACCTAAATTTCCCCAGATCCCTAAACCACTCCTCATAGGGTGTTAGAACTCATTCTAGTCCTAATAGTCTAATAGCCTCATAGTCTAATATAATCCTGAATTCTATGAGATACCGATACACTAACAATCAATTTTCTATAACAATGAAAAATAAGGGGCCAAGCATTTGTATTTTGACACTTCTTTTGTATTTAAGTGGAAGGGCCAAAGCTTGGTGGTCAAATAGATATGTTGAAAGGTTCTATCTCTAGTCCCTGATGTGAGGAATGACTTAGGAAACTGGGTATGTTTAGCCTGGAGAAGATTGAGAAATGACGTAATAGCTATCCTTAAATATCTGCAGGGATGTTATGTTTTCTTTTCTCCAGAAATTACATCATGAACAAATGAAATCATATTGCAAGAAAAGCGATTCCAGCTAAATGTGAGAAATAACATTAATAAAAAAAGTAAGAGCTCTTCAACAGTAGTTGGTAGGTTCTCCATCTTTGGGGATCTTTATATAGAGGTTGGAAAGGCATCTTTCAGGGGTGCTTTAGTTGTGTATCCTTTCAAGGCAGGGAAGTGGACCTGCTGACCCTTGTGGCTCCTTCTAGCTCTATGATCTCCAGACATGAATGGGAAAGTCCATGAATGGGGAAGTCCTGAAACCACGGAGAGTGAATGCTACATTTTCTAGGCAATACTGAGCTAAATGGATTTACAGTTTTACTTGTTAGAAACTTTTTACTGAGAAATAGGAAAGTGGAGTAGGCCAGATTGGGCTACTTTTCCATTTTGTCCATTATTGAGTGTGATCAGTAGCAGCTCTCAGTAGACACAAACAAAGATCTTCCCATCACTTACTACCTGCTACTTTAAAACTAGAAGCCAGGAACTGAAGCAAAGCATATGCTCAGCCACTGCATTGGAATATTCGTGGGATGGGGTGTATCCCAAGGAAGATAAGATCCCCAAAGGTTTGCTTGGCTTACAGGCTTGACTTTATTATGACTCCTGAATGGTTCCCCATCTAAAGTTTGAAGACTACAATGGGGGGTGGGAAAGAGCTTTAAAAAGAAGGTGGTGCATAAATAAAATAATGGAAGATAATAGAGCTTGGAAAGTTAGTTTTTAGGAGGAGGAATGGAAGGACATACAGAAACCATCTAATACTGGGCAAAGCTAGGATGATGCCCTTGAAAACAGAGCATTATCCTACCACTGCTCATTCAGAACATCATGATATCCACTTCTTCTGAATTCTGCTTGCGTCACAACAACATGACACAGTCAGTCTTGCTTTTGAACAACAAATATCACAGTTGAGATGTGTTTGTGCAATGACAAGAGCACAGGGAACTCTTTCTTTATGTTTTCTCCTTAGTATATGGCTGAACAGAAAATATTCTCGGGCTGGAAATAGGCAATGCTTCCATGAAGACGGAAGAAATATCTGTGGTCATATTCTATAGTGGTTTTTTTAAAGTATGCTAATGAAATCTATTTTCCAAAAATAACTTGAGGTTGGTGAACTACTTGCAAATTTGTAGCTGATATAAGTGGAAAATTCTATACGTCACTGGGATCCTGTTGCTAAACTGCGTATTTTTTTTTATTTTTTATTTTTTTGCGGTGGAATTAATTTCTTCCTATTTAAATTGCCTTACATGGCAGTTTATACTTGGCTGTAGTGTTTTCAATTGCCCAGTGCTGTTATTATTGATTTAAAAGAAAATCACTTGCAAGGGAAGGTAATTTACTTAAGTTCTTTACTCATTGAAAATTTGTTAAGGAAAAAGTTCTCCAGAATTCTGTAATTTTTATTTTATTTTATTTTATTTTATTTTGAACAAACTGTTCAGGAACCACAAGGGACAGTATGGTTGCATGCATCACAAAAATAAAATCTCCATTAGGACAGAGGGAGGAGAAAGAGGTGAGCAGGAAATACTTTGAAACGAAACGGTAGAAGCATGATTAGCCTGATCAAGATTATCAAGAGAAGTACAAGTTCAGGGGATCTTCTCTACAAGTTACACTAGTGGTTTCCAACTTTGGTCTTCCAAGTGTTTTGAACTTCAACTCTCAGAAGCACCAGGCAGCTTGGCCAACAATCAGGAATTCTGAGAGCTGAAAACCAAAATATCCGGAGAACCGGAGTTTGAGAACCGTTGAGTTATACTGTCAAGTGTGAGTGTGGTGCAATACTTAGGCTATTGTTACTAGGACAGTGGTGGGATACTTGTGGCTGCAGATCCTCATATAGTCGCTGGTCTGAGTTCAAAATCCCTTTGTAACCAGTCAGTTCAGATGACTGGCAAGTGTCATATGTCTCTATCCTGCCAGGAAGGGAGAGAAGGGTTTCTTAGAAAGGGTGGGTAGCCTTGTCAACATTTGGCTCAGATTCTACCCACCATCATTATGTGGTCCCTGACAAATTACCCTAAAATGAATACTGAAGAAAGGCAGTCCATCTTGTATTAGGACAGTCCAAGTGCAAATCATTTTTAAGCTATGAAACTCACTAGGTGATCTTTGCTATGTTCCCACCTCTCAAGCTAACTAACACCTTAATTCACAGCTTAGATAAAAATGTGGGCATGGGGAGCCATCTTCAGCTCTTTAGGGGAAAAGGTGCCCAGAAAATAAATAATAAACTCAATGATGTGGAAGGAAACTGAGAAGACAGAGGACGTAGAGGAGAAGTGAGAACTCCAGCTGAGTTTCCAATGCAACCTCCTAGAGCTGTTTAAGCATCTGCGGGGTGACTGTGTTAGTGCAGACAATTGCACTGCAATCATTGTGGAGCTGAAAGCCGAAAGGCAAAATATCTGGAGAGTGATCCCGGAATTCAGTGTTTTCCAACCAAAGATCTGAGAGCTACATTTAATAAACACTTAGTTAAAATTATAGAACTAAGTCCCCTAAAATGTTTCTCAAAAGGTAAATTTTGGGTTATTCTCTCATCCCCAGAAAAATCTTTATTCTACCAGCCACCAGCCTGTGGTATGAATCACAAAATCCTCACATCCATTTTGTCATCACCTCAGCAAGACCAATGGCGGAGCACAAAGCAAAATATGAACCAGTGAAATGTGATATTCTTCCTCTGCAACTTATCAAAACCTACCCTTACAACTATAAAATCACTTTAAAAATCACACTTACACTTTAAAAAATGCATGATTATAAGCTACAAACGTGCTGTCCTTTAGTTATATCTTCATTGCTTGGGAGGAGGAAGGGTCATTTGTAGCCAGTTAACTCCAAGTTGTGAACGGCTCAGCAAAATTAAGAGTTTTCTTAGTAAGAAGTAGCAACAAGAAACTGGATGTCCTTGAACTTTTATTTTGTTGTTCAAAATTCTCTGTCTCTTGATCTCAATGGTCCCAGTCATGAATTATCTTAACTTTTTACTCACTGGTGGCCACTCAAATGGCAACCACATGGAGACATCTTCATGTGGCATACTCTGTGTAAAACAGATCCCCACATGGTTTGTGCAACTTGGTTTTGCCTCCTTTGCTCCTCGTTTCCCAATACTCCAGTCAGTTTGGAAAAGCTGACATTTCCCTTTGCTTAGTGGATACACGTTTCTTAAACAACTGTACCAAACTAGAACCAGATGAGGCTTGCAAAATGTGTCAGAGATTGTTCCATTCTCTCAGGTTTTTTTTTCTCCTTTGGATTTGATCTCCTACTGTGCCAAAGCTTTACAATTTGTGACCTTTCTGTTTGGGTCTTATAGAAACTGCAGTGGGGATCAGTAAACCCACTGGCTTGCTATTATTGTCCTTGCAACTGATCTTCTGTACTTGGAAACACTTTCCTTAGATGTTCCAGTTTCTTTCATGGTTTTCTTATTTTGGGATAATTAATGACATATGGATGAGGAAAAAAAAGTTCCCTTGAAACAGACTTGATTCCAAGTTTCTCATATTGCCTTTCGAGTCTTCTCAAGTGCTGACACTTCAATTTTATTTTCAATGAGGGCCACCTGCTGTCATATGTACATCTGTACCATTTGGGATGTGTGAAAAATTCATTCCATTGAACATCCAGCATTTTCCAAGTCAACACCCGATACTGTAGTAAGGATGCATGAGAAATTCACCCTGTCAAAGGTTTATTTCCTCCTTCCAGATTCACCATATCTGCATCTTCTCGACTGAACATAGAAGTAGATGCAATCTGGCTTCAAAAGTCCACACATTTCCAGGTGTGTGATGCATTCCATCAAATAAAGAAAATCTGTTAGAAATATAGATGCCTGTGAAATATTCCACAGACCTCCTCCTGCATACATTTCTAAAATGCGTGCTACAACACTTTGGCCAAACTAGCCATATATCCATGAATGCATCTGTTGGAAAAAATATATTATAGAAGGTGTGAGGTTTTAGGTTTTGATACCAGCTGAGAAAATAAATTTTTGTCTTCTTCCTTTGCTTGATATTTGCATCCTAGACATGTGAATAAGCAACAGTTTATCTGGGATTAGTGTGATATAGTAGACATAGAGTCACCACCATGTTGGATTATCTGAGAAACTTTGAATGAATAGTTGCAAGATTTTTGAAAATCTTGTTTGGTCATATCATGTAAATTGAGCAAAAGATCAGAAGCTTTCTTTTACCTGATCAATGGTTAAATGCAAGCTCTGTCCAGATACAGTTTTATGTTTGTTCAGTAGCATCTGTGGAATATGTTAACAATTCCAACACATCTGAGTTCATGGGCTGACTGTGCATGTGTTCACGCATGCATACACATACATGCATCACACACACACACACACACTTGTTGTGATCTCATTTATAGGAATTGAGATCAGGGAAACAATAAAGACAAAATGAATGATTTTGATACTTTTTTAATCCTAATGGATCGTATTTGATCCCTAGGGGAGTCTCAGCTCCCGATAAAACACTATGGCTGCAGTCCAGCATCTCCTTGACATAGCATTGTGGAGATATGCTATGCCAGCATTATGCAACCTCCTTACTGAATAGTGGCCACGCACAATGTTACTGTTTGCACAATTTTTTCTATTGTTGCCAGTGGAACAGTCCACTGCAGAATGGCAAATTAGTGGACTCACATGCACAGCACAACTTATTTATGAGTATGTAACTCATCTGGATCCCAGCCCTAGGTACCCTCTTTTACCCTTTCTCCCAGCAGGTGGGCAGCCAAAATGATGGAAAGCTCTGTTGTCATTCAGGATGGCCCACCATGGATTGACATATGCAGTATCCTACAGCTGCTGGAGTTGATTCCCAGGGATGTAGTGTATTATTCTGTGTATCATTATGGATATTCATTGGGACAACTTAAAACACACAGTCAGAAGCACAGTCCCTGCTATTTTCGCATGCCTCTGAGAAAAAATCAAAAGAAAACTCCTCATGCCCATTTCTCTGTACCCAGACAATACCCCCACCCAAAAATGGTTTATTTCTTCTCTTCAATGTTCACTTAAAGAATGTCTTTAACAAAATAAACAAAATTTCTACTGTGCACTAACTTTGTCTATTTTTGTCTATTTTTTTCCCAGGCCATTCTGTTTGAAATGAAAATGATTTGTTTAGAAAATGCAATAGAGCTTTAAAAAAAAACACTCTAAAATGTATGCATCTGTTCTATGAAGTGAAATTTTCACAATAACCTGTGTTCATGTAAAGAATGTATATACTTCCATGCATTTTTAACATCTCTGTGGTTTGGGATATTTAAGTAACCCTGTGGGAGAGGTCATGGAAGTCCAAGAGACTAATCCACCAGCTCTCCCTCAGACCAGTTGGGAAAGCTTCTTGATGCATTTCCCCTATTAAATTTGATAACCACATGGGCTTACATGTTTTCCCACTCAGCCATAACCAGATGATCTACAGATGAGAAATCCAGGTCTGTGAGTCCCCCCCGCTCCTTTCAGTGTCATTGGTTACCAGAGCTTTTTGGAGTGAAAATGTAGAGCAATCCCTGAAGGCTCTTACACTACAGTCATAACACGATTCCTAGGAGACTACTTGCAATTTTCAATTTTCATACAGGAAACGTAAAAAGGATTTCAGTCCCAATTTCTGTGAGTTTATGTGGCAGTGTTGTGCGAAAACCTAAAACGATGGAGAATGTAAGTGATATCAGTATTGTTGAGAACTCAGTTATGCCTAACCTCTGAAAAATCTTACTCATATTGAAAGTACATAGGAAAAAGTGGATGTAACATATACACCCCTCCAGAATAAAGATGTAAAAAATCTGTCAGTTTCATTTTCATTGTGTTTCTTTTCCTGCCCAATTTCCATATCTGATTACATGAAGTTTTTTTGTTTGTTTTTTCCCTTCCTCTCTGAATCAAAACTGGTACTTGTTTCAGTACACATACCTTTTTATCGATAACATACCTATCTTTTAATCCATTTTCCCATTGATTGAAGCATGTTTGCATGAGTTTTCCAAATGCATGGATTTCTAATTGTGTGTCTTCGTTTTTGCAAGATTGGTAAAATAAAATTGGTTTCTCTTCAGTGATGGTAAATGGGGGAAAGCATGCACTATAGTTGTCTTGCAGATCATGAATTAGATAAATTTAGGTAGATCCATTTTTTAAAAAGGCTTTTTTATTCTCAGTTTCAGAAATATAGTTTGAGATCATGCATTGCACTGCTGGGCTGTAAATTTCTGCCAGATGTGGTTTACATTTCATCCCCCTCCCTATGTGCTATATACTCCAGTCCCCACATTGATAATCCAGTGTTAAAATTTAGGCTATTTTGTAAATTCATCAATTAAATACATTGCAACAGACTCTGTGTGGGTGAAGAAAAAGGGAGAGAAAAAGAGAGAGCAAATCCATGATATGTCAACAAAGACATTCAAGGGGAATTGGGATAGTGTACAGCTAGAATCTTGGTGTTGCTTCCAGTGATGTAGACTTGAGTTGATTGACTCGTACTCAAGTCAGGCTTAAGTCACTACAGTGACTTGACTCGGACTCAACCCAACAATAAATGATGAACTGACTTGACTTGGCTCCAGACTTGTATATTTTTAGTGAATGACTTGCTGCCCTTGGTTCAGTAAGGTAACACAATCGTCAAGAAATCTTACCACTTTGAACAATGCTTCCATCTCTTTTTGCCTGCTGGTCACATGACAATCTATCTGAAGCAAAGTGTGGGCACATTTCTCAGAGGAGAACAGCAAATGGGTTAGTCAATGGGCTTGAGACGAGCTGGAGGTCTGCTCAGCAGCCTGTCCCTGCTGCATATCGGAGGAGCCTTCTAAAACTTTTCCTAAGAGCAGAATACAAGACTTGCCCCCAGAATGGAGGGTGTATTTCTCAGAGTGGAACAGCAAATCTGTTTGGCAACAGGTTTGAGGAGGAAGGGTCCTTCCTTCTAAAGCTTTTGAAGCTTCGGTAATGAGGAGTAAGAAGGATCCTATTCGCCACTTCCAAAGCTGCAGATGGCAAACTCGCAACTATGGAGGGCCAACTCTGCTTTAATTGTTAAAACTGACTTTATTCAACTCTGTTCAGAAATTCTGGAATATAGGTTGATGTATAAAGTTGGCTCCCAGACTTGAGACTTGACTTGAGACTTTGAGTAAAAGACTTAAATACATCACTGAGTGCTTCACTGTCCAGCTATTCTGTAAAAGAAGGAAAATGAATTCCTCCCCACTGTCATCCAATAAGCTTGGGCAGGCATAACTGACTCAGGTAATTCTGCTGGTCTTATTGAGACGGTCACTTCTGTACACAGTTATAGGGAGCAGGGGATAGTAGATGTGTTCCAATCCTGCCTCTTCCACTCCCAACCTCCCAGTATTGTCAAAGTGTAAAAATAAACAGGATGTCAATATAGTTACAGAGCTCCATGTTCAAGTCAATGTGATTACAGAGCTCCATGACAACAGAAGTTCTACTTAATCTGGTTCTCCCTTTGTGTGCATTTCAACGATGGAAAAAATATTTCAAAATATTTGAAAAAATGGTTACAAAATGAGTTTTTTGAGTGTCAAGAAACTGTGAAGAAAAGTATCCTGGGCTGATGGGAATCTTTGCAGTTCAGGACTTATTCTGCACAAAATTCACACATGATGTTTTGGGCAGCATTTTCTGCTTGGAAAATAACATTTCAATGTAAAAATATTAATTCTTGCACATAAAATGTTGTTTTTTGTGCAGAAAAAAAAGCTGTAATTGGGGATTTGTTCTGCATACATTGTACACATGACTGATTTACACAGAAAACAGCATTTTCTGTACAACAATTAATGTTTCTGCACTGAAATACTATTTTCCATGCACAAAATGCTGTTTCCTATGTAGGAAATGTTGTTTTCTGCACAAAACAACCACATGCAAATTTTGCACAGGATAAGTCCCACTGCAAATAGCCTTGGAAAACATCATGACTTTCAAAGACTTTCTTGCAGTGGGCAGAAATTTGCTGAAATCATTCACTGCTCCCTTTAAGAATAGCTTCAGTGATGAATTACATCTCTACTGGAGTTCTACAACTGTGTTCAGCCAAACACTGTTACAGCTCCTTTTCAGACCTACTCTACTAACACAAGAAAGCCAGAAATGAAAGATCGGGGCTAGCACACATGGCTCTCAGCAATATGTACTTGAGTAGAAAACACTTGAATCAGGATGTTATCTCTTTGCTATCTGGTTATTTCATGGCATGTGTAATAGCTGGAATCCTGTGGTATCACATAAATGTCTATGTTCCCTTACACATGTGGTTGTACTTTCTTGGCTGTTGCAAACAGATGTATTCAGTTCCTGGCCACATGAGCAGAGTTCCACATGTATAATAATTTCACTTGTATCTAAATTGTATTATTAGTCCTAGTGAGAGGAAAGCCATTGAATCCAAGAGGTTTACCTTTGTGTTGACTCACCCTTGCCCCAGAGATTTGATGGCTCTTCTGTAGTTGGGATTAGTCAAAAGGATTTCGGTGATGTAGTTGTGTGTTCTTGGATGGTGTGTATGAGCTCCTTCAAAGTTCCATTGTATTCACTGAGATAGCAGAAACATCCATTTGACATTCCCTGCTGCACAATGGGACAATAAGCAAACATTTTGGCAGATAACATGACTGGTTGCACATTGGTATTTATGAGAAGGATGGTGTTGAGTAACAAACGCGTAACTTAAAAGGGAAATAGATTCATACTATGTAAGCATAATACTTATCTGGACCTGTGTGGTAATAGTCATTGCCGGGGAGGGCAAAAATTTGATGGTCTCCATGGAAGAGACCAGGGTGTGATTGGTGTGTGGTGCCAGATCACAAAATGAGACAGGGTGCGCTTGTGATATTTGAAGCTAGCCCACTGTCATGCTCTGCTTTCAGAACATGGACTCTGACTCAAGAGTCTGAAACAAGGAACATGCCAGAGGCTGAAACTGGGAGCATGTCAGGACCTGCTGTACAGAAAGAGGTTACAGTGCCACAAACAGAACAGGGGGCAGTGCCAGCTCCAGCAGAAAGTTCTGCCTCTTCAGACATAGAGGAACACTTACCTGTACCAATCTTTGCAGAGTGCAGACAGCAAAGAGAAAGCCAGCATCACTGTCTCAGAATTTATAACCAGCAACAATTAATCAAGCCACAGGTACACTAGGCTTCAGACCTATATAGCTGTTGCCCTTCCCCTCCGGTTGTCAGAGCTTATTTGACCTTCCACCCTTCCAGATACCTTGCTGAATACTCTGACTGACCTTGGACACTCTCGTGTCTTGGAAGCCTGTTGGACTTTATTTACGACCCTGTGCTTACTGCCTGGAAGTAAGTAACAAGCTGGGAGCAATTCAGTTTTTTTTATTTGAATTATTAGCTGTGCCAGGACTGAGATAGGACACCCACCCCTGCTCATGTCTACTTGGCTTGGAAGATCAACCCACTCTCCTGCCCTTATTGCAGTATGAGTTCATCTGGTCACTTTGGAGCCAGATAGGAATCCTCCCCTTTGCACTTTTCTCCCCCTATCCCATACTGCAGTTGATGGCACTGGGACAATTGGCTTGGGATGGCGATTAAAAAGATTTTCCTTTGGCAGGTAGCAGGGGAGATTAAGACTTTGGTGTTCACCCTTTGGCACCCCTTTGGTGTAAAATACAACTCTGGAACTCCCTATTTAGGTCTTTGTGTCCCAGAAGGTCACAGAAGGAGGCTACCCTTGAGGTCCATCTGGGATTAGGGCTCTCCCTTGTAGGGCCCTGCAGCTTGAGTGGGAGACCCCCAAGTTACCTTGTGGTTATTGCAGATTCGGGAGCAACCAAAGCAATTTGGATGGCCTTGGGGCTGAGGTGTTTTGCCCAAGGGAAAGTTGATGGGATTATCATGTGGTGACATCTGGCTTCAGTTGGAACCACATGAGGTTGCTCCCCTTTAGTTGCTCCTTTACAGGCCGACACAATTTTAAATTTTAAATCGGTCAGATTAAATAAAATGGCCCTCCTTACCCAATGTATGTGTCTGGTTTCTTTATTTCATGGTTGATCATCAATGCAGTGTCTTCGCCTTTGTGTTGGTTGGTCTGTTTGTTTCAGTTGCAAACATCTTCAGACCCAAGTATGGGATGGGTTAGAAATCAAAACTAACAAGGGAAGGACTTAATCAGTTGAAAAGATCTCTTTCCAAGCACCATATCTCACATCTGTCATGGCCTAAGCTTCTAAAACAGTCCTGTCAAGAGAAAGCAGTCTGTAAACCTGTTCTTCTTAAAGATTAGCTTTGCTTGCCAATGTTCTGAGGCAGAGGGGAATCCTTCATTTATTAACTTGGCTGAAATCCAGAGCTCTTTGAATTTGGTCCTTGTTAAAGACTGGATTGAGTTTCTTGTTGGGTTTTCCTTACCAAAATCTGGAACTGATTCATACCCTTTTAAAACAAAGAACAAAAATACGGCACCCACATGTGTCTTATGACCTATCTCTTCACAGTTTCCTTTTCTTTCACTCAGCCATTCCTTAGAATGATTCACCACATGACCAGCAATTCCAGCTTACCTCATCTTTAGCCTCTCTAGCTGGCTGCGCTTTGTCCTTGTTGTTCCCTTGATAAAAGGAATTTGCACTTTATTGCTGTATGGGAACATTTTGTTATACTTCCCTTTTTTCACGGGGATTCCGCAGAGCTGCCTGGCTCTTCAAGGCTGCAAAAATAAACACAGTGAGGGCTTTTCCTTTTGTGAGGAGACCACATGTCATTGCTTGCACAGTTTCTTCCAGGAACGCCTTGTCCATCAGCCACCACATACACACTGTATGATACAGTTTTTTTCCAGTGGCAAACAAAAGAAAAACAGTTCTTGTGGAGGAAGAAATATGGCACAGTCAAGACACCTCATCCAGAAGGGCAATGCTACACCCATGTTGGCTAGTTCTCAGCCAAATCAGTGCTGTCTAAACAAAACATTGTCGTCCATAAGACTTACCCTCCAACATTTCACAGAGGAAAACTGGGACACATGTGGGCAACCAACATGGGAATGTGGTCAAAATAGGGGGAAAAAATAACAACAAAGAACACATAAGCTAAGATTGGCTGTGGTAGTTTGCTTTTATGTGAGTCTATGGGGAAGGGCAAGTTTTTGCCCTCTCCTATCCCTCCATTGAGTCCAGTGCAAACTGCATTTGCACCTGAGCTGAGTTTACAGAAAGTGAAGTAAGTCAAGGTCAAAAGGGGAAATTGGGAGGAGGAGAGAAATTGAGGGTCTTTCTGCACTATACTGTTATAGTACTATTATTCCACTTTCAACATCCTGTGGAATTCTGGGGTTTGAATTTTCCTGAGGCCAAGGAAATCTCTGGTAGAGGATTTTAAATTCCCCTCTCTAAACCACAAATCCCAGGATTCCATAGGATATTAAAAGTGGAATAATAGCATTATAACAGTGTAGTGCAGAAAGACCCTATGACATTTAGCTGAAAAAGCAGGACAGCAGAGGATTAAACAGGGCTGTTCCTACCAAATGGGGACAGTTGGGGAGTATCGGATGGGGGACCCACCTGATATTTTAGGCAAGGCACCTGAGTGAGGCAGAGTGCTCAGGAAACACACTGAGCAGCTTTTCTCATTGCAGTAATTAATGCAGATGTGGCCTTTAACTCAGTTTGTTTGTGGGATACTGTTCCTTCATTCTGGGCTGAGACAACAACAGACCACCTGCTCATTAGAAAAATGGAAATGAAACACGGGAAACAGAATCATGCTTTGTTAATTTCACCTTTTGTATACTTGTGACTCACTGAAAACAAAATAAAAAAAAGGACCTGTCTGTCTCTGAAATCTGTAGGGTGTGGTTGTTTTCATCTGCTTTTGAAAAAGATGTGCTTTTGTCAAAAGCATAATGGGAACTGGGAAGCAAATTGGCTGCCATAAAATAGCATGCTGCATAACTTGTAGCAGCGACAGCATTTGTTGTAAACTTGGTTGCTGCTTGCCAAGTTAAATTTTAGTTCAGTAGCAGTGAGAGCTAGCATGGTATAGTGGTTTGAATGTTGGACCACAGTCCTGGAGACAGGATTCAATTCCCTGTTCAGCCATGGAAAACCATTGGGTGACCTTGAGTACATCACATGCAGCCCCAGAAAACCCTGTGATAGATTCACCTTAAGGTTGCTCTAAGTTGAAAATGACATGAAGAAAAACAGCAATAACATGAGTTAAGAGAGCAAGTGTAATATATAGGTTTGAGCACTGGACTACAACCATTAACCACTTGACTATGGAAACCCACAGGGTGACCTTGGGCATGACACATACTCTCAGTCCTCTCTCAAAAACCGATGATAAGTTTACTTTAGGTTTGCCATAAGTTGGACATGACTTGAACGCACACAACAACAAAGCAGTTAGGTCATTGCCAAACTGTTTAGGTGAAAAAAAAGAGAGAGAGAGAGAGAGAGAGAAAGTTGCAGATCCACACTGAGAAGACAAGGCATGGATCTGGAATCCTATTGGTATTTTAGACAAATAAAGTTTTCCTACATATACAATATTTCCTCTTTGGGCTATTGTGTAACATGCACTTGATTAACTGGGATTGCAGAGAGAGCTATGCTGCATACCTTGTTGCACAACACAACAATAAGCAAACAAATTGGTAGGTACACAACTGGTTACACAATATTGATATTCAACAGAGGAGTTGTGTAGTGAAACTACCACTTAAATACCTGAATATGTATTTGTACTGTACAAGCACAATGGAGGTTCTTGACAGGGGTATTAGATTAGATTGGAAAGTTAAAGCTAGAACTGTGAAAGATTGTTTGCAAGACAGTTATCTTTTCATAGAAAAGAATGTGTATTGATTTTTCACTAAGAAAAAGACAAAGAGTATTATGGTTTAAGAGTGGTGATGAACTTTAGGGCCGCATATCAGTCTAGGGATGTGTAAAGTCATCAGTTTTATTCACGTTGAGTGTTCTTGCACTGTTATTCTTGTATCTTTATCCTACATTACATTCCCAGATATTTTACCCTACACAAATCAGCAGTGTGATGTGGCAACTGAAAAAGCCAATGCGATTCTGGGCTGCATCAATTGAAAGATTAGTGTCTAGGTCAAGGGAAGTGATGGTACCACTCTGTTCTGCTTTGGTCATATCCCACCTGAAATACTGTATCCAGTTCTAGGCACCACAGTATAGGAAGGGTATTGACAAGGTGGAATATGTCCAGAGGATGGCAACCAAAATGGTGAAAACCCTGGGAACCATGCCCTGTGAGAAGTGGCTTAGGGAGCTGGGTCTGTTTAGCCTGGAGATATCAAAGTTAATAAGTGAAATGATAGCTGTGTTTAAGTATTCAACAGAACGTCATATGGAGTAATCCTGTTTTCTGCTGCTCCAGAAACCAGGAGATAGAACAGTGGCTTCAAACTTCAGGAACAGAGATTCCATCTAGAACTTCCTGATGGCAAGAGCAGTTCAACAGTGGAATACACTGCCTGGGAGTGTGGCGGAGTCTCCTTCTTTGGAGGTTTTTAAACAGAGTTTGGGTGGCCCTCTGTCAGGAATGCTTTGATGGTGTCTTCCTGTACGGCAAGGGGTTGGACTCGATGGCGCTTCTGGACTCTTCCAGCTCTATGATTCTATATATGCAATCTTTTAATGTGCCTGTTAAAAATGTATCCACTTTTGATATGCATTTTCTGTTGTGTATCTCTATTATGCCTTTTTGCCCGTGTTAGAAGAATGTCTGTGGCCATGTGCAGTCAAGAACATTTTCCAAATGGATGTACATTACTCTCTCTTAAATATATCATAAGTTTCAGCAATGTATGGATTACTGAGTTAAGATGCACTTTTTTCCATTGACAATCTTGAGAGGCATAAAATGAGCATTTCCACATCAGAACACAAACTAAAGATTTTTCCACCTTATCCTTAAATCTTGCTAAGTCCAACTGTAATGTCCTATTAAAAATCTGAGTTTATGTTTTTATTTAAAATGCACCAACAATCACATTGCAAACATTTTCTGAGACTATGGTTTTTGCATTCATTTTCCCCTAAAACACATTGCATTCATTTTCCCCTAAAACACATTTAACATACCTCTATTAGTATTTTTTTTTAAAAAAAACAAAAACAAGAAGCATTACCTCTTCTGAATGCCACCAGGAGTCATGATTTGCCTTTAATATAGGTTACATGGCCCCATTGACATTGCTGGGTTCATCCCTGTTCCTAGTCTCACTGAAAATGTCCTCTTCCTAGATTTCAATAAATCCTGGGAGAAAACATTTCACTGATGCCCCAAAGGCTTCCATCATGACACCCTTCCAGGGTGTATGGGCACAGCGGTTAATTTTTAGAATAACCACAGCAAAAGAAGATAGGGTTAACCTTCCTTCCAAAGCAATGGAGTGCTGACCCAGATTCCTCCTCTAAATACTGAAGAAGAAGAGGAAGAGGAAGAAGAAGAAAAGGCAGCCACAGCAACAACATGTTGAATGCATTCAAGCATTAAACTTCATGTCTAGTTTGATCTTTTGCCTACTCAAGGCACAAGGACAGATGCCTGATTGACTGGGTGAAAAGTCAGCTCCACTAAGTCCCACTGAAACTATCAGATCTGGGATTAGTTACCTAGTTTATTTATGGTGTTTGAGGACAGCCATGTATTTTCTTGTTACTCATCCATTACATTGACCTTATTATTCATGAGTTCTCAAACATCACAGTACAAAAGGCATGTTTGCCTGTAATCTGATGTAACTGGTTTCAGTATGATTTAAAGTCTATTAGTCTGAGCACTAGGGCAATTTAAAGTCAGGCCTGTGATTACTGGCAGAGTTTCCCTTTTATGTTTTGTTTCATTTATGGCTCTTTAATGACATAGTCCAAGAGCCTGGAAATGTTATTCTTTTCGACTAGCATTCCCAGAGTTCCCCAGCCAGCCACCACTATTGGTGATCTGTACTCTCCTAGCCCTGAACTTGATTCATATTAGAATTCAGCAAAGTTTACATTTCTCAAGGAGCATGCTGGCTGGAGGAATTTGGACACTGGTTCAAAGACATAACTTTTGAAGCTTTGCATATTCTTAAAAGGATAACATGAAGTAAGATTATGCATGCACACATAGGCTGGCTTTCAGTTAGTGACATAGTCTTGCAAGGTGAATTATTACAAACATATTCTGGTGACAGTTGCACATACAGCGATGTTACACATTTTGTGGTTGCACACTGTAAACTGTAGAAACACAGTGCATATTGCTTTGGAGCACTGCCCATTCTGGTACTGCCGTGCACATTGTGGTTGTGCATTGAAGTTGTGTGTTGTTCATTTCATATTGTGCACTGCAATTGTGCATGGCATGAGAGCAGTCATTCGTTGACATGTGTTGCACAATGTAGCTATTCTGCTTGTGGGTAATATAGTGCTGGGGTGGCATATCTCTGTATGCGGAAATTTATACCACACTGAGGGGATGTTGAATTGCAATCATGGAATAACTTTTAAGTATTGCATATTAATTGGACATATCTGTCCCAAACAAGATCTTCTATTGATACTTGCACAACTTTGCAAAAAGCAAGGTCTTTCTTACAAAATGCTCTGCACTTGAGCCAATTATACAATAATGATGCAGATCAGCATTAGATCTTAGGTTCTGAGTTGACAACTACGTACAGTAAACAAGATTTATGCATTTGAATATATCCAAAACGTAGTTGGATGTCCAAAATGTAATGACTACACATAATAGCAGTACTTGGGAACTTCAAAACTTAAACCTATCATATATTTTGCAGAAATTCCATGCCAGAGCTCAGCACCCTAATATCAACCATAAAAATATCAGTGGATGACATTCAGAAAGTTTCCCAAATTGTGACCTTCTTAACTCCTTGTAATGTTTCTCAAAAGTAATTCAATAGTTACTTTTTATGAACAAAATCTGAATGCCACAATCTCCTGGCCTTTGGCGCAAAACACACTTCGCTCTTCTCCATTTCCAATTTCCTCAGTATCCACAAGGGAGCATGGGGCACCAACACAACAAACAGATTGGGGATTTCACTCCACTCCCACAAACATTTCAGTTTTCCCAAGCTTCAGAGTGAGACAGCCTCTTTTCCAACTTGCCACATTTTCCAGTGTACCTCTATCCAGGAACTTACAGTTGAATCTCAACATTGATAGAGGCTTACCTTGTGGAACTGAACACATAGGATGGAAGTGTAAATATTTCCCTAATAATACAGAGCTATCAGAGCCAACATGTGCAGTTGGGTATTAGACTACTAGAGAGCAGAGTTTTATTTCCTGCTTTGCCATGGAAACCCACAGAGTGACCATGGGCATGCAACACACTCTCAGCTCCAGAAAACCCTTAGGGTTGCCATAAATCAGGAATGACTTGAAGGCACACAACAACAATCCAAGCTATGTCTACTTACAGACTTCTTCTTCTTTCTCTTTCCCTCTTTCCTTCTCCTTCCTACTTTCTGACTTATTCTTTTTTTTTCCACAGTGAAAAACATTTCCTATTGGGGATTTCTATTAAAACACCTTTCCTATTTTTCTGTTCATTTCCCTTTCCTTCTGTACTTTAAATCACACAACACAGGATACAATGAAATCATGGCAATTAGCACCATTACATGGTGGTATGATCTTTGCCATGCTATATTGGATTTGCTGCACAGACCTTCTTGGTTTTGTTTGTCAGCATTGGGCAATGTCACCACAACCTGAGTAGCAATGTAACATCATCTTGCTTGTTATGTACTTGGTGAGGCAGACCTGCAAGATCTTATTTGCTGAAGTCATTGTGAAAAGATAAAGGCAAATTTGACAGCACTTCTAGCACTTCCAGCATTATCTCTCACTCTGTGCTTCAAATTAAGTCACAACTTCTCGAGATGCCACTTTACACAAGCTTGTACCTTTTTTGCTGTCATTTGGATGAGTGAGGATTTGTGTTTTTATTAGTTTCTTATATGAATTCAGCAAAATTTGTGTCTTTCTTTTTCATATCTATAATGGGAAGAATGGGTAGTTATTGTTCTTTTTTTAAAATCATATTTATTAATTTTACTACAAACAAATTCACAACAGCAGAAAAAAAGAAAAAAAGGAGAAAACTACACATAAACAATATACATCTATAACTGAAGCTAAAACTAAACTTAATTAAACTAAACTAAAAACTGATACGTAATACTAAAACACATTTCTAAAACACTTATCTCTGACCACAAGCACAACCTAACTGCACTAATTACCTAAACCGCAAATGAACTTTGATACCTCCCTGCAACAATATGTATTCAGACTACACGCACATATTTAAAATACAACATCACACAAAAGGTAAAAATATGAGATACAAATGGCAGCTGGGATAAAGAAATCTTCTTGCAGAACCTTTGAACACAGGTATGGAAATTTAACTTGTCTCAGTCAATAAATATTCCAGATGTATCTCTATGTCCTTCCAGACCATTTCCTTATTACAGAACAAGTTATTTATTATGCTTATTACTATGAAAGCTACACTCAAAAAGGACATGAACTAAATTTTCAACTACTATTTCATCTTCACAGGAACACAAACAATCCTTATACAAAGCACACTGGTAGCATCTTTCTCATATTGAAGAATGAAGACTGCTATATCTGGCTCTGGAAAAGATAAAGTGATATTTGAACATGGTCAAATTATCTAGTTATCTAGCAATTTATAAGTTAAACTCAAATGTATTGAGGAGCAAGTTCTATAAGCATTGATTTGGAGTATTGGAAATTAGTATCTTTAATCTGCTGTTCTTACATAGATTTTGTTGTTGTTGTGTGCCTTCAAGTTATTTCCGACTTATGGCAACCCTAAAGCAAACTTATCACTGTGTTCTCGGGGGCTGAAAGTGTGTGACACGCCCAAGGTCACCCAGTGGGTTTCCAAGGCTAAGCAGGGAAATGACACCGGTCTCCAGGATCATAGTCTAATGTTTATACCAGTACACCACAGTGGGTCTCCAAAAAACGCATAGATTTTACTGAAGAATAATATTGGCTTGAATCCTATTGATAGTCTGAACTAAAGAAACACTCATTTAATCAAGATTATTTATATATACCTTGACTTAACATGCAACACTTGATTCAATACATTTCCTCTAGCTGGAACTACAAATAAGATTCAGGTCATAGTCTGTGGAGTGAGTCTATAAAAAGGCCTAATAAATGCAATGTAATACTAGAACCTTTAGACCACAAGTAGATAAAAATATCTTTTTGTAACAAACAGTGATGATCTAAAGATAGGCCAGACCCACCACTTGATTTATACAACTATCTACACAAGATCTGCAGAGATCTGTAGAGTGGTTCCAAGCAAGGATGAATAATTAAAGTAGTATCCCCCCACAGTACTCTCTCCATATTCAAAAGTCCTGAAGTGTTGTAAAGGAAGTATTCCATAGAGAAAAACACATGAACTGATATCCTACACTGGTTACTTAGTATTGTCTGTGTTAACCAAGACCATTTCTGCATGGTGTTGCCATTCCATGACGGGGACACGATGGCAGTGGTCCATGAGTTGTGCTTTTGCACAACGCCATTGTGGTCCCACTGCCTTCCCCTTTCCACCCATCACGATTGAGGCATATTCGCTTAACTGAATTGGTTAAATTGGCTAAATTCCTGCGATCGTATGATACTGCTGTCACCACCAGCCATGCAGAAGGGGCAGAAGCATCATGTAGGCACTTCCTCCACCAGCCCAGCACAGGAAAGAGGTCAACTGTGCTACGGAAGGAAGGCATGTGTCACTCGCTCTCCCTTCCGCAGAGAGCCAGCCAAGCATGGAAGGTAGTGTTTATGTTGTGCTTCTATCCCGGCAAAGGCACTGCCGGGATTGTGATGGGGAAACCACGGGAACTGGTAAGGTGTGGATATGGTCTAAGTCATATCTGTGTTAACTGAGGACCTTTCTACACTACACTGTTATAGTGCTATTATTCCACTTTCAACTTTCTGTGGAATTCTGGGGTTTGTAGTTTACTAAGGCCAAAGAGCTCTCTGACTTAGAATTCAAAATGCCCCCCTGGAAACTATAAAACCCAGGATTCCATAAGATGTTGTACGTGGAATAATAGCACTATAATAATGTAGTGCAGCAGGGCCCTAAGTAATATCTCCTGGCCTGAACTCCCAAGCCAACCTTAAGGGTTGGCAGCTAGATTAGGCAAAAGAGACCCATTCAGCGTCCAATCAGGGTGCAAGGAAGTTGATTTTTTTCACTCCCTTCCAAGGAGTGGCTCTGACAAGAACCTGTGGTAAAGTTCCTGCTTCTGCCTCTTATCAAGCCTCTCTCGCTGGAGGGAGGAGATGGAAATATCCTCCTTATGTCCTAATAGGAACAGACCTCCTTCACCTACTAGTCTGCTGGCTCTTAAGGTGGGCTGTGGTGGCATTTGCATAGGTTTACACTAATACTACATAGTATTACTGGATATAGAGCAATTAGCTTTAGGCTACAGATTTGTAACTGCAGTAGAATACTGGCCAATTTTTATTTTATTTTTTTACACACACCCTGGCACAGGAAAATTTGCAGGGGTGGTATGCATTCTTCATGTTTTTATGTGTTTTTCTCTACAGAATAATTCCTCTGAAAAATTTCAGGACATTTGAGTATTGGATGTTACACAAAAGTTTTGTTAGTCTGTTGCTATTCCTGACGGGATTTCATAACTGTTGGGAAACTTTTTTTTTCACCTGAGAATGAATAGCAATATTTTTTCAATCACTATTCTAGACCACCTCCCTAGCCCAGACATTGGCTGATCTTACTTGATTGGTAGCCATTGATCAGAGTGGGGTTCATACAGACCACCACCACCCTGAAGTTGTTACACTACAAATCCCAAAATTGTTCATCATTGGCTATGCTAGGTAGAGCTACTGGGACTTGTAGTCAAGCAACATCTGGGAAGCCACATGAATCACACAGCTATCATAGACGACAGCTTTCTACCAGCCAGCCATACGTAACATAGGCCCTTTCCGCACGTTACCTGCTCGCAGAGGTGGGTGGTGCTGTCCGCGCAAGCAGCCTCTTGCGTGAGGCACTCGCATTGCTCCTCCATTCTCCCGCAGCTCGCTTCCTGGTCTCATGACCATTGCGCTAGCGCCCTGCCCCTTCCTTCCACAGCGCAGCCTGGGAGCTGTAGGCTGCACTGAGGGAGGAAGTGCGACCAGCCCACTCATCTGACGCACCACACAGCAGGTAAGTGCACGAGGGCCCCGGGAGCATTGTGCGACCACGCAGTATTTTTGGCTCCCAGCCGAAAATAATAAAATGTGTGCTTGTCCTGCTTTAGGCTCATGAGCATCGCATGAATGGGAGTGCGTCGTATGGACCGACGCTCCCATTCACGTGAGGCTCAAGGGGCCCTCTCACAACAGAAACTGCATGCGAAAAGAGCCTTAGAGAGATTGGTCCATCACCACACACAAATTCAAGGGGGAGGGTGCATGCCTTAGTCCAGTCCCAAAGTTTCACCTTTCCTCATTTCTTGACACCAGAAACTAAAGGTGAAATCTAGAGAATCCCTTTTCAGCCTGAAGATATCACTGAGTGCTCCCATTTGATGTGAAATTTATTTTCCCCCAACTGCAAACCTGGTATTGCAGCCAACTATTTAAACAGCAATCCCATGCCAATGATCCTAGTAGACCCTAAACCAGCTCATTGCAGGCTATGTGAAAAACCCTTTCTCTCTAGAGCCAGTTACAGTAGAAACAAAATTCTAAAAGTTAAATGAAATTCTGCTCAGCCCCAAAGTGACCTTCTGCAACCTACCGTACATTAATTATGAAAGACAGGTGGGGAGGCAGGCTAACAAATGACTGCAGAGGAAGCTATGGGGATGGCATCAACTTAAACAGCCTGGCCACTCTTCCCCTACGTTTGCCTAGCCCAAACTTGCTCCCAGCATGAATTGCAAATGTGCAAATCCCATCCTGGCCACTGCTACAGTGGAGCCAAATTTTGTACACACTTGGAACATTTGGAGAAGCATGAGAATTATAGGAATAACTGTGTTCCGATCCAGATATGAATCCAGGAAATGTGAATCGGGCTATAAAAATACGGACCAAAGGAATCCAACATCTCTATCTCAGCCTGTTGCTGTGCAGCTTGAAAAGCAATAGCCCACCAGCCCCTGGCACGGCCCTACCTCAAGTACAGTCACTCCCTATTCATCTCAAATAATCACAGCATTAGACACTGTTTAAAACCACAGGGCTACATCTATTTAAGTGAGCTGATTCAATGTTTGGCAGGTGCTTGGGCCAAGCTGAGCTGCCAGAAAGACAAGTTGCCTCTTTCTTTGAAAACAGAACATTGTAGAGATACACCCTGGTTTTTAAGACCTCTTTTGTTCGAATAACAGCTGGAGGGAGGCAGAGGTGTCTGTAATGATTCATGATCTCACTTCAAGATTTAATAACAATTGCACTAAATAATATTCTCCTCTGATTTCTCTTCTTCTATTGATGGAAGCAAGGCTGCACTGGAAATGGACACATAAAAGGATACCCAGCAATATTTCATGGTGGAAAAGTAGCCAAGCAACATCAGAGTGTGGTGAAGATGGAAAAAATTATTAACAAAGAAGACCACAAGACTAGGAGACCTGCAGACATTTGATTTTGCCTAAGCCTAATGGGAAAGACAAGATTTTGACCCCTCTCCTCCTCTCTCCACTGCTGAGTGGAGTGCAAATTATTTTGTGTTTTGAAGTCAGTTTGTAGCCATTAAAGTAAGCTGAAAACAAAAGGGAAAATGGGGGTTGGAGAGAGAAAAAACAGGAACACTTTAAAAGCAGCAGAGAAAGTGGGACAACAGAGAATTAATCAGGACTGCCTTTGGCAATTTAGATAGTTGGAAAGTATAATAAAGCAGAGGCGATCATCAAGGTCAAGGTGGACTAGAGTTAAATGTAGATTTCCTGCTCTTCTGAACATTTAGTTAGTTAGTTAGTTAGTTAGTTAGTTAGTTAGTCACCCCTTCTTTTCTGCCAGAAGCAGTGACATGGGAAATAGTGCTAATACTCACAATCTCTCTAGTTTCTACCCATGGAGAGATAAGGCCATGGAACCTTTGCTTCCTCCTCTGGTCTCTTGAAACCCACTGTTCTACTTTCTAACACCATTTAAGTGACCAGAAGATCATTGCTGATTTTGTTCTTTGGAGATTAAACAAAATGTAATGATGCATATTGCTTTATCCAAGAATTATGCTCCCTGGAGGCTTATGTTAGTCTCAGGTGGGTTTTTTGTTTGTTTGTTTGTTTGTTTGTTTGTTTGTTTTCTGTAAACAAGACTTGGGCAAAGGGGTTGGGTGGTACTTACTGTCTGGGATAGATAAAGATGCCCATGGGTTGCACTATTGTCATCGTGGCATAGGACCTTTTCATAAATATATATGCTGTTTAGAGAGAAATGAAGATACAAGCAGATAATGTCAGATCCAGTATGATATTAGTCTAGTCCCATAAAGTTCTAAAACAGATCCTCAGTAATCGTCATTTGTTTCCATTTGTCCTGGTGTGTGTCCCCCTCCCAAATCCACCTAAACAAATTAGATTAACTTTCCAACTGTGACCATGAGTCAGGATACAGCCCGAAGTAGCTTTAGCTGGTAGCCTAATGGTTCATTTAATTGCCAATTGTCAAACAACTGCAGGGTGATGTAGTGATTAAAAAAATACCATCTTTCCTCCGTGGCCTGGTACGTCTCCTCCAGAAGCCAATATAATTTTGTCATCTTTAGGAGACCCTGGAAGCTCTAGCCAAGCAGTGGACTGGCTGGCAGCCAAGGAGGGAGGACAGATGATGAAGCAGTAGACTTCACTCTGATGGCTTTTCCACACTACCCTGTTATAATGCTATTATACCATTATGGCCATTGAGACCTGCTTTATAAAGCTTAAGATGACAATGTGGACATCGAAAACTGAGGTCACATCAGTTCTGATAAATGTCTGGCTTCAGCAGTTCCGAAGGAAAGACAAACAGTTTGAACCATTTATGTTGGAATGTTCCCTGACCACAAAATTTAGGCCCTTTTCACATGGTATTTCTCATGCGAAAGGGCCTCCAGAGCATTGCGCGATTGCGAGGAGCATTTCAGATGACGTCTTCACAGTCGTGTGATGCTGCCAGGGTCAGCAGGTACTGATCACACACTATATCATTTTCAGCTTTTAGACAAAAATGGTGCGCGATTGCACATCGGTCCAGGGCCCTGCGCACACTTACTGTCTGTGGAGATATCTGGAGCCGTGGCCCTCTTGCTTCCTCCCCCAGCACAGCCTGGGAAAATACCCGGCTGCGCTGCGGAAGGAAGAGATGGAGCCCTCATGTTGCCTGCCAGCCGGCAGGCAACTCCTGCAGAGAAGAAGCAGCAGGGATGCGAGAGCCTCATGGAAGAGGCTGCTCACATAATCCCTGCGACACCGTGCTGGACAGAGGTAAGGTATGAAAAGGGACTTTGTTCAGACCCTTCTTTTGGCAACTCAGGAAATAATCTGATCCAACAGGAACTGGTTGGGTACCTCTTGAATTGATATGGCTCCAGATAGAAAGACTAGTTTGGAATTTCACAAGTTCACTTGTGAAAGGAAAGCAATTTTAATCTGAATTTAAATAGGCTTGTCTCAGTCTTCAGGCCTTTCCACACTACACTGTTACAGTGCTATTATTCCACTTTCAACATCCTTTGGAATTCTGGAGTTTGTAGTTTACTGAGACCAAAGACCTCTCTGGCTGAGAATTCTAAAGGCCCCTCCCTAAACTGCAAACCCCAGGATTCCATAGGATGTTAAAAGTGGAATAACAGCATAATAACAATATAGTGTGGAAAGGCCCTCAGTCACCTGGGTAGTATAAAGGACACGGTACTCTGGAAATAGCTGCATTCCTACTCTCCCACTCTTTGATTGCTCTGCATGCTGTGTTTCTTTACATTTATTCTGCAGTCTCTTACAACTTTGGTGGTGTGAAATGGAACTTGCTCTAGTGTTGCAAAAATGTTGGGCCTGCATGCCCTTCATTTCCTTTAAGAGGTTGCCTGAAGGAGTATAAAGCATAGAAGTCTAAGATCTTCTGAAAAGCCCTTCCTCTCTGTCCCACCACCTTCTCAGCATTGTTTGGTGGGAGCAAGGAAGAAGGTCTGCTTGGGTGGCTGCTCCCATACTTTGGAACTCTCTCCCTAGGGAGACCAAGATGGTTCCATCCATACTCTTCTTCTGCCAACAAGTTACAAACTGATGGGTATGGGCTTTTACTCATGTGCTGCTCTGTTTTATAGCTTTTATATAGTCTTTTAATGAATTCCAGTGTTTTTAATTTCATAAATTGATTACCCTTTAAATGGCATACACACACACACACACACACACACACACACACTGCTATTTTTGCATTATTTTTAATCTGTATAAATATGTATTGTCTTAGTATGTTATAAGCTGCCTTGAATCCCATTATTTAAGGAGGAAGAGGAGGTTAAGAAGGTTGTGCCCAGCCTGCGGCTGCTGAACCAACCTCAGCAGTTGGCAGAAACCCCACAATGGCTGATGTCCACATGGCACCCATACTTGCTACTTCTTGGATCCTTTCCACTCAATGCATCCAACCTGCCATAGGGATGGGAGAAGGACAGGGCTGTGAAGACACTAATGTATGACATCATCTGTCTTTCTCCCACCCCCAGGTGGCATGATCAATGGGTTTTCCCTATCAATGCCTGGCGACCACACTGCCCTCTCACTGCATACATGCACTTACCTTGCTTGCCGAGTCTGGAAGTGCAATGGTTGCACTTCTTGCCTCAACACTGCTGGAGACAGAACCCAGCTGCACCATGGCAGAAAGAGGTGTGGCCATCATGCTTCCTGGATCCTGGAGGCAGATGGTGTGGAGGGGAGCTCCCAGGAGAGCCACTGCTGCCATTGTCACTGAACACTGCTGGGAAAAATGTAAGCTGCAGAAAGGGCCTTGGTTTCCTTTCAGTAGATGGGCTGAGGAATTGGAAACAGGAAGGTTGCCTTCCTTATCATGGATCTGTGCTGAACTAATGCAGCTAAAATTAATAAAGCTATGGCCTTTTGTACTTCAACCCATGTTGCATTGTGCAGAGTAGAGAAGTAGCACTTAGTAGTGGACGTAACATATTTCTAGAGGTGCAGAAAAGTAATCCAGTAGCTTTCTGCTTTTAAAAGAAGAAGAATGTTGTCTAGTCTTCTCTGATGCTATTGGCTTGGCTCACTTCCAAAATACATTTGTTACATAATGACAACTGAAGAAATGACTGTCTGGCACTCCCAGACCTTTTGGATTCCCAGGTCAGGAAGGTTAAACCTAGCCTTTCTTGGTTACCCTTCTGCTGACAAGCAAATCCACCTTTATTCAGGCAGGCCATTGGCACAGACTCTGGTCAGTTCTTTGGCCCTTTTCGCATGCAGTTTTTTTTTGTGTGAGGGCCCCTTGAGCATCGCTTAAATGGGAGCGTTGGTCTGTATGACACACTCTGACTCATATGATGCTCATGAGCCTAAAGCAGGTCACGCACACGTTTTCTTTTTTTTTTGGCTGTAAGCTGAAAATACTGCACAGTCACGCAATGCTCACGGGGCCCTCGCGCACTTACCTGCATGCGGTGCGCTGAACAAGCCGACCCGGTCACCCTACCTCCACCAGCACAGCCTACAGCTCCCAGGCTGCGCTGCAAAAGCAAGGGGCGGGGAGCTAGCACAACCGTTGCGCAACTGGCAAGCCACTGTGGGAGGCAGAAGGGCTGTCGTGAGTGGCTCACGCAAATGGCTGCTCGCATGAGCGCCGCTCCCCACTGCCGCGACAAAGGTAAGGTGCGAAAAGGGCATTCGAAGGGGAACTAAATGGTACTACCACTACCATTCTAGTTGTTATGGTGGTAGTTTTTATGCAGTTGTGTATAGATTATGTTTGCTATGGAGATTCCTGAGCTAAATCCCACATGACACTGATGGGACATGCTAAACTTCTTCCCCTATAAGTCTCTTGCATCACAGTTCAAAACTGTTGCCCCAGTCTTCTGGAGTCAGTTTGGAAGGTGTGTGTAGTATTCCATTTCCACTAGATTTTGCCGCTCCACCCATGGAAGCCTTCTATTGGACCCTATCATTGTTTTTCTTCTCTATGTTGTTATTACTTGGGGATGGAAATAACATTCAAAAATATTTGAAAAATTGTTGAAAAACATGTATTTGGAGTGTCAAGAAACTCTGATGAGAAGAATCCTGGACTGGCAAGAATTTTCACAGTTCAGGACGAATTCTCTGTGCAAAATTTGCAAGTGGTTGTTCTGTGCAGAAAACAGCATTTTTTTGAGCACTAAACAGTATTTTCCAACAGAGAAAAAGCTGATTTTTGCACAGAAAAAGTTGTAATTAAAGACTTATTCCATGCAAAAATTTGCTCGAGGGTGAATTGCAGAAAACAGTATTTTCTAGGGTAAACCTTCTAAATGAAGGGTAAATTCTATGCAGTACCATGTACCTTGATGGCACTATATAAATATATGATAATCAGAATCATAAATCAACATATATTGATTCAATGGGGCTACTCCAGTTGGGAGTAATGATAGGGTTTAGACCTTTAGTGGCAATGAATTGACTTTCAGACTGTTTCCTCTCCTTCCCTGCCTCTCTTTCCTTCCATCCTTTTTTCTTTCAACTATATTTATTTCTTTGAAATTTTCAGGGAAGAGGTTTAAAGGCCTGCAACCTGTTATACTATAAACATAACATGAAACTACTGTTCCCAGATGTTTCCGGAATACAAAAGTCCCATTTTATGATCTCTTTTTCAGCACAGAAGGACAGTGGGTCAACCAGGGGGACACAGGACCACAAATATAGCTTGGTGGGCTGGATGTAGTCTACAAGGTCTGTTTTGCCCCCAGTCTAAATATATATCTGGAAATATGTCCCAAAAGAAAGCCAAGGATTGCTATGCATCTCTAATGACAATTCAGCTTTGAAATACAGTCATCCCTCCACATTCACTAGGGTTAGGGGCACAGGATCCCTGTGAAAGTGGAAAAAATGTAAATAACTCTAGGCCCTCCCAAACTATATTTAACACACAAAAAAAAGTATGATCACCATATACAACCCACCGTGGATTTCTCTGAGGCATCAGGATTCCTTCACAAGGGAGGTGGGTGGCTGCCACTTCCTCTGTGGCCCCACAGCATTTTTAATAGGGGCTTGCAAGCTTTGTTCGCAGTTTCTCAGTCCCATGAGGCTTGCAGTCCCTATTAAAAATGGCATAAGGAGGTAGCAGAGGTGAGAGCAAATAATGTGTAAATAATCAAATCTGCAAAAGTGAAACCCGCGAATGTGGAGAGCTGACTGTAGTCCTGTTTTGATATATATATGTTAGAAATATCACATAGATAATTTTAAATGGGCCATTGATTTATAGTTGTTAAATGGAGCTGTGATGTTCTTATGTGGTTTACCCCAGTATGCCTGAACTGCAGCATTCTTGTTTCTCTGATCAAGTTTTCTTCTCTTCACCTCACCCAATTTTTAACTCCCTGATGAACTCTGGCTGGCCCATCTATTTGTCTTCCTGTTGGTTGACATATCAAACAAACATCTTCTTTGGAAAATGATGCTAATGCATAAATAAGTCAGATGTGAATACCACACAGTGGTGGAGCCACACTTCTCTCTTTATTTCCGCTGCCTTTTCAGATGTCAGCCATTATTGCATTCCTAAAGAGGGCTGGAGTGCTGGTAATTTAGCTTTGTACCTCTGTAACTAGGCAGTGCATGATGTTCCAAGCCAGATACTCTGTCATAAGAACTATTTCAATTGATGTTGGTCATTTATTTTTCTGGCACTTAATTAGCTATGGTGTGTGTGTCTGTTTCAATGTTTTCTTCTCCTGAAAGACTCAAAGTTCTCCTCTCCTGTTTCAAATCATCCAAACTCCTGATAAACTGGAGGTTATTTTTAAAATTCAAAGGAGAAATGCTTCTTTACACACACACACACACACACACTACAAAAAAGAATTGCCATATTATCAGTGTATGTATTTTTTGCCTCTTTATGACAGATACTCAAAGTCATAATCTGGAGGACTTAATTGGTTAGAGCAGGACTGGCTGACTATGATCTTCTGGATGTTGCTTGGATTGAAACTCCCATTACGCTTAGCCAACATAGCCATTGGTGAGGGATCATGAGAGCCTCAGTCCAAAAATATTTGGAGGACCAAGTGGGTCCCTATCTCTGCATTAGAGCAATGAAAAGTTGTGATGAGTAACTGATCACACCATAATTTGTAATTTGCTCTGCAAATTACAAATCTAACATTTTGAGCTCAAACAAAAGTTCCCTGTTATAGCAATAGCAATAGCATGTGTATTTCTATACCGCTTATCAGCTAAGTGCTCTCTAAGCGGTTTACAATGTGTTAGCTAATTGCTCCCAACAAGCTGGGTACTCATTTTACCGACCTACAGAAGGATGGAAGGCTGAGTCAACCTGGAGCCTGGCAGGATCAAACTCACAGCCTTGTGGCTGCAGTACCAGCATTTCACCACTGCGCCACCAGAGCTCCCTGTGCCACCAGGACTCCCTTCAGATCATGAGATCTGAAAGAATCTTCAAATATTAGTGCCTACAAGTCAACAAAGTGCATTTTGGCAATACTCTGTGTGTAACAGAAAGTTCTTTCCACCAGCATACATCACAACCAGGATATATCATAACATTACAACATATCCTGCTCTGATTAGCTATTGCCACATAAACCAAAGTATGGTACATGTTCCAGCAGTAGATCGGCATGGAGTCAATACAAGTGGAGTGAGTGGTTGTGGAACTGGACCAAGCATCATCAGTTAAAGCAACCACATAGCTCCCGTATATCACAGCAGCAAATGGCAACACATGAGTAGAAGTAGACAACAGATAGTTTAGGGAGGTAACTGGAGATAAAAGAAGCTCCTCTTCATGTTTTGGTGGATGGGAGTTGGTGACAATGATCAATGTTTGGAAAACACCATTGTGTTAGCAATATTTTTTTTCTTGATCTTGCAAGAAAATTTAGACAACATCTATACTACATGTCACAGAGATTTGATACCAATATAACTGTCATGGCTGTATCTCATAAAATCTGGGAATTTGTAGTTTTATATGATAATTAAAATTCTTTGCTAGAAAGCTCTAGCTTCATGGTTCAGGGAAGTCAAGTAGAGATCTAGCAGAAATTTCTAAGTATGAGACCAAACAACAAATCCCAGGATTTTGGACTAATTAATGTCTTAAAGCTTCAGTGTAGATATCCTCTTAGTCATCCAGTGGAATGGGTTGGCGAGGAAACTGAATAGACAATGTAGAGATGTTCTTCACAAAATGCACTAAGATGCTGAACAAATATGAGAACAAGTTTGCAAGACAATGTGAGTAAGCACCAACCCCATAGCTGGGGTAGAAATGTTTCCACGTCATCCATGTGTTTCAGGAACATGGTGCAGGGCTTTCTGTAGATGTGGATGTTTGTGTGTGGAGCTTCTAAATATGAGGAGAGATGGTGTCTCAATCAGGATCCCACCTCATGTGAAAGAGCTTTATGTGTACAAACCAGTAGATTTATAGAGATGTTTCCCAAATTGCAGAGATAGCAGGGAAATATTCCAATATGGACACTGTGGTTAGGCCATAGGATGTGATCATAGGGTGGATGGATCTTCCTGGTGCAACCCCATAGATCCTCTTGCACATTCCTTCAGTGCATTAAGGGTATGGGGTAGATGTGTGTGTTTTTAAAAAAAACGAAGTTCTTTCCACCAGCATACATCACAATCAGGATATATCATAACATTACAACAAAATGTCAATGGGTTACCATTGATGTAACATGCAAAAATGTCATGGGTTACCATTGATGTAACATGGAATGCCAGTGTTCCAACAGCAAATAATGAAGTGACAATTTGAAAAAGTTGCTTATTTGGACTAAAACTTTCAGAATCAAAGACTGAATACCTCAAAGACCATGTTGGTTGGGGAATTCTGGGAGCTGGTGTCCAAAAACGTAACTTTTCCAACTCTGAGAGCCTCTAGTTTGGACCTTGCAGCACTTTGAGATTTAGAATTCCTCCTGGGGTTTCCATTTACTACATACTCCACTTCCATGGCTCACTTTCCTATCAGTAGTAGTGCAATGAAAGACTGCATTAGTATAATATCCGCTGCTAAGGACACTTCATCTAACCCCTCCTTTTTTTTTTTATCACAAAGGAAGAAAATAGTCCAAGAAGCTTTATGTTTTTAAACACACCCAAACCCTCTTACTACATAGTCTCGTTTCCAATATACTAGCAATAATACTCTTATGTATATGGTATACCAACTCCCCAAACAACTGAGAAGAGTCTGAATTCTATTGGATTTTAACTGGTGTGAAATCATCACAGAATTGCAAATAATAATGTAGCATGAGAATAAGAAGCTAATATGTTACCTTCTGGATGCTGTAGTCCTCCTATTTCTGGAGAATTCTTTAGATTAATTGAGGGACTAAGGATATATCTGGTTGAATATTTAGAGCTAGAAACCCAAAGGAACAATTTTTTCCCAATGTGAAAATCTGAAGAATACTTGTTTTTTCTGAAGACCAAAATAGAGGGGTGCTGTTTGTTACACAAACATTTGGTCATTTGGATATAAAGTTGAGGGTGAGATGGGAGTCAGTTTTGGTCATTAAAGTGAATTCTTGACAAGTAACAGAAAAGTTACCCTCTTTTCCCACCAAGTAATCCCCCTTTTCCCCCAGCCCCTAGCTGACTATCTTCACTACCAAAAATAAGCCAACTAGGGTGAGAAAAGTCTTCAAGCAACAGAGCTGTCCTAGATTGACACCTTTCCACTCTTCTGTCTAAAGATATTTCCAGAAGGCAATGTTATGGGCTGGACTGAGGGACCTTAAATATGTGAGCATGTCCCTTGTCTTTGACCTATGTTCCCTCTCCTAGACAATCCCTATTACAGAAAGAAATCTTAAGTTTGTTCAGAATCATATGTGAATCAGAACTTGCTCTCATCTGTTTTGAGTACATGTTCCTACCTGTTCAAAGTTATGAATTCTGACCATGCCAAAGCAATTCCACCCAAGCAATGATAATCTAATTTGAACTAAATGTGTTTAAATTGGATTATCATCTACATGTCAGAACTAGTCCTGAGTTGATAGCTGAAAGGGGACACACATTCAACACAGGCTTGAATACCCTAAAAGCACAGATCCCATCTGATCTTGGAAACTGAGTAGGGTCAGCCCTGGCTATTACTTGGATGAGAGATTGCCAATGAATACCAGTTACTGTAGGCTATATTTCAGAGGAAGGAAATGGAAGGACTATTCCTTGTGTAAGAAAACCCTTTGAAATTCATGGGGACATCATAAGTTGACAGGTGAATTGAAGACATACACACACATATACACTACTTAGCATGATCTACAATCCAGCATGGCCCATATGCTGCTGTTATCCAAAATGTTTAAAATCATGATTATAAAACTGACTAAAGTTTGTTTGTGCTGGTAATTTAAGCAGGAAATACTTTGGCAGTAAAGCTTCCTCCAAATCATGTGCTTCATATTCAGGACGGAAAAAACTGCACATTTCAAATGGTCAAATTGTGCAGTTTTCAACAAGTTTCATGAAGCAAAAAGAAAAATGGTAAAATGATTTGTTCTTGTCTGTGACAAGAAAACGTATGAAGATTTGAGGCTATTTCCGCCCCACACTGTTTTAGTGCTATTATTCCTCCTTCAACATCCCTGTGGAATTCTGGAGTTTGTTATTTCCTGAAGCCAAAAAGCTCTCAGGCTGAGAATTCTAAAGACCCCTCCCTAAACTGCAAACTGCAGGACTACATAGGAGGTTGAAAATGGAATCCAACAGGATTCTGGTAATTATTTCTTCTGTCCCATTCATAGTAGGGTGGAAGGAGAAAGAATATTCCAAGATTCAGGGGACACAACAATGAGAAGGGGCTTCTTGGGGGATGGGAAAACCTAATGAGGAGCATCCTCTTGAAATTCTCCATTTCTTCTTTTTTCCTCCAAGTCCTAGAATAGATTTGAGAAGTATTCCTACCCTATCCAGTCAAGATACATAGAATCATAGAATCTAAGAATCATAGAGTTGGAAGATACCACAGGGGCCATCCAATCCAACCCTCTGCCATGCAGGAACACACATCAAAGCACTCCTAACAGATGGCCATCCAGTCTCTGCTTAAAAACCTCCAAAGAAGGAGACTCCACCATACTCCGAGGCAGCATATTCCACTGCCAGACAGCAATGACCATCAAGAAGTTCTTCTTGAGGTTCAGGCAGAATCTGTTTTCCTGCAGCTTGAATCATTGCCTCTTGTCCTAGTCTCAGGAGCAGCAGAAAACAAGCCAGCTCCCTCCTCGACATGACATCAAATATTTAAACATGGCTATCATGTCGCCTCCTAACCTTGTCTTCTGCAGACTAAACATACCCAGTTCCCTAAGCCGTTCTTCATAGGGCATTTGATCACCCACCTCTGGACACATTCCAGCTTGTTGATATCCTTCTTGAACTGAGGTGTCCAGAACTGGACACAGTATTCCAGATGAGGTCTAACCAAAGCAGAATACAATTACTTCCCTTGATCTAGACATCATACTCCTGTTGATGCAACCAAGAATCACATTGGCTTTCTTGGCTGCCACATCACACTGCTGACTCATGTTCAGCTTCACCAAGAAGGTCCACCAAGACTCCTAGATCCCTTTCACACATACTGTTATCTAATCTAGCATTCCCCCATCCGATATTTATACATTCCATTTTTTCTGTCTAAGTGTAGGGCCTTACATTTCTCTCTGTTGAAATTCCTCCCAATTTGGTGCCATCTGCAAATTTGATCAGCATGCCCTCTATTTCTTCATCCAAGTAACTGATGAAGATGTTGAATAGCACTGGGCCCAGGACAGAACCCTGTGGCACCCCACTAGTCACTTTTCTCCAGGATGAAAAGCAGCAATTGGTGAGCACCCTTTGCGTTCTGTCGGTCAACCAATTACAAATCCACCTAACAGTAGCACTGTCCTGCTGCATTTTACTAGCTTCTTTGCAAGAATGTCATGGGAAACTTTGTCAAAAACCTTACTGAAATCAAGATAAGCTACGTCCACAGCATTCCCTACTTGCCCCACCCTAGATACACCTCTGGGCTATGTAGTGGCTGAGGGGAAAGTGGGGTTGGACATTAGTCATCTCTTGCTACTCCCACCAGCCAACGCAGAACAACATCATACTCTGGGATTTCCTGAAGAACCAGGGAGATAGGAGCCAGGATTAGATCAGGGGACAGCCAAATACAGATTACTGTCATCTGTTACATGGCTCTGTCAAGGCTGGAGGGCAGATGACTAAGGGTCATTAACTCCAGCTATGTTCTGATGTACCTGGGAAAGTGACCCTTACTCAGCCACTCTAGCCCACCCTTTGGCTGTTTTGGGGGGAGGGAAAGAAGAAGTGAGCCTGAGGGTAAAAAAAAATCTCCTCTCTGTGGGAATGACTTAGGACACTATGCCATGAGGAGAAAAATTGATTAAGTTATTCATTCTTCCATGCAGGAACAAATAATTTAAACAAGCACATCGTTATAACAGAAAGGAATGGGAGGGTTCAATCATTGTCCCTCAATGGTGGCATCACACAAATCTGATGTGACTGCAGCATCAGGTGGTTGTTTCACCTTGAAAAACATTTCATCCATACTTACCTGGCAGGGGAGATACCTTGATCACGAAAAACATTTCATTCATGTTTATGACAGCCATACCATGATGCTCAATTGCATGATTCAGCACATGCATCAATCTAAATCTAAATCTAAGTCTAAGTATAAGGACCTTTGCACACTACACTGTTATAGTGCTATTATTCCACATTTAACATGCTATGGAATCCTGAAGTATGCAGTTTAGGGGGAGGCATTTAGAATTCTCAGCCAGAGAGCTCTTTGACCTCAGTAAACTACAAACCCCAGAATTCCTCAGGATACTGAAAGTGGAATGATAGCACTATAACAGTATAGTGCGGAAAGGCCCTAAATCAAAGCCTAATCTATATCTAAATCTACATCTAAATCCATGCCCATGGAAATACCTACTCCGTATCTGTATAGAGTATGCACTCCATGAGTGTTCAGAACACCAGATTTCCTTATACCTCAGGAACAAGTGTGTTAAATGTTAAGTGCTGACTCCTCATAAATTGCTGCCATGCTTCAGAAAACATTCACCCCTCCTCCCCAAACACACAGCCTGGAGATTAGCAGTACACCATTTCAGCTGCACCTTTTGACATTTGCATTGCAAACAAACAAAATCCTCAGCTTAGCTTTCTAATTCCCAAGTAAGACGAAGAGGGTCTCTGGTTAAGCCATGCAGGTCTCTGATTAATGGAAACAATGCCTTAAAGTTGATGATTCAACACTGTTTGGCTTTGCTATTAAATGGAGATTGGAATGGAGTGTCACAATCACCCAGGTTTCTTTCTTTCTCTCTCTCTCTCTCTCTCTCTCTCTCTCTCTCTCTCCCTATCTCTTTCATACACACACATGTGTATTCATAGGTGAGAAGGACACTTAGTTTGGTGCAATGAAGAATTCTTGTGGCAGTAGCTCTGGAAAAATGCATTCTCACAGTAATTGTAAAGTTCATTTTCATCTGCTGTACTGAATGCACCTAGGTAGACATTTAATATTCTTTTCTTCCTTGTAGTCAGGCTTTATACTACCTCTTCAGGTTTTATAGGTCTAATGTTTGTGAGGGGGTATGACACGCACCTTGGTGTCCCAAAGATGTCAGGATCTCAGGCCAAACTAGGTAAGTTATTTTTATAGTAAAAACCAAGGAGTAGATCAGAATAAGAATCACATGGGGATTTATATTTTGCCACCCTACCCACGAAATAACGAGACCTCAGACAGGCTTGGGTTGAACTAGGGCAATTTATTAATATGCCTAATTAACAAGGGTTGAACTAACCCGAACATAAACTTGGGTTTCTGGCCTGAGCAGAATGCTAAGGGGGGAGGGTAACAGCACCTTCGGACTAGGGCAAGAGGCCACTCCCAACCGTCTCCCCTAGCCCGTTGAGCGAGATACCAGGCCCCAAAGCCAACCGCTGAAGGTGCCAGATGGCTTTTGGCCAGCCTTTGTCTGGGAGGGAGCCCCAGGCCCACCCCCCGCTGTGCAGCAAGTGGGGTGATCCCAGGGCCCCCCCAAGAATAGTATTTATCCTCCACCCCGAAAGGGGGTGCCATAGGTACACGCCGAACCTCAAGCCCCCCCCATTTCCGGCCTGCACGATTGCGGAGTAGTGGCAGCCTAATTAATGCGCATTGAGACACCACCCTGCGTGCCAATTGCCCCGCCCCAGGCGCAGTGTAGGGTAGGCGAAAAACCCCCCATAAAGGGAGGGAAAAATTCCTACCCGGCCCCGAAGCGATCAGCTGTCTTACACTGAAACCATAGGGGGGAGGGTGGGTCGCCTTGAACAGCACGAGTGGCCGCCGGGGAGGCGGGCCGGGCCCTAAATACCGAGCCCGGCCCCGCCTCCTCCCGTCGGCCCCCGCGACACCAGCTCATCTCGCGGGAGGGCGGCAAAGGCCGCCCCCCGCCATTCGCTTTGCTCGGCGGTGTGGGGCGCATTGCCACCCTACCCACGAAATAACGAGACCTCAGACAGGCTTGGGTTGAACTAGGGCAATTTATTAATATGCCTAATTAACAAGGGTTGAACTAACCCGATCATAAACTTGGGTTTCTGGCCTGAGCAGAATGCTAAGGGGGGAGGGTAACAGCACCTTCGGACTAGGGCAAGAGGCCACTCCCGACCGTCTCCCCTAGCCCGTTGAGCGAGATACCAGGCCCCAAAGCCAACCGCTGAAGGTGCCAGATGGCTTTTGGCCAGCCTTTGTTTGGGAGGGAGCCCCAGGCCCACCCCCCGCTGCGCAGCAAGTGGGGTGATCCCAGGGCCCCCCCAAGGATAGTATTTATCTCCACTAATACAGTGGGTACTTGAGGATGGGCAGACAGCACTAGAGGGTCAGTGAGTTGCATCTGACTCATTCCCCAATATCTGCTCAACCTCCTTGGACCTTATTTCCACCTTCCAATGAAATGGAGTGTCTAGAATCATAGGCCTTTTCTGCAGTACACTGTTATAGTGCTATTAGTTCACTTTCAACATCCTGTGGAATCCTGGGGTTTGTATTTTAGGGAGCGGCATTTAGATTTCTCAGTCAGAGAGCTCCTTGGCCTCAGTAAACTACAAATCCCAGAATTCCACAGGATGTAGAAAGAGGAATAAGAATACTATAACAGTGTACTGCAGAAATGGCCATAAATTTGGAAGGATCCACAAGGGCCATCAAATCCAACCCTTTTCCATGCAGAAATACACCATCAAAGCACTCCCAGCAGATGGCCATCCAGCCTCTGTTTAAAAACCTTCAAAGAAGGAGACCCCACTGCACTTGGAGGAAGCATTTTCCACTGTTGAACAGCTCTTACAGTCAGGAAGGACACATTCATTCTTATTTAAAGTAAGTTTGGAGTAAAACAAATTCATTTTAACCAAGAACTGAACATCCACAGAGGAACAGTTCTCCATTTTTGTTGTTGACTGTTTTTGCAGTGGGGCTTCCGGAAGATGCAAACTCCTTCCCTTGGACAGATGAAGACTAAAATTCCCTTTAAAGTCAAGAGCTGAAATTCCCTTTAAATAAGCACACTCTGGAAACTTTTGTAGAGTGATGCAGTTCTTCCCAAGGATTTCCACAATGCAATCCATCTCACTGTAAGCAGCTCTTAACATGAATCTGCAATTTCTTCTATTACTGTTCATAAACACATGTCTATCTGTCTGTCTATTTATCTACCTACCTATCTACCTTATATCTACCTTATTGTAGCACCTTTCAGGAAAAATGAACAAGACTACATATAGGAGAAACACAATCGTAACATTAAAATCAATCCAAGTCATTAAAATGTCAAACACACCATACGCCGACACAGACGCAGACGTGCCACACACTATAAAACAATGAGAGAATTTAGAAATTACGATCCGATTATTGTTTTTAGATTCATCAATGCAAGGGAATCGGCAAAGGGCCAGCATGGTCCTTTGGAGTCCATGTAAAATATGGGTAGTAATTTCAGTCGCCTTCATTCTTCAGCAATATTATTTGCTGTCAAAACAATCAGATTTTCATTCAGCAGCATTAGCATAGCTCATTTGTCCTGCAGTGACACAGCAATATTGCTGCATAGATTTTATTCCTTGGCATATTAACTCATGGAGCTTGATGGCATGTATCCAGGACCTGGCTTGTGATGGATACGCTGACATACTATTTAGCATTATCATTGAAAGTATGCAAATTCTATTTAGCTGCAGCTTGATCCTGCTCCCATTTTTTTAAAACACACACATGCACAACAGGAATTCTTAACTGAATTCAATTATGCTGTGGTGATGGTAGCTGTAGGTAGGAAAATGCTTCCTTTTTCATAACAATTGCAAATTGCACCAATTATCCATAAATTATTCAGAAATTACCTTGATTATCCAGAAGTCTGTGGTCTGGTTCATATCTACACAGGTAAAAAGGCAGGGAGTTAGAAACCTTTCATACAGACCTGGTTGGACTGTGTAGAAAGAGACAGAAAATACTGTAGACACAGCTCAAGATGCTCAAGAGATGGATATTTCACTAGCAATAAAGCCTAGCATATTTCTGCCTAAATATACTCCCAAGGCTTTGGTTGTCACGTATCCAATAAATGGTTTAAGATTCCCTGGTCCAGAAATGTCTGAACTTGAATAAATAGACCCTGTGGAATGCCTTTGGAGTATATAGAACTTATTTTTACTAATAAAAGAACCATCTTTTTGAGTATTTTTGCCAGAATCTTGTCCATTCTCTTGTGTTAAATCAGTTGAGCAACTGTGCATGTGGGGGTGGCATTCTTACATCCTATGCCTTCCCTGCAGTCTACACCGACATGTCTGAAGTGACACAATGTCCAGTCTAGACACTCTGATTGTGTCACTTTTCTATGTTTTTGGGAAGTCTAGGAGGCTTTGGAGAGCTAAGGGAAGCAAATTGTTGTGGTCTCGGCATATTTGGGAAGCAAAAAAGTTGGCCTCAAATGATCCTGATTTTTTTAAAAAAAATTAGAGGATTTGGGGTTCTGGGGATATTCAGAGGCTACATAGAGGGGTCCCAAAGACACCACATGCCACTGTGTGCTGCATTTTGCCCACTCCTGGCTTAAATTATAACAGCAAATTTAGAGATTTGGTGGACAGCATCATAAACTTGCAAACACGAACCAATTTTCACATTATGCTTTGAGCACCTCTGCTGCATTTGTTATTAGCCTTGCAACTCTCTATCCAGAGTCAGCTAGACTAAAAAAGTGAGACAGTCCTGCAATGTTTGCTTTAAAGTCAGGGATGGGAGGCTGTGCCCTCTCAGTGCTTTTGGACTCCAGCTCCACTCAGTCCCCCAGCCAACACTGTCAATAGTCAGAGATGACTAATGTCAGAGTTTAACCACATGTGGACACAGTGATGGCTGGTGGTTTTCATGCCAGTGGAGCATGGAATCCACTCCAAGTTTTAGTCCAAACTTGAAAGGCATTCTCTACCTTCTCTAAAATAGATTCAGCACCTTAGATTGGTCCTTTACAGTTCAGTAAATCCAGTAAAATAAACAAATAAATTCTAATACCAGAAACTATACAAAAATACAATGAATGCAGAGCTGGTACATTAGAATCACAGAATCATAGAGTTGGAAGAGACTACAAGGTTCATCGAGTCCAGTCCCCTGCCATATGGGAATACACCATCAAAGCATTTGAAAAACACCTGAGAGATGGCCATCCAACCCCTGTTTAAAAACCTCCAAAGAAGGATACTCAACCACACTCCCAGGCAATATATTTCACTGTAAATTGCTCTTACTGTCAGGAAACTCTTTCTCATGTTTAAATGTAATCTCTTTTCCTGAAGTATGTCCATATGACATCCCTTCAAGTATTTAAACATAGCTATCATGCCACCTCTTAACCTTCTCTTCTCCAGGATAAACATACCCATACCCAGGATAAGCATACTCTCCTCATAGGCCATGGTTTCCGGGCCTTCTACCATTTTGATCAGCCTTCTCTGGACACATTCCAGTACGTCAATATCCTTCCTGAACTGTGATTCCCAGAATTAGACACGATATTCCAGGTGGGGTCAGACCAAAGCAGAAATATATTGTCGATGTTGTTATGCCAACAGTGTACATGGCACTTTACAGAAATGGTTTACAATTGTTAGTCTGAAAATTCCCTGCCCTCAGGCTTACAATCTAAAAAGACATGATGCACACGGACAGGGGGATGGGCAGTGGAGAAGGGGATTAAGTCCAGCAGTGTTACCTGGCCAAAATATGATTTAATTGGCAAAATATGTTAATTGGCTTTGATATAAAACATATCCTGCTATGGCTCTATAGCCAGGCTGGCCAAGAGGAGAGATTGGTTGAACACGTGTGCTGCAAATTAGGCCAGAAACCCCTCCTAGGCATGGTGAGGTCATAGTCAGGAAATCACAAGGAAACTCCAAGGATAATAAGCTGCTGTTAGCCTTAATGACTCTGCTTTCTTAGACAATAGCAACTGGAAAATTCCCACCAGACCATTGTTTGTCTCAAGTCCTCCTCCCTTCACCCTGCAATCTATCATCCTCAAACCCATCCACAAACACTGAGCTATCCAACAACCATTAGCCCCTTTGTTACGTAATGCTAAAACCATCAGCTAATTTCAAATCTCACTGTCAACTCGGCGAACTCCATTCTTACTCAGTCAGAAAGCCATTCACCCTCCAGGCAGAATTGTGTATAAACACCCCACTTTTGATCAGCTAGCTTGCAGTACATCGATTGCTGGTAGCCACTCTGCCATTCTGATACTTGATAGTGTACTGTCCTTCGACACAAGTCTAAGGCACATAGCTGCTTCTTCACTTTTCTTCTGGATTGGTAGATATCATTCATTTCATCCTGAAATCTTGCTTTCTTAAAACTTTCCTCCCCTTTTCCTTTGTCATCAAGAAAAAAAGGTGAGTGTTTGTGTGTGACTGTTTGAGATCTTTTGTGTGTAATTAATTCCTCCAATAAAACACATCTTAGTTTACTTTTGAATCTCTGGTTGGTTCTTCCCTGCACAAGACCCCAGAAACATTGGTGTCAAAGATCTCATTAGGTTGCCCCCTTCTTGCAGGCCTCTGGGATGGAGTGAGGGCCTCTCTGTCATTGCTGGCCTAACCACAATGGTTGTCTGTTCTTCTCTTCCTCAGAACCCAAAGCAATACTATGACCAAAATATATTAATATAGGTCCATTAACATTTGACGTGTTATATTTAACTTCTAGCAATTGGCTTGTGGCTTTATAGTTCATGTTCATTGGAATAATATTCCACTCACCTGTTCCAGTTCAAAAAGTACCATAAAAATTTAATCACCCTTGTTAAAAAAATTACTTATATAAAGGTTTAAAGGGTTCATTAATGGTCAGTAGCTTTGGAATGTTACAAAAAGAGGTTCACATATCCTGGACCTTTTTTTCCTTTCCTTTCCTTTCGTTTCCTTTTTTTTTTTTTTAAATCTTCACTGTTTTAAACATTACTGATGAAGTTAAGAAAAAGCTAGGGTCAAAGACATAATTCTGTATGTGAGGGAAAATCTGGCTAGTACCAAACAAGGTATTTTTTTTTCCTTCAGAAAGTACTATATTGGTAAATGCAAGGCACAGTAACATGTTCTAATGCAAAGTCTGTTTTTTTACATGCTCTTCTAGGTACTTCATTCCATGTGGATGTCATAGTTCATGAATTAATGTGTGTATACCTTACTTGAGAGCCAGCATGGTGTAGTTGTTTGCATGCTAGACTATGGCCATTTCCACACTTTATGGAATGCTGTGGTCATCCTGTTGCGATTCCAGCAGTCCCTTTGCCAGGATGGGAGCACAATGGTAATACTCCTTTCCACACCTGCCTGGCTCCCTGCGGAAGGGAGTGAGAGCGACACACTCCTGCCTTCCACAGTGCAGTCAGCTTCTTTCCCATGCTGCCCTGGGGAAGGAAGTGTCTCCATCATGCTTCTTCCCCTTCCCATGGTCAGCAGTGATGGGAATGTCACACAATTGTGGGTGCTTAACCAATTTATTCACAACAGGCGGAGATGGAATGGCAGTGGGACTGCAATGACATTCTGTGAAAGCACAATCTGAGGGCCACTGCCATCCTATCCCCGTCTGTTGTGGGATAGCAATGTCATGCGGAAATGGCTTATGACCCTGGAGATCAGGGTTCATTTCCATGGAAACCTGCTGGTTGACCTTGGGCATTTTACACATAGGTTTGCCTTAGGTCAGAAATGACCATAAGTCAGAAATGACTTGAAGGGACACAACAACATGCATTACTCCCCCCCCTGCATTAAAATCAATGGGAAAACTATCCTAACAACATAACCCATTTGGGCCAAAGGAGAGGCCTTAAAAAGGGGAGGAATGAACAGGAAGTGCCTTTCCCATCACTGGCTCTTTCCACACTTTAACTTCTTCCGGCGCTGGGGTGCGGGGAGCACATGAGCAGCCTCCAGAAAGAGGCTCTCACATCCAGGGTCCTTCGGCTCCACACGAACTGCCTGCTTGCATGATATCCCTGTATCTTCCTTCCACAGTGCAGCCTGGGACCTTCCCAAGCTATGCTGGGGCAGGAAGAGTGACTGGCATGGCTCCAGAGGCTCCGCACGCCAGATAGGAGTGTGCCCAGGTCCTGGGAGCAATGTGCGATCATGCACCATTTGGGGCTTCTAGCCGAAAATGAAAAGGTGCACGATTGGTGCCTGCTGGCCCCTGGAGTGTTGCACAATTGTGAGTGCATCATGCAGATCACTCCTCACAATTGTGCAATGCTCCAGGTGCCCTTTCACATGGAAAATGCAGTGCGAAAAGGGCCACTGTGTGCATATCTTATCTTATGGCAACCTCTTGAATTTCATAGGGTTTTCTTAGGCCCTTTTCACAACTCACCTTTTTGCAGAGCTGGGGTGCGGGGATCGTGCGAGCAGCCTCTAGTGAGAGGTTGTTGCTTCCCAGTTCCTTCAGCTCTGCAGCTGGTCCCTCCTCGCACGAGAGCCCCTCCTCTTCCTTGCAGTGCAGCCTGGGATTTCCCCAGGCTGCACTGGGCCAAGAAGCATGAGCGCCTCGGCTCCGGAGCTCTGCATGTATGACAAGTGTACGTGAGGCCCCGGAGTGATGCGCAATCATGCACCATTTTTGGCTCACAGCTGAAAATGAAATAGTGTGTGATTGGCACCTGCCAGGCCCTGGAGCATCGTGCAATTGTGAGTGCGTCATGTGGACTGCTCCTCACAGTCCTGCGACACTCCAGGGGCCCTTTCACATGGCAAATGCCGTGTGAAAAGGGCTGTAGAAAAGGAATGCTCAGAGGTGGTTCTGCAAGTTCCTTCGTTCCTAGTTTATAGCACCTGGCATTTATTGTTGGCCTCCCATCCAAGTACTAATCAGGGCTAACCCTGCTTAGAATCTAAATTCAGACAGGATCTGTTGTCTTTAGGTATATAGGCTCCCTGTAAGAAAGAAACCATCTTCTGGGCCTAAAGTGTACGAAAGGGGGCTAAAAACATGGTGGAAAACATTTCCTCAGCCTGCTGGAGGGTATTTGATGGCAAAAAAATGTTTTGTTCTTTTCTGGGGAGGATTGTGGGAGTGAGTGCAGCCCTCCAAGGTCACCTGAGGGGCCAATGTAGGCCCCTAGCCTCCAGTAGTTGCTCAGTCCTGCAATACATCCATAACTATAAATGGAACTAAACAGTGACAGTAATGTTATCCCTCATCAAGTTGCAGTTTTAATGTCACTTATTTATGCTGTTGTTTTGGAAAAGGAACTAATAGCACATAGCATGTCATTTATAACTATTTACTTCTAAGCTGTGGCTGTTCAATGGGAAAAAAAGCATCAGATTGTTGAGGAAAGTTATAATGTTGGCTCCCAATCACACAGGTCATTAGTGACCCTTTCAAAAATCTGAAAGCTAGAAGCAGATCCTGGTTCATCATATTTAAAAAGTGATTTATTACTTACTCTCCATTTTTATGAAAGCAATTTATTAATTTTACTCATTACTTATGCTATTTCCACACTTGACTGTTACAGTGCTATTATTCCACTTTCAACATCCTATGGAATCCTGGGGTTCTATAACAGTCTAGCACGGAAATGGTCTTAATATTAGAGGAGGAACTATTTGTGATATATTGCTAATACATTCTTTTTTGAATCTTTTTAAAAATGGAGTTAAAATACAAATTTGTGCCAAAATTCCCTTTAACTCCCCCTCCTGAAACATTTTAATAAGAATGTGAAAATGTTACACATTATACTACAGAAGTACTGACATTACCAGACACTAGGTGGTTTCATTAAAAGATAATTGCCATGTCTTTGTTACCTTAAGTATGACATTTCTTCCAAGTTCTGACTGTATAAAAGATGGAACTTAGCAAAAAGTTATTATTGCAAAATGGCTGGAGGTCCATCTGGTGAACACCTGAGACCAGGAAAACACAAAAACCTTTATCATCATGGGAAGTCCTAAGCATATTAGGATTAAGTTGTGATATCCAAACCAGAAACACTTCTAGAACATGTTAGGTGTATTATACTAATTTTACCACATGAAAGAAACTGCCGAGAGCTTCAATTAGCTTGATCTTCCATGCCACCTCCATAATGCATTGCTGATATGGAGAACCTCTGTACTAGGCAATGTGACACACTCTCCCCCTAAAAAATGAGCTATGCTGATGTAGAAGCTGTCCGTGCACTTTGGAGTTAACACCAACAAACAGCAACCCTTTCCACAGCTTACCTTCTCATGCTGCTGGAGTGTGGGCCTTGCGTGAAAAGTCTGGGCAGGCAGGTTCTCGCAAGCCTCCTGCTTCCTTGTTGCTTGGGCTCCACAGCTCCTTCCTGCTCGCGTGAGAGCCCCACCCACGCCCCGCCCACTCCCTGCCCCTTCCTTCCGCAGTGCAGCCTGGGAGTTGTAGGCTGCATTGAGGAGAGGACGTGTGACAGGCCCGGCTCCAGAGGCTCCGCACTGCAGGTGAGTGTGGCCCAGGCCCATGAGCCTTGCGCAAACGCAGCTTATTTTCGGCTAAAAGCCAAAAATAAGAAAATGTGTATTTGCTGCGCTTGTGGGCCTTGAGCATGGCGGAGATGGGAGTGTGTCATGCAGACCACTCCTGACATTTACACGATGATCAAGGGGCCCTTTCGCTTCTAAACTGCCATGTGAAAAGGGCCAGTGTCATGGCTATTATTAGCCACAATAAGGTAGTACCTTAGGCTGGCAGATGGTGTGTCACAGTAGCAAGGTGATGAACGAACAAATTGTAGGTAGGGATGAGAAGAATCTGAATCTGGATCCAAATCCCTGGAAAGTTCTGGGAATCCACGAATCTCATGACTCTCAAATCTTTCGAATCCTTTTTTAAAAAGGGTTTGAAAAGCAAGAGAAAGAAGGATAATCTTGGGCAAGACACACTCTTTCATCCTTAGCAAAAACCTGGGCAAAGGCAAATCTCCCTATGAAGAAATCTGGCCAGAACAATTGTCATACACCCTTTTTGCACGACATTTGCCATGCAAAAGGGCACCTGGAGCATCACACAATTGTGAGGAGTGATCTACATAACATACTCACAATCATGCAACGCTCCAGGGTAGGGCAGGTGCCTCTTGCCTCTCGTGCACTTTTTCATTTTCAGCTTTCAGCCCAAAATGGTATGCGATCACGCATTGCTCCAGGCCCCGTGTGCACTTGCCATGTGTGCAGAGCCTCCAGAGTCACGGCGGTCATGCTTCCTGTCCCAGTGCAGCCTCCAAACTCCCAGGCTGCATTGCAGAAGGAAGAGGTGGGGCTCTCACGCTGCCTGCTCGGGAGCAGGCAGCTCACGCAGAGCTGAAGCAGCAGGGACACGAGAGCCTCTCTCTGGAGGCTGCTCGGGTGATCCCCGCACCCCAGCTCCATGAAAAGGTGCATTGCGGAAAGGGCCATAGTTTTTCCTCAGGATCTCCCCAGATTGAAAATGACATGAAGGCCCTCACTACACAGGCAGGAAAATGTGAGTTAATCCCACATTTTCCTGCCTGTGTAAACAGGGCCTCATACTACAGTACAGGGATAATCCAGGTCAAAACTGGATTGTCATTGCATAGCTCCTTCTGCAACACTTTGGCAGAGAAGGCTGTGACACCTTGGAAAAGTACAAACCCCAGAATTTTTTATGAAAGAGCTTTGCAGTGGGGCTATGCAAAGGAATGTTTCAGCTGTCCTTCAAATCTCAAATCTGTATCTTCCAGACAAGTGCTGAACTTAAATATTAAATGTAGAAATTAAATATATTAGAATATAACTCCAGATGTAATTTCTGAAATTGTTAGCAAAGGCCATTATTGCCCCAAGAGAAGAATTCACCTACTTCTTTACTCATGTGTCTGATCTCCCAGGTTTTCAGGCATCCCAGTCTCCTTGGTTTTCAGGAGTCCCAGCCTCCAATAAACTATTTGGTTGGTGGATTAGAAATATTCAGGTTGCCTATTTTGGCATAGGGATTTGGATTTGCGAATCTCGAATCCCTGCCGAAGATTTGAGCATTCAAGGATTTGGTTGGCCCATCCCTAAATGTATACCATGTGTTCTGAGCCTATTGAAATAGTCAACTGTGTTTGCTTGTTGAAGTAAAGGGTGCTCTGTGCCAGTCATATTTTTGTACATGAAAAGGGGAATTATCTTCTGTGCTGCCTTGAGTCTAGTTTTGGGGGGAAAGCGTGGTATATATATTAAGAAAGGTGTGTTTTCTATAGAGAAAATTAATTTTCTACACACACACACACATGAGTTTCAGGGGACAAAAAAACCCCCATGGACATAGTCATATTTCACAACTGTAACACTATTAAAGGCAGTTTTCATTGGGGGAGAGCAGAAATCTTATTTTGGGGGTTGCCCCCATTTTACTCCTTTGTAGCTATATTCTCTCCCCTGCCTCAGGCCAATCTTACACAAGTGACAGGCCTCATTGCTCTAAATGACACTGCAGTCCATGTTCATTCCAACTTGTGTTTTGCTTCTTACTTCCTGTTGGCTGCACAAATATTTTTATTGCTCGCCAAGGGGCAGCTCCTTAATTCCACACATTTTGCATTCTTTGTAGGACCAAGCTAGAGATCTAAAACCTTGCCTATTTAGTTCTTACATGAAAGAACAGGGGAAAAAATTCAGAAGGTTTCTACTTGCGGGATGATGTCTATCAGGGATTTTGCACATTTCCCCCTTTTATTATTATTTTTTTTTGTGTGTGAAATTTTGCAAAGGTTTCCTGTTTTTCTGCAAAAAGCTTCAGGGTATTTGTGCAAAAGTTGTACTTTTCACATTTTTTTTCTCAAAAAGAAGCGCTTTGTGCAAGCTACAATGTTTTGTGCAAAATATTTTGTGAAGAAGAAAAAAAAAGAGCTCTTTGCAAAAAATTCATAAAAATCTTCCAAATGCAAGAAAACTCAATTAGTAATGGTGTTTTCCCCTCTTTTTTGTCATCTAAGTTGTTAAAAAGTTGTGAATATTCTTGACATCTCTAGATCGAATAAAGAAATATGCAGGAATCACATGGCCATATTAGTTGTATTAGGTAGTCCCTGTCCTTATAGATTCAAGCTATGTAATTGAATTCCTTTTTTATTCTCGTTAAACCTCCTTTTCTGTAAAACTTCAGGCAATTCAGGCAAAACAATGACAGCGACCTGAAGTCTCTGGTTGATCATTTTTTAAAAAAATAAGATAAAATAAAACTGACAAATACCTTTTCTCTGCTTGACAGAGTAAACCTCTTTAAAAAAAAGGAAAGAAAAAGAAAGCAGGCTATGGTATGATAATTAACAGATCTAGAGACAACTCAAAAAATGTATGTAGGCCAACCTTCCAATTCAAATGTCAAGAATAAAACAAAAGCACAGTTCCCTCCTTTCAGAACTGACACGACCCCTCAGTTTTCAAGCTTTATGAATGTTTAATACCATGTGGAAGGAATTAATATTTCATTCAAATATATATATATATATATATATATATATGCGCGTAGAATTATGACACATGCATTTGGCACATTTCTTTCAGAGAAACATTTATTAATGCAGTCACTTGAGAAATGTGTAGACTTACAAAACCATTGTGACAGAAATTCAGTATTCAAGTTAAAGCACCCCTGGTAGAAGGAAGCAAATTATTTGAAAGCTGGAAAACACATATCTCTCCCAGTCCTTTGCATGTTCAATGGAGCTAATATCCACAAAACAGGCTATATTTCACTAAATATTAGTGGGCCAAAGGATTATGATCTGAAGAAGCATGCTGAAGCAACTGAGCTGAAGCTAAGAGGTCTAGGAATCTGAGGAATACTTGGGAAACATAGTAGGGGTCCTTGATCTGGGGTTAGGTCTGTATAAAAGACTTAAACTATGTATCGATCTGCATCTTCTCTATAAACTTCTACTGTGCCTTCTCATAATGGTGTGGAGGTGACTTTGGGTCACAGTGGTGTGCACATTTTGATAGGTTTAAGAAGATGATAACGTGTCAAATATTTTTGCCAGGTCTGGAACCTGTGTCCTTCAACATGTTGACAAACTACTACACTGCAAGGAGCTGACAGAAAATGGAGCCAAGACAAATTTTGAAAGCTTTAGGTTCTCTTGTCCTACTCTTGCACCTTACCTTATCACGTCACCTTGGCCCTTTTCGCACGGGCTTTCCCGAGCGAAATAGCCCCGTGAGCCGTGCGGGAGTGGGAGCGCCGCTCCACACGACGCACTCCCACTTCCGGCGCTCTCACGGGGCTGCAGCGGCGAGAGTGCGGGGTTTTTGATTTTCGCTTCCAAGCGAAAATCACCCCGCGCTCGCGCAACGCTCCCGGAGCCCACCCGCACTTACCTGTTGTGCGGTGCGTCGGAGAGGCGGCTGGGTAGGGCTTCCTTCCCTCCGCCCCTGCGGAAGGAAGGGGTGGGGCGGGGCACTTGCGTGACGGATGTGATGGCATCCTGCTTCGCGCAGGTGGGGGGCTGCTCGCAACAGCATCCCGCTTCACGCGCGCGCGCGCGGGGGTGGGTGGGCGCGACTTTCGCTCGCTCCTGGCGTGCGCGGGGGGATGGGCGCAACTGTCGCTCACTTCCCGCGTGCGCGGGGGCGGCGCGAGAGGCTCCTGCTTCTCTCGCAAGCGGGGGAGGATGGACGCGCGAGCCGCCTCCGCCTCCGGGACGCTGCCGCTTCCCCGCTTGTTCCTTCGCCTGCGGAAGGAACGAGCGGGGAACCGGCAGGCTCTCGGAAGAGGCTTTTCGCACAAGCCGCCCACCCCGGCTCACGCAAAAAGCCTCAGTGCGAAAAGGGCCCTTGTGGTTGTGATCCTGGCAGTGCCTTTGCCAGGAAGGAAGCATGATGGGAATGCACCACTCCACACTGGACCAGCTTCCTGTGGAAGGAAGCGTGGCGGACATGCTTCTTCATTCTGAAGCACAGACAGGCACTTTCCCATGCTGTGCTGGGGCAGGAAGCACCTCATTGCACTTCTGAGTCTTCCACAGGGCAAGAAAGGTCCTTTTCGCACGCGTTTTTTTTTTTTTTTTGCACAAGGGCCCCTTGAGCGTCGTGTAAATGGGAGCATCGGTCTGTACAATGCACTCCCACTCATGCGACGCTCAGGAGCCTAAAGTGGGATGCTCTCACATTTTCTTATTTTCAGCTCTAAGCCGAAAATACTGCACGGTCACGCAATGCTCGCGGGGCCCTCACGCACTTACCTGCGTGCGGTGCGCCAAACAAGCCGCCCCGGTCGCGCTTCCTTCCCCCAGTGAAGCCTACAACTCCCAGACCATGCTGCGGAAGGAAGGGGCGGGGCGCTAGCGCGATGGTCGCGCTACCAGAAAGTAACCTGCAGGACGAAGGAGTGGGGAAGGGGCAGCGTTCCGGCTGAGGCTTTTTGCGCAAGACACCCCCCAGCCGTGCAAACAGGTAACATGCGAAAAGCCTCTAAATGGGGGACGGCAGTGTGATCATGGGTCATTGATGGGGTAAACCCATCAATGATTTACTCTTCCATAGCCTCGGTTGGTGACAGGAGAAGGATGGAACCATGATGATATCATGCAGAAGCGTTGTTGCAGTTCTGCTCCTCTCACGTTGCCATCACAGGACAATGCCTGTCTGCGGAAAAGGCCTGAGACCTACACGGAATTCTCCAGCAATCCAGCTAGCTTTTCCCTTTCTTTTCATTCTCTTTCCGTAGTCACACACACATTTGAACACACTTAGTGCATGTTGTCCAGTAAAATTGCTCATGGTATACATAGCTGCTCTTGCTATTGCAAGTTTTAAAGCAATAATTAGAGTTTCTAAAAAATTTTGCCTCACATGTTCTTCACATTATGGTGGTTTATTTCTCAATGCACTGCTTTGAGTTTGATTGATATTTATGAAAGCTTGCATGTGCATAACAAAGGAAAGTGCAATCCCTTAGCTAATGCAATTCTTTCTTTGAATGGAACACTGACAGTATCCAGTTGATCTCTCTGCTGTTAAGGGGATTGTTGGAGTTTGTAAATAGAAGCAAAGCTGCAGGCATGAGTTTTATTACTGTGGAGAGAACTATGAATATACCGCAGGAAGGTTAAATACAAGGAAACATGTAAATGTGTCAGAAATATACTTCATTTCACTCAAATTTAATATATTAGGAAAGCAATTTTTTTAATGGAATTGGAAAAATGAGTGATACATCATTTACAGAGTTAATTTTGAACTGTTTCCTGCTCATGCTGGCTAGGGGATTATGGGAATTGTGGCACCCAAAAGGGAATATTTCTAAGTTCTGGGACAATTCTGATACACATGGATCCATGTGATCCATACCACCAATCAGGGGAATGACCTCTGCCTGCATGGAAATCCCTCAATGCCATCTTAACTGACAACATCTCAGACAGAATTAGGCCTGTGACTCTAACTTCAGCCATTTCCGCATGAGACTGTTATAGTGCAATTATTCCACTTTCAACATCCTATGAAATCCTGGGGTTTGCAGTTTAGGGAGGGGCCTCAAAGGCCATGGAAATGACCATGGTCACCATTTTAATCATGTATGATTTTTAACCTCTTTGCCTAATGAAGAAACCAGTGTAGCTTGCAAAACATATTTTAAGCTTTGGAATTGGCCCAATGAAGGTATTGGTGCTTATGGGATTTGGATTTTGCTGTGTTTTGTTGTATGGACAACACAGCTACCCTTGAACATATTTACTTCCTACAATAACATTCACTTAGCTATTGGCTGGCTTCCGCACTTATCAAATATCTGATGCTATTACTGTGAACTGAAAAATTTATGGAAATATAGGCATATGTTATATGAGAAAATTCATTTATAGTCTCTATTTTGAGAGGAAAATGAATATTTAGATGGTTGGACGTAAGTGAAGCCATGTTTTTAAAATATTGGCTGGCTGGCATCCTGTTAGTAGTTTACAAAGGTTTAAAACTACACTATGGGTATTTTTATTTTTTTTTGACGTTGTGGAGGTTAAAAGCTTCCAACCTCATGCAATGATGAATTCCCCACAGGAATCTCTTTTAGCTGCTGTGGGTCCCCCCACCCATCCACATTCCATAGCCCATTTAGTGGTTGGGACAGAGGCCATTTCCACCCTACACTGTTATAGTGCTATTATTCCACTTTCAACATCTTGTGGAATTCTGGGGTTTGTAGTTTACTGAGGTCAAAGGGCTCTCTGGCTGAGAATTCTAAATGCTCCCCCAACTGCAGACCCCAGGATTTCACAGGATGTTGAAAGTGGAATAATAGAACCAAAACAGTATAGTGCAGAAATGGCCAGAGCAAGAAGTATTGAAGAAACATCTAACTATGGGTCTTTCCATACAACACTGTTCTAGAGCTATTATTCCACTTTTGATATCCTATGGAATCCTGGGCTTTACAGTTTAGGGAGAAGTATTTAGAATTCTCTGCCAGAGAGCTCTTTGGTCTCAGTAAACTACAAACCCCAGAATTCCACAGGATGTTGAAAGCATAGCACTAAAATAGTGTAGTGCGGAAATGGCCTAAGATGGCTCCCTCCTTGCTCATTTTGTACTTCACCAGACTTTCAAGAATTGACTGTTACGAAGTGCTGTGTTGTTACTGTTTTAATGTTTTCTTTCAATGAATGTTAAATTGTGTTACTGGTATAAACTGTTAAGTTTTTTTTAAAAATTAAGTAAAGCATGGAGGAAGTGTAATAATAATAATAATAATAATAATAATAATAATAATAATAATAGTCATAATAATATGATCATTAGTTTGCATTGGTTGATCATTAGTTGAAACAAACAGAATACATGTTCCCGACAGTGGCATGCTATTAATTTCTTTGTTCTAATTTATTTGCCTAACTTATTTGAATCCGCCTTCCATGAATGTTACAGCTTCCAGCATTCTTTTTTTTTCTGTTTGCCAGCATGCAAGAACAGAAGAAAGTATCAAGTTGGAGGATTTTGATAGCATCCAAACTGCCCTAGTGTCAAATGCACTGCCCATTTCTGTCTGGCTACATTGGGCATTTTTACCAAAGCTTTATACAAAAGGCATATAGGCCAAGAAATAACTTATAAAAGTTTGAATTGCCACTTCAGAAATCTCATGTTCTCTGTTCATGTTTGTATTGCTGCACGTCAGCTGAACTCATTTCTCAACCCCCAGTTTTGTTTTCCTAAATCATTTAATATGCAGTTGCACACAATTAAATTAATTTTGGGGGGACAAATCACATTCATAAAAATGGCCTTACTGATTGACCAGGCCTGTTCTACCCATCTCTGGCCCAGGACTACAATGTAAGATTGATTTATTTTTAATGCATAACACATTTATGATGCAAAAAAATCAAGACAAAACAAATTCAATTGCAATTTCTAATCTAATTTGCCTGATCTAAAATTGGCTCTTGTTTTTACATAGGCCAAAGAAACAAGAAATAGCATTTGTCATCTGCTGTGTTTCCATTCTATCTTTATTATCGCTAATGAAATAGAAGAATCAGCCCTGAGAGGCTATTACTGCATTTCACATCAGGGTGGACAAAGTACAGCCCTGCAGGCAGGCCTCCCAAAGATGTTTTTGCAGCCTTTGACATCTCCAGAATCTTTAGACCAACCTTGTTCTGGTCAAAATACAGAGTGATCTGCTGGAAGAATTCAGGTACAACATTTTTTTTCTTTAAACATGTTACATGACCTCACTGTACTGTTCAATATTTTAAAAAATCCATTTTTCATCACTAGAAGTAGACCATTTTGGGATTTATTTTTGTTCATTTTTTCATAGTCCTTCAAAGGGTCCCAAGGCTTAAAAGTGGCTCCCAGTCAGTCACAGTTGCCTACTCTTGTTTTATACCTACATACCCTAAAGATAGCAGATTCCATCTGATCTCTTTCAGGGCAGAAAATGGTATAAAAACCCTAGCTCTGAGCCTGGCTGCTTGCAGTACATCACTCTGCACCCCAGACTCTCATTCCTTTGTGCTGCCCTCAAACTCTTGTGTTGTGAGACTGCTTGAGTCTTGCATGTGTTTGCGATTCTCCCCCAATAAAACATTCTTTTGACCTCCAGCTGATGTCTCTGCATTAGTACCAGTATACACAGGTGAAAAGATCTCAACGTTACTCCCTCCCAGGCCTCCCTTTTTGAGCTATAATTCCCCACCTCCTTCCCACTTTGTTTCCTCATCTGCCAAGACATTAAGAAGCTATCATGACTCCCATCAATGCTTTGACACCTAATGCTAAGATCATTAGCCAGCTCTGGAGCCCTTTGTTTGCTCTCTCAGAGAGGCATTAACACCTTCTCCTTCAGGGCAAAGAAAGGGTTTAAAAACCCTAGCTCTGAGCCCGGCTGCTTGCAGCATGTAACACATTAGCACTTGGGCATCTCTCTGTACCCCAGGCTCTCATTTCTCTGTGCTGCCCTCAAACTCTTGTGTTGGAGCCATTTTGCCATGACCTTCTTCTCTTCAGGACTGGTGAATATTGTCCACATCATCCTAATTCCTTGCTATACAATTTTTGCCTTCTTTCTTTTGGATAGCCTCGTATGGTTGTGAGACTGCTTGAATCTTGCATGTGTTTGTGATTTCCCTCCAATAAAACATGCTTTTGACCTCTGACTGGTGTGTCTACATTAGTATCAGTATACACAGGTGAAAAGATCCCAAAGTTATCCCCTCCCACAGACCTCTCTTTTTGAGCTATAATTGTCTACCTTTCCAAAGAGGCATTGGCATCACGGAAGAACCCTTGAGTCACTCACCTTTTAGGGTAACAGGTTTTTATTCATAAAGGGTAACAAAGGCCCTTTCCGGATGAGGAAGTTAAAACGGGCCAAGGTGTCCTGTCACAGAGGACATCCGCACCTTGGATCGGACTAGGTTCGGACTATTTACCTTAGTTCTGCACCTTAGTCCAATCCAAAATGCCCCCAAGTGGCCCTTCAGTGTGCTAAGTGAAGACCGGAAAAATCTGGTATTTCAATCTTCTGGAGCGCACCATTTCATACCTGCTCACTTGTGCGGATGCGCAGGTTCGCACCAATGCAAGCCTGCGATCAGCGGAGGGTGGGCTGTGGGTGTGGTCAGCATCAGTGGTTGGTCCAGACCCACGAAGAACAGGAAGCCGCCATTTTCAGCCTCAGCACTGCGGATCTACAGACCTCGCACTGCTCTAATTCTCCCTGCAACAAAAGAGGAGCCATGCAGAAGGGCTTAAGGGAAAGTCTGCGTTGCTTTGAAGAGGGAAGAACTGGTAAGCAACGGCATGGAGTGATTCACTCGCCTCATGCAGAAAGGGCCAAAGAGTAACAAATTCATCTCAAAATGCCATCTGAATGGGTTTTTACTCCATGCTTAGTGGAAGCAGCCCCTTAGCAGAGTTGTACTCAAGCAATGTTCCAAGAAAACAAAAGAGGACAGATGTTTTTCACTGATCTTGCCTTTCTGCTATAGTCCTTTGATTCTCTTGACTCAAAAAAAAAAATTTGTCTCTGGAACAAGATGGGGGTGCTGCAAGGTGTTGGTGAAAATCATCTTTTCTCATGGCAGGAACTTGGCTGTTGTTATCGGATAGGATAAGGACATTTCCCCCAATAAGATTTATGCCTTCCCAATGAAGTTAAAAGCATTTAGAAATTATTGTAGGCATCCAAAGAAAAGGGGCAGTCAAATTTACCAAGGGATTGGAAAGATAGCAAGTAGAAGAGGTCTAGGTATTTATGATTATTGGTGTTTCTCTACAAGGCTAAACATGTGGAGGCAGAAGGAAAATTACATTTAGAGGGTGGGAGTCTTGTAGGGGCGCAATGCCTTCATTTTAACCCATGGCCTTGCAAATCTTCAACATAAAAGAAGTCACTCCCTTTATTTAAACCCATAAAGCTTCCCAAGTGGCATGAAAAGATTATCTCTTTTAAAAATATTTACAGTATATGCTTTGGCAAGAGAAAGAAAACAAGAGGAACTCTGGAGGCCGTGGCGGGTGTGTGCAGAGAAATTAGAAATGTGCAGGCAATGCCAGCAAGGAATATGTGGACATTGTTATTACCACCATCATCACCCGAACAAAACATCTTTATGTAAAAGCTGCGGTTCTAAGGATATCAGATGGTGCTCCTGATGCAACCTTACAAAATGCAGATCTTCCATGATTCTGGAAATCACAATAGAATGGATATAGCTTCCCAGTAAATAATTAGCAAGAATGGTCAACAGGAGCCAGGCTATGGGCAATTTGGCAGTTAATTAAGGGCTTCTCTGCAGGAAAAAAAAGTCTCTGGCACAGCATACTGGAACCTATTAATTTGTCATCAACTTTCAAACATCATTCATCCCACGGTCAGTTACAGAAGATTTCATTTTAACTCCGGTACATCATCATTAGTAATTTGATGGGATCATTATTTTCCAATCTTTGAATCCGCTGATCCCCTATAACAACTTAAATTGGTGTTCAGAGTTCTGTTGCATGCATCAAGAGAGGAGATTTTTTTCTGCCTTCACATTCTCTTTTGGGCAAAAAATCATTTTTATCTTGTTAACCTTTGCTTCTTTTAGAATTATATTAACTTTCTTTATTGGAAGTTCCAGACCATGATAGCATCTACAAAGCGTGTGTCTGAGGATATTATCAGAACGTATTTATGCACTGGTCACGCAAGGGAATTGACCGTTAATACCATTCATTTCACTGATGGAAAGAAATTTCAGATTACATTTAATATAATGATGTCCCATATGTCTCTGTGAGGTTTGTATTATGTTCGCCTCTTCTCCTGAACCATTTTTTTCCAGTGTGGGCAGTGAAAAGCAGAGAGGGAATTGGAAGTTAAAAAACTATATTTTGGAATGTAAAGAATACTTGCAGATTTTCTGATCCATGTTGAGAAGGGTACCCTGACACATCAATATACCGTGCTGATAATATGATCAAACACCATTAGATTTTTCACGTGCCAGGACTATTTTTTTTTTAAAAAAAAAAAATCATTTGCACAAAAATTGTGTCTTGTATGAGAAACTTGTGAGGATTTTTACAAAAAAATGTGCAGAAATCAGTCTGTTTTATGCAAGCTTTTTGCACAAACCATTTCCCCTCCTCTTTTCAGCTAAATGTTCCAAAATGTGAAAAATCATCATTTTTTAAAATGGAGCAACCAATGGAGGTTAAGGGAAAGGAAATCATTTCTCCTCCTGAATCAAATTCCCCCTTCCAGACACTAAAAAATGCTGTACCCTTTTCTTTTGAAATTTTGCAAGTGTCTTACCTAGGGCCACCTTTCTAAGGTGTAATATCAATTAATTATTAATTATTATTAATATTAAATATTAATATTATTAATATTAAAGTGTAATATTACAAAACCTAGGAAGAAAAGCACATTTGTTGCGGTGGGAGGGATCTCTACTTTTTTTTTTTAAGCCTCTACCCCTCAGAAAGAAGGGTCCTGCAAATTACAAGCCTAGTGCGAGAGAGAACACACAATTAGACTCTCTTGTTTTCTTAATACATAGAAATGTTCTGTTGAGGATCCACAAGGCCTTGTGAGAGATATCACTTCCAGGATAAATTTGAGACACCAAAGCCCTTTTTGCACCTTACCTTCACCGCGGCACTGGGGAGCGGCACTTGTGCGAGCAGCCGTTTGCACGAGCCGTTTACGACAGCCCTTCTGCCTCCCACATTGGCTTCCTGTTAGCGCGACCATTGCGCTAGCGCCCCACCCCTTCCTTCTGCAGCGCAGTCTGGGAGCTGTAGGCTGCTCTGGGGGAAGGAAGTGCAACCGGCCCGGCTCGCCGAAGCACTGCACGCAGGTAAATGCGCGAGGGCGCCACGAGCATTGTGCGAGCGCGGCAGTATTTTTGGCTTACAGCCAAAAATAAAAAATGCGTGTGCACCCCGCTTTAGCCTCGTGAGTGTCGCGCGAGTGGGAGTGCGACATATGGAGCGACGCTCCCATTCATGCGATGCTCAAGGGGCGCTCACGCAAAAAAAAATGCATGTGAAAAGGGCCCAAGTGTCTTTCCCCTTGATGTATATTATTGTAAGCTGCCTTGAATCCCATCCTGAGAGAACAGTGGAATATGAAATATATAAATAAATAAAATATTCAATAATCAGTGTAAAAATCCTTAACATTTCTCCAAGAATGACAGGAAAAGAATCTTGCTGTTCTCCAGTGAGAAGCATTCTTTTCCCCAGGACACACCAAGTGAGGATTTACATCCGGCTGTTAATTTCATCCAGTTTTCTGGGCGAGTTAAATATTGGAGGCTCCCTTTGAAACAAATTAAAATGAAAAAGCATGTTATACAAAACATTCCTGAACTCCTTCCCTGAAATTTGGCAGCCATCACTCCCACATAAGGTTTTAGTAGGTCTCTAAATTTCATCAACTTCTGACAAACAGATATGTTTATAAATAGTCATTTGTTGATTTCTAATGACAGCCCAGGATTTACACATATGTACAGTCCACAGTTGTAAATGTTCTCCATTTTCTCACCACATAATCCAGTCCATGACTGATTTTAATGGGACAAGACCTGTTCTATATTTTTTTTTTTTTGCCCTTTTGTCCCCTCAATTTACACTTTTCTGCATGCTTTAAATTGTATATATTGTGTGGATGTATTTCCTTTCATTATCTATAAAAATTACATTTTATATTTATATTTTATATTTATGCAGAGTTAACAGAGTTTTGTGTGGACTGGAAATCTGCCCATTTTTCTCTGTGCACTTTTCAAATGAGCACCTTTTCTTCCCCAGATGCATCTTATCTGTCTAGAAGATTTCACTAACTAAAGGGGCAAGTCACCCTAGAAAATGCAGGGCCTTTTGACAGTACACCATCATAGTGCTATTATTCCACTTTCAACATCCTGTGGAATCCTGGGATTTGCAGTTTAGGGAGGGGCATTCAGAATTCCCAGCTAGAGAGCTCTTTGGCCTAAGTAAATTACAAACCCCAGAATTCCACAGGATGTTGAAAGTAGAATAGTAGCACTGTAACAATGTAGTGTGGAAAGGCCTGCAGACTGAGGCCCTTTTCGCATGTTTTTTTTTAGCACGAGCACCCCTTGAGCGTTGCGCAAATGGGAGTGTCGCTCCATACAATGCACTCCCACTTGCGCAAAGCTCACGAGGTTAAAGCTTTAAGCCGAAAATGCCCCATGCTTGCGCAATGCTCGCGGCGCCCTCGAGCACTTACCTGCGTGCGGTGCGTCAGTGAGCCAGGCAGGTCACGCTTCCTTCCCCAGCGCAGCCTACAGCTCCCAGACTGCACTGCAGAAGGAAGGGGTGGGGTGCTAGTGCGACGGTCACGCTAAGGAGGAAGCCAATGCGGGAGGAAGAAGGGCTGTCGTGAGCTGCTGACGCGAGCGGCTGCTTGCGCGAGCACTGCTCCCCACTGCCGCGACAAGGTACAGTGCGAAAAGGACCTGAGACAAACCTATTTAAATTCAGACTAAAATTGCTTTCCTTTCACAAGTGAACTTGTGAAATTCCAAACTAGTCTTTCTGTCTGGAGCCAAATCAATTCAGGAAGTATCCAACCAGTCCCTGTTGGATCAGATTATTTCCTGAGTTGCCAAAAGAAGAGTCCGAACTAAATTTTGTGGTCAGGGCACATTCCAACATAAATGGTTTGAACTATTTCCCTTTCCTTTGGAATTGCTGAAGCCAGACGTTTGTCAGAACTGGTGTGACCTCAGTTTTCGATGTCCATATTGTCATCTGAAGCTTTATAAAGCAGGTCTCAATGGCCAATCCAGCAGTGGTATCAGTGCAAATATTATGTTCATTAAAGGAAGGAAACAGGTATTTGAGGAACCAAGGCCCTTTTCACATGACATTTTCCATGCAAAAGACTGGAATATGGCACCATTGTGAGGAACAATCATGTGACACTCCAGGGGCTGGCAGGCGCCGATTGCGCACCTTTTCATTTTCAGCTAGAAGCCAAAAATGGTGTGCGATTGTGCATTGCTCCTGGGCCCTAAGCGCATTTACCTGGTGTGCTGAGCCTCCGGAGCTGCGCCGTTCATGCTTCCTGCCCCAGCGGAGCCTGGGAAACTCCCAGGCTGCGCTGCAGAAGGAGGAGGCAGGGGTCTCACGTGAGCAGGCAGCTTGTGCGGAGCCAAAGGACCCCAGACGTAAGAGCCTCTTGCTGGAAGCTACTTGCGCTATCCTCACATCCCAGCACCAGAAGACAGTAAGATGCGGAAAGGGCCTAACTAAAACACTTCTTCAGCTGTGGGATTTTCTAGGGTTTGCCTATTTGCTGTTTTTGGCTCTGGGGGTGGGGGAACCAGCCTGTACTGAATTAGAGTCTTCGTCTCAAACGTCATGTCTAGTTCCAGTATGAGCTCTTCCCCTTTCCTGTTGGACTTCCTCGCAAATTGAAGCTCAGAAATACAATATGTAATCCAGTGAAGCATGGTCATTAATAACATTCAGTCTATTTCTCTGAATACATCAGAGAGTGGTGTAAAAAAGGGTTTTTGGTATTGCATCAAGAATGTTAACATCTATGTCCTTTTATGGAGTTCAAGCGGTTAAGACTTCTGTCATTTTTCTTAAGCTGCCTTTCTTAGGTACCGCTTCAGGCATAAAATATGATGCTGTCCAATGTATTATCTAATCCTTTGTCCTTCTTCTATTGCAGTGATCAAAGACACCTTGATACCAATGATGAGAGTAATTTGATCTCTGCTTTACTTTAAGTAAGTCTCAAAAAGTGCATTTGAAAAGTGGTTGCCTTCAGAAACCCAGGAAGGTTGGAGTCAATAACTTTTAAACTCTATTGATCTGAAAATATGTTTCCATCCTTTGCTGAATGGAATTATCATTTGGACCATTCATCACCTTAAGACTCGTTCTCAAGACAAAAATGGAAGGGATACAATTTCTTTCCAGCATCTACTTCAAAGGTATCTCTAAGGATTTGCTTTGAAGACTTAAGGGTCAGTTGCATTCAATGAACAGAAAGAAATGGTTCTCTGCATTACTTGCTTTGCGCAGTGTGTTAGAGGGAGATTTTCATTAATTCTCTTTAACCTCAGAGCTGCTGACAATATATTTCCAGATTTTTTTTTCAGCTGAAACATTTTTTTTCAGGGATACAGGAGGTGTAGAGTGGAGTTGGAAGGCATCCCAAGGGCACCACTGTAATCCCCAAAAAGTTCATATGACCCAAGGACTACTTGGTCATTCTTGGTAGGATTTCTTCAGAAGAAATTTGCCGTTGCCTTTCTCTAAGGCTGAGATATTGTAACTTGCCCAAAGCCACTCACTGGGCATCAATGGCTGAATGGGGATTTGAATCCTGGTCTCTCAGATTAAATTATAGACTGTTGCATTGTACGACTATGGTGGTTAGACTGCTGTAAGCCCCAAACTGGAAAAAGGGGGAGGTATCAACAATGAAGGACTGGATATTGAAAATAAGACATGTCTGGACAAGCCACCTCAGAGTGTGGTCAAGATGGCAAAAGATGTTAATGATGAAGAACACATGAGCTAGGAGAGGCTGAAGCAGTTTGCTTTTGTCTGAATCAACTGGAAAGAGGAAGATTCTACCCTTCTTGTCCTCTATCCTCTACTTAGTTAACCGAATGCAAACTATTTTTGCACTTGGAACTCAGATTGCAGAAACTAAAGTAAGCTGAGGACAAAAAGGGAAGGTAGGAGAAGGAGAAAGAAACTGGGATAGTTTAAAAGCAGATGAAAAAGTGGGAGTATAGAAAATTAATTGGGACTGTCCCTGCCAAATCTGGTCAGTTGGATGGTATGAAATGTGTGCAGAGCTTTTTTTCAATGTCTTGCTACTATGGTGGAATTTTCAATAGAAGAGGAAAAGATGAAATCTTTGTGAGGTGCAGGATTCTATCAATAGTTTCCCACTGGGCTGTGTTTCCTGAAATTCCTTTGGAGTGACAAAGTCTGACATATTTCTCAAGACATTCCGGGAAGTATGACCAAGGGACGCTGTGCTTCCTGTACTAATTCATGAGACAGAGAAATTCTTCAAGTTCCTCAGTGCTTCAGTTTTTTCAATATAGTTTTTTGTCACACACCCCTAAAATGCATGATAGAAGACATATAAAAACATGTATTTCAGGATAAAGTTTGCACAAAAAGTGGCATATTTTAGGATAAAATACATACATTGTTCCATCACATTGCATTACATTCATTATCAGAAGGAAGCCTCTATTGATGGTGAAGTTATTGTCACTTCCAAAGACTGGGATTTGGATTGTTCTACTTCTTTATGAGTAATTCTTCAACACCATCTATGCTGTTCAACACAGAGGTGCATTTTTGGACTACAAATGCCAAAATTCCCACCAGAAATTACGACTTATAGTCCAAAAAGGAACTGTTTCAAGCAGAGCGCACAAAACCCTAACCAGTTTCTGCATATACCCCCACAAGTGTAGGTGCCAGTTCACAACCATGTTGAGCACTGACTAGTGTCATCATGAACGAAAAAGTGAGGAAAGCAAGCTACTCATTATCTAGTTTGTGGTAATGAAGAAATTCACACAATTCAAGGTGCTGAAATCCAATTGCCTGTGTAACCCTATCAAATCAATGGGATTTACCTAGAGGTTGTCTTGCCATTCACCTTTCACTTCCATGGGTCCACTCTAGTTGGATCCAGCAATTGGATTTAGATCACTATCTTGCACCACTTTTAAACTACTAATTTGCCATTTTAAAAATTCACTCCTTAATTCCATGCCCTTAGGGATGGGCCAACTGAATCCTTGAATCCTTAGCAAGGATTCGAGATTCTCAAATCCGAGTCCCTGTGCCAAAATAGGCAAACCAAATCTTTTGAATTCACCAGCCAAATAGTTTGTTGGAGACCGGGATGCCTGAAAGCCTGGGAAACTGGGATCCATATGGGGAGATGACAAGTAGGTGAGTTTTTCGCTTGGAGTAATAATGGCCTTTGCTAACAATTTCAGAAATTACATCTGAGGTTGTATTCTAATATATTTAAATTGAACATTTAATATTTAAGTTCAGTACTATTTTTTGTGGTGAAAATCAATGGCATGTATAAATGCTGGGGTCAGTGGGTCTGGTGCCTATCAGAAGTAGTGGGGCAAAGAGCAAGGTCACACTATCTCATCCAATGATTGCCACATATAGTCCAGTGTACCTCCTTCCACAAGACCAGCGCCTGGTTTTAAACCAATAGCTAGAATAGAATAAGAAGTGAAGTGTCAGTCATGGTTTCTCATAAGCCACATGACAAACCACATGTAGCAGAAAGGAAAAATTGTTTTTTAAAATTGGTGCCTTTGGGGCCTGCCAAAGGCCTGATTTACTGAAAGTTACAGTCTTCTTGAGATTTCAAGGACAGCTGAAAGATTCCTTTGCATAGCTCCCTTGCAAAGCTCTTTCATACACAATTCTGGGGTTTGTAGTTTTCCAAGGTGTCACAACCTTCTCTGCCAAAGTGTTCTGGTGCATCACCAGACTACAAACTCCAGGATGCCATAAGGAGCTATGCAATGACAATCCAGTTTTGACCTGGATTATCTCTGTACTATAATATGTGGCTCTGTTTACACAGGCAGGAAAATGTGAGATTAATCCACATTTTCCTGCCTGTGTAGAAAGGGCCTCCATGTCATTTGCAATCTGGGGAGATCCTGAGGAAAAATTATGACAATTGTCCTGGCCAGATTTCTTCAGAGGGAGGTTTCCTTTGCCTAGGCTTTTGCTAAGGCTGAGAGAGTGTATCTTGCCCAATATTTTCCTTCTTTCCCTTGCTTTTTAAACCCTTTTTAAAAAAAAGGGTTCAAAAGATTCAAGATTTGTGAGATTCGTGGATTCCCAGAACCTTCCAGGGATTCAGATCTGGATCTAGATTCAGAAAATTCTGGATTTGTCCCATCCCTACATGTCCTCATTTCTTTCTATATTTTATGTATTCCATGTATATCTTTTCCTCTGATGAGGTCAAGGGGGCATACATGACTCATCACCTCCTCACTTCATCCTCATAACAACTTTGTAATATAGTTCAAGGAGAGAGAAAAAGAGAGAGATCAGCTCCATGATCATCCAGCGAGCTTCACAGCTCAGTGGGGACTTTAACCTATATCTCTCAAGTCTCAGTCCTCCACTCTAACCATTACTCCTCACATAGCTCTGGAATTGCCTGCCACAAGCAAACATGTGTGGTCTCTGTGACCAGACCAACAAATATTTGTCCTGAAAACTTCACTGCTACCAACCCTAGATTGAAATGTTGAAAAAACAAATCAATAAACCAGAGTCTACATGACAGACTCCCAAAACCAGTATCATAAATATCAATTTCATTCTATGAAATAAAAGCATTTGTGGATTGCATAAAGGAAGGAATTGTTTCTTCCTTCTTGCCCTTGCACATAATGCAAATTATTGTGAAATTTATTTATCTATTTAAAGTATCTATACCCCTCTTTTCAGCCACAAAGGCTCCAGGGCAGCTTAAAAATTGTTCATGTGACAGCTCCCTACTTTCAGTCTCACAATCTAAATAAGATAGAACGCACAAGAAAGGCAATTTCCTCACCACACTGTTATAGTGCTATCATTCTACTTTCAACATCCTGTGGAAGTCTGGAGTTTGTAGTTTACAGAGGCCAAAGAACTCTCTGGGTGAGAATTCTAAATGCCCCTCCCTAAACTGCAAACCCCAGGATTCCATAGGACGTTGAAAGTGGAATAGTAGCACTATAACAATGTAGTACGGAAAGGGATGAAAAGAATGATAGAGGAGGAGGGGATTATGTCAAGCAGACATTACTGGTTTTTCTTTCCCTCCACAGTCAGGACAGTGGCAGCTGGGATGGAGAGATGGCCTTTCATCTGTTTTTGGGCCTAGGTATGATGGAACTCTCCCTGCTTCTTCTTCTGTCTTCCAGAAGCCAGGGCAGTGGGAGTTGGGATGGAGGACGATGGCCATTTATCTGCTTCTGGGCTAGGCATGATGGAGCTATGCCTTGCCTCTTCTTCTCTCCCTCTTTCCCTCTGCTGGAGCAGAGCCCAGTTTTAATGCCTAGTGATAAACAAAAGAATGAATAATGAGTATTTTTCCCCCTTTCCTTTTTCTCCGTTGCCTTTGGACACAGTTGGTTTCAGATTCTGATTATCTCTAGGCATCTAACACCGGGTGGTGGTGGTGGTGGTTTGTGCATTCAAATTGCAGTCAAGACAAGCACTGGCTTGATGGGTTTGTTGATTCTCCAGTAAGTATAACAAAGGGTTCTGTTTGATTGGGAATAGGATGCCTGCCAGAAAGATATTTGGAAAGTAAAGTCTCTATTGGAGGCATGCTGGGTAATGCTTTGAATACCATGTGAAAGGTTGTAACACTGCATTTCAAATTCAAACTTCTGGTATCGGCAGAGATAGTGGCAATGTTTCCTGGTCAACTAGGTTACTCAGATTCCAAAGCAAAGTCCTCATTGGGTTAGACACTTCAGAAATAACTCAGAAGTAACTAGCTACACAAGAATTAAGAACATAGCTAAGGCATAGCTAAGTTACAACCTGATTCATATGTAATGAGGAATAACCACAGGCCCTTTTCGCACGGGCCTTTGCTCGCGCGACAGCCCTGTGAGCCTCGCGGGAGTGGGAGCGTCACTCCGCATGACGCACTCCCACTTCCGCCCAGCTCACGGGGCTGAAGCGGCACGAGTGCGGGTTTTTTGATTTTCGCATCCAAGCGAAAATCACCCCGCGTTCGCGCAACGCTCCCGGCGCCCATCTGCACCTACCTTTCGTGCGGAGCCTCCGGGAGCCGGGCGGGTCGCGCTTCCTTCCCTCCGCCCCTGAGGAAGGAAGGAGCGGGGTGGGGAGCCAGCACGACAGACGCGACGCCCGCTTCGCGTGCGCGTGTGTGCGGGGGGACGCGACACCGCCCGCTTCACGTGCGCAGGGGGGAGTCCGGCGCGCGGGGGGAATCCGGCGCACGCGGGGGGAATCCGGCGCGACGCTGCCCACTTCGCGCGTGCGGGGGGAATCCGGCGCAAGGTCTCCCGCTTCGCACGGGGGGAGGGCGGCTTGCGCGGCAAGTCTCCTTCGGTACCGCTTCCCCGCTGGTTCCTTCGCCTGCGGAAGGAAGGAGGGGGAAGCGGCAGCCTCCCGGAGGAGCCTTCTTGCGCTTGCCGGCCTCCCCCGCTTGCACTAGAAGCCTCAGTGCGAAAAGGCCACAGTCTTTCTGGCATGAAACCATAACAGCTTTAGTTACTTTTGTAAGGATAAGGTGACTGTGATCTCACTACTTTGGTGTGTTTCATATAATAGTTAGCAGCTTGCAGCATGTTCCATTTTCAAAAACTAATACTTTAAAAGAAGTTAAAATATCTTGGAAATTACATCATCAATGTGTAGCAAGTAAGTTGAACCCATAAAGCAAAAGTAGGAATACGCAGATAACCTCTAATGTCCTCTCGTCATTTTTAGATCTACGTGCAGATTGTTATACCACCTAGGTATACCAATCTTTCCTCCTTTTCCTGAGGTCATGTCCCAATTTTTTTTGTCCACGCCAGAAAGAGGCAAGCAAGAATCCCCGTAATGGCTGTCTATGCAGATTTGGCATGGAAGCTTGCTTTAGGGCCTTCTTTAACTTGGGAATCTTTCTGCACTACACTATTATAATGCTATTATTCCAGTTTTAACATCCTATGGAATTCTGGGATTTGCCTTTTAGGAGGGGCCTTTAGAATTCTCTGCCAGAGAGCTCTTTGGCTTCAATAAATTCAAACTGCAGAATTCCATAGGATGTTGAAAGTTGAATAATAGCACTATAACAGTGTAATGCAGAAAGGCTCTAAGTTGGGGACTCTTTGAATGGGCATTCTGAAACAATAAACGGATCTTCCCCTCCTCTTACTTAATCAAAGGCATCTGGAAAATGTTACTTGTGTTTAATAGCCACAAATTTGAAGAACTAGACACTGTTCGCCACTAATATAAACACCAAATATTCCTATTTATGTTATTTTCCTTTGGATAAGTAGAAAAAGAATTACTTTTAGAGTCTGTAACTGTAATGACAACTAATTACTCTGTTTCCATTTTTACCTTCAGGCTGCTGAATTTGTAGATACTTTGTGGGTATCAGCTAGGGAAAGAACATCCAAGAATATTTAAAAAATTGTTGAAAAACCCTAATTAGAAGAAGCCTATCCTGGCAAGAATCTTTTGCAGTTCAGGAACAAATACGTGCAAAATTTTTCAGAGTTGTTTTGTGCAAAAAAATTTGCATTTTAAGAGCTGGAAACAGTATTTCTACACAGAAAAATTATTTCCTGTGTAGAGAAAAATACTGTTTCCTGCACAGGAAATGCTGTACTTGGGGACTTGTTTTGTGCAAAATTTACACATGGTTGTTTCACACAGAAAGCATCATGTTATGCGCAGGAAACAGCACACAAAACAATATTTCTACACAGGAATAGTATTTACTGCAGTGAATATGCTGTCTTCTGCCCAGAAAATGCTGTTTTCTGCGCAAAACAACCACACAAGAATTTTGCACAAAATTAGCCTCTAATTGTGGATGGGCTTCAAAACGGTATGGCTTTTGAATATTTTCTTGCAATGGGAGGAAAATTGCTAAAATTATTTGTTGCTTCAAAAAACTTACACCATTTCTGTATGAGGGTGCTGTCCCCCATCATCCCGTGGCAATCCTGGCAGTGCCTTTGCTGGGAAGGGAGTGGAAAGGAATGCTCCCCTCTGCATCCGACTGGCTCCCTGTGGAAGGGAGTGCGAGTGACATGTGTCTGCCTTCCGCAGTGCAGCTGAGCCTTTTCCCATGCTGTGCTGGGGAAGGAAGTGCCTCCATCATGCTTCTTGCCCTTCCACAGGGCAGTTAAGTACAGAAGCATCAAGTGATTGCAGGTGCTTAACAGCTTTAATCTATTAAGCGAATATCCTGCGATCATGATGCATGAGGATGGGATGGCAGTGGGACCATGACAATGTAATGTGAAGGCATGACCTGAGCACCACTGCCATCCCATCCCCATAGCAGAACTGTGACACCATGCGGAAATAGCCTTAGTGAAGAATTTCATGTCCAGTGTCAACATGGGCTCTACAAAGTAGGTTTAAATGGCAACCCAAGAAACATCAGTGAAAGCTTAGTATGTTATTGTTGTGAGTGCCAGCTTAAGCATGTATTATAACACTTCTAATGGCATGCGGTAGCATAAAATGCCTAAACAGGCACTTTAGTTTTCCAAAGCTGCAGAATCTTTCCAAATGCTCCAAGATGTTTATTAATTATACTTGGAACAGTAATTTCTCCTGCCCATTTGTCACTGAGGCAGGGAGAAACCTTTGCCTTTGCTTTGCAGTAAATGAGAGTTTGGCATCCTGGTCTGAACCATTTGCCTTAATTATCTCCTTGTGTGATGAGGAATGCAGCATCCATCTCTGCAGCAATTCTCCAGCCAGTCGAACTATCTGGGGATGCCCATGCCAACACACTGCAACTCTTTCATTGCACAGAATGGTGGACAAGACCAACAAAAAATAATCTCCTCTGATTGGCCTGGAGTAACTCCAAGGTGATTGGCTGATTCTGATCAGAACTGGGGAATAACATATATCATGTTAGAAAAAGAAACTACCTGTGATATGTTACTTTCTCTCTTTATTAACACTGGTCCAGCGTATGTAAAATTCAAATGTAATTTAACAGATGGGAATAAATAAGTAACATTTATAGTTACTGTACTTTAAAACATTATTTTTTGAGAGGCCTTTTAAATGACACTTAGATGGAAATGTTTTGTGCTTGATTCCATTCCCTCATCCTTTGATAAGTAATAAACAGTTATGAATAAGAAATTAGCAAGAAGTAGTAGCATCAAGTTATTTTTCAAACAATACAGCACCTTTGCATGATTCTTCAAACTCTGCAAGGAATAATGGTAACAAATTACTTTTAAAAGGTAACATTCTAAACTCTGTTTCCAAGATTGGCACAATTTCCATTGACTAAGGCCATTTCCACACTACACTGCTATAGTGCTTTTATTCCACTTTCAATCTCCTTTGGAATCCTGGGGTTGGCACTTTAGGGAGGGGCATTTAGAATGCTCAGCCAGAAAGCTCTTTCTTACTTATAAAGATCTAACTGTGAAGGATCCGATTGTTGGACTACGAATTAAAACAAGAGAGGAGTTAGCGGAAGAAGGGAAGGAATGTCAATGGTTTCTCCACCTGCAGTTAAAAGAAAGATTTAAAATGGACATTAAATTAGAAGGAATTGAAGCAAATACTCACCTTACTGATTGGGAAAAAATAATTTTCGAAAAAAAGGAACATTTAACATCTCATTTTTATAAATTTTTATTAGACAGAGAAGTTGAAACAGAGATAATTAAGGAGACTATGATAAGCTGGGCTCAAAATATTGGTCATCAAATTGAATTGGCGTATTGGGAAAAAAGTTGGATAAACACACAGAAGTTTACATGTGCACAAAATCTCAAAGAAAATCATCTAAAAATGCTGCATAGATGGTATTTAGACCCTGTGAAGCTGGGAAATATATATAAGTTGAAAGACAAGAATTGTTGGAAGTGTAAGCAGGAAAATGGGACTTTTTTTCATATGTGGTGGCAATGCCCTAAAGCAAAAAATTACTGGAAAAAAATACATAAAATGATGATGGACACACTACAGATAGAAATCCCAATTACGCCTGAAATCTTTTTACTCAATATGCTGCACCAAGTAGATAAAAAGTACAAAAATCATGAGGCAATAATTTTATATATGATTACTGCGGCCAGAATACTGTACGCTAAATATTGGAAAACTCAGGAAACACCATCTGTGGAAGAATGGGCACAGAAGGTTCTGGAATATGTCATACTTGATGACCTCACTCGTAGATTAAGAGGAGAAAAGAGCGGAGAGAAAGCTAACGATTTGAGGTCGATAAAAAACATTTTGGAAAAGATCTGTCAGAGTGAAGAATAATAAATAGATGGCTTGAAATAATATAATGTTAAGATAAGAGGGAAGAATACGGTTACACTAATCTAACTAAAGGTAGAGGCAATGGTGGTATTTGATTTTGTTTTTGTGTGCATTTTATTAGGGATAACAATATAGAAATAAAATCGATAAAGTTGATCTAACAAGGGGAGGGAGGAAGGATAGGATTGTGATAAATATTAGGATATGTATATACAAGTTAAGCGTTCTTTTTAGTTTAAAAATCTGAAAAATTTATAGACTTATGATCTTGTTTTCGAAATGTATTAATTTATCTTTTAATAAATAAATGGAGAAAAAAAAAGAAAGTGGAATAATAGCACTATTAACAGTGTTGTGTGGAAATGGCCTAAGAAATAAAGACTTTTTAGGCAGGTTCACATGTCAGAAAGATGGCTTCGAGACTGTCATGATCAATCTTTAGGGCTGCCAAAGTGAAAACAAGAGAAGATTCCTGTACCCTTAGGGATTGTATAGAAGAGGGAATTCCATAAGGAGTTTTTTGTTATCTGGTTACATGACAATTGAGGAACACATGAAAAGCTACTAGCTGTGATGGCTATACATTAACTCCAAAATATGGCATACCTATAAATATCAATTGCAGAAGAACTGAAGCAGAAGAGGTAATTCTTTGCACCCATGCTCTACTTGTAGGTTGGTATTCCCAAAGCATTTGCTGGCCTCTGTTGTCAGCAGGATGGATTAGCCAATGTTTCCTTTTAAAAGAATTCTTATAAGTTTATAGGGTTTTCTGGAACATCGACCAAGATCCTGCATCAGACATATAGCAGTGATATCATGGCTATGATATGTTTTCCAATTTGACCCCCAAAACCCACCTTAAAATCCAGCTAGCCACACTGAGCTATGGAGTTCTGTGGTCCTGGAGTTCTGTTGGGACTCCTTGGTGCATTGCTGACTACTGGTAGCAAGGGGCTGGAAATGTCATCCTTCAGTGCCCTGTTTGCCAGCACCCTTGCTAGTACTCCTCTCTCAGGCCCTTTCCGCACCTTACCTTTTCACGGAGGTGGGGGGCGGCGGTCGCGTGAGCAGCCTCTTGCACGAGGTGCTCACTTTGCTTCTGCTTCCTCACTGCAGCTGGCTTGCTGGTCACACGAACACTACTGCAGCACAACCTGGGAATTGCAGGCTAGCGCTGAGGCAGGAAGCGCGACCGACCTGGCTCCCAAAGCACCGCACACCAGGTAAGTGTGCGCATGCCCCAGGAGCATTGCTTTAAGCCGAAAATGAAAAGGTGCGAGAGCGGTCCGCTTTAGGCTGTTGAACGTCATGTAAATGGGAGTGCGTCGTATGGACCGCTCCTCCCATTTACGCGATGCTCAAGGGGCCCTTTTGCTTTAGAAACAGCGTGCGAAAAGGGTTTCAGTCTAGCTGGCTAGAATTTTAAGGTGGGCTTCAAGGGTATTAATGATTATTTAAATGATACCACAGTTATAAACATGAATAGGAAACAGATATGAGATCAAAAGCCCAGTTTATGATATTGTAACTGACTAACAGGATGCCAACTTTTTTTTTTCTTAAAGCACACTTTTGCATTCCAAGCAGGTGCAAAATTAATGATTTTTAGGCCTTTCTCTGGGCTTTTTCCTTCAGCCAGAGAAGCAGCAGCAGAGCTATGGATTCTGTGCCCAGCTTTTCCTATTTTGCCTGTGCATGAACCAAACCTCTCTTAATTCAATCATGAATCTAGTAGCATGTGCTTATAGTTTGGACTTGGGCAGCTGTGAGTCATCTGTTTAAATATCTTCCAGGCTTCAGTGCATAAAGCTTTTCCATGTTATTTGAATTAAATCTTTCATTTCTTTGCATGGCGTTCCTCTGCTCTTTGAAATGCATCTCCCTGATCAATAATGCATTATGTGCTTAGGCTCTATTTGTGCAGCCAGACGTGTGAAAATGACACGTCTGGAAACATACATGAGTGCAAACGTAGCTTGTTGCCACCCTCAAAAATAAACATAAGCTGGAGTTTATCTGGAAGAAACCTTTAATTATGCATCACTTTCCCTCTCATTATTTGCATAAGTATTTGCCATCGCTGCAAAACTGACATCGAACAAGCAGTTCATGTTTCTCTTTCCTGGAGGCACTGGTAATTCTCTGATACACTGGAGATTTATGGACGGCAGCCAACAGTGTTGTCAGTGTCCTTTGTGACCCTGCCAATTTATTACCAAGTGGGGAGAGAGGGGGTCCTTAATTATTAAGAAGGAAAAAAAAATACATTTTTCCCATCCAACTCATGCAAACAGAAACTGCAGTACCCATCTTAATGATCAGAGATTCTTTTGCATGGTGTTCTAATTATCAGTTACAGGTTGTGATGACTAAGGGCATTTCCACACTATACTGTTATAGTGCTATTATTCCACTTTCTTCTATAGAATTCTGGGGTTTACAGTTTACTAAGGCCAAAGACCTTTCTGGCTGAGAATTCTAAAGGCCCCTAAACTCTAAACCCCAGGATTCAATAGGACGTTGAAAGTAGAATAATACCATTATAACAGTGTAGTGCAGAAATGGCCTCAGTTTGCAGCTATCGAAATAAAGATGGAGGGGAAAGTGGCAGGGGAAATGAGGAATCAGTACATTTTAAAAGCAGCTGAGAAAGAGGGATTCCAGAGGGTTAACTGGAACTGTCCTTACTAAACCAGGACAGTTGCAGTGTGTAGGGCCATATCTCAGAGGAAGACCACATATTTTAAAACAGAAAGTCCCAGATTCAGTCTTCTCATCTCTGGTGCAAAGAATCATGGGATGATAAAGACCTTTCAGTTGAGACCATGGAGAATTGCTACCAACTGGAGCAGATAATTCTGGACTGGATAGATTGATAGTCCCAGATGGGTTTTTTTATACACGCACACGCACATGCACACACACACACACACACACACTTTTTTGGACTATAGCTCCCACAATACCTCTAGGAAATATTGTGGCTAGAGATTTCTTGGACATAGTCCAAAAAAGTAACTCTTCCAAGCTCTGAATGATCTGAGCTGATGAGAATGGATATTTACCAAAAGTGAAGATTTCATTCAGTTTGTTAAATATGTATGTTTAATGTGTATGTATGTGAAATCAAACCTTTTTCTGGCATTGTGTCTTCAGTGGATGTAGGGTAGGTGTTAGCATCAGCAGAAATAGAGGCCAGAGGGAGACTATGGCCATTTCCAAACTACACTTCTCTAGTGCTATTATTCCACTTTCAACATCCTGTGGAATCCTGGGGTTTGCAGTTTAGGGAGGGGCATTTAGAATTCTCAGCCAGAGAGCTCTTTGTCCTCAGTAAACTACAAACCCCAGAATTCCACAGGACGTTGAAAGTTGAATAATGGCACTAGAACAGTATAGTGCAGAAATGGCCTAACTCAGGGTGTATCTGTGCCGTAACAGTAAGGGTGAAACATAGGATTTCCTAAAGGCATACTCAGCCCCTGAGATATCCACTTCATTGATGCCTCCCTGTCTTCATGGATTTTACAGGTTATAGCTTATCACTCTGAAGCCAGGTAACAATATTCGCCAACTCAGTGGTATTACACTGAGCAAGAAGTAACTATAAGAAGTTTGGACCTGGGTTGAGCTGTATAGAAACTCTGGTCCCCTTGGTAAGTAGGGGAGTACAAAGCTAGAATCTGTAGTAACTGTAGTAACCTCTTTGGTGAAAGCATGTTCCTCAGACTTGACTCTTAGAATGTAGGGCCTTGGGGTAAGAAGACAACCTTGGGGGTCAGCCTGGACATGTATCCTTTACGTTATGGGATTAGGAGTTGGGGGAGGTCTGTTGGGAAGGCCACTCAGTAAAAGATTGTCAGGCACTGCCTACTGCTAGTTATGGCTCAGAACTCTGGTGCGGTCAGTCAGGTTTGACCACTGCCTTATGATCACCCTGTACTATATATTCCCCCAGCAGATTTGATGTTTATAAGTGGAATAAAGCATGGGCTTAGATCAGGGATGGGATTCATGAAGCTTTACAGATTTTGCTAGACTGCACATCCCAGCTCTCCACACAATTGCCTATGCTGGCTAGGTCAGATGGGAGCTGCAATCCAATAAACGAGATTCCTGCCGCTGCTCTAGCTAAACCGGTCTTTAAGGTCTGATCTTTTTATTCTTAAAGTGTGAGCAAATCTCTATGTAATCTTTTGTATTGGATTGACACAGTGGCTTTGTATTTAGCTTCATACAGGGATTCTCCTCTCTTTGTATTGGTGGGCAAAGCTAGATTCAAATTTGAAATAAAGAAGCAAAAAAACCCTCATGAAGTCCCCAGGGATGCTCTGTCTATTATCATGTCAGTCTTGAGTCTGTTTAGTGACACCTGCAATAGAGATCCCTGTGTTTGTCTGATTGCCTCTGACAGTCTTTATTCTCTCAAATTACTACCATAGTCCTCTAGTTCATATCCACAGTGTTTGCTTTCCAGTGATCTGACAACCTGCCATGTCAAAACACTTGTCAGCACCGTTGCTAATCAGACATAAAAGCAGTCAACAATGCAAGTCAACAACTGGTCCCTTTGTATGTCTCCTCATCTCATTTTTCCTTAATTAGTGTTAGGTCTTTGCCCAGGCATAATATTTAAAATTACTGAATAGAACAGAGTTGTAAGAAAAGATGGAAGGATTTTCTTTTGCAGAAGTACTGTATTGTTCCTGACTGGCATATAAGTGATTAAGACAGAGAATCTATCTGGGTGTGAGGAGAGGTTGTAAACTTCATTCAGCACTAATATGGTTGAGTACAAAGAGTTTCAGAGACCCAGCATGGTGTAGTGGTTTGAACACTGGACTATGACCCTGGAGAACAGGGTTCAATTCCTCACTCAGCCATGGAAACCCACTGGGTGACCTTGAGTGTATCACACACTCTCAGCTTCAGAAAACCTTGTGATAGGTTCATATTAGGGTCCCCATATGTCACAAATGACTTGAAGGCACACCACAACAAATAAAGGGGTTTTTGAGCAAAATATTCAAGGTTGAGTGCCTGGATAGCCAAATCTGTCAATGTCAATCTAACTCACCTTCATTTTTTAAAAGAAACTTGCATTCTTCTGATACCACGTAAAAAAGAAAATTCAGTTCTGATAAATTCTAATCAAGCCAAAATAAGAAGTACTAGTGGACGTTGGTTTCTGTGATGATCAATCAAAGCTCTGTTGTTATTGTTGTCTATCTGAGACTGAATAAATTAGGAGGTTCTTAAGCCAAGTGGCCTTGCTAAGCATGTGAATGCAACTGGTTGGTGTTCCCTTTGTGCAGCCTTAGTCAAAGACAATTGACATAGTGACTCATATTTTTACAGAGATTATACTTGCTAGACTTTCACATGAAATGATGAAAGAGTCCAAAGTTCATCCAAGAACCTGAAAAATTGCACTGGCTGATTTGATACCTAACTGGAAAACACTGTGTTGCCAACACATGCCCTCCTCAATCCAAGAAAGTAGCTCACATCTACAGGGATCCACTTAAGTCACGGCTCACTTGGGCTTACTCTTGGAGCTTGCTTTCAGTGCCTGGGCTCAGGCCCAGAACATAATGAAGAGCAGAAGGCCTCTTGGGCATGTCATCTAGCATCTCGGCATAGACACAAAACTCTTTCCAGGCAGGCTTAAGACTTGGGAAGTCTAGTTTTCCGAATCATCACATGGATTTTTGTATTTAAAGAAAATGTTTATTTGGTGTACAAGTTACCTTCAGTGGCGGTTAGGTTAGAAATACAGAAATTATTTCCTCAGACAAGCAGTGTTTCTTTTCTTCCTTCCATTGCTCCGTCACATTTTCTGGAGGTTCTTTTTTTGATGTGAATATTAGTATTGGGTGGTAGTAATGGAGAACATAGCTACATAAATCTTCTGCTCTTCTATATCATTGTCATGGCTGTTTTGTAGATGGTATTCTTATCTGCAGCCAGTTCTGTGCTATCTGCTCATTCTCTCCCTTCCTCCATCCATCTCCATCCTTTCTGCATTGGATTGTAAGCACTCTGGGGCAGGAACCTGCCCTCTTGGACTTGAAAAAGGATAACACACATTGGTGGTGCTAGGGAGAATGACAGGAATTTGAAAAAAGGCAGGGCTCAAAACACTCCCCTGGGTAATTCCAGTCCAAGCATTTTGCCTGGACCCGCCCTCAATGAAAACATTCTTGTTAATGGACCTGCTGTATGTCTGACTTGTTGTTTAGAGATGGAGTTGGAATATATTTATCTGCCACCTCAGGGGAAATTGTAATGGAGTCGCAACAGGAGGGTAGTGTGTAGGTTAAGAGAACAGTGTTTGATATGAAAATTTAGCAGCGGCCTTGTTCTCATGAAATTTCCCCATTTCCCAGCAGAATTTGTTCTGTCCCTACTTCTGTATTGAGTTGCAAAACTCTCCTATCATCACAGACCTCATGAACATTCATGCATATTTTGGTATGTGTTTTCCCCCACATGTACACATGTCTATGCTCATTCTATTTTCCTGAGGTATACATTTTGTATACAGTTTTGCACTGATCAAAGTGTGCATGTGCACATTCTAAAAGGTGTCTATTTTTAGACATGCACATTTTAAAACGCATGGTTTTTCTGTCCGTTTTCCCCTCCAAAGTACATTGTGAGTCCAGCAAATCTATGTATTTCCAAGGCAAAATATGTTCAATTCTACTGGGGGTTCTGTGGAATGCAAAACGGATAGTTCTGCATAGAAATGGGGATCCAAAGAATTCATTCCCATCTCTAAAACTGGGGAAGTTTTCAATGGAGGTGGATTTTGCAGACTTATCTTTCAGATGATGGGGATGGTGAAAGCAAACCCTTTTAGGAGTACACAGAGCAGACAATGGCACAAGAGTTGAAGGGTTAGTGGGCTGAAATGGATAATGAAACAGATGGCCAACTGGCCAAAAGCTGATGATTCCAGTTGTACCAGAAGCAGCTGATCATTCAGTTTGTATCCCTAATCTGACTATGAGGAAGTGATCTGAGTAGAACCTCTGGTCCATTTCATTCCAGCACAAATTATTGCCTTGTTTCAGTTCTTACTGTGAATATTTAAATACTTTAATTTAAGTACAGTGGGCCCTCCACATTTGCAGGTTTCACTTTTGCAGATTTGATTATTCACAGATCATTTGCTGTTGCCTTTGTTGCTGCCCTATCCTATTTTTAATTGGGACTGCAAGAAATTGTTTGTGCCAACAGAAGTTTCTGACCAATGTTCAAGGGCAGCCCCACGTACAGCATGTTAGAGTAGTCCAACAGGATGTAAACATAGCATGTGTCACAATGGCCAGATCAGGCATCTCCAGGGATGGGTACAGTTGGTGTGCAAGCTTTAAGTGTGTAGAAGCTCTTCTGGATGTTGCAGAACTCTGGGTCTCCTTGTGGTACTAGTTCACTCTGCCTTTGTAACTGTATTCAGGCATGTATTTGATTATATACAACACTAAAATTGGGAATGGAGATTTGAACATCGACAGAAGTTTCAGATATTTCTAAACACCCAGAAATAAATTAGATCTTTCTGATCTAAGCCAAACATGGTCACAGAACCCTTTTTTGACATTGATGTGAATGCCTAATTTATTTTGAGGTGCATTGTATTTTTGGGAGTTCTTTCTTGTCCTTGTCTCTGGCTTTAGCCCTATGTGAAATCAAGCAAATGCTTGAACAGGGCTTCTGTTTTACCTCTTTCCTTCAGATAGGATACCATAGCCTTCTTTCATGGTTGTTCCTCAGGAACTGGTGTTCACTGAAATATTTCCTCACCCCCAATATAGAGGTTGTATATAGTCAGCTTTGTGTACTGACTTTAGTGTTGGACTAGGACTCCAGGAGATGAGAGTTAAAATCCCTATGGGACCATGGAAACCCACTGGATAATCTTGGACAAGGCACACTCTCTCAACTTAAGAGGAAGGTAATTACAGCCTCCTCTGGATAATTCTTGCCAAGAAAACACTATGACAGGCTTTCTGTAAGTTCGAGTTGATTTCAAGGTGTGTAACAAATATAGCCATTGTGGCTAAAAGCCATTGGTAGGTCAGTTTCCCCATGAAGTTGTCTAGTCTGATTTCAGAACCTTTTGGACTACCATCCTACTTGCTTTAGAGTACATTCTACTTGGTTCAGTAGGCTAGATATCCATAGAACTAAGTATTCATGGGAGCTTAGGAGAGGGGAGGAAACACAACTCACAGAATCTGTGAATCAGCATGTCCTCTGGTTGGAAGATTCTATAAACAAAGTCCATTAAAGAACTCTCTCAAGCTCTGGGTGGTTCATGTGTAGATGAACCTAGTTCAATCACTAGCATCTCCACACAGGGTGTATTAAAGATCCTCCTTGAAAACCTCAAGAAATGCTGCCAGTTTGTGTCAACAATGCTGATTTAGATAGTCTAATGGTTTGACCTGCTACAAGTCAGCAGCCAATGTTCTACGACTGTGCTGCGAAACCCCCCCCCTGCCCCCCATGGCTCTAATTTTTCAAGTGGTGAAAGCTGATTCAAAATGGGTGAGTGGTTTCAGCTCAACCCTTGACAGATTCCCTCTACCCTGAGCTACCAGATGCTTGCTCTTTGCTCAGAATCACTGCTGCTGCAACAAGATTTTTTTTTTTCCTAAGCAGCAGGTTGCCAGCACTAGAGCTGATCTCCCCTTGCCTCCTTTTGATTCTGTTCTTCCACTTTGGGAGAAGTCTCTACTATCTAAATCCTTTCCTTTTAATTTCTCTGGGGTGGCAGGGAGGCCTCCACTTAAGAGACGGCATGCTAATTAGAAGACACAGCCTTCCAGCAGATACTGCTCTAATGTATGCATGTATTCTATGAAGAGATACAAATAATTAGCCTTCTGTAGACCGGCTGAGATAGCAGAGTCTGAAATGTCGAGAACAAGGCAAGCAGCAGGCCTTCAAATGTCACTGCTTAGCTTCAGCTCTTGAGCAGCGTTGGGGCGGGGAGAACACAGACCAATGCAGCCTCAATGTGTATTAAATTGGTTCAAAAGTGGAGTAATATTTTTATCTCACTTCCAAGAATAACAGATCTAAATAGTACTGAATTTCAAAGCCATCTGCTTCAGACAGAACAGGTATGGAGGGCAATGGGAGGAGGGAGAAGGCAACCAAAGTCATTGAGAGGTTACAAGACCTTGCCTATAAATGAAGAGCAAATCTGTTAAGGATTTGCAGCTTGGAGAAAGTGACTGATGTACATGATAAAGCTTAATAAAAAGATGATTGCTCTTGTTGGATTGGAAGTACATTCCTGGGGTGATAGCCCCTTTTCTGGGAAAGGTGAAGACTGGTTCAATTAAGACTTAGCCTCCTTTAGCAGAGTCCACAAGTGGAAGTGTTCAATCTCTTGGGTCTCTCTGAAACTAGTTTTAGCAAAATAAGGCAAACAAGCAGCATGCAAACTTCACACCTAAAAACTTTACTAATTAGATTTTTAAGTCACATTGAAACATATATACATGCAGTGCCTAAGCCCTGGCTGAATACGTGGAAATTTCAAGAAAAGGAGAAGCTCAGCACAGCCTGCACTCATCATCTTGAGGGAGGAGGAAGAGAGAGAGAGGAAGGAGTCTTTCATGCTGTTTGCAAAAACAACTGAAATATCCTTTAGTCACATGATGTGGTTACTTAAGTACATCCCCACAGCCTCAGTTTAGACATCATAGATTCCAATGGGAGTTCAGACTTGGGCCCTTTCCGCAGCTTACCTTTTTTCAGCACTGGGGTGTGGGAATCACACGAGCAGCCTCCAGTGAGAGGCTGTCACGTCGCCGCTGCTTCAGCTTTGCACGAGCTGCCTGTTCCCAAGCAGGCACTGCGAAAGCCCCTTCTCTTCCTTCTACAGCACAGCCTGGGAATTTCCCAGGCTGCGCTGGGGCAGGAAGTGTGACTGCCACGGCTTCAGAGGCTCCACACACACGGCAAGTGTGTGTGGAGCCCTGGAGCAATGCGTGATCGTGCACCATTTTTGGCTGAAAGCCAAAAATGAAAAAGTGCGCAAGTGGCACCTGTCCTACCCTGGAGCGTCGCACGATTGTGAGTGCATTGTGCAGATCGCTCCTCACAATCACATGACACTTCAGGTGCCCTTTTGCATGGCAAATGCTGTGCGAAAAGGACCTTGATTTGTTCTAGAATCAGGCCATTTCCACACAGTGGCACTTCTGCGTGTTATCCTGTTGCAGTCCCGGCAGCACCTCTGCTGGGAAGGAGTGCACCAGGAAGGCTCCCCTCCACATCTTACTGGCTCCAGGAGGAAGGGAGCACAGTGGCCCTGCCTCTTCCTTCTGCAGTGCAGCCAGGCAGTTTCCATTGCTGCACTGGGGAAGGAAGCATTGCCAGCATGCTTCCGGCCCTTCTACATGGCTGGGAAGGATGAAAGTGCCATGCGATGACAGGCATAAAATGGATTTTTTTCCATTTTACAAATACCACACACTTGGGGCCAAGATGACGGTGGGCCAGTGATGATATCATGCAGAAACATGACCAGCTGACTGTTGTCATCCTGGCCCCACAGTGTCACAGCCCTGTCATGCAGAAATGGCTTCATTCATTTGTCTTTTTGGCACTCCATGTTATCTGTAGAATCATTTTCCAGTGCTTCACTTCAAATGAGCTTATTTTCTTCTAATCCACTTTCTTCACTGCCCAGCTTTCACAACAATAGACAGAAATCACAAGCCTCCCACTATGGGAGCACACAAGTACACCAGCACAGAAAGGTAACGTCAAGAAACCCTTAAAGAAGAGGATAAGAAGATTAGGGAAGCATTCTAGACTGGAGGGAGGCCTCCCTAGATTTAATCTCCATGATCAGATGTATTACATAGGTGATGCAAATACAGGGAGAAATGATGATAAGCCCAGATAGTAGTCTTCATTTAGGTGTTTTGGAACCAAAATACTGGACTGGAATCATAAAATCATACACTCTTACATTTGGAAGAGACACAAGATCTGCCTAATCTAATACTTTGCCATGCAGGAATACACAACTAAAGTGCTCTTGAAAGATGACCATCCAACCTCTGTTTAAAGACTCACAAAGACAGAAAATCCATGACCTACCAAAAGCAGACAGGCTTATAGGTTATGCCAGCAGGATTCATCAAACGATTTTAGCATATTTAATTAGCTCTATATTTCAGTCCCACCATAGCACTGCCTTTCTGTGGTGGTGGAACTCCCTACTCCTGTGAGGCAATAGTCTATGCTGACAGTAGCAGTGCTTTCAGTAGGGTCTCCCATATCAGACAGGCTTTTGCTGAGGAGCCAGACAAAATGTGCCAAACAGCTACAGGCCAGCAGCAGCAGTTGGTAAGTGTCAATGGCAGAAGATTCCTCAGAGACAATGGTGGTGACACCATAGCTAACACCTGTTAGTAGTGAGCAAAAGAAGGTAATGGCAATGAGACAGTCAAAAATGTGCCAGAAGAAGAGACTCCCAGGTCAGAAGATGCTCCATGAGCTACTGGGGTACAGCAGAGGAAAACTACAAGTAGCGCCGTGGCTAATGATGCAATTGGAATAAAGCTGAAGGAATGTTCAGCCTTTGATGTGCTCAGGGATGAAAGGAAAGTCCAAAGCATATTATAGGAACATGGAATGTGAGAAGCACGAGTCAGGGGAAACTGAAAATGATAAAACAAGAAAAGAAATGTATAAACATTGCAGTATTTGGGGTGAATGAGCTAATGCAGACAGGAATGGAGCACTTTCAGTCAAATAAGTACACAGTATTTTACTCAAGAAATTAAAATGTAAGAAGAAATGGAGGTGGCATTAATAGTGAGGAAAGATGAAGCAAAAGAAGGCAAGGGATTTAATGCAAAGTCTGAATGAATAATATCAATTGAGCTTCAGGAAAATTCCATCAGTATAACCATAATCCAAGTTTATGTTCCAGCAACAGAGGGAGGTGCGGAAGAAATGGAAAGATTTAAAACAGGAGTCCAGGAGGAAATTGATAACACAAAAACAAGATGTGTTGGTAATCAAAGGCAATTAGAATGTAAAATTGAACCCAAGATTCTGTTCCTAGCTAGGGATGTATAAAACCCTCAGTCTCCATCTCATCCTAAGATTTATTCTCATCAGGCTGAGACCTGTTTTTTCCCCTACTTAGTGAGTCAGAATTCAAATATAGGCTGAGATCTTGTGTCAGAAGTATAGCTGCACTCCATCCCCTGCTCAGCCCTGAAGCCCACCTTAAACAGCCAGTCAACTGTCCTGTGTGATAGAGATGTGCAGCACTGGTGAGCAAGGCACTTCAAGATGATGTGGTCAGACCTCTCCCACCAGCAAGTAACAGTGCCACAAAGAGTTTGGGTCTCTGATTTCACTCATTGCATTATTGCCCACTGGTGGAAAGCAACTGATCTCATCCTCCTGCAAGTGCCCTGCTTGTCAGTACCAGAGCTCCCTGTTGCTTGAGACAGCCGAGTGATTTTTAAACTTGTTTGCAGGGACATTCATGATCATGACAACGGTACCACAATCATAAATGTGAATGGGGAACAGCTATGCAGTGGTAAGCCTAACTTGCCACATTATAACTGACTAAAAAGATGCCAGTCTTTGAAAACATTGTTGCAGTAAGACATTTACTGATGTGTCATGCTCTTTTATGGTTTGTGTAATTTTTTAATTGATTTTAATGTTTAAATGTTTAGTGTTTTAACTTAATAAATTAACTAGCATATTTACCCAGTGTTGCCTGGGATTTTATTTTCTCACAGGTAACACTTGTTAGAAATACCTTAGGAATTACCTTACCTTACCTTACCTTAGGAATTAGATGTGGTTGAAATACACAGATTTGAAATCCTGTTTCTCTAATTTCCCAATCTGTCTTGTCCAGTACATGTAACTCTTCCCTGTATTCGCCAATCCAATCTGTATTCAGAGTTGTTAACATACAGAGGTTGGGTTCATGAGGGGACTTGCTGCTAGGCCTCATCTCCATAGCAACCAGCCTATTCAGAGCTCTCTGGCTGGGAATTCTAAAGGCCCGTCCCTGAACTGCCAACCCCAGGATTCCATAGAATCTTCACAGCCAGCCAATCATATGAGGTCTTTGCCTGTGCAGCACATCTTCGCCTGCCTACACAGACAGACAAACGCACAAACAGATAAACTTTGACTTTTATACAGTAGATTGCTGTTTAAATAACTTATATTTATACTTCTATAAAAGTTTTGTACAGTTTTTAATCTGCATTGTTTTAAATATGTTGTTAGACACTACTGCATCATCATCATCGTCATCATCATCATCATGTATGCAAAAAGGTCTTCAGTTTAATCTTTGTTCTTTCTGCTTCGAAGACACCATGTAGTTAGATTGGGGAATTGTCTTTCTTAGAAGAGAAAGATTGCAGTAAAAGCTGCAGCCCATAAAGGTTGACAGCATAAGTCTAGATGCACCAACAGATTTTCCAGTTTAAGACAGCTTGTCATAGCTAGATCTTAGGGGACTTTGCTTGCATTGCACTTACAATGCTTTCAACAAACAGAATCTTACATGGCAGGGAACGCCTCTCCCCAAGCAGTCTTGAACATGTTGACAGTCAGAGTATTGGGCTAGGCAAACTAATTGTTTAACTTGGCATGGATATCCTTTAAGAAAAAGCATCCTCTAAGAAATACCAGACTGCTTTCACAGTCTGGTATAAACAAAGGTGACCTGCCTTCTTCTATGATTTTAAAGCAACATGACAGTGTGCATGCTTCAGTGAGCACAAAAGGTCCATGGGAGAATATTTCATTGGTGTCCTATTGTTTTCTCAGATATATTCAGGAAGTTAGTTATGAATTCTCGGTTTCCTTGGCTTAGGAATCCAGAAACCAGATTCACCTTCTCCTTAGTACCTCTTCCCTACATCAAGATATGATCTGAGAGGAATACAGAGAGGACTCTAATGGATAGGATGGTGAAGGATGAATGCCGATTTCTCATTCTCAATGGAACAAATTATCTCAATGAATTGAGATGCTCTTTTGAGAAATCCAACAACCCTTGTGAAATTTCTCCCCTCCTGCTTGAGAATGAAACCATAGTGTGTCCTTTTACATTAAGATCTCTGCAATTTGTGCAAGATGCTTCTGCACAAAGCTTTGTAAGCAAAGGAAGCACATACAGAAAATGCACAAGGACTGGCACATTGGCCATAAAGAAGCAAATAACCAAACCAGTTTTTCAAATTTTAAAAATGTAATAAGAACGGAGCAACTGCAAGTCAAAATCCTCATACAAGCAATAGTCTTATTGTTTTTAGATGATGCCAAAATATCCTCACCATCTTGCATGTGAAGGGAGAGAAGAGATTTCTTGCTCTCATGTACAAGAATGAGGCCAATGAGGATTTGTACCTTCATCAGTAGTTTCTCACATATTTTTGAATCCTTTTCCTGTGGAGTTTTGCCACATCCTAAGACTGCAGAAAATTTTGATGGTAAATAGAAGATAGTTAGATAAATGCCTCATGCAGACATCCTTTGTGGGGAGGGGGTGTAAAGGAATGGACACAAGCATTAGAGATTGGGAAGAAGGTTGTATATTTTAGAACAGAATTTACCCAAATCCACAAAATTTACCACGAGAAGATTAAGAAAAAAATCCAATATTGTCAGATTTGCTGAGCCAGTGTGGTGTAGTGGTTTGAGCATCAAACTATGACCCTGGAGACCAGGATTCCATTCCTCACTCGGACATGGAACTCCACTAGATGACCTTGACTGTATCACACCCCAGAAAACCCCATGATAGGTTCACTTTAGAGTCACCATCAGTCAGAAACAACTTGAAGGCACACAGAAACAACTATTGGCGGGACTAATTTCTTTATTATCAGAATTTGCCCAGATTCATAACATTCAAAAATGGGAGAAAACAGAACAGACATCTTCCCCAATCTGTAGCAAGCCCCACCACAAACATTCCTACAAACACGGATTGTCTGAAGCTAACTGCATGTGGAACACAAAGACCTACATAGGGGTGGTGATAAATGCTTTCATTCAAACACACTCATAGACATTCTTGTGATCAGCAAGCCAGAGAAGTTAAGGGTGCCAGTTTCATTAATGCTTGTGAGCTTGTTGAGCCAACTATGCTTACAACTCCACTGCAGTAGTGTTAAAGAGGAATGGGACATAATGTCACCATTGCTGAAATTCTGTTTATGACTGGCTGTCTCAATGGAGAGATTACTTCTGAATCCCATCCTTCTTCAGTGCTACTGTCTGCACTTCAGTAGATGTATACGCCTTTTGAGAAAACTGGAGAATCCATGTGGTTATACAAGTATCCAGCCTCCATGAAAGATCTCAACTTCAGCATGAGGTGGAGATGATATTTTTTAAAAATGTGTAAAACTCCTGCCTCTGTCTCATTGTGAAATGTTTCCCCTTGTTATCACACCACACACACACCCCACTCTGAGGGATGTGCTATTTTCATAATTGGGCATATTTATGGTTGGAACATATGTTTGAAAGTGCACTGGCTATAAACATGTGCCAGCTCAGGATGACCTTAGACATGATTGAGTCATAAGTTCAGAGAGGATTAGGTGGGAAAGCCTGGTGCTAATGGGCTTGGGATAATCCTTTCAAAAACTGTAAGTTGCGAGTACTCCCAAAAACAATAGCAGACAAAACTGCCCAGGTGAAGCAATCAGGGACCCTACTGTGAGCATATCCTACAAAGACCTTCCCTGTTAACCTTACCTGATCAAAACATTAAGAGATTGTCTTACCTCTAGGTGACAAAACCATTGATGGGAGTCCTGACAATCAGTCCATTCCAAACTCTTTTGTCAACCCCATAAGAAAGCCATTACCGCTTTGTGCATGCACCCTCTTTCAGGGCAAGAAATAGGATATAAAAACCCTAGCTCCAGCCCTAGTGTATTGAACAGTCAGCTCTCCACATTTCCGAGTTTCACTTTTCATGGATTATTTGCTGTCACCTCTGCTGCCTCCCTCTGCCATTTTTAATGGGGACTGAAAGACTCACAAGATTGAGAAACTGTGAATGAGGATTGTAAGTCCCTATTAAAAGTGGTGTGGGGCAGTAGTGGAGATGGCAGTAAGCCCCAACAGCCACCCACTTCTGCCTTGTGAAGGAACCCTGATGCCTCAAAGGAATCCACAGTGGGTTGAATATGCTGATCATACTTCGTGTGTTAAATATGGTTTGGGAGGGCCTAGAGTTATATTTTTTTCCACTTTCACAGGGATCCTGTGCCCCTAACCCTAGTGAATGTGGAGGGATGACTATAGTACATTGGGCATTACACTGTATGTGCTACTCCATATTCCTGTTGTTCTGTGCTACCCTTAAAAGCACTATCTGAGTCATTCCACTTCACCCTTCTGCTTCAGGACCAGTGATTATCACCCTCTCCACCCAATCTGTCTCTATCCAATCTTTCCTGCCTCACTTTACCATAGCCTTGTATAGTTCTTGAGAGTTTCTGGTTTCCTGTATGCTTTTTAATTCCCAATAAAATACTCTGTTTAACCTTTTAACTGAAGTCCTCTCTGCAGTTATTACTGATATACACAGGTGAAAAGATCCTGTTGTTACCCTCCTCTCGCAGGCCATCTTTTGAGCTGCAATTCCCCCTATTTCTATGGAGACACTGGCATTGCAAGCAGACCCCGAGGTCCCCCACATTTTAGGGTAACACACTTGTGAACCTAAGTATGCACACTCATTCACACATGGAGCAAGTTCAACAAGGTAGACTGACTGATCACAAAGACACAAACCACCCGTCTGGTGCTACTACATTTGTGTGTTTGTGCCAAAAGCCAACTGTGATCACATCTTCCAGCACTGCATGTTTTACAGATCTCTGCAACAGCCACTCACAAAAATGTGTAATTCTTTTTCCTCCAAAGAATCAAAAAAGAAATCTGTGCCCCTGAACAGTGGCTCATGGCAATGGGACTTTTTAAAAAGTGGTCCTGTTTACAGCACAAATCAGGCTTGCATCCCTAGTGCTAAACATTAATGTCTCCATTGACGTTGGCAGTGGAGTTTACATGCAATTGTCCTCAACTCTTCCAGTTAAACTCTTGCCCAGGGCTTGTAGGGGGTTGTTTCGTTTTTATACAGTTTATATCCAAAAGTTTATATCCAAAAGAATATTATGATAAGCTGAGAAAGGAGGCACTAACTATGCAGAAGTAGATTATGCTGAAATAGCTATCAGGCTGACATCAGTGTTTTCCTTGAAGGTGAGTAAAAAGTATCACATGCTATAGGACTCAGTATTTATCCCCCCCCCCACGGGAGATTTATTCTTTACAGTGTGTAGATATATAAATGTGAATAACAGCATAGATAACTTGCATGCAAACAAGACACTGAGACATAGGTTTTCAGGATGTTTACACTACAGGGAACAAGCCCAGGCAAACAGTCGTTAGCCAAGAAATTTTATAGTACAAGGATTCTTGTTTGTCATTTGTCATGGTCGAGAACCAGATTTTTCTTAAAAAAAAACCCTAAACAAATCATATTTACAAGCCACTTCCTCCTTCAAAACTCTAATGTTGCCAGTTGTTGTCATGCCCTGGATAACTCCATGATGCACAAACTCCACTCTGAAGTAAACAACAGTGTTTATTTGTGACAAGTAAGCAACACACTTCTTCCAAAGTTGCTGAGACTGAAGCATACGTGGCATTCACAGCTTTGATATCTTCACATATAAATTTAGGCATGTAAAGCTGTGATTGGAGATGATGATCAATTGAACATCACCCAATATCTTCAAACATTTCCCAGGCCCTCCATTGTTCATCCATCTTTCATCCTTGAGGCAAGAACATGTTTCCTGTCTCTTATCTCTGAGAATTTCCAGTTCTCACAACACCTTTTGGTGCTTTCATTTCCTCCCTCTCTGATCTTCTCCCCATTTCCTCGATACATATTACATGGATCCATAAAGCAATTAGCCATTTGATACTTTTGAATACATGCATAGGCTTCAAACAGATACAGTGTTGCTGTCGTGTCCCAGGCAGACCAGGCAACCAATTAACACACCCGCAAGGCAGAGCTTACTCACAGAGGTGAGAGCAAGAGTAGTCCAAACAAAGTTCAGGTCAAGAATGCAAGCTCCAAGGCAAACAAATCCACAAAGGCAAATCCAAATCTGCATCAAGCAGTGGTCCAAGAAAGTCAGGACTCAGGAAAACACAGCACAGGGTTTCAACCACCAGGAAGATCAGTTGCTGACCTTGGGAGGAGGTGGGCTAGCTGTTTGCCTGTTATACTCTAATGATGTTGCCATGGGTGTTCCCTCATTAAAGCCCTTTTGTTATTTAAATGAGCTGAACGCCTTTGACCTTCTTTCTGGCGTTGTCTCTTCCACAAGGTAAGAGTCTGTGTTGCATCATCTTCTGATACTTGTTTCCCCTGCTCAGTTCCCTGTTGTTGGTTGTTATTTTTCACTGAAACTTCTGCCATTTCTTCACTACACTGTTATACTGCTATTATTCCACTTTCAACATCCTATGGAATCCTGGGGATTGCAGTTTAGGAAGGGACTTCTTTGGCATCAGTAAACTACAAAGCCCAGAATTCCACAGGATGTTGAAAGTGAAATAATAGCACTATAATAGTGTGGAAATGGCCTCAGATTCAGAATCCTCCTCCTCACTGTCAGGGTCTCCAAGGCAGGGTATGACAGTTGCGATTAATATTTGTTCTTAGCTACTTTTTAGCGCTCTAACACACTCTAGCGTTTCTCTACAATCACTATCCTGTATATCCTAATACACGTCCAGCATATATATTATGACAGGAGCCACACATCTTGACAATTGTGTACTTCACAAGACTTTTTTAGGGAAGAGGGTTATGATAAAGGTACTGAAGCATATAAAGAGCCAGTGTAGTGTAGTGGTTTGAGCACTGGACTATGATTCTGGAGATGAGGGTTTGATTTCCTGCTTGTCCATGGAAACCCACGAGGTGACCTTCAGCACATTACGCACTCTCAGCCCCAGAAAACCCCATGGTTGGTTCACCTTAGGGTTGCCATAGGTCAGAAGTGACTTGAAGGCACACAACAGCAACAACATGTAAAACATGGCTATATAAAACAGGATGGAATCACAAGGGATTAAGGCAGTAGATTAAATTCAGAGGACCCAAGATGCTTCACAGATATTTCACTTACAGATGACAGAATCTGTTGTTGCTCTTGTTCTTGTTCAGGCCATAGAGTAGTAAGGTGCCCTGTTAATACCTTATTTGGAACATAAGTCTTTATGTCCTATGAGTTGCAACCACACCTTGAACAATGGAATAAGACACACGTCATTGCTTTATTTAATTGCATTTAAATTGTATTCAATTTTAATCTAATTGGATCTACAACAATCATAACTTCATGAGAGATGCTACCAATCCAGTAGCAGCTTCCTCACTGTTTTCTGTGCCAAGAATCAAGGCAAGTCAGACCTGGACATCAGTTGGTAATAGTGTCATTGTTATCCTCTAGCTCTATACATCCTTTTAGGTCAGGAATGGGGGAAGAGTGGCACTGATCCACCCCAAAGCCTGCCAGAAGACTCTCAAACCCTTGAACCTCCAATTTTTAAAAAATGAGCAATTTTTCCATCTGGAAATGGTCCCAAATGCTCCCACTCTGCCTGCAAATCTGGTAATTTAGCTTGCCCAACCTTTCAAACCCTCCCCAGGTTGGCCAAAATGGCAGCAAGAAGTGATATGATGTCACTTTCAGTGTATCTGGACATGCAATCTCCAGGAGTGTGCGGGACCTCTACCCCTGTGCATTTGTCCACTTTTGCTTTACAGATTGACAAGAGTCCTTCCTGAATCACTCCCCCTTCACACCCAACAGCTCTGGTTAAACGAATAGGATGAAGTAAACCCTAATGAAGAGAAACTCAGCCTGAAAGAGAATCTTAATCCTTCAGGACATATTCCAAGCAAAATTCATGCTCTGTGTGTGTGTGTGTGTGTGTGTGTGTGTGCACGCACGCAAGAAGCAACATTTTCTGAAAAGAAAATAACCTTTTTTCTTCACAGGAATACCACATTCAAATGTTGTGCAGAACAAGTTCTGAGCTATGCATAATCTTTGAAAGCTGAAATTGAAGGCAGTTGCTAAAATTATTTGTGGCACACACACAGAGACACAGAGTTGCATCCTTCTAGGTGAGACAAGTTGTCCACAAGTTGTTGCTTATTCTGCCCTGTGGATCTCCCAGCCTTGGAAAAGCCTTTATCATCTCAAAGGAGCCTGCAGTTGGTAAGTGATGTCCTCACATGGCTGTGCCACTTCTTCAGCGAAATGATTTGCTTAAAAAGGTAGACACCACACAGGTACTCACTGAGCCTATCATACTGTGCAAACAGTGAAGAATAGCTAATTTAAAAATCATTTTACACAATTTGACAAACAGACCAATAATATCTGAGCTTAGCCCAAAAGCAACCACCTCATCATATATTGGGTTACCTCAAGTGGATGGGTGAAATGCTGACACCTTAGCAGAAGCAGACCATTTGGGGTGTAGTAGTCTTATCGAAATGGGCAATCATGAATGTTAGTACCTTGCACTGATCAAAGGAAAAATCTCTTCCTCCTATTTTCAGTTTTTCACATATAAAATCTTGTGGATCACAGTAGCTGATTCCAGTTGTGGTTAATCAAGTATGGCTTCTCTTGAGGCTGTGGGGGAGGGGTGTCATTTTAGGGATCCTGCTTGACATCTAAGGGCTGGAATTCACTTAGTGACATACTTACATGTAAGTCATGCTGTGGATTCAAGGCCACAAAGTCACCATTGGGCAGTGGACATACTGTGTTGAAAACCCAAGAAGGGTAAGTTACACAAACAGCATGTTCCTCTGTGCCTTGGCTTTGCAAGTGGTGCATTATCCATTATGGTTGTGCATTCTGTACTTTGATTACACATTAAAGTTATACAATAAATGAAAGGGAGATGCCTACAAATATTCATGAATACTTGATTAGCATTTTAAAATTAGGTGTATTTCTTATAGTACAAAAACTGCAAGGAAAGTAAGAGCAACAAGAGAAATCAAACAAAATAAAATATTTTCTAGAACTCATCTGTTTGCATTTTTGGTGATCGGATTAATTCACCGTTTAGAATTATATTTTTAATTTGTACATTTTGAAGCTTTGGAATGGCACAAAAGTCATTATGCAAACTATAGCTAGCTAGCTAGACGTAGATTATTTTCAAACTTGTTTTAAAAAAAATGAACCTTATTTTTTACTTGTCTGCAGCAGGAAGATCACTCACTGTCCTGGGCTTAGTCACAGGAATCACAATTTCATTTGAGTCACAAAGTGTATAGTGTTCTGTACTCTAGCAGTATGAATGCAACAGGGTTGCCTTAGAGACCTTGCAAACATCTCTCTCCTCCCTTCTCCTCCCATACATAGTACATATTTTGGGAGGGATTCCTGTGGTGTGGGAGGGCAGCTCAGTTCCATTCACGCAGTTGCATTCCAAGAAACCCTCCCTTGGGTTTACTCCTCTCGAGCTGTTCCAAAATCCAAATGCTCCTAGCTTCCACTGCAGACTCCAGTTCTGCTAGTAGCAATACTAGAAGCCTACAGCCAACATTGTCTGTTTTGAATCATTATGTAAACTTCTGGCTTCTTAAGCACTGGTGTTCATGGCTTTGAATATCATTCTTCTCTGGTCATTATCTTTCCAAGTTTCATTTCTGCCTCCCCCGATGACTGCTTTGGGCTTCTTCTCTTTACAACCACTGTTTAATCTACTGCTAGTTTTGCCTGTTTCCTTGGAGAAAAGCTGTATCAGGCTGTATCCTGTATCAGAACTCTAGGGATACATGGATCCATCTTTTTCCCATTTGCTGTGTCATTTTCTCATTTATTCTGTCCCATTTTCTGTGAATTTTTTGGGGGGAAAAGCCTCCATGAAAATTCACATATATTCCCTAATGCATTTTCCTATTTACTTCCCCAAAAACACATATTTTTGAGCAGACAATAGTATCGCAAGATTTGGAAATGTGCACATTTTCGGGATGTCAATTGTTGATTATTTCATTTCTGCATTTAAGAGTGAAAAAAAATATCAAAAGGGTGCCCCCTTGGGCAAAATTCTGCGTTTTTCTATGTTTCCACAGGATTTTCATATTTGGGGAATTTTGTTGAAAATTGTGTGAAGTCTTGTTCGTTTGTTTGTTTTCAGTCTGGAAAATGTGAATTAGATTTGTTTGCTTAAATATGGAAACTGAGTGAAATTTCCTAGCACTCCTACTTTTGATGATATTTTTTCTTCTCGTCTACCTCTTTGTGTTGATGTTCTTTTTTAAATTTAAGTTCATGGTTCTCATCAGGTGTCTCAATACTTGGGGGAAAAAACCCTCATATTTTTCTACCCCTTTTTAATTTTTTTTTTCAAATATTCTTTCCACCCATACTTTTAGATTCCTTTGTGCTGCTTATGCCAAACTTTATTCATCTTATCTCCTTACTGGACACCACAACTCTGTGTAGACTGCTGCCACCACAGACATGGTATCTGAACTCAGGTTTTCCAATATGTAGCCATCTCAGATGCTCAAGAATATAATGCAAAAATAATGATTTATTAAACAGAAATTAAACATAACTTCACAGATTATTTATTTAATACATGTAAATCCTAACTAATGCTAGCTCTAACACACATATTTCTTACTCTCTCATACTAATATCATAATTAACTCTAACCCTGACTCTAAGGCCATTTCCACACTACACTGTTATAGTGCTATTACTCCACTTGCAACATCCTGTGGAATTCTGGGGTTTGTAATTTACTGAAGCCAAAGAGCCCTCTGGCTGAGAATTCTAAATGCCTCTCCTTAAACAGCAAACTCCAGAATTTCATGGGATGTTGAAAGTGGAATAATAGCACTGTAACAGTTTAGTGTTACAGCCCTGGTGACACAGTGGTTAGATACCAGTACTGCAGCCATAATGTTGTAAGTTTGATGCTGCAGGGCTCCAGGTTGACACAGCCTTCCATCCTTCTGTAGGTTGGTAAAATGAGTACCCAGCTTGTTGGGGAAAATTAACTAAATACATTGTAAACTGCTTAGGGAGCACTTTGCAATGATAAGTGGTATAGAAATAGACTCAACTCTCACATACTCCTCAGCAACTGTTATACTCCAGCATTTTCAAAATCCCCTTAGACATTCACCAATCACCAATCACTCCCAAAGTTCCATTTTCTCACAGCATCCCAATAGATCCTTCCATTATAACATCTACTACACAGCACATGCATAACTCTACTTTACCTTACTTCATGTAGTAAATACAACAACATTTCCTTTCTACAAAAAAATAAGCCCATAACATCACAGTCCTCTATATCGGGTAAACTCCAGAGATAGACTGCTGCTTATTCTGTGATCATGACCATTGGTCCGATTGTCTGGAGGTGACTGGAACAGAAGTCTAATCACTTGTGGAGGGCAAAAGGTTCCACAGCCTTAATTCTTTTGAAAGGATGGCCAGCTGAAGCCCAGCTTCAAAATAAATAAGTATAAGAAGAAAGAACAGCAAGGGCCTTTAGACTGGGTATTCATAGTTAGCCTTGAACAGCAGAATCAGCATTTCCACAAGTCATCTGATAGGGCTGGCCTAATGCATTTTTCTGCCTGAGGCAAAGCAGAGCCTCCTTCCTCGTACTTCAAGTCAACATACATCATACTCATGTCTAGCCAATTTATTATGGCAACCAAGGAAGGTAATCTCACAAGCAACTCTCTCCCATCCCTGGAAATAAAAATACAATCATAAATTTATAACTAGCAATTTTCTGCCTTTTGTGACACCAAATATCTCCTGCCTGAGGCCTCCAGCTCAGCCTGCCTAATGCTAACACTAATCTTGACATACTACTTAAGATAGATTTTCCCATTGTGGTTGTTCTGTATTTATTACAGAAATTGTTATTTCTACATTGGAGTAAGAAATAATACATGCAAAGCATGCTGATCTCTATTATCTTTTGTGGTGATTCTCTCTCTCTCTCTCTCTTTTCAGTGCAGTTTGGGTTTTGGTGAAGAGGCTGGTAACAAAATGTTGATTTCTACATCTGAGGAAATAATATAACTTGGCTGCAACAACAGAAAAGCCCTTCTCTGTGGTAGCCACCCACAGGTGAGCATTACCAGAAGATGTCCTCTGATGCTCATCTTAGTTGATGTACAGATTCATTAGCCAGTTAATAATGGAAGCCCATCTGTCTGTCTGATTAATGCTTCTGTGACATCAGGGCAATCAAGCCAATCCAGGCTGAACCTACTGCAGCATATATATTGGTAAAATTCCATATTGTGTTATCCTACACATGTATAACAGAACGCTCACTATTTGCAGGAATGCTTTCAAACAATTTAAATCTGCCAATTACCTGTGCAGAACTGGAACAGTGGAACAAAAAGGAGTGCCTGAAAGATTAATGATTAAGCCATCCTTGTATCCCTATTAAGGACATATTCAGAAGAGGATGACACTTAACATTGCTTGCTAGACAAATATTAGTGATATGGCTTCAAGGTTTGTTAACTTTGGGCAGGGTATAAAAGAATAGTGGGTTATTGGAATCTTCTGTGTTAGTCCAGACAGTGTCATTAAACACAATGTAACACAACCACTGATTACCACATTAATGGTGCATGCAATGGCAGGAAAGAAATATACTTCAATCCTTTGATTATTTTTTCCCCCAAGCTTTCTGAAACAAACCTCAATGTTTCAGGAATGTCATTGTAGCAGCTGGCAGCTCTGACTTTGCCAAGAGGACTCTCATGTGACCTTCTAGTCCTACAGACCATTTCCTGGACAAGCTTTCCATGCCATAAATAAATCAGGAAGCACCACACCTGGACTGTGACCAAACGGAATATTGATAGATGTGGATTTTAGAATGAATACTATTATGGCAAGTCAAGGTAGACTATGTAATACATGGATTTAAACCAACTGAGTTTCACTGAGGCAGATGGAACTAAATTAATTTCAGTTGGTGAAATGATTAACAGTCTTCCTTCCACATTTGTGGGTTTAACCTTCACAAATATGATTATTCGTGAGGCACACATTTGTCTCCCCCCTCCATTCTCCTCCTCCCATTCCCTTGCATTCCTCAACCCAAGCTTGTGTGGCATGTGTTGAAAGAACATGTTTTCCTTTTAGGTGAGCAAAGGGTCCCCTCACTGCTGAAGGCATGTCCTCTCTGCCACATGGCTGCACATCCTGCTGTGTAATGGCAGCTGATTGGTTAGGTGTTCTCTTTGCTTCTCCTTTCTCAAGATGGTGACCGGAAGTAGCTAGAATGTCAGAACATAGTACTTGGCTCTTATTAGTCTGAAAAGTAGCAGTAAGTCCTTTACCTTGACTTTTTCTGTCCCCTGGGATAGCTAGAGCAGAAAAAAAGTTTGCTGCACAGAAAACAGCATTTTATGTACAGAAATGTCATTTTCTGCAGCAAAGAAAAAGAAAAAGAAAAAGAAACATACATTTCTCACACACAATAAGTCCCAAACTGCAAAGTTTCTCACCTGCCTAGGTTTCTTCTCATGAGGAAAGGCTCAAGAATCCCTCCCCCTTTTTTCCCATTGCCCTGGGGCTCTGTCTAACCCTCCGCTACAATGTGATAGCTATCAAGCCCACAATACTTCAGAGAAAGGAACTGGCAAATCACCTGTAATTATTCCTTGTCTATGAAAACCCTGTGAAATTCAGGTAGTCACTATAAGTTGGCAGGTGACTTGATGGCACATACACATACCTACGAGGATGCCTACTGCTGTCCCTTACCAATGGGAAGGGGAAGGGAGGCAATTCAGGCCTTGAAAATCCAACTGCTCTGGGCTAAAAAAGGGAAGGAATGGCCTCTCCATCTGATAAAGCAACTTCATTTTTTTCCTGCCACCACAAAGCTGAGGCCAACTACTTCTTCATGGTCTGAATTGCTTCCTCCTTCTGCCCAAGTAAGAAACAGCAGCAAGAGCTTTTCCTGAGGCTTGACATCTGTCTGGTTATAAGAGGACACAGAACTATGTATGCAGAGCTACACACATACATAGGACCTCAGCCATTGAATCCAGCTGATGTTACTCCCTCAGTAGTCATGCCTATTGTATTGATGATCTTCATAGCCTAAATCATTTGCAGAATTTTTGTTGGGGATAATAATGAGCTAATCCTGACAAATGCTACCTTTGGATCCTCAGAGGAAGAGTACGATGGAATTGTAACAAACAGGAAACTATGTAAATTTCTTATACCATGTTAAAATGAAGCATCTGTTCCAATTAGACTTTACCTACAACTTAGATCACTGCTGTTTCTCCTTGTGCTTATTTCCTATACTTATTTTTAGAACAGCATGCCAATCATATTGGTGTCAAATTAGGCATGATTTATTTTTCCTTATGCAGATGGTTTAGAGGCAGGAAATTAAGCCACCCTTTCCAATAATCATCTTGGCTGGAAGAGAACTATAGTCTTGATACTAGGAATATAATCATTGTTTTCTAGGAAGCTGTCCCCTAGGTATGGAGCACTGAGGCAGAAAGCAAGAGACTGAAGAGAAGTAAGCAAAGCTCTGCTCCAACAATTTTGATCTCTCCAGTAACCTGTGTCACAGAGAGCAGAGAGACTGGAAATCCAATATGCTGTCATAAGGTCTTGGTCTAGGGTGGAGAGCCTGAAATCTTCCAGTTGTAGATGGACTGCAGCCCCAATCAGCTCTAGCTAAGAATGTAAACTGTAATCATAAACTAAGAAAGAAAACAGGCACATTTTCTTCTTTCCATGAGACGATAAAGTGTTTTTAGCCATTTCTGTACCACACTGTTATAGTGCTATTATTCCACTTTCAACATCCTGTGGAATTCAGGGGTTTGTAGTTTACTGAGGCCAAAGCGCTCTCTGGCTGAGAATTCTAAAGGCCCCTCCCTAAACTACAAACCTCAGGATTCCACAGGATGTTGAAAGTGAAATAATAGCCGTATAACAGTATAATGCAGAAATGGCCTTTGTTGTTTGTTTTTGCTGTTGATCCTGGACAGAATTTGTGTAAGTGCAAGACTATTTTTTTGTGAATTTCTGCAATCCAAGTACTTTGATAATATAATGGGGAGCAACCAATGCAATTCTAGCCTTCATCAACAGCAGTATAGCATCTAGACTGAGGGAAGTCATAGTGCCCCTTTATTATGCTTTGGTTAGACCTAATTTGTAACATTGTGATCAGTTCCAGACACCGGAGATCAGGAAGGATATTGACAAGTTGACAATGGGTCTGGAGGAAGATGACCAAGACGGTAAAAGGTCTGGAAACTATGCTGTATGATGAACAGCTTGGGGAGCTGGGTATGTTTAGTTTGGAGAGGAGAAGACTAGCTAGTCTTAAGACACCACAAACTGAACATGAGTCAACAGTATGACACAGCAGCCAAAATAGCCAATGACATTCTGGCCTGCATTGGTGGGAGCATTGTGTCCAGACAGAGGGAATCAGTAGTGCTCGGTTCTGAACTCTGTTCTGTTTTGGTCACAGCAATAGTGGTGGGTTTGTTTGTTTTTTTCTCCACCCCTGTTCCATCACAGTGTCATCCTTACTATGCTGAGCAGCCTTGACTGAACACTGTATCCTGCCAGGGAAGAAAGACCTGCTGCCCTCAAAATGGACAGAGAGATTTATGTATGCTGTTGAAATTATTGTGTTGCTTTTGAAAGTAATGGATGATGCTGAAAGTGATGCAAATGATAGAGAAGGGAGAAGCAGCAGATTTTTGCATACACAAAAGCCTATAATAGCTCTGTATTAATACACCTTGTAGAAAATGTGCATCGTTTTGCATATTTTCCACCTCAAATCCACTAGTGTAAAAAAAAAATTGAGAAAAAGTACTTTGCAGATAAAAGTACGGATGAGAGCTGCTGACCTGCTCAAATAATTGCTAGTCTTAATAAGTCAAGAAAAATTGACTTCACATCCCTAATCAGCACTGCTAATAGTAAGTCATGATAGGAGTTGTTGTCCAGCAACATTTGGAGGTCTACGCGGTCTCCAGCCAGAAGAATGTTGCCATTACATGAGCAAGCAGAAATATATTATAGTATTAAGTATTATGATATTATTTAGTATTGCAGTTACTGTAACATTGATTTTATCGTATTCTACTTTGAGATCTTTTGATATAAGGAAGCATATAAAAATTTAATACATAAAAAATGGCAGGAATCCTACATGCACTGTTTCGCTATGTAACTATCTTAGTTGTATAACCAAGCAGCATCTCACATCCCACCCCCTCAAAAAACCCTACTTTATCAGGCATCAGACGCATGGAGAGAAGGGGATCCAATTCTGCTGTTGATTGGAGGCATGGGTGGATGATGTTTTCACCCACTTCTAATCAAAAAGTGAGGATTTTCTTGGGATATCTAAAGTTTATTTCTAAGGCCATTTTTGCACTACACTATTCTGGTTCTATTGTTCCACTTTCTACATCCTGTGGGATTCTCAGATTTGTAGTCTGCTGAGGCCAAAGAGCTCTTTGGCTGAGAGTTCTAAATTCCACTCTCTAAACTACAAATCCCAGGATTCCACAGGATGATGAAAGTAGAATAATAGCACCGTCCCCCTACCCACACTCCAAGCTACGCAGCTGGGCCCTTTTGCAATGTCCTGAAATGTACTGGCAAAAGGTTACTTACAGTGGCATTTGCCACCAGGAGGATTCTAAGGTTGATTTTGGAGTCATCGTATGCACATTTTGCTGTCTTATGATATAATGGGGAAAATGAGGCTTCAGATTTTCAGCTGGGACTCATCAGTGACTTGATGGTGTTCTCTTTCACTAGAGAATCCCTGGGGCTTGTTGGTATCGAGAAAGGCAATCAGGTTCAGTTCTCCATTTTGAAACCCAGGCACTCCCTCCAAAGACAGCTAAGTGTTTGATCCTTAGCTCGGGGGTCTTGTATTTTCAGAACAAGGAAACAGACTTCATTATCTTTCTTCTTCACTACAGACAATGAACAGCTCATAACACTTTTGCAAGATGTCTCCTATCTTGAATTCCTCATCCTGAAAGTCACATCAGAGAATATAACCACAGGTATCAGAGAACACTTAGAACTACCCTAAGGAAGGGAAGGTTAAAGTGGGAAAGGCATATTGAGGAGTATTGAATTCCTTTGCAAGAAATATATATGCCACTCCTGAACTGTTTGTTGACTTGAATATCACTAAGGTAACTTCTTCCACTACATTTCAGGCTACCCCTGTTCTGGTTTGTACAAACTGTCTACGACATGGCAAGAGTGATCCTAGGTTGTTAGATTAGCTTAGGGGTGGAATATAATTGCTTACATTTTATTTAAGAGGAAATGTAAATATCGGTACTTGTACACTGCAAGTAAGAGATGACACTGTATCTGGTGCCAGAGAGAAAAGCTAGAGACCCACAGACTGTAAAATATTCTACAGTTGTGACTGTTATTTTGGGAGTTGTGTGGATGCTTACATTTTAAACTCTCTTCCCCAAGCTTTAGTTCAGATTTTTATCTTCTGTGTGATTGATGACACCCTCTGATCCCTGAAGCAGATAGTCCTGCATCATTTATACCAGAATTAAAAGGCTGGAACAATTCTCACTTGTAGTTCATTTTTAGAACAATTTGCAGAATGATGTCACATCCGATACGCTGGTACTTAAAACTGTGTAACAATTTTGGCAGACTTTCTTAATGGAGCAGCAAGAAAGGTGCAGGGTGAGTTGTAATTCTATTGTAACGCACTATAGTTCTTGAGGGGACTAATAATCAACCCTGCTGTGTGACTATACAGACTATTCTAACCCTCAAGGAAAATAGTCACCCACATACAATTATGTGTAGCTGATGAGTGAAACACATTGACAGAAGGACATTTAAAGAAAATTCCATAGTTAGACTGTCCTGCCTGAAATCCATCTCAGATGAGCTACAAGCTAGAAAAAAGGAAAACATTCTTTCCCATGATCTACATAGGCCATAGCTGGTTGTTTTTCTGTGTATCTTGCATTATTTTTTTACTCTCCAAAGCTTTTTTTTTATAGATTTGTCACTTTGATGTGAATCAAATCTTTAAATTAAATACATTTTAAAATTTAAACTTCTCTGGTTGGATTTGCATCTGATTCAGAGAAGAATTCACCCTTCCCAGTGCTGATCTAGCTACCCATCTTCCTTCTGTTCTGAGAAAACCTTCTCTGGATCCTAACATATTGGATAACTATAGGCCAGTGTCCAACATTCCATTTTTGAGCAAAGTACTATAGCATGTGACTTTCAGAACCAGGACTTCCTGGACCAGATGGATTATCTAGATTCATTTCAGTCTGGTTTCAGGTCTGGTTATGGAATGGAGAGAGCTTGGACCACCTTGATGGATGACCTATGCCAGGAACTGGAGAAAGTGAGTATGCCTCTGTGTTACCCTGATTTCTGGGGGTCCCATGGGGGACACCTTGATTCTCTCCAAAATGTAAAGGTTGGGAAAATTAGCAGAGCACTGGCAATAGCAAAACAAGGGGCAGGATAACCCAGCAGAATCTTTTACCCAATGTTTATGGGGTAAGGTCAAGCAAAAAGCCAGACAAACATACCAATAATTAGATTTTATTAATAAACGTGCTCTCACACACCAACACATTCACTTACTCAAGCACACAAGGTCTATCGAGAAGGGAATGAGGTGAAAATTAATAGAGGATTTAGTGGAGAGGGTGTAAAAGCAGTGATACTGCACCTACCCTGAAGTCTTCAGTCTGGGAAGTGGCGAGGAGGACAGAGCTCAGTGGAGAGAGGCGGCTGAGGGGATCACTCGACTAAGAGAGTGCCGGTCTGCTAGCGTGGCGGGGAGTTCTCCAAAGAGACCTTCCAAAACTGGGACTACTTATAGGGCAGAACACACCTTGAGGGCAGGCCCTCTCCTGGGAAGAACAATGGCCAAAACAAAGGGGGAAATGCTGCACAATAGCAACTGGATAGTTTGCATGATTGGTTCATGCAGATGGACCTCGCCGTGCAGGGTTTTCCAAAATTGGAGTTGCTCAACCTGGGGAAGACCAGTGATCCCCTCAAGTTAGCTACTCATGGCTGAGGACCCTTTGTTTGTGTGGACGTGTTTAGCCTGAGGTCTCCTTGGGGAAACATGACTGGGGATTTTCCTGGCCTTGATCTAGATTCGGTCATTTGACCTATTTGTCTATGCACCCACCCAGGCAACCTCTCTGGCATGGTGGGCATATTTGACGATATCAATTTTATATCCCCCCAGGATGGGGTCTGCTATTGGGGTAACATATGTGGTTTTTACTGGACCTCTTGACTTCTTTCAATACCATCAACTATGGTAACCCTCTGGGTTGTCTCACTGGTATGGGGTTGGAGGTGCTGTTCTATAGTGGTGCCATTCTTTCCTGGAGCAGTGCTATCAGAAGGTAGTGCTGGGGGATTCCTATTCCACTCCTTGGCCATGGAGTCCCTCAGGGTTCTACTTCATTGTATCCTTTGCTACTTAACATATACACAAGACTGCTGAGAGAGATTGTCTGGAGTTTTGGGGTCATATGTCACCAGTATGCTAATGATAACCAGGTCTTTTACTGCTTTCCACTTAATTTCAAGGAAACTGTTTCTATGCTAAAAGAATGCCTTGCAGCTGTAATTGACTTAGATGGGGATGAACAAAGTGAAGTGCTTCTGGTCACTGGAAAGACAGATCTGTGAACAGAGATTCAGCCTCTTTTAGATGGAGTTACATTCCCCCTGAAAATACAGGTTCAGAGTTTGGGGGTATTCCTGACCTTAGCCCTGAGCTTGGAGGCCCAGGTTTCAGCAGTGATCGAGAGTACATTTGCACATTTAAAGCCAGTGCACTCATACCTTAAGAAGTCAGATCTAGCCATGGTAACACATGCCTGGGTTACAACTCATTTGGATTACTGTAATGCATTCTACATGGGACTGTCTTTCAAAAGTGCTCAGAAACTTTGATTGGCCCAAAGATCTGCATATTGTTAACTAGAGCTAGCTACAGGAAACACAAAAATTGTTTGTTGTTACAGCTCCTCTGGCTGTCATTCTGTTTTCAGGCACAATTCAAAGTGTGGTGATGACCTGTAGAGCCCTATATACAGTCATGTAGGGGCAGGGGGGCAATGGAAGCGGTTTGCCCCTGGCTGCAATGTTTTTGGGGCATCCTGGCTTGTAGCCATGCCCCTGCATGCCGCAGCCACACCCCCATGCAATGTGGTCATGCCCTCACACAACGTGGTCATGCCCCCACACACCATGGCCACACCCCCACTCCATAGCCCTGCCCCTCCCACTCCCCTCCACACACTCCAAGCTCCGCCACTGCCTGTACAGCTTGGATCCAGGCTGTTTGAAGAACTATGGGCCTTTCTACACAATATAATTATAGTGCTATTATTCTATTTTCAACATCCTATGGAATTCTGGGGTTTGTCATTTACTGAGGCCAAAAAGCTCTCCAACTGAGAATTCTAAATGCCTTTTCCTAAACAGAAAGGCCCTATATCTCCCTACATGTGCACTTTAGATCTCTAAGATCTTCCAGAAAGAGTCTTCATTCTGTTTCACCACTTTCTTAGACTCATTTGATGGGAACAAAAGAGGAGGGCTTCTTGGTGGCCGCTCCCAACCTTTGGAACTCCCTCCCTAGGGAGGCAAGGATGGCTCCATCCTCGCTGTCCTTCTGTTGGCAAGTTAACAATGGTCATTTCCACACAGAGTAATAAAAATGATGCAGTGCATCCTCCAAGGAGGACGTCTGCACCTTGGAGCGGACTGGGTCCAGACTACTTAGTGTAGATCCACACCTCAGTCTGCTCCGAAACGACCCCAAGTGGTACTCCAGCATGCTTTTGAAAGACATGATTTTTCTGGTCTTTCAAAAGCTGGAGCGTGCCACTGCATGCCTGCTCTCCAGTGCCGCTTCACAGGCTCACACCAATGAGAACCTGTGATGTGTGGAGGGTGGGCTTTAGGCTGGCAAGCTTCAGCGGTTGGTCGGGACCTATGACCAACCGGAAGCCACCATTTTGGACCCCGGAGCAATGCAGATCTATGACCATGCACAGCTCTGGAACAGCCTGGACCGGACCGGGGAGCCAGAAGATTTGGTAAGTAGTGGCATGGGGCGATTCCCTCACCCCGTGTGGAAATGGCCAATATTATGCCTCCAGGCTTTTAGAAACTGACTGGGGTGAACTTTTAATGGTGTGCTGTGTGCTGTTTTATATGTGTATATAATCTTTTAATGAATTGTAATCTTTTTAACTTCATAAACATTTTTTAAAAAAAATAAATTTATATTAATACTTTTATTGAGTTTTTTTCATTGTTTTTAATCAGTATTGTTTTAAAATACTTTGCAAGCCACCCATAGTCCCATTATTGGGAGAAAGGTAAAGTATAAATGAAAATAGCAATAACAATAGTAACGATGATGATGCTAACCTCTTGGCAAAAGGTTACAAAGGAATAAAGGAGAAAGAAGCAGTAGGGGAGAGTGGGGCCCTTTCCGCACCTCACCTTTTTCCAGCTCTGGGGTGTGGGGATCACGCGAGCAGTCTCCGGCTATAGGCTCTTGCATCCGGGGTCCTTTGGCTCTGCACGAGCTGCCTGCTCGCACGAGAATCCCACCTTTTCCTTCCACAGCACAGCCTGGGACTTTCCCAGGCTGCACTTGGGCAGGAAATGCGACTGGCGTGGCTCCAGAGGCTCCGCACACCAGGTAAATGTGCACAGGGCCCAGGAGCAATGCTCAATCATGCACCATTTTTGGCTTCTAGCCGAAAATGAAAAGATGTGCAATCAGCGCCTGCCGGCTCCTGGAGCATCGCACGATTGTGAATGTGTCATGCAGATCACTCCTTACAATTGCGCAATGCTTCAGGTGCCCTTTCACATGGAAAATGCCGTGCGAAAAGGGCCTGGATTTCAGGAGCGTTTGCTCTCTGGGGATCGTCAGCAAGGAGGTAGGTTAGGGTGAGCTAGGATAGCTCCTCCCCTTTTTTTAAAAAAAGGTTAAAAACCAGTATTTGGATCAATAATGAACAAGGTTTATAGTGGTTCCTTATGGAATGATGGGGAATGTCCCAAGAACATGGAGAAATAGTAGTCTAGTTTGGACATTTGGAATGAAACTTATTAAAACAATAAGAAGAAATCAGAAGGTACGATATAATGCAGAATGCAATGTCTACAAACAATAGTCTGGTTTTCGCCTTCACTTTCCACACATAGAGAGCAACATTGAAAAGGATGGGTTAGCCTGCGCCCCCTTCTCATCTGTTTGCGTGAATTCTTTTATTGAATGGCTCAATAGGGCTTTGCTCAAAACCAGTTGAAAGAGAACTAAGAGGCTGATCTGCCCATTACCAGAAATGTCCTCCTGTCAGGATTTCTTGCCTGGGTAACTTTCCCTTGTGATAAAGTCAAATCCCTCTTCCTGGAACATTCTAGGCTTAATAAAATGGTATCAAATTTTGTAGAAAGTCCTGCTCATTTGTGACACGGTTCTTACATACCTTCTTTTCCTTACTATTTTTTCCTGCTGTTATTTTGGCTTCATTCTTCCTGGCACTGTTCTACCGCGTGATTCACTTCATTACGTTGCTTGACATTATTTAGTATATATGTCTAGCTCTAATTCATCTCTCCTACATCATACTGATTGTTTTGCCATTCATAGCATAGTTCTCTTTATTTATACGTAACTCATACTCATAGCACTAGTTTATAGAGTAAAAAGATGAAAAGATCAGAATGTTTTGCTGATCCAAAGCCCTTTTAAAAGCCATACAGCTACATCGCTCATGCTAGTAGTGAAAACTTGCTTTGCTTGAAAAGCAAACATATTCTGTCTCAGCCAGTTTTATGGAATCATTTGAGTGCTATTACCTATCAATGCAACACTTTTGCTAATTCAGACCTGTTCCAGATACTGCAGGTCCAATTCTATTCTCTGTTCCTGTTTTTTAATACTTGGCCCCCTATTAAACATGCCACAAGCCCCTCCAACTGGCACAGAATATATATATATATATCCAGACAGACAAAAGACACACACACACACACACACATGTATCTATATATCTCCACAGACACAGACACACACATGCACATATATATACATACATACATACATACAAAAATTGAGACTTCAGGTCCTTAGGTACCACACAACCATTTTTCACTAAATGGATGACACACTATGGCCCTTTCCGCACTGAGGTTTCTAGCGCAAGCGGGGGAGGCCGGCAAGCGCAAGAAGGCTCGTCTGGGAGGCTGCCGCTTCCCCCCTCCTTCCTTCCGCAGGCGAAGGAACCAGCGGGGAAGCGGCACCGAAGGAGGCTTGCCATGCAAGCCGCCCTCCCCCCCGTGCAAAGCGGGAGACCTCGCGCCGGATTCCCACCCCCGCGCGCGCGCGAAGTGGGCGTCGTCGTGCCGGATTCCTCCCCCCACGCGTGCCGGATTCCTCCCCCCGTGTGCGCGAAGCGGGTGGCGTTGCGTCCCCCCGCGCACGCGCGCGAAGCGGGCGGCGCGTCCGTCGCGCTACCTCCCCACCCCGCTCCTTCCTTCCGCAGGGGCGGAGGGAAGGAAGCGCGACCCGGCCGGCTCCCGGAGGCTCCGCACGAAAGGTAAGTGCGGGTGGGCTCCGGGAGCGTTGCGCGAGCGCGGGGTGATTTTCGCTTGTACGCGAAAATCAAAAAACCCGCGCTCGCGCCGCTTCAGCCCCGTGAGCCGGGCGGAAGTGGGAGTGCGTCGTGCGGAGCGACGCTCCCACTCCCGCGAGGCTCACGGGGCTATCGCGCGTGCAAAGGCCCGTGCGAAAAGGGCCTATGATTCCACTTTAATTGCCATGACTTGAACCTATGGAGTCCTATGATTTCCAGTTTAGGGAGGGATGTTTAAAATTCTCAGTCAGAAAACTCAAGTACTCCACTAAACAACAAACTCCAATATTCTACAGGATGCAATCATTGCTGTTTAAGCAGAATCATACTGCTTTTACAACGTACAGTAGGCCCTTCACATTCACGAGGGATAGGGACAGAAAAACCTCACAAATGTCAAAAAATCGTGAATAGACCAGTGCCTCCCTCCATGCTCCTGTCTACTGCAGGGAACAGGGGAGGTCCCAGGGCATGAAGGGAGGCTGCAATCCTGGCCCTGCACAATCCTGCCGGTCTCCTCTGGAGTGCGCAGGCCTGGGGCCTGCAGGAGGTGGTGATCTCTGGCCCTGTACCCCTGCGGGCCTGCTCCGGAGTGCCTGCGGGAGCCCAGGCTCCAGGAAGTGCAGGGACACGGCGATTGCAGCCCTGCACACCCATGCGGGCCTGCTCCAGAGTGCCAGCACAAGGCCAGACACCAGGGCACGCAAGAATGTGTTACCTTGTGTTTTGGGGGGTCCCGTGAGGGGCGCCCAGATTGCCAGTTCAAATACCAAATTGGGAAAATTAGCTGGAACACTGTTTTGGCTAGCAAGAGGCAGGGTAACGTTGCAAGGATCTTTAAACCCAATGTCTACGGCTTCAGGTCAGGGAATAGGCATACAAGTTCTAAAGTAACCAAAATAACAGTTTTTATTGATAAACAACAGAAAATAAATAACACACACACAATAACTAACTAGGAAACGGAACGGGGAAGCATAAGGGTAGGCAATATGACACCTGGTCTCGTTGTCCTGAAGGAATGAAGAGATGGGGTTCAGGAGGAGAAAGCTCAGTGTGAGAAACTGAGGGGAGTTTACTTAGACGGCCAGCAGCAGGGCAGGATAGCAATCCAAGGTAGCCCAAGGACCGTTTGAAAGTGAGGGGTTTATATAGGGGAGTTCGTAGCTCTTGGCTATGGCAAGCCAGGTAAGAACAAAAGGAGTCTTGGCACTGGACAAAGGATTTAGAAAGGTCAACCTTAACATGATGAGATTAACGCTTGATGACAATGGTATAGCCAATATGTAAATGACTTGTTTACCAGGCTGGCTCGGCTGAGAGCCGCGCCGCTATTGTGAAAGCATACACGTGGAAAGTTCCCTGAAACTGGGAGCAAAGCTAAGTTGCTGGCCTGAAAAGAGATTGCAATGTGAGAGCAATTAATGGCCGCACTCATGTCCGTGCTTGTCCGGAGAACTTACAAACTTGTGGAGTGAGGTAACTGAGAGCAGATCCAGCTAAGGCCGAATTAAATGATATCAAAGTGATACCTAGGAGCCCCCACCCGGGGAGCCATACCCGAAATTACAGATGTGGTGATCACAGCCCTGCACAATCCTGCTGGCCTGCTCTCAGCCACCTGTGTGAGCACAGGCCTCGAGACATGCAGGGATGCAGTGATTGCCAGCCCTGCATGATCCTGCAGGCCTTCTTTCAGGTGCCCACACAAGCACAGGCCCCGGGGTATGCAGGGACACAACGATCACCAGCCCTGCACACCCCTGGGGGAGGGATCTTGGGCACCCAAGTGAGCATAGGTCCAGGGGTGTGCAAAGATGTGGGGATCTCTGACCCTGCATGATCCCGTGAGCCTGCTCAGGGCAGCCCACATGAGCCCAGGCCCCAGGCACCCTGCACACTCCTGCCGCGCAGGGGGCCCAGAGTGTTAGGGGGAGAATGGGGGGCAGCGGGAACTTCTGTGAATAATCAAATCCGTAGAAGTGAAACCCGTGAATGTAGAGGGAGAACTGTAACGTGAAAGCTCCTCCCCCCTTTTTTTTAAATTCATGTAAACACAGATAGGCAATACTTTTAACTGGGACTAATCAAAATGCCACAAAATTGTGCAAGCTTTGGATTGCCTTAGAATTCACCATCAGTGGTAGAGGGGAACACTGAAGAATTCTTGTGAAGCAGAAAGCTGGCACACATCTTTTGTTGTATACTCCAGAATATAAAACTTGGCATTTGGTTGGTTCTAGCACGGGTAGTCCTAAACTGTGAATTCTGGATTTTCTGTCCACAGATAAGCACAGCTATCTTTCTTCTTCAAACACAGTTGTAGGTCAGATTTCCAGGTGATCACTCCTTAAATTATGACAAGCATACACCTCATTTTACTAAAATGAGTACCAGATTCAATCAACCTAACTCAGAACAGCTTCCCCAAAAGCAAAATAAATTCAGACATCAAACAACCCACTGAGATATCTTCAGTAAATAATACTCTATAGCAATTTCGACACTACACTGTTCTAGTGCTATTATTCCACTTTCAACATCCTGTGGAATTCTGGGGTTTGTAGTTTACTGAGGCCAAAGAGCTCTCTGGCTGAGAATTCTAAATGCCTCTCCCTGAACTGCAAACCCAGGATTCCATAGGCTGTTGAAAGTGGAATAATAGCACTATATCAGTGTAGTGCAGAAATAGCCTACATTACAGGGGGTGGCCACTTTTTTGCTTGCAGTGTTTGTCGGGATGGGTCATGCAGTAAAATCCCAACAGGAAGTGGACAAGAGATAGAAAGAAGCTCCATTCCTGTCATACCATGGCTTTTCATCAGTTTTATTTTCACATTCTGAATATCTCTAGCTGTAGGACAGCATTTGTTCTTTCTTTAAATTAAGTGGAGAAAAGCCTTTGTGTCTCTATCTCTCATTAGTCATCTTTCTCATTCAACTGATTGCTTTTTTGTGCAACCTCCAGGTCACAATTTTCAAGCTGCTTACATTACAATAGTTCCATTCTGCTTGAGTTTCTCATTATTTGACCTCTCCTTTCTCACATAATTGGAAGGTCCCTCTACCCTTTTGCCTTAGTCTCTTCTGCAACAGTCTTTCCTTTATCCTCCTTTTGCTTTTTCTTGTTTTGAATTTAATTTTCCTCAATCTGAGACTTCCCCTGCTTTTCTCTTATAGTCTTCTATGACCATATTAAGATTGTGATCCTATACAGGCAGTCTCCTGTGAAGTTAGGTTGGTGGACAGATAACATAGAATTTTCTCTGAAATGTCACTTCAGCTGTGGAACTCCTTTCCAGAAGAAACAAGGCAGGCCCCATCCTTGCTGGGCTTCTGTAGGTGGCCAAGACCACAGCCATTTCTGCACTACGCTGCTATAGTGCTATTTTTCCACTTGCAACATCCTATAGAATCCTGCAGTTTAGGGAGGGGTATTTAGAATTCTCAGCCAGAGAGCTCTTTGGCTTTGGTAAACTACCAACCCCAGAATTCCACAGGATGTTGAAAGTGGAATAATAGCACAATAACAGTGGAGTGCAGAAATGGCTCATATCATTCCTTGTGGCCTTGGGCCTTTCAAAAATCTGATTGTTTTAAATCTGTTTTGATATATTTTTCTGTACCTCACCTCAGGTGGAGCTTTACATCCTGGTTCTGTAAATATGGCCTTCTTGGTGGTTGCCCCTAGATCATGGAATGTCCTTCTCAAGGTGATTAATCCATTTTTCTCCCTTTTGCCTTTCCAGTAGCAGCTGAAGTCCTTTCTATTCAGGCTGCTCATTAATAACTGACTGGACCTGAATGAATTCACTAGTATTTTATTTTATTTTTAACTAGCGTATATACTTGGTGCTGCCTGGGATTTTATTTTCTCACAGGTAATGCTTGTTTGAAAGATTTGAGACCCTGTGTCTCTAATTCCCTGAACTGTCTTGTCCAGTACCTATGACTTTTCCCTATATTCCCCGATCCAATCTGTATTCAGAGTTATTAACATATAGAGGTTGGGTTCCTGAGGTAATACACTGCCTTTCTCCTTGCTGCTAGGCCTCATTTCCATAGCAACTGGTCTAGTCAAGACAAATACAGTTGACTGAGGCTGAAGAGCTCCCTGGCTGAGAATTCTAAAGGCTCCTCCCTAAACTGCAAACCCCAGGATTCCATAGAAACTTCTTAGGCAGCCAATCATATGAGGTTTTTGCCTGACACATACAAATAAACTTTGACTTTTATGTATTAGTTTGATTGAAATCCTTGCATATGCAAATACCCTGACTGTCACACAAAAAAAAAACATGGTAGTTGAGGTTCCCTTGTTCCCATTGTACCCTACAAACCCCTAAACTGCAAAAATTAGATGTATTTTGGGAAAACCCTGAAAGCAGATGTGATGTAAATCACTTTTGATTGTACCAGGAGCACTAGTATACTCTGAGGGGGTAGTTCCACCCATTCTTCAATTGGCTAAGCTTTTAAGGCTTTTTAGTAGTGCTAGAACATCGCGATAGTCCCTAAATCAAATTGGCAGCCAAGGCAGATTATGATTTGGATTCAGACTGAGACGAGTGCAGCTGAACTGGTGGAGGGGGACTTCCCAGTCCTAAACTTCTCAGAATAGTCCTAAGCCTATAGACCTCATGAAATATTTCAGAGAATGGTAGAAAACCCTGCTGAGTATTATGTAGGTTGGTGAGGGAACAATCTCTCAAGAACAAGTGGAGGAACATTCCAAAAATTGCCCTACCCATTGGTAAAAAGGAGATCTTGGACCCAGATCAGCTTAATATTCTCTCTGTTTCAGACTCTCTTTAGGACTGTGGTCAAAATGGTCCTCAGTCCAGTGAATGTTAGTTGTGTTTCAGTTTCAGTGGGATCTGATGTTCCCAAGAAGTTACAACTAACCTCTATGCCACTGATTTCCATACAACCATCTATCCCCATTACATTTGGACCTTGAGCTTTTCCCACTGAGTGTCCTTTTAATTTATCTGCACTATCTTGGGCATTGCACAGATGATAAATGAATGTTATATTATTTCAGGATTCCTAATCCTGTCATTCTGTCATAGCTGATCTTTACGTTCAAATCACTTTGGAGCTATTTATTTTCCTAATTTCCTCTGGGTTTCAACTAGGGTTACCACCTTAGAGCTACCTATGAAAGGAGAAGCCAGTTGAAAAAATGATATGTATATGGCTGACTTTTATCTTCCTTATGCTTGTTACCTTTCTTCATAAGTTACACTACTGTCAAAGCAAAAAGAAATGCTGCAGAAAATGTGTATCTGTTCATATATCTTTCTTTTAATAATACTTTATTGGTAAGAAAGAATAAATTCCAAAAATATCAAAGACATTAAAAGAACCATTGGATCAAAATATGTCTCCCATATTTCCTATCAATCTGAGTCAAGAATTACCTTGCACGTGTTTTTTTTAAAGGCATGATTGCATCCTTGATAATGGGATCTCTAGTCTAAAGACACACAAACTGGTACTGTGGGAATAAGCATAAAAGTACAGTTGGCTCTCCACGTTTGTGGTTTTGACTTTCACATAGTTGATTATCTGCATTTTTTTCCAACCACTGCCCCCCACCTCAGGCAGTTCTTCCCTGGGGAAACTTCTCTTTCAGTGGCTCCAATCAGGCACCATAACACTTTAAAAAACCCACCTCTGGTCCTCCTCCTCTTCCACCAGCTGCAGTCTGTCCAACCAAGGACACATCCTAGCCCAATTTCTCAGCACCACAAATCTCCCAGTGCTCCGCTATACCCAATGGAGTATCCCTTCTCCCCACCATGCCTTGGCCCCTTTCCACACACACACACACACTTTTGTTTTTGCAATTTTTCCATTTTTGCTTAGGTCCTGCACCCCCAACCCTAGCAAATGTGGAGAGCTGATTGTATATTATTTCAAAAAGAAAAATGACTAGTGAAATGAGTAAATGATCTGATATGATGTGATTTATCAGGTAGATTTAGGGATTATCTGCAAAGTGGACCTAATTAACAGAGGCTGGATCTTGTCAGTGATACAAAAAATGCGCAAGTCATCCTACGTATATGTGGTGAATTATTTGCTATGGCAGAACAGATGTATTCTGCTGACAGCAATGGAAGCAGAGTTATACATAAAACCATGTTGTACATTGCAGATGGGCACTGCAGTTGAGCACTGCGTATTGCAGTTGTGCATTGCATCTTGCAAAGTGCATTGCAGTTGTGCGTTGCACATTGCTGCCCAGTCATTGTCCTATGTTGCACAATGTTGCTATTTGGCCTGAGGGTTGCATAATGCTGATATTTCTTGTCTCTGCATGCAAATCCTAATGCTATTCTTAGTGGGTACTGGATTGCAGTCAGAAAGATCCTGTTCACAAATCTTTCCAGTTAACACCATATGGATGGATAATTACAGTAGGCCAATCAGTATCCTGTAGGTTTTGGTTCCAGGATTCCCTGCGGATACCAAGTAATTTCTGACTTATGGAGACTCTACAGTGAACTTATCATGGGGTTGTCTGGTGGCTGAGGGTGAGTTTCACACCCAAGTTCACCCAGTGGGTTTCCATGTCTGAGCCAGGACTCAGACCCTGGTCTTCAGAGTTGTAGTCCAGTACTCAAATCACTACCCTATGCTGACTCACCCATGATTTACAACAGTATAAAGTAATTTAAAAGACCTGGCAATAAAGATAAAAATGGAACACCCGCATCCCAAAGTCCTGCTGTACACCCAGTTAATCTCCAGATACCTGTTTTTCTTTTTCTTTTTTTTAAATGGTCTGGTATACAGATTTGGCTCTTCTAGATTTTTCCTGGCTGCCAGGGCTAAATCTGGCATGTAGAGTCTGGGCCTGTAAGTGAACTCCTAAGATAAGACAGATTCAGATTTGTGTACTCAAAGGAGGAATTGACTTCTGCACATCTCACCACCATTGTTAATGTGGGACTGGGACCATTTCCACCCTACACTGTTATAGTGCTATTATTCAACTTTCAACACCCTATGGAATCCTGGAGTTTGCAATTTAGGGAGGACGATTTAGAATTCTCAGCCAGAGAGCCTCAGTAAACTACAAAGCCCAGAATTCCATAGGATGTTGGAAGTGGAATCATAGCACTATAACAGCTTAGTGCAGAAATGGCCTTAGAGTCAGGATTAAATTTACGGTATGAGTATGAGAGAATGAGAGAGGGGTGTGCTAGCATCAGTTAGGATTTACATGTATTAAATAAGTAATTGTGATGTTATGTTTAATTTCTGTTTAATGCATCATTATTTTTGCATTATTCACTTGAGCCTCTAAGAATGCTACATATTTGAATACCATGTCTGTGGAAGCAGTTTATACAGGGTAGTAAAATCCTCTGGAATCCTGGAGTTTGCAGTTTAGCAGACTTAGAATTCTGAACCAGAGAGCTCTTTGGCCTCAGTAAACTACAAACCCCAGGATTCCTCAGGATGTTGAAAGTGGAATAATAGATTATAAGATTGTAGTGCGGAAATGGCCAGAAGAACTGAATCAGGTAAAGGGGGTCTCTCGTAATCAGAACTAACCATTCCTCTATTGTTTGTGATACCTGTGAGTTAAATTCCCCCTTGAGAAAACATACACAGGAAACATACCTATGCCTGCTTGTTGTCTGGAGTGGGGTTAGTGCCAAATCTGTCATATCCAGCTTTTTTTCATAAGCATTGTATTCATTCTATTTTAAAAAAAATATTGAAGGAAATTAATATCTCCATTCACAATTTTGGTTCTGGTACAACCATGTAGCTTCAATAAGGGATTATTGAGCTAAGTCCTCATTAAGTGGCCATGCCCTTCTTAACTGATACACTGAATGAAAAGTGACACTCCTTCCCTTTTATTGCTGGGAGTTGCCTAGCAATATATTACACTGGCATTGAACAAATGTGGAATAGTAAATATTATGGTTTCATCTAATGTTTTGATTGTGAAAATAAACTGCCACAAAATGGAGTTCAGAGAACAGATACTGGGGTCAAAGACCAGTGGAACAAGACTTTTTTCCCCCAACCAACACATTACCCTTCACACAAAGAGAGATTATTTATTGGAACATGCTTCCAAGCCATGGTGATGCATAACATGCCGATCTCTGGAAAATTCCATTCTCCTCTCTTAGCAGATGTGAGCAAGGCTGCATACATCCTGCATGTCACTCTTTATGAGTTCTAGAAGTGTCATCTCCTCTCTCTTTGAAAATTCACAAATGATAAATATTGCTGTAAAATGGACATGATAATGTAGCGAAGCATTTGCCATTCTTGGCCAGACGTGTTAAACAATCAAGACTATATGAAAGCAGCCAAGACAGACTCATACCTTCCATTTGAAAGGTTTTCCTCCTTTATCACTCTTGATTTATTCAGAAAATGTCCTGCAAATGGTTGGGCCTTTCTATAAATACCTTGCTCCTCATTTGAATTGACATAATGTGTTATCTGTGCCTGCTAGAAATTTTTTTAAAAAACGCTCTCTCTCCGTCTATGTCCCACCAAACCAACAAGTCTTTTTTTTTTTTTTGCATTTCAGATTTAGCTAAAAATATTCACCCAGTAAAATAGCAATCATCATTAAAATTAACTCACTGAATTTGCTGGTTAATTTTTCCCCAAGTAACAGGCATGCTGTAATTAAACATACATATTTTTAGACTAAACCTACACTAGAAAATATAGGCACACAGACAAGAAGTGTAAAATCACAACACGCCATTCTGTGAAAAGCAGTATGACACAGAAATGTGTTTTTCAGAAGTAATAATATACATTGATCACTTTATCATTGTCCTAACTTTAATGCCAGACCAATGGCAGTGCATATTCTTGGCACAGGCTCCAAAGATCTTCTTTTCCTGCTAAGTATTTGGACCATCTTTCTTTCTCATGTGTCACTAATCTCAGTTCATCCTTTTTGATATTCCTACTTGATTTCCAATGGTACAATCTTAAGGAGGGGCTAGAGTGCAGCAAGAGATCCTGTAGATCCTTCCATCCCCGGGGTCTTTGCCTAAAACAGGTTTAAGAAGGTATGTTGGAATATGTTGTTCCACAACATCTGGAGGGCCACACAATTCCCATCCCTGGTTTAAAGCATTTCAGGAAGCAGATGTGAAAAAGACCTTGGAGATCTATTGACTGTCATGTCCAAAAGACCAGGTGAAAAAGGTTTCCTCATCTCTTCCATTGTTGCCAATGATTTCATCCAAATTTGATGGTGGCCGCCACGATACTGCTGAAATTGCCACTCAAATTTGGAATAACTATGGTGTCTCTTTGCAGACCAGAAAAGGGATAGAATGTTTTTCTGTATCATCAAGTGTGAGAACAGAGCATTCCTTTTGGAAAAGAAGTGGAGAAAGGCTCTCTCTCCCTCTCTTTGGTACCAGCATTAATTTTTGGTAGCATAATTCTGGTTGTGGTAGGGCAGAGGATACAGTGGTAGAGGATGTCTGCCATCCATTGACCATTGTTGACTAATACCTTCCATGGTACAAACCAGCTTCCTAGATTATGCTGTACCATTGTTATTTATTGACCAAGTTCAGTGAGTCTGAACCATTGGTGGCTTATTTTCCAACAGGACTGTATGTTACAAGAAAAGAGCACACCTGCCAGTTAGGAAGACCCAGCACTAGTAACAAAACAACAGCAATAATGAGGACTATGAAATAAATATGTATATTCTGTTTAAGGCACCAAAGAGTAACAATAATCTACAACTGATATTAAAGAATCCCACAACAATGAGAGAGAGAGAAAGAAAGAAAGAAAGAAAGAAAGAAAGAAAGAAAGAAAGAAAGAAAGAAAGAAAGAAAGAAGAAATACGCATCCTATGGAATGGTATTGTACAAATATTTAGTTCCATATAGAGGCTTCTGAGCATTTGTTCCCCTAAAAGGTGGGGGACCTTGAAGTTAACCAGCAGTGCCAGTGTTTCCTTGGGATTTGTGGAAATCTTAGCTCAGAGGAGGGCTGTGACAGGAGGGTAATGAAAGGATCTTTTCTCCTGTGTATAGCAGTGCTAACTGTAGAGAGGACTCCAGTTAAAAATTAAAAGAATATTTTATTGGAAATTAACAGACACACACAAGAAATCAAACAGTCTCATGAACCATATAAAGCTATTGAAGGAAAAGATGGGAAAGGTTGGACAGAGAAAGATTTTGGGTGAAAGGGGTGATATTTACCAGTCCTGAAGCAGAAAAATTAGTTGAAGTGGCTCAAACAGGAGTTTGAGGGCAACACAAAGGAATGGGAGTCTGGGGTGCAGAGTGATGCCCAACGTGTTAGTGTATTTTAAATTACCTGGGCTGAAGCTGGAGTTTTTATACTCTATTTCTTACTCCGAAGGGGTGTGTATTAAAGGCTTTCTTGCAGAGCAAACAAAGGAGTCCAGAATGGGCTAAATTGTAATGTAGGTAACAAGACATTGATGGAAGTCATGACAGTCACTTAATGTCGTGGTTGGGTAAAGTAAATGGAGAAGGTCTCTGTAAGAAATGCGCACAGCAGGGGTGCTTGCCTGCTGTACTGGACAATTTCATTTACTTTTGTATTTGGTGGTTGGGTTGTTGAGAGGATTATCCCAAACCAATTAACTTCAGGGGTTTCCATCTAATCCTCTTGAACATATGACCTTGCCATGCTGAGGTCATCCTGATCTAGCACATGCTTACAGTCAGTGTCCTGCTACCATGTGCTTTCCAGCCATAAGCATCCATTTTTATAAGAGAATGATATTTCTCACCAATCTTGCTGTCCAGCAGGACAGAAGTGTAAGGTGTGGTAGCACATTTGTCTAGGCATTTTGCTTTTGTGTTTGATTAATTTTCACAGGAGGAAGGAAACAGGTTCTGCTCTTTTGTCCATGCATACATATTGAACACCTAAACAGAACTGCTGTGTATAGACTTACATGTACAGATAGCTTTGTTATCAACAGCCCAATAGGTGGAAAGGTTCCCAGTTACATGAACAGGGACCTTCTACATGTACTGCTTTATGAATTCACCTTCCTCACCTTCACCTAGTTGTTCTCACTTCACTTGGAAATCTGAATGCCTCAATGGGCCAAAAGGGTTCAGCTGGAACTGGCATATTGTAGGTTCAGAACAGATGTGTATTTATATCCAGTAGAACTTTCAGAGTTCATCTTGTTAGCATTGTCTTTGGATAATCCAGGTATTCTGTACAGAAAGGGCTTATAGAAAGGGCTAGAGAACTTCTCTTGCTGAGATAATACCCACCACACCTCAGTAGAAAACAAAAGCAAGTTGTGCCTTGCTTTTCGGGAGAATCACACCTTCGTACAGGTTTCTAGGAGTGATGATTCTCTTTTTCCAGCTGGAAAAAAAATTGGAGCTGGGATGAAATCCAAGAGAGGCTAGGGACCAGAAAAATAGGTCATTTCCACACTACACAGGCCTTTTCCACACTTTACCTTTTAACGCTGCTGGGTTGGAGTTTTCGTGTGAGAAGTCTTGGAAGGAACGCTCTTGCAAGCCTCCTGCTTCAGCTCCGCAGTTCCTTCCTGCTCATGCAAGCGCCCCGCCCCTTCCTTCTGCAGTGCAGCCTGGGAGTTGTAGGCTGCACTGGGGCAGGAAGCGTGACCAGTGCGGCTCAGGAGGCTTCACATGACAAGTGAGTACGCCTCAGGCCCCTGAGCGATGCATGAGTGCAGAGCATTTTCAGCTTGAAGCCAAAAATGAAAAAATCCGTGCCTGGTACACGTCAGGCTCTTGAGCATTGCGTAAATGTGAGTATGTCATGCAGACTGCTCCTCACATTTACGCGACGCTCAAGGGGCCCTCTCGCTTCCAAAACACCATGTGAAAAAGGCCACAGTTATAGTGCTATTATTCCACTTTCAGCATCCTATGGAATCCTGGGGTTTGTAGTTTAAGGAGGGGCATTTAGAATTCACAGCCAGAGAGCTCTTTGGCCTCAGTAAACTACAAACCCCAGAATTCCACAGGATATTGAAAGTGGAATAATACTAATAATACACTAATAATACACTAGAACAGTGTAGTGTGGAAATGGCCATAGTCTGAGAACCACAAGTGGCCTGTTGGCCACATCCTTGCAATAGAATGGTAGATATGAGGAGTTTCCCATTCCTCCGAAGGATAGGGGAGGGGACCTGTAAAAGAATTCCATGTCTGCATTACAGATATGACTTGGAAATGTTGCCTTTTTGGACTACAACTCCCAGAACCCCATGACCAACATGGCCACTGGTCATTCTGGCTGGGTGAGTTTGATGAACTGCTGTCTTTCCAAGTTCTGAATCAGAGTGCATGCAAAGAACTCCATACAGATGTTTCTTCAATTGTTGCTTGAGTCTCTTGAGAAATCACTGACTACCATTTTTGTTTTTTAAAAAAATCTTTTTGGCATAACCATCCTTCTCTCTCTTTTTGGCACCTGCAGTAACTGTTTCAATTGCAAGGTGATATGTATAGAAACTGCTGTAAGTTTGTTAATTTAAGATCTGACAGTTCCATTAAAATTCCAAAGACAAAAAGAGATATTGTTATGGAGCCAAAAGGAGATCATTTAAGAAGACAAAAGGATGAATTGTTTCTTAAAGGCAAATTTTAATCCAGGAGCTTCTCCTTCTGAACAGATCAGGCACTTACACCTCATGTGCCTTTTGGTTATCTGCCTACTCTCCCATCTTGCTTGTTTATTACTAGTGAACATTGCTCTGAATCACTAAATGGTGCTAACATCTTGTAGAACATACACTGAAAGAAGACAACAAGGGAGCTACAGAGGCTTTTAGAAACATACCATGGGCTGTGCAGTCAAATGTGATCAACATGGTTTGGGTGACAATTGATATCCCACAAGCACTTAATTCACACTATCCAATTACAGCATTGTGATGCCACTTTAACTGCCATGGCTGCATCTGATGGAAGTCAGGTGTCTGTGTTTGGGTCAGACATTAGTACCCTCTGGCTACGAATTCTGATTTTTCTTCCCTAAACTGCAAATCCCATAATGCTACAGGATATTGCCATGGTAGTTAAAGGAAAATTGTAAGCCAAGAGCCTACAGCATAGTGTAAATGTGTGCCAGTGGAATTACTGAATACCAATATAGTACAAAGTATGTAGATCACCGGTGTATGCCAGACATTGAATTATTCAATTCATTGTTTGGACCCTGGATGCCCACTCTCCCCAACCATGCCCCCTTCCCACAGATACACACACATTTTGATATATCCAGTTGGGGGTGCTATGCCCCTTCCCCTGGTGAATGTGAAAGGCCAATTGTATAGTTGTGTATATGTACCAAAGGTGTGGGGGAGAAGGAAAATTTTGTTTCTTGTCACCCTATGCATTTTCCATCCCGTGTTGCCACCACTAGTGGTACCAAAAAACAGGCTTGGAAATAGACAGATAGGAGTTAGCAGAGCTTGGGATTTATGGGGGAAGGCCACAGCTCAGCATATCCACCACTGGCTATACTGGCTGGTGGATTCTGGAGACTTTAGTCCAGTAGGTAACCTTTCCAGTCTCTGGAAGGGAGGCATTTTTCAGAGATGGATGAAATAGAGGGGCCCTTTCATACTACCTGGTTGTAGCACTATGAGTCCACTTTAACTGCCATGGCAGCATCCTATGCATCTTGGGATTTGTAGTTTGGCGATACATTAGAGTTCTCTGGCTGAGATTTCTAAATACTGCTCCCTAAACTGCGAACACTAGGATTTTATAGGTTGTTTCCATGACAGTTAAAGTGGAATCATAGTGCTACGACTGTGTAATGTGAAAGGGCCCCTGGGGAATGGTGGTGAGGGACTCATAGCAGTCAAGATAAGATTGTCAGGTGGCATAGTATAGTTTTAGTTGGACTAAGAGAGAGCAGATATTTTTATGTTTGTGGACGAGGGCAATCGTTGCTTGTAAGACAAATTCTAACCTGGTTTGGTGCAGTTTGCCTCATCAGGCCCAAAAGACCTTTGCTGGAATGTTGTTCATTAGTCCCAACTAACAAAGACCCTGAATCCACAGTAAGCCAAGAAGAAGGTAAATTGATTCAATGAGCCTACTCTAGCCAGGACTAACAATGGAATTTACATTCCCATCAGATATCTGGGAACAGACCTATTCAAACTTCTACAAATTTTCCATAAAATTAATATCTGACTTTTTATGATCCTTCCTTCCCCAGTAAAAACATACCTGGCATTTTCCCTCCTTGCTTTGGTCCCAAAAAAAAAGGGGGGGAGGGTGGAAAAGGTCCTTTTTCAAACCACCACTCCCGGAATCCCTCAGTGGCCATACTGAGTAGGGAAGCCTGGGAGCTGTAGTCCAAACAAAGAGCTTTTCCAAGCTCAGTTGCGGGGGGGGGGTGGAGACAGTAACAAAAAGAAACCCTCCCAATGTTCATTCTTTCTCCTGGGAAGCCTGCCAACAGCTTCGAATGAGCTGACCTCATCTACCCAACCCCTGATGCACCGGCCCAGCAAATTGGCAGGGAACTAGATATCTTTAACTTTTCGGCTTGTTCAGGTGGTCTGTATGCCTCTTGCAGCTTTAGTGTAATGCTTTCTCCAGATGCTTCTGAAGAAACCGGCTCCCGAACCCTCAGGAGCTTTCGGTGTTCTGAGGCTTTGGCACTACATGCTCACATGCAATCCTTTCTTATGACATGTTGCAATTGTGTTTGAGAATATTGACAGCCATCCTCATCACCCTCTTTCCTCCACCCTTGAACTACTTCAAAAGGAAAACATGTTGGATTATTCACATCCCCTCCCCACCTTTGCTTTCCAGAGGTATTTTCAGTATACTCAGTGCATGAATCACTGCCAAGGAAACTGTCTCACTTCTGGAAAGGAACCTTGCTCAGGATGGCAGATTCCATTGTAAGGAATGGACCTCTGTGATTCATGCTTTTCTGAGAACATGCCTATCTTTGGGTTTAAAATATTCACAAACATATATGAGAGCTAGGTAGAACCAACATGGTCACAGTACCCCTTTTGGAGGAAAAAATTAATTGGAAGCTATTATTTTAATGATATTGCGGATGCTTAGGCATACTTTGAGTTACTGAACTGAAAACTGGAGATGGCCCCTGTACCTTTAACAGTTGTGTAGCTGAGATAATTTCAGCAGGTGTTCCTTGTTCCCTGGTTGCATGGCAATCCACATCTCCTGAAATTCCCTCTTCTACAGAATTATTCAAAGGACAGCAGCCATTTCCAGTTTTCAGTCTAGCAAGCTTAGGCTACATACTTAGCTTGCCACTGTTTGTTTGTTTTTAACACAATTTAATCTCCGTTTTCATGAGGGTTCAGGGTGCAGAACCCTCATGAAAGTGGAAAAACTGCAAATAACTCCCCCCAGGATCCCCTTTCCTTTCCTTTCCTTTCCTTTCCTTTCCTTTCCTTTCCTTTCCTTTTGTGCACTTGGGCAAAGGAATGAGAGTGGGGACCTCCAGAAAGGAGAAGGAAGGCTTGTGCAAGCTTTCTCCCTTTCCGCTATTCCCTTTCCCTTTGCCTCGGTACGAGTTATCAGCTCTGGAGCTAGAGGCAAAGAAATTGGAAGATAAGTTCCAGAGGGGAGAAGGTAGGCAAATGCATGCCTCCCCTCCACTGTTTCCTTGCTTTTTCCCTCCTTGCTCCTTTCCCTGACCTGGTTTGAACCTGGGTAACTATTCTCCCAATCATGCCCCAAACCCCTTCCCACAGACAAACACAAACACACACACACACACATTTTGATATCTGCAATTTTTCCACTTTTGCAGGGGTCCTATATTCCTAACCCTAGCAAATGTGGCAGGCCCACTGGAAATGCATATAGTTCTTCATCTCTCTGTCTCTAAAATTACAACTTTTTCCCATGGTCTATTCTTTCTAATCATCAAAACCTTGAGTTGCAAAGTCATTTTCTTTTTTTTTCTTTCTTTTTGTTCCAAAAAGTCAATAGGGGGTTTTCAGTCTTTGTCCCTTCCTGCAGGACAACTGTATCCTGTCATGGAGACACAAGAGGAGTGGAACTGCAATGATGCTTCTGTATGATGTCATCACAGTCCTGTCCTTCTATCACTGGCTGGCACGATCACAGGGTAATTCTTTGAAGGAGTTTCTCCATCAATGACCCGCAATCATGTGATGTTCCTGTCTTTACCTGCCATGCAGAAGGGCAGGAAGCATGATGGAGGCACTTCCTGCCCCAGTGCGGCATGGGAAAGAGCCCGACTAAGCTGCAAAAGGCAGTCCCCTATCAGTCACATTCCTGTCCAGGGACTGGGTCCAGTGAGGAGGGGAGCATTCTCCCTTTCCAGCAAAGGGGCTGCCAGGATCACAACTGGAGGACGATGGGATGAGGTAACCTGAGGAAATGGCCTTCTGTAATTAAGCTCATCAATTTATCCATTTCTGCCAAATATGTCAATTTCAGCAATCATTCCTCCATAGTGTGTAGTGTTGAGTTCTTCCATCATTGTACGTACAACATAGTCATATAGCGAAGAAATTTTCCTTGGCTCTTTTCCACCACCCATCACTCCCAAAAGAAAAAGTTGCAGTTTTAATTGAATAGTAATATTAATTGAATCTTTACAACTTCTCTTTCTCATTGTATCTACATATAAGAAAGAGAGTGAGTACACAAGAACACTTTTAAGACTTGTGGCATTTGGGAGTATTTGTTTATTTTGGTGGCACACTGTTGAAAGCTTCCCATCAGCCTCTTTCTGCAGTCAAAACTGTGCCATTTCAAGATCCAAAAAGCTCAATCCAACGTTTTTCTGTCCTCTCCTAATGAGGAGATAAAATAATAGCACAAAAGGTCAGATGGTGCAAGGTCCTATAATGGATAGTTATGAGCTTCTTTCTAAAAGCCCAAATTTGAATGAATCGCCCATTCATTGCCCAATTTTTATTCCACCTTTTTTGTATGTGTGTGCGATCTCAATTCTATTGGTTTGATAGTGGAACATACTGTAAACCAACTTCAGGGGCAGAGATTTCAGTGGGACAGTGAATGATTTGTAAGGTCAGCACCAGATACTTTACTGCTTGAGGCAAAGAACAAGGCAGAAGCCCTTCCAATCCGTGCACAAAAGGTGAGTGGACTTGTAGGTGGATCTTTTTTCTGTGGTGCAAATGGGACAGTATCCTTCTCTGTACCTGAAGGCAATTGTCTAGCTTAGGGAGTAGACAGCTGGCTGTGTGGTACCCAGCTCTTTCCTTAGTTGTTGCAGTTGTCTCCTAACAACTGTTGCTTGAGATCGCTGCCTCACTTGGCCCAGTGGTTGGGCTGGCACTTAGTTTCAGCTTTGCTTGCTCTTACTGAAATCAACCAGCAGGACCATAACATACCAAATTTTGGCTCAGTCTTTAAGTACTTACTGAATGCACACTTGATTCAGCCAGACTTCAAATATGTTCACCATTGGCCTGGACTATGCACTTTGTCTCATTTTCTTCACATCACACACCACTTATTCACCAATCAGCAACTTCCAGACTCTTGGCAAGAACTGTCAGTTGAAAGACAGAGCATTTAAACTGAATGTTAATTGTAAAGAAGCTGTGTAAATTGAAGAAACAATGAAGGGCAGGACAGGACAGGATCTTTTTTCTTTTTCTTTCATTTTATGTCAGAAGTGCATATTCAGCAAAAGGGATTCCCTGTTGACAGGGAGTATGGGAATCCCTGGCCACAGCAAAGAGAACATGGTAAACAGATTAAGATGTTTTGTAATTGCTGGATAAAATGACACATCTCAAATTATCTGTGCAACTGTGGCTATACAAAGTGAGGTGATGTCATTGTTTGAGAACGGGAGTTGGCAACGTTAATAAACAGGCCAAATCTGAATCCCTGTCATTATACCAGGACTATGTCTGCCTTTACTCAAGAGCTCTCCCCAGAGGCAACTGCAAAGCCTTAAGGGAGATTTTGGATATTTACAAGAGGTCCTTAAGGGGTGGGGGAAGGATATGAGAACTTCCATGTTATCTTTCTTCTTAGAATGATAACAGTCTTGTCCATAACGTCTTCAAGCATGAGCTTTCGGTTGTTGCAATCGCATGTTTAGAACAAAGAAACAAAACATAGAAGGATGGGATAAACTAGAGCCACAACTTTATTAATTTAACATGTCAAGAACTGCAGTGGTGAAAGTGCTGTGGACCTTGTGACCCTTGTCTAAAGTATTATCTAACCCAATCCTGCGTTTGGAGACAGAGCAATGGCAACATGATGATCCCCTTATATGTTATGAATTGCCCACATGAGCCCCAACTCCCTGAATCCCATAATTCTAACTCTATTACCTATTCAGGTTTCCAGTGGACCCAAAGCCTACACAACAACAACCTCAAGTGCATGCAAACAGACAAAAACAACAACAAAAAACCCTCCCTAACCCCTGCAAACCCCACTAGAACCCCCATCTCCTTTCAATTACCACCTTTCCTTGTGCTTTTCCTTCAAAATGATGGCAATGTCACCTCCAGTCACCATTTTGAAAGAGAAATGGAGAAGATGACATTTGGGCACAGTAAGGTATTGGTGCAGCCTGTAGAAGGGTTGCAGGTAGAACATTGACCCTTCCAGCTCTGGACATTTGCCTATCCCTGCTATATAGCAAGTAACAAAAGTCTGATTCACCTTAAAGATGCCTCCTGGTGCTTAAACAACAGTTCCAAAAGACTGACCTACACCCACTGATGACAGCTGTAAGTGACCAGTCCTTAACTGTCTAAGAGGAATGTACTTGGACAGTTGTCTCCTGTTCTATAGAGGTGGCTGGAGCAGTGGAAGGAACCTTTTCCCTACCCACTCTGTGGATTCAGGAAATTTCTACTCTGTAGCCCCTTCCACAATGCACCTTTTTTTGGCACTGGGGTGTGGGGATTGCAAGAGCAGCCTCCAGGAAGAGGCTCTAATGTCCTCGATGCTTCAGCTCCTCACAAACTGCCTGCTCCTGAGCAGGTAGTGCGAGAGCCCCACCTCTTCCTTATGCAGTGCAGCCTGGGAGTTTCCCAGGCTGTGCTGGGGCAGGAAGCACAACTGCCATGGCTCCGGAGACTCCTCACGAACAGCAGGTGTGCACAGGGCCCTGGAGCAATGTGCGATTGTGCACTATTTTCAGTTGAAAGCCAAAAATGAAAAAGTGCATGAGTGTCACCTGCCAGGCCCTGGAGCGCCACGCGATTGTGAGTGCGTGGTGCAGATCGCTCCTCACAATCACGCAACACTCCAGGTGCCCTTTTGCATGGCTTTTCATGACCAGCATTGTTCATACCAAGAACTATCCAAGGGTGCCTGGCTAGATGGTAGTGAGATAGCTAAAATGGGGAGTAGAAATCAGGGTTGGCCTACACAGTGGAATGAGAGTGACCCTAGTTATCAGTAACACTTATTGTGAGTGTACTGAATGATATCATAAAATCCATAAAGTCTACATGTTTTCCTTTAACATATACAGGAAGCTGCATTGCACTATTTACCCTGGACAGAATTTCCATAGAAAATAGGAGATTGCCTACTTTTCTGTGAAAATGTCGGAGCATACATATTCTCACCTTTTGGCTTAGGTATGAGAGAGTGATTCTACCATAAATAATTGGCTTTTCTGATGTCAAAAACAGTTGGCTACTCTGGTCTCAAAGCTTTGAAAAAAGAGATTTCTGTTAGAAAAAAGCAACAATAGCATACATATACTGATTATTTGTTAGTCAAGTCAGTCATTTATTTATTACAATTCATAGATCCATCAAATAGAGGACTTGGGAATAAAACAAAACATGAAGAAAATATTTGAAGGAAAAGTCAAAACAGTAAGACAATCATAACTGACTGTTGTCTAATACATAGTGTGCTCTAATTCTGGCCACCTCTGTGAGGAATTTAGCAATAGCCAGGGTCACATTATTTGTTAATTTGCATCTCTCTCCTCTCTCTCAAAGATTAACATTTATCCATACCATTGCCTGTTTGCTGATCTTGACCACACCCTCTTTCTTCCTGCATCAGATAGACTAGTATCTGTTGGAGTGTGTTTATCCTCCATTTTATAGTCTGCAGTTCTCTTTCTCTGCTCTGTAACAAGATCAAATTCAGAGCAAATGTTAAGAGTCTCTCACCATGATTTATTATGAAACATTTAGTATTTTTAAGTTAACCTGATTCATATTATTCTACAAAGAAGACTAAACCTGCTTTATTTCTCTTCTGTACTTTGTATGTAAGGGGTGATTGGGTAGGACTGGTTGTTGCTCATCTTTGGACTGTGAATAATAATTACTCTACTTGTGAGATACACTGATATTTCTCACATTCCCCAATGATTTCAGTATCTAAGCATTTGCTGTATAATACCTTTGGTCTCACCTGGAGGGCAGAGAGCATGCTAGCAGTCTGGAGAAAGCCATATTTGTCCCAGGCACAATACCTGATGCTGCCTGAGGGGCCAAGCCATTATTGATTATGAAGAATTCCATTTCCCAAAGGGTATGTGATCTGTTCTCTAATGTTTAACACCCACTGTATGCATTAATCGCCCATAAATTTTCATTTACACAAATGACATTGTGTCATCTTGATCATTTTTGAATCTGATTAGGTGTGGTGGTCCCAATCAGGCCCTTGTCTTTTAAACATCACCCACTGCCCAGCCAGGATCGTATCTTTAGATAAAACCATGTGTCTGTCATGATTTTTCACTTCTATCTTGTTCTGAGACCAGCAGCAAATGCCAACCCCACCTACCATACTCTATAGCGGCTAATAGGCACACTTGTAGAAATCCATAGCTGTGAACGGTACACAAAGTGTCTGGTATCATCACAATTACAGTAGAAGATTCTTAGACAGTTTTTGTGCACTGGAATGCCATGGTAATAAAAGCACTATTCAGTTCTTCCATATTGTTAAAACTGCATGAGGGACAGAAGTTATGTGAAGGATGGCCATATCCTCTCTCTTGTGTAAGGGGATGGGCAAATTTGTCCATTTGAACTTCTTTCAGCTATTCATTTTTCCAGTTGTAGATTCAGTCTGCCCTAATCTCTGAGACTACTTTTATCCAATTCAGAGTTTCATTCATTCTGAAATTTATTTTAAGCTGGCATGAGTATACATTTTTCTATTCTTTTCTAGAAGAAGTGTTTGTAAATGCAATTTTGTCTATTATATACATTTTTTTTTAGCAAACAATTATAATACTCTAATGTACTTTAATGAAATATCCACATGTCTCAGTATATTTTCTTGATATATTGCATTTTTGGAGTGGATGAATCCATTGAAAACTGTGGAGAAATATGTTTGTTTGATTCAAAAATATGGAATCAGTTAGTTCACATTTATACACAACTCAATGACTATATACAAAATCTGTGGTCATGTCCCTACACTGGGTCCAAACATTCTCTATGCCAGGTATAGTCGCAAGTGTGACTTGAAAGTTACCTGCACTTGCCAAGGCCATTTCGGGCTATAGGGAGAGAGAAGATTCACATTGCCTAGGCAGGACTAATGCCCCCTAGGGAATGTGGGGGTGATTTTGCCCCGCTGGACAATTTTGACAAGAGGAGATACCTTTTTATCCTTAACAGAAAATGACATGGAAATTGATCTTTTGGTCTTTTCCTGTTTACAAAAATGCATTTCCTGAGCCCCACACAGCGCAGGGGGATCAAAAATGAGCTGAAATTTTCCCTCCCCAAAGTACACAGGAGGCACTGGGTGACATTTCACAGATGGCGCAAGGAGCCCTGGTGGTGCAGTGGTTAAATGTCAGTACTGCAAGTCACAAGGTTGTGAGTTCGATCCTGCCCGGCTCCAAGGTTGACTCAGCCTTCCATCCTTTCGCAGGTCGGTAAAATGAGTACCCAGCTTGTTGGGGGCATGTATAGAAATGTTTCAAAATACATGCTATTTGTAAGTTGTTCGCTGCCTCGATCCATATGGAGAGGCGGGATACAAATAAATAATAAAAAAAAAGATGGGGTATAGTGGATATCCTGCTCCTCTTGGCCTCCAGGATGTCCACTATGTGGCCCCTCCAATGGCTGCTGACTTGTGCTGTATTCACTGACAGGCAATCATCCACCTTAGTGTGACTGCTGTATTTACATGAATTCTCTTAGCAAACTGAAACTCCAGACAGTTAAGGTTCTGTATTATGTGGGAGCCTACATACAGTGATAGCAGCTGCTTTCCGTATCAATGAAATGGCAAATCTGCTTTACCTTTGAGTCCAGATTTTGAAGAAGCTATCTACAGTGCTGAGGGATAAGTCCAAAACAGGTTCATCACCTTTGATAGCTCCTTTCTTAGGCCATTTCTGTACTTCACTCCTTCACTGCTATTATTCCACTATGGAATTCTGGGTTTTGCAGTTTAGGAAGGAGCCTTTAGAATTCTCAGCCAGAGAGTTCATTGGCCTCAGTAAACTACAAACCCCAGAATTCCACAGGATGTTGAAAGTGGAATAATAGCACTAGAACAGTGTAGTGAGGAAATGGCCTTAATTAAAACACATTGCTCCATTAATATGGAAACTGACAGTGAGTGCAACAGGTTCGGCATGGTAGATACTGGTTTTGAAATGCATGCAGAGCAGGTATGGGATCGCCAAGTACATTCCTATTTAGCCCAGAGTTTGGGAAAAATAAGGAGGGGGCTTTGAATCGCAGTTTCCAGAATCTGCCAGGCAGCAGGACCACTTTGATGAGCTCTAAATCTCAGCCTCATAATATTCTAATTGTGTGGGGAAATAAGCCTTATGTGATTGTTACATATCAAGACAGCAGGGCTGTGCAATATGGATGGCAGTAGCTTTTGACACACAATAGCCAATGGGTGTGGAAGAGATTTGGGGACATCATGGACCTATTGACATGACCAGGGTCATTCCATGCTAATTTAACAGCAGCCTGACAAGAAAACTCAGGACTATCTGAAGGAAGCAGTCTCAAAGGTCATGTGGACAGATGGTAGAGAGTGGATATTCCTCATCATGATGTGGAAAGGCTCTGAGAAGTTTGATCATTTATCATAGGGCTTTTGTAGGAACTTAGTAAAATGATATTCTGTGTTGCTGTGTCATATCCTAAGGGGGCATTTACCACACTGTGGCCTAGAACAGAAATCTGGGCAAATAAAATTCTTTCTCACAACTTCACAGAATGACACCAAGAAAGTTGGCAGCTATATCACTATGCTTTTTTTGTGTATACTCTGACAAATTGCCACTTGGGAAATAATTGCCTTCAGGTCAGCCTCAAAGCAAAAGTGGACCTCTCCCCAGATCATATAACCCTGAATGGAGCGTCACAGGATTCTTTCACCAAGATGCCAAAATCATTACATATTATAACTCACCCTGCATGGTGCTATTAAATAGCAAGCTACCTATTTCTACTTAACATAGTACACTACAGACACTAATTTATAGAATTGGATCACATAGGGCCTTTCCACACGACACTGCTGTAGTGCTATTATTCCAGTTTTAACAACCTATGGACTCCTGGGGTTTGCAGTTTAGGGAGGGGAACTTAGAATTTTCAGCCAGGGAGCTCTTTGGCCTCAGTAAACTACAAACCCCAGAGTTCCACCAGATGGTGAAAGTGGAATAATAGCACTATAACAGTGTAATGTGGAAAGCCCATAGATAGACACACATGCACACACGCCACAGTCATTTTCTGGGCCAAAAATTGTACTGGAATTACATGCAAACTGTAAACCTTATACTAAGTTGGTTATAGGTGAGGCTGTACTTGCAGGAGACTCATTGAATCCAATGAACCTTAAGGTGTGACTAACCAACTTCATTGATTTCAATGGATGTAACTGAAGTATGATTACATTGGAATCCAACCCACTATCTTATCAAAGGGAAATGGTTGGGTGCTGCTGAGGAATGAAGAAGGCTCCAGACAGGGTGGTGGGGACTCAATTAGGACTGCTGGCTCCACTATTGTGACAATACTTGTGTAGTATATATTTGCATATTCCACATTGCATTGTCACCTACTTCTGGTCTATGCAGAAATAACACCCCCAGCCCAAACTCTTTAAAGCAGGCAGGAAAGCAAGTTTGCTGTTTATTAATTGTAAGTAAAACCTAGAATGTCTATCAGAACAATCCAAGATCTACTTTCTGCTTCCATGTTTCTAAACTTCTCTAGAAATGTGTCCCTTAAACCAAACAACAAAGGGTCACCAAGGTCTTTCTTCTATCAATGGTGGCATGACTGATACCTGGAAGTCATTGAGGCAATATACTGGAACACATTAGTCATTGTGAAGAAAATGACCAGGTAGGCCTCCTAATAGAAGAGGAGAGGCATTTGTGGAAGTGTTAAACATGTTCTTTCTGTAATGAGCCCATTTAGTGTACAGTATTGCTAGGAAATATTGATCCAGAGTTGATGAATAGCTCTTAAGATGACACACATACATTTGTTTAGTTGGGCCATTGAGTGTTGTCATTTTGGAACATAAAGGCAAATGCAGGTGTACTCCTATTGTCTGTTAAGCAATCACAGCAGCAGAGAACATTTAAGCTTTTTCCCCCTGTTATAAACTACAATGTTATGTAACAGCCTTGGAACCCTGCTTGAGACACCTTGTTCCTTGGCAGTACAGTAGAGCAGGGAAGAGATATGATGTTCTGGAAAGAAACTGGAATGCTTGAAAGACAGGATCCTATGTTATTCCCACTGTTGTTGGAAACATGATGTGTGAAACCATCATAACCAGAGCATCCTCCTCCTGCTATTCAAGTATGATTGAATGCAGCAATCCAATATATCCATTCTTCTTCAAAGTAACTTTCCAAAGTCTGTTTGTTTGTTTGTTTGGCTACTATGTGCATGAGAAAAGATAACTAGTTTTGTTTTCTGTCTTTTTTCTGGTGCAATTTTTTTCTCATGCAAAAACAATATAATTTTTTGAGGGGGAAAAACACCACCTCATGGAATTGTCAGAAAACCCCCCAAAATGCATACAAACTCTCATAATCTCACCCAGAGCAGAGAGAACTTTTGAATTATTTTGTTCACATGAGTGACAAAGAAATAAGAGATTTGAATCCTTCTGTGGGTATGCTGGAACTGCCATTGTAAACGTGGCTTTCCTCTCCTTCTTGAATGGCCCACTAGTCATGCACTGCTTCTGCTTGTTTGGGCCCTATATTCTCCCCATGTTTACATGGTCCTTGAAAGGGGTGGAGCAACTATACCTTCCCCACAGCCTATGAGATTGCTTTGGATTACTCTGGGGGCCAATTTTCTGCCATTGGGACTATCTAGGTGCCACACGGAGTGCCAAAATGGCCTCCCAACTAATCTTAGAAGCTGTGTGTGCACTTCCAATTTCAAAACTGGCGAGGGTTTTTACATTAAATAATAGGACCTAGCAACTTATTTAGAAGGTGAATTGTCACTCATGGAGATTTGATTTAGCAACTCACCCTTGGGTTGACAGAAGAAGGAGATGCCACATGAGCTGGAGAGACATAGGCCACTACAACAGCCTTGGCAAGCTACATGAGGTGTATGCCCACACTTCCTTCATCCCTGCTAAATGTTGTGGGTCAGGGGCCATTTTGAAACTGTTGGAAAAATTCCAGCATTCTCTCTCCCCCCATCTTGTTCTTAGAGCAAGTGGGCATAGCCAGCATAGAGCTTCCTTTCTCTTTTGCATGCCAAAGCTCCTCTATTTGCCTTTCTGTCATTTAATTGCACGATCATAAATACCTTTGGTGTTCAGGTGATCAGATCGTGTGACCCAGGACAGTTGCTTGGGTCATCGGTCTTATAAAAGAAAGAGACTCCCCTCTTCTCTCTCTCTTCTCCTCCATTTTTTTGCTTCCTCTTCCTTCTTTCTGACCATGCTTCGCATCTCCACCAGAAGATGGTGAGTTAAGAATGAAGCTGCTACTATTCATTATCTAGTTAGGATGTAGGCTCCCCAATACATACGTAAATGTAGAAGACATTAGTAAACTTTTCTAAGGCCCTTTTTGCATTAAGGTTTCTCGCGCGAGCGGGGGAGGGCGGCTAGCGCAAGAAGCCTTCTCCGGGAGGCTGCAGCTTCCCCGCTCGTTCTTTCCGCAGGTGAAGGAACGAGCGGGGAAGCGGCAGCCTCCCGGAGGCGGCGGCGGCTCACGCGTCCGCCCCTCCACGAAGCAGGAGCCTCGCACATCCGTCCCCCCCGAGCGCACGAGAAAGGAGGCTGTCATGTCCGTCCCCCCCGCGCGCCAAGCAGGAGGCTCGCGCATCCGTCCTCCCCCGCGCGTGCGAGAAAGGAGGCTGTCGCGTCCGTCCCCCGTGCGCGTGCCAAGCAGGAGGCTGTCGCGTCCGTTGCGCTAGTGCCCCGCCCCTTCCTTCCGCAGGGGCGGAGGGAAGGAAGCGCGACCCGACCGCCTCCCCAACGCTCCGCACAGGAGGTAAGTGCGCGCAGGCGCTAGGAGCGTTGCGCGAGCGCGGGTGATTTTCGCTTCGAGGCGAAAATAAAAAAAAACCGCGATCGCGCCGCTTCAGCCCCGTGAGCCCGGCGGAAGTGGGAGTGCGTCATGCAGAGCGACGCTCCCACTCCCGCGAGGCTCACGGGGCTGTAGCGCAACAGAAAGCCCGTGCAAAAAGGGCCTAAGTTTGTAACCTGAAGCTGCCTGCATTTGTTTTGTTTCTTCAGTCAGTTTGAGATCAGAAAAGCCATACACAAATTTAGACATGCTTCTTCTGCTACTCTGCTAAAAACGAGGCGGAATCCTTACAGTTTTAGCTTCCATAGAATTTCCCAATAGGGCTAACACCCTGGGAAACTCTTATTCTCAACAGAAACAAGGTCTGATATCAGTGTGCTTCTGTCCTTCACACATTGAAGGTTTGGGTATTTGGTGGAATTTCTGAAATATCCCTGTCCATTCATAACTCAGGCCATTTCTGCACTAGATGGCTCTAGTGCTATTATTCCACTTTCAACAACCTATGGAATCTTGGGTTTGCAGTTTAGAGAGGGGCCTTTGAGGCCCCTCCCTAAACTGAAAACTTCAGGATTCCATAGGATGTTAAAAGTGGAATAATAGCACTATAGTGTGGAAATGGCCCCAAGTGGCAGCATATACAGTGCTGCTTTTAGCCATCAAGAAAGCAGAGCTTGAATCCTTGTTCAGTCATGAAAACTCACTGGATGACTCTGGATAATTCCCACACTCAGTGGTAAGATGCCATTGAGTAAATTTTAGGGATGGGCCAACGAAATCCTCAAAAGGCAAGGCAAGGATTCAAGATTAGCAAATCCAAATCCCTGCACCAGAATAGGCAAACTGAATCTTTCGAATCCACCAACCCAATAGATTGATGGAGACCGGGATGCCTGAAAACCTGGGAGACCAGACACGCAAGGGGAGGTGGCAAGTAAGTGAGTTTTTCGCTTGGAGTAATAATGGCCTTTGCTAACAATTTCAGAAATTACATTTGGGGTTTTATTCAAATATATTTAAATGGAACATTTAATATTTAAGCTCAGCACTATTTTCTGTGCTGAAAATCAATGGCATGTATAAATGCTGGGGTCAGTGAGTGACGCCTATCAGAAGTAGTGGGGCAGAGGGCAAGGCCGCACAATCTCATCCAATGATTGCCACATGTAGGCCAGTGTACCTCCTTCCACAAGACCAGTGCCTGGTTGTAAACCTATAGTTAGAATAGGATGAGAAGTGAAATGTTTGTCTTGGTTTCTCATGAGCCACATGACAAACCACATGTAGCAGAACGGAAAAATTGTTTTTTAAAATTGGTGCCTTCGGGGCACACGAAAGACCTGATTGGCTGGAAGGTACAGTCTTCTTGAGATTTCAAGGACAGCTGAAGGATTCCTTTGTATAGCTCCCTTGCAAAAGCTCTTTCATACACAATTCTGGGGTTTGTAGTTTCCCAAGGTGCCACAGCCTTCTCTGCCAAAGCGTACTGGTGCATCATCAAACTAGAAACCCGAGGATGCCATAAGGAGCTATGCAATGATAATCCAGTTTTGACCTGGATTATCTCTGTACTGTAGTATGTGGCCCTGTTTACACAGACAGGAAAATGTGGGATTAATCCACATTTTCCTGCCTGTATAGAAAGGGCCTTCATGTCATTTTCAATCTGGGGAGATCCTGAGGCAAAACTATGACAAATGTCCTGGCCAATTTCTTCAGAGGGAGGTTTGCCTCTGCCTAGGCTTTTGCTAAGGCTGAGAGAGTGTGTCTTGCCCAAGAATATCCTTCTTTCCCTTGCTTTTTAAACCCTTTTTTTAAAAAAAAAAAAATTCGAAAGATTTGAGAGTCGTGACATTCATGGATTCCCAGAACCTTCCAGGAATTCAGCTCCTGATTCAGAAAATTCTGGATTCATCCCATCCCTAGTAGATTTTGTCAAGAAAACCTTAGGGTAGGGTTGCCATAAATCATAGCTTAAAGGCAACTAAAAACAACAATGAAGTCCATTTGAGAGGAAAACACAAAATGGACTGACTTAAAAAATAAAAATTGTGTAGGGAGATGTATTTGTCTCTTCAGAATCTTTTGATTTAGTGCATATAGATGCTCCGATTCCCTGAAGTCACAGGGAATTGCTTTCAGAGCTCTGACTTGAGACAGACAAGTGGGCCAAATTGCTTGCACATCTATTAGAAATTCCCACATAAACCTCTGGAAAAAAAGGTGGGGGGACCCGGTTTCATTTTCCCTGTGTGCTGAAGAAGCAAGATTTACACACCAAGGCAGCCAGTAAAGAAAGAGTGAGCATTAATCCTTTGCATTTCTGAATCAGACAGCAAATATACCTGTTATTTAAGACAATATAGATGCCACCAAAAAAAGGGGGGAGATACATCTTGCATTATTCATACAGACTCCTGAAGCACACGCTAGGTGAATAGAAATAGGGAAAAATGTTTCATTGTGAATTACAATATACCGAGGATGCAATCATCAGTGTCAGTCAAATAATCATGAGGAAAACCATCTGTAGAGGCAAGGAGTGGCGGGAGGGAGGTAAGGGAAGAAAGGGCCAAATTTCTTCCTGTGGTAATTCTGCTAAAGCCCCCATTGTTGCAAAAGGGAGAAATGTAGCCCCTTGTCTGTGAAACGCAGGATGGAAAACAACTCACCATCTGGAAAACAAATAGTGGAACAGTGGCAAAACACTAATCTAACACATACAGTATTTCTGTTTTTTCCCCCCCTTGCTGTCTGTGCTAACGAATGAACAGCTGCAAGAAATTGTCACTAGTTTTTCAGAAAGGAAGCTCTTAATTTTGTGTGGGGGGCAGTTTACAGTTTTGGGATACAGAAAGAAATAGTTATACTATACCCATTGTCCTCCATCTTAGCATCCCCTTTGACTACTGGAGCTCTTTTCTTTGTATTGGGATGGACAACCTGAAGATCAAGGGCCAGAAAGAGTCCTTTAGGTGATGGTTGGGGATTACGTGACTGAGCAGATGTTGTTGGATTTCAGTGCCCAGCATTCCTCGCTGTAGGCAATGCTGGTGAGGGTTGCTGGGACTTAAGAGTCCAACGACATCCAGACAGTCACATAGGGATAGGGGGCGATGAGGGCAGATTGCCTCAGGTAGCAAGGTTTTTGTGGTGTCCTGGCCTATAGCCATGCCCATGTGAGCCCTGGTCACACCCCCACATGCCCTGGTCATCCATCCACACCACAACCATGCCCTCATGCACAGTGGCCCCTCCTCCTGCACCATAACCCCTCCCCCTCCTGCCCCCCCACACTCCAAGCTCCGCCACTGCATCCAGAAAGTCACATGATTTCCATGCCTGCTTTACAACTATTTCAAAATCTTCTGGAATGCTCAGTTCAGAGCAAGTGTGGTCATTTCTGCACTACACTGTTATAGTGCTGTTATTCCACTTTCAACATCCTATGGAATTCTGGGGTTTGTAGTTTACTGAGGCCAAAGAGCTCTCTGGCTGAGAATTCTAAATGCCCCTCCCTAAACTACAAACACCAGGATTCCATAGGATGTTGAAAGTGGAGTAATAGCACTATAACAGTGTAGTGTGGAAATGACCATTGTTTTCTCCCTTCCAGAAACAGAGAGAAAGAGAAAGAAGGAAAAGAAGAAGAACCCTTCTTGCCCAGTTTTGCTTCTTCCTCCTTTTGGTACTTTGATTCTTCAGCGAAGAAACCAAAGTGTGTGTGTGTGTCTTCTACTAGGTTCTACAGCATGGGTGGTAACCGAGGGAAACATTTCACCTTAGAGCACCCTGTTGCTTAGTTGTTCAGACATTTCCTCGTCATCTCAAGGAAAACATTCCCCAGAGAAGTGGTTACTCACACCAGAATTGCATGCTTGCCTTCTGAAGACTCTGAATCATCCTCCTTCTTGTTATGAGGTGATCTACATCCCTCATTTTGCTTTCCCACACTCATATGAAAGAGCAGCAAAGGAACATTTTTCTCTTTATGTGTCTCCCCCCTGCTGTTCTTAAAGAGATGCCTGCTATTCTTCAAATGTTGTTCTTTGACCATCTAACCTGAGGGCCCCTTTTCTATAGCGGTCACTGCTGATCCTTTGGCCTAGTTCAGATGCAATAATGCCTTTCATATGAGATATCCGACCTCATGAAGAAGAATGAGGAAATCATGAGTGACCCAATACAGAGCCTGGGAATATTACTTTTTGTTTATTTATTTGGACAACTTTCTTTTTTTGGACTATACTTCCATGAATCCCGCAGCCAGGTGGCTGAGGAGTCTGAGGGAGCTGTCTGTCTGGAAGAGGCTGGGAGTTGTAGTCCAAAAAGTAACATTCACAAGCTCCTGGTATGACCAGACTGACGGCTTATGCTTTTTTTGCAGAGTTCACAGTTCAAGTTTTATTGCTTGATATGATTACTTGAAGAGACCCAAGCCCTTTCCGCACCTTACTGTCTTCCAGCTCTGGGGTGCGGGGATCGCACGAGCAGCCTCCGGCGAGAGGCTCTCAAGCCCAGGGTCCTTTGGCTCCGCATGAGCTGCCTGCTCACACGAAACCCCTGCCTTTTCCTTCTGCAGCACACCCTGGTAGTTTCCCAGGCTGCATTGGGGCAGGAAGCATGACTTGCGCGGCTCCGGAGGCTCCGCACACCAGGTAAGTGCACACAGGGCCCAGGAGCAATGCGAGATTGCGCACCATTTTCGGCTTCTAGCCGAAAATGAAAAGGTGTGTGATCAGCTCCTGCCGGCCCCTGGAGCGTTGTGCGATTGTGAGTGCGTCGTGCAGATCGCGCCTCATAATTGCGCGATGCTCTAGGCCCCCTTTCACACTGAAAATGCCATGCAAAAAGGGCCCCAGTGTAGTGTAGTGGCTTGAACATTAGATTACAACCCAAGAGACCAGGGTTTGATTCTGTGCTCAGCCATGGAAGCCTAGTGGGTGACCTTAGATGCATCAAACACTCTCAGCCCCAGAAACCCTCATGATGGGTTCACCTCAGATTCATCATAAGTCAGAAATGACTTGAAAGAACACAACAACAGCAACAGCAACACATCATTCCTTGCTAGGATCCTGTGAATTTCCAAATAGAAAAGGTGGTGTAGAAAACTGAATTCCAAACTAAGATGTGGGGATCCAAATTCCACATCTGTTCTGAGTGTCTGGTAAGAACAGGAGGTCAAAAATGCAATTAATAAAAACATTTGTTGGTAATGTGTGTGGGAGGGGAGGAGAAGAAGTTTATTAAAGAAACCCAAAATAACTAAAAAATGGCACTGTTGCTTCCATCACCATGACTCTTGCCTAATATCAGTTCCGTCACTGCAACTGGCAAAGCATGTAGTTTTTTCAACCATTGTTCTTAGCTTTTACTACTAGAATTCTAGTAGTATCTAAATAGCCTGAAGGTACCACATCTTGTCTGATGTTGAAGCTAAGCAGGGTCAGCCTTGGTTAGTACTTGGATGGGAGAGTGCCGGTGAACACCAGCTGTTGTAGGCTGTATTTCAGAGGAAGGTAATGACAAACCATCTCTGAGTATTCTTTACCTAAGAAAACCCCGTGAAATTCATGGCATTGCCATAGACAGATATCTCGACGTCAACAGATATCTTGAAGATACACATACACACACACACAGAGGAATTCAAGCTTTCTGGGGTGTACACAGGAGTTCAAGCTTTCTGGGGTGTACATAGTCAACTGGGAATTTGGGAGAGGGAAACAATTGTTAAAATATAATGATAAATACAAGCTACACATTTCTTTGAAGCTCTGGTATTCAGTAGACTTTTATGTTACTGCCACAAGACCCTATATGCTGGTTTATAATAGAAATGGATAATTCTGAAGCAGCCCTCTTTCTATATGTTACCTGTTCACAAATATTAGGTCCATATTCTCATAACATTTTTTTCTCATTTATATTTCTTTTTCCCCCTTTTTGATATTATTCTCATTATGGATGTTTTTTCGACATGAGCAGTGTCAACATCTGTGTTCCAATTTCTCGACACTTTTCTTCCTCTGTGAAAGAGCTTCCATTTCCCCACCTTAATCTCAGAGCACTTTAGGATTTCCTTTGGTGTTGCTTTTGAACTTATCTTATCATGGTGAAATAAGTAAGTGGGCTTTTCCCTCTGTACTTTCTGTTGTACATTTCTCCATCACTCTTCAGCCTACCTGGCTGCTCACCCTTCCGTTTCTGAAAAAGTCCCAAGGGTAGAATTACTTTATAACATTTTCCCTTGTGCATTAATCAATGTACAGGAATCTGAAAAGCTAGAGACTGTCAGAGGGATCATAGAACCATAGGACACTAGAGTCAGAAGGTACCCAAAGAATCATTCAATCCAACACCTAACTCCTGTGAAAAATCCACAGGGAATGAATCTCTGTTAGAAGCCTGTCCCATCTTATTTTAAACACTTCCAGTGAAAGACAGTCCATCACATTCCCATGTGGTCTGCTCCATGGTTGAACAGTTCTTACCACCAAGGAGTTCTTAATATTTAGTCAAATTTTTCTTTCTTGTAGGTGAATCTGTTGTTTTGTATTCTGTCCTCTGGAATAGCAGAAAAAAAGTTTCTATGTGACTGCCTTTCAAATATCTGAACATGGCTGTATTATGGCAATATCAATAGGAGCATAGTGCCTAGGTCAAGGGATAGTACCACTCTATTCTGCTTTGGTCAGACCCCACTTGGGATACTGTGTCCAGTTCTGGGCACCACAGTTCTGGAAGGATATTGACAAGCTGGAACATGTTCAGAGGAGGGTGATCAAAATGGCAGAAGGACTAGAAATGATTCCCTATTAGGAAAGGCATAGGGAGCTGGTATGTTTACCCTGAAGAAGAGGCAGTTAACAGGCGACATGATAGATATTTTTAAATACAAAGGGATGGAGGATGGAGCAAGCTTGTTTTCTGCTGCTACAGAGATTGGGGCATGGAGCAATGGCTTCACACTTCAGAAAAAGAGATTCCATCTAAACATTAAGAAGAACTTCCTGATGGTAAGAGCAGTTTGACAGTGGAATACTTTGCCTTGGAGTGTGGTAGAGTCTACTTCTTTAGAGGTTTTTAAACAGAAGTTGGGTGGCCATCTGTCAAGAATGTTTTGATGGTGTATTCCCGCATGACAGGGGTTGGAGTCACCAGCCCTTGTGATCTCTTCCACCTCTAAGATTCTGTGAATCCATGATTCTATCTGTATCACCTCTTGATCTTTTCTCTAGATTAAATACACCAATCATGCTTAACTATATTTCACAGCACTTGTGATTTCTGAATGGTTTGCCATCTTGGTCAACCTCCTATGAATATGTCTCAGAACAGGATGCAATACGTCAAGTGAAGTCTGACCTAAGCAGAATAGAATGGTACTATCTTGTGACTAAGGTGAGTGCAAAGTAATTGGGTCCCACCAATGATATTTCATTGATTTTTTTTCAGCTGAAAACATTTCTGTTTGCTGTTGCATTTCTGTAATTTTCTGTCTTCTGTAATTTCAGTTCTACCAAACTGAATGAGAATGGTTGAAAACTGTGGAAGAAATCTTGGCTCAATATTTAAGTCATGGGCTCTTTTCGCACGGCATTTTCAATGTGAAAGGGCCCCTTGAGTGTTGCGCACATGTGAGGAGTGGTCCACACGATGCACTCATATTTGTGTGACACTCCAGGGCCTAGCAGAGACCACTCACGCATTTTTTCATTTTCAGCTTTGAGCCGAAAATGGTGCATGGTCGCGCATCACTCCGGGGCCCCGCGCACACTTACCTTCTGTGTGGACACTTGGGAGCCAGGCCGGTCATGTTTCCTGTCCAGTGCAGCCTGGGAAGGTCCCAGGCTGCACTGCGAAAGGAAGAGGTGGGCTCTCGTGCGAGCAGGAAGCTCGTGTGGAACTGAAGAAGCAGGGAAGCAAGAGCTCCTCTCTGGAGGCTGGTCACGTGAGCACTGCACCCCAGCACCGAAAATAAGTGAGTTGTGGAAACAGCCATGAGCATCATTATCATATCAAAATCAACAAGACTACAGAACAGCATATATTCCTAAGAGGAAGTGGCACCATTTAGAAAGGACTGTTGGGTTAAAAACCAGAAAAGTTATATTTTGTGCTACAACTCCTTATTACTTGGGGGCACTGCTACTTCCAGCCAGCTCACCTGTTTGTCAGACCAATAAAAAATACAATTTTTTGTTCATTAAATGAATACATTCAGAAGCTAAAGGTGTAGATGCGTTTATAAAGCTTATACTGCATGTTAAAAGCTTCAGTCTTATTAACTAGAGCTCAGGTTTGTAGTAGTGAAAAAATGATTCAGTTTAGGAATTCATAAGCCTTCTGCTTTATAGTAAAGTAGGCAGGCTAACCTTCATAATGATGACATGTGCACAATGGTTAAAGGATTTCCCAGAAGCCTTGATGCTATCCTTGATCCTATGCAATAGGACTCTACAGTCTACTCCATGTCCCACATAGTTATCTCTGTCACTTTCTTGTTAAAACTTTATGGTCCGAACAAATGCCACTAAATAGAATCAATGCAAGGAGATTAGCAAATCAGAAGGAACTGGACCAGTTTCAGCAGAAAGATTTACATGCAGAGAATGGCTTCTACGGGGACATTGTGAAGACATTTTAATGGGCTGAATGCATCTGCTGTGAACCATGCTTGTAGATCCAAGGAGGCAATAACCTGCTGTCCTTCAAAAGTTTGGACGGCAGTTCCCCTAAGTACCATCCAGCATGGAGTCAAATGACATCATTAGCCATTGGTAATCCTCTGGCACAGTCCATCGCTTATTGCTGCTGCTTCTCTCTCTGTGTCTCTCAGCTCTTAGTAGAAAAAAGCACACAGATACCATACTTGCATCTCTCTGAAGAGTTTTATTTTATCACTTATCATTTTTTTTTTTTTTAAAGGAACTTTCACCTGGTGTGGCTATTTTTTTCACACACACACACATATTACAATAACAGTGACCTGTAAATACAGTTATAGCTTTTCCCCCTCATAATCTGAAAATATAATATATAACCTAGAATTCTCAGCCAGAGAGCTCTTTGGCCTCAGTAAACTACAAACCCCAGAATTCCACAGGATGTTGAAAGTGGAATAGTAGCACTAGAACAGTGTTGTGCATAAATAGCCTTAATGTCCACTGTTTAGCACTGTATTTCTATAAGGCTAATAAAAAAGATGAAAATTTGTTTTTCCAGTCAGTAAGATTATCCACATTGCTAATATGAAAGTGACTGAAAATTTCTCCTGTTTGAGCAATATTTTTTTCCTACTGGAGCAGAAGAACTTTTCAGTGGGATTTGAACTATGGGGATTTGAACTATGAGTGGGGATTTGAACTATGTTTTCCAGAGTCGTGGTCCAATGCGCAAACCACTGTACCATGCTGGCTTACCGTTCAGTAATTGATCTAATGGCGTTGCTGGAGCTAGCGACTGGGTTTAAGCTAGGGGTATGAATCACACTGCTAGCTGGATGGCCTTGCACTTCGCTTCATAACACACCTCATCATTTGCTATGCTGCCTAGGCCTCTTGAGAGTTGCAATCCAACAGTATTTAGAGGGCTGCCTTGTTCCCATCCCTGATTTAACATACCCTCCAGCTGTCCTGCTTTAGCAGGAACGGTCACAATTAATCTTCTATAATACTACTTTTTAAGTTGCTTTTAAAATGCCCCAGCTTCTCTCTGCTCCTCCACCTACTTCCCCTTTTGTCCTAAGCTTACTTGCCTTGAAGCAAACTGAACTTACAAGGCAAAAAGGATTTTGTACTCAGCTCAGTGGACTAGGAGGGAGAAGCGAGAAACAGGTGGAATCTTGCCCTTCCCTGTAGACCCAGGCCTTTTCTACATTGACTGGAATGAACTCCTGTCATACGTCAGTCCCTCATTCTGGACTGGAATTATGGAATACAGCAAGGGTGCCAGGAGCTGAGGAAGCACATTGGACCCTTGCCGAACACAAGAGACCCTCATTCTCTTTTCATCTCCCTGTAACACCACATCTCCTTCTCTTCCTCAACAACAACAACAACAACAACAACAACATTCAGGGAAAATAGAAAAAAAAGTGCCTAATAGAATCCCTCAATACTCTGGGAAATACAGTTGCTCATTTTCCCCATATTCAGCTTCCTCTCACTTAATTTAGTCCCCAGGATAGGGTATAAGATCAGCTCAGCATTATATTGGAAACAGATGAAGCCCATTTCTGTCCTATACAGTTATAGTGTTATTATTCCACTTTCATCATCCTGTGGAATGCTGGGGTTTGTAGTTTACTGAGGCCAAAGAGCTCTCTGGTTGAGAAATCTAAATGCCCATCCCTAAACTGCAAATCTCAGGATTCCATAGGATGTTGAAAGTGGAATAATAGCACTAGAACAGTGTAACGTAGAAATGGCCAAAAAGTGTTGGTGTGGGGTAGCCCTCCATATGTTGGGTTCTCCCTGTCAAGCCCAGCCAGCATGACTAGTGTGGGCGATGGCATTTTTAGTCCAACAACCCTGGTGGGATGCCAGTTTCACCACTTCTTCTGTATTTATATGAACAGTTTGGGAGTAATAAAACCCTACAAGCAACTATGATTACCTTTGCCCTCTGCCCTGTTCCCATGATTACTCTTTACGTTAGCTGATGAATAAACAAGCTACTACATAACTTGTCTTCTTAAAAATGACCCAAGGTTGCCAGCAAACTGCAACAAAGCTAAAGATGGCTTTAGAACTTACTGTTCCTTCACAGCAAGGGCCGGGAACTTTGTTTAGCAAGTTTATTTTTGGTTCTGGTGTTTTCCTCACAAGAAATAATTTGGCTGCTTCTCCCTTATGTCACTGGCGTCATTTATTAGGAAAGGAGTATCTATGACAGCCTTTCCTCCTGCCCCCCCCCGCACTCCATACACAACATATGTTTTACAGTAAATGCTAATCTGATCCAGCAACTTGGCTTGTCATGTAACCCAAACTGAAAGTTGCAGGCTAATAGCAGAGAAGGTCACGTTATATTTTGAGTCTGTCGTGTCACTCTGACTTGGCTTGAACATTATTATCTAGTCACTATTCTTGGCAGCCAACCACGCTTGGGAGGGGATTGCACTCTATTCCTGCCCTGAGGTGGCCATAGATGAAATGGCATCTTATTCTTGGAAAGGAGATTAGGGGCCTTTCTGCACTACACTGTTATAGTGCTATTATTCCACTTTCAACATCCTATGGAATCCTGAGGTCTGCAGTTTAGGGAGAGGCCTTTAGATTTCTCAGCCAGAGAGCTCTTGGGCCTCAGTAAATTACTGACCCCAAAATTCCACAGGATGTTGAAAGTGGAATAATAGCATTACAACAGTGTAGGGCAGAAAGGTCCTATATCTATAAGGGGATATACCATAGCTCAGTAGCACCGTACAATGACAAGAAGATACAAGGTTCCATTGCTGGCATTTCTAAGTTTGTTTGTTTCAAGGTATGTGACATTGTGATAAAAAATCCAAATGACAGCCAGTTTGACATGAAATTGCCACTGCTGGTGTACTTCCAATTCCCAGACCCAATTATAGCAGACCAATTATATTAACAGAATTTGCATATGAGCCTGTCCATGTCTTGAGGTCTCCTGGGAAGGCCCTTCTGGGGAGATCATAGATATGTCTGATGGAACATGGGAGAAGGCCTCTTTGGTGGTTCCTACCAGGCTCTGGTACTCTCTTCTCAAAAAGGTTAGGCTGGCAACCTCATTGTTGTCCTTTTGTAGACAGGAGACAGCCTCTTTCCTTCAGCAGGCCTTTGAAGGCTGACTGCTCAGGGAAACTTTATTGATAGTTAAATTACATTTTCAAATGATCATTGGTATCCTATATGGCCATTGAGTACTGTGTAACACTATAATAACATTGCTCAATAATCAAGAAGCAGCTGGCTGATGTTCACAAAGCCTTCCAGGAGTGACCTCTAGTGTGACAGGCAGGAAAAAGGAGCCCTGTAACAAATCTGCTTTGCACCAGGGATTGCTCACAGGCATTGCTTCCCAATCAAGAAGGGAACAGAACCTTATCGATTGCAGCAGGTGATTACTGGCAAGTGGGTTTTAGGGGATTTTCACAGTCTCCATGTAGCCCTTAAACTAGGGGGTACATAGGGATTGTGAATACCTAGCAGTTGGAAATGCATAACTGTTACATACTCACAGTTGCACAACAGGTTTCCAGCTTATATTTTTAAATTTAAATTTTAACTGTTGCAAGCTGCCTTGAGCCCCAGACTGGAAAAAGACTGGGATATTCCTCAATCATCTCCTCCTCCTCCTCCTGTTCTACCTCCTACTAATAACTGTTATGATCTTGTATACACTCTGATGCTGCTTGGCCACACATGTCCCAGTCTCCATCTATGAAATGTTGAAAAGTATACCTTTCTAGCACTAATCATAAGCTTCTCCTGCTGTTTCCATATAAATGTCAGGGAGCAGATTTTTGTGCAATAGCATCAACAGAGAAGCTACTGGATCTGAGATTTCCATAAATGTTTTCCATCAACAATTTTAACCATGCCAAAAAACAACTCCCCTTTTCAGCACATTTTCAACATGCTTTCTGAAGATACTTGCTTGTGCATCTGCATTCAATTAACTTTAGTTTCTCAGAGTTCTCCTACTTTGCTCTTTGCGATCAAGACATAGCTGATTGGTTGGGCTTGTCCTATATTGATAATATCTTCATGAACATTTAATATTATGGCATCATCTTGCATTATGTGTTCCCCAGCTGAGTGAGAACTAATGAGACAAATTCAGAAAGAAAAAAAGTAGCATGATTCGTATCAAGTGGTGATATTAAACAGAACATACAGCAGCCAGTAAAACTTTTTTTTACAAAGTTAACATTCTCACTTTATCTACACTTGTTTTTTGAAGTGTTTCTACTGTGCCTGAAATGCTGTATCTCTCTGCACTCCAGCCCAGAATTGAAACCCATTATTGTTTTGGACACCCATTCAAAGTAATTACTAAATTTATATTGGAATATGGGAATTATCACAAGATCTCTTACTTGATCATTTTAAGTACCCTTTAATTATTCAGTTGCCCCCTTTACATATCACTTTACAAAGAATGATACTACAATGTGATGAGAATTTGAATTCAGGCTTTGTCTCAGATGAACCAATCAGCTTTTCTTCTAGACATTACAAATAAGGAAGCAGTATTCAGGGTGATCAATCTTCAAAACAGCTGTAATCACCAGGTGATAATACAACCGGTCTACCTCCAGCAGGACATTTCAAAATTAACATCCAAAGTCAAGCCTCTCACTGTGAGGGCTCTTTAGAAAGCCCTGTGCACTTTGGAGTGAAATCAATATAAGTATTTGCAGACAACCACCCCCAATGGAGAGCTTTAGATGCACAGAGAATTGCTCATACCCTGACAGCCTGAACTTTTATAGCCAACCTAATAATGTGTCCAGAGTTGGAAATGACAGATTTCCTATACAACTTCCTCTTCCCCATTCATTTGACATTTCATTTTAAGATACAGCAAAAGGTGTCTTATTCTTAGGACCTTGTAATCCATATTTATTTAATAGGGTAGGAGGAAAAATGCTCTGACTGGTGAGCTGCATCTATCTGAACCCAAATTAAATATATCCCTGCATTTATGTAGTTTTCTATAATTTCAGATGAAGTCCAATTGAGTGATGGCTTCATTTTCACCAGCTGCGATGCTGCCAGCTCTGTTGCAAAGGCCCAATGTTGGAACCATCCTCATGCTGTGAATTTTGTCAAAACTGATGCACAACCAGAGTTGTAGGCAGATCACTGACTGATCTACAGCCAGAGTTATAGAAAGATCATGCAGACAAGTGAATTTGGGTAGCCTATAACTTGGCTTTCAGATGAAGAATGTGTTCCATGTCACACCAGGAAGAAATGCCAGGAAATTAAAGTTTCCTATACAGAAAGGGGAAGCAGAGACTACAAATCTTAAGCGTAAACTGGTGGGCCCTCTCCTACAACAGAGACAATCGTTCCTTTATGGTTTTATCTTCTGGTGGAAGCACTAGTGCCTCTATGACTACCACCAGCATGGAGCCCCCATGTGTACTTTTTACAGTATCTTGGGGAACCTAAGATATTGTGGGAAATACATCCTCAAACAACCACCAGGCTCATTAGAAGCCTATGCCAGCATTCTGAAGAAAATACTTTGAGAAGAGGACAGACAAAAGTTTCCATACACTGACTGTTTCAATTACAAGTCATTTTGTCACCTCCTTGTTGATGTAATCTGAAGTGGACATCACAGGTTGTGTTTGATGGCCTGAGATCGTTACAAAGGACTTTCTCTTGACCACCTAAGGGTGACATCTACTTATATAAATGTAGAGTGGTGATCAAGAGCCTGCTCTGACATCACAGAGCACACCAGAATGACGGTAGCAGAAGGATTTCTGAATGTGTATGGAACTTCTCCAACTTTACCAAATTTGTATGGCCTTTATGAAGCTTTAGGGTACTGTGATGGTGAGTCCTGGTTGAAGAATATGTAGGTTACCTTCTGCATTGACTTCTGCAATGTGCTCTACATAGGGCTACCCATGTGCTTAGTCTGGAAACTTCAATTAGTTCAGAATATAGCAGCCAGGTTGGTCACTGGTAGACCTAAAACTGTCCACATAACACCAATTCTGAAGTCGTTACATTGGCTGCCTATTAGTTTCCGGGCACAGTACAAGGTGTTGGTTATTACCTTTAAAGCCCTTTATGGCTTGGAGCCAGCCTACCTGCAGGATCGCCTTCTCCCATATAATCCGCCCCGCACATTAAGGTCCTTTGGGAAGAACTTACTGCAGCCAGTCAGAACTAGGCTGGCTGCGGTTACCCAGAGGACCTTTTCTTCCCGGCATATTACCAGTCTTGACAGCTTTAAAAGAGCAGTCAAGACTGATCTCTTCCAACAGCCTTCCCAGACTAGCATTTCCATTGCCTCCCATCTATTGCCTTGCTGCTTTGCTAATAGTAATTGATGGATTGTTAATTGCTGTGTATTTTAAGGGGTTGGTTTAGGTGGGTTGATGGGTGGGGAGGATTGGGTATGTTTTTAATGTCTTTTAATGTCTTTTAATGTATAATGCATTTCATGTTGTTCGCCACAAATAATAATAATAATAATAATAATAATAATAATAATAATAATAATATAATTATTATTATTATTATTATTATTATTATTATTATTATTATTATTTTGTTTGGAGAAAAATAACATAAATAAAAACAGAAGAAAACCTAAGTGAAAGCAACTTGAGCTAGAGAAGGGAGAAAAATTTATTCATGTCACATATTAATGAAATTTTACCTACTTTATATTTGCCAAGCAAGTATAGGACATGAAACCTAGAATGATGAGGGGCTCCTGTGTCAGAACTGTGCTGAATCCATTCCAGGTATTGGTTTTGACTCTATATTAGCTATCCAAGGTGCTGAATCCTTTAGGTAAGATAGGATTCAGTAGCTTGAACAGTTCCTTTGAAGCTGATACTAATCTCAAGCAGATTCTTTACTCCACTGATATAAGAACACCAACTGGAAACACAAGTATAGGTTGAAATCTATACTTTTACAAATTGTTTGGTGCCTTTCCCCAGTAAAGAATAAAGATACAAGGATAATAAGTCACGTCTTCAGAAGCATCAAGTAAAGTGACATAAAGTATGTATTTCTAACAAATAATGTACAGAATCACATTATATCGCAGAAGATTGCTTCTGGATTGTGCTTTTGATGCAATGTTGGTCCTAAAACTGTGTACATTTGGAGAAAGGTGCATGAAAATATTCAGTTTCTCACTCATACAATCTTCTTCTATAGAAAGTTCACAAACAGTGAAGAAATAAGATGAAAGAGATTTAAGGCTGGAAAAATAAAATGCAGAGTAAAATGAAAACACATAAATTTACCCACCCTTAACTGGAACCATCTGCATTTGTAAGGATCTGCAGCCATCACAATGGTATTATGATGAGGCAAAATAGCATCAGTATCATTTACTTCTTCTTTCCATGCAAATTAGGTATACTTACAGTACTTCAGTATGAATTACTTGAGTACACATACAGACAGAGAGAGACCCACCACTCCCATACACGCATACCGTGATGATAAGACTAGACTTTTGGCAAGAACTGTCAGCTATGATTTAAGCAACAAAAGAAACGCATCCTTTTGAGGAAAGAGCAGTGCACTCTGGGAAATGAGAGCTTGTGCTAGCCTAAGCAGGCATGTTGACAGAAGAAAAAAGTCAACTGAAAATCTGACTGTACATGGCTGGTTTCAGTCCATAACAGAACAGGGAATGAAACCCAGATAGCATCCATTCTAATTTAAATTTCTAACCATTATTGAAGATCATCTATTCCGTAATTTTGGGTACACTTCTTTATTTTCCAGACTAGGCATTGCCACACACTCTATGTGATGATGGTTAAAAGTTCAATACAATTTTCATCACAAAAAGAAAAGAAAAACACAGAGAGAGAGAGAGAGATGAAGGAAGAGAGGGAGAGCAGTTAAACAAAACGAGTACCGTATGCTGAAGAAAATGTTCCTCATTTCTTTTTCCTTGGGGGTGTGCAATCAAAAATTTGGAAATAATTATTGACAAATAACATGTTATTTCCCCTTTCTAATAACAAGGTTCTAACTTCATTACGTTATGATTGTAATTCAATCAAAGATAGGTCAAATTCTTTGGGGTGTAACTGTAACCTTTTAGTTATTTTCATAGTTGTGGCGTGTCCTCACTAAAAGGTTGTTAATGCTGTGTGCCTTCAGTTTGTTTCCAACTTATTGCAACCCTAAGAAGAAGCTATCATGGAGTTTTCTGGGGCTGAGAGTATGCAATGCATCCAAGGTCAGCCGGGGAGGGGGTGGTCCATGGCCCAGTGGGGAATTGAACCCTGGACTCCAGAGTTGTGGTCCAATGTTCAGACCACTACACCATGCTGACTAAATGGTAGAGGAGACCTATTACATGGTTCAAGGAAGTGTTCATCCTGTGCCTTGTGCTGCTGTCCCATGTACTATTGTGGGCATTAAGGCGCTGAGAGGATAGATGGGTGAAGAGCTTGTTTTGTACCAACAGCTTGTCACTGCTATTTTTATGAAACTAACAGAAATTATTCCATTACTCATTCAATACTGGAAAGAAAATAGTCCCTGTTTTCAAAAAATAAATACAGCTAACCACTTTGGAGAATCTTGGAATGATAACTATAGTGGTGCTTTCAGGATGAGTTTTCCAAGCTGTGGTACAATGAAATCATTTTGAGACAAACACCCCCTGGAATTCCACATGAAACTTTTATTGTACAGAAGTTCCTGCCTCTTTTACAAGATTTTATTAAATTTTATGGAGGCCAGACAACTTCATGTTGTCTTTGTGGCCTTCTTGTGTTTTCATACCACTTCTTCCACCCTTCTTCTCCCTCAAACCAAAACAGTTCCACAATTGTTTCCTGTTGGTAGCACTGGGAGCCCTTCAATATGGAAACATCCAGAATGAGAGAAAGAGAACAGTTGCTTGATGCCATTCAGTGGGAATATACAGTCTGTTAATCATCCTTTCCATCTCTGTGTAAAAACCATTGTTGGAAATGAAAAATTGTTAGTCATCCACTTTGAAAGCTCTGCAGCTGTAATAAATGTGAAGTGTCAGTTACTTCATTTTGAAGGGAATTATTATTGTTATTAGTACTGCGTTCACTGCAATCCTCTTAAAAAAAAAAGATAGCAAAGTTAGAAAGAAAGGCCGGCATAAATGAATTACACATTTTAGCTGAAATTGTCCTCACTCTATTCTACCACTTCATAAATAACAAATCAGCACACTGAAAGAAAGGAAAAAAGCAGGCTGTATCGATGTAGCCAAGAATATGTTTCCTGCTATGGCTGCTTTGTGGAACTGCTGAGGCCGTTTTTCCCCCTGGAGTTCCATTGGAGTGAACCAGAGATTGGCAGACAGCAAATTGGGGCAGTGTGGTGAGAAATGATGTGGATACTGGGCATGTCTGATACCATTGCCTTGTTTTGCTCATGAAGGATCCATCAAAGCAACCGATGCAGAGAGAACTGATTTATCATCAGTGATAAGATGTCTGACTTGTGGACTGATATGTGCAGAGGCTCTGACAGTGTAGACAGGGAGGCCGACATCTCTGCTCTCCTTTCCAGGATTTTAAGGCCTTGGCAATGGCTGAGTTGTTTGATTTATGAGGCTGGGGGTGGAGGGTCAGGGAGAAGGCTGATTTCAGCCAGTGGTATAGCACCAGACTCAAAAAGGCAGGAGCTCATGATGACATTCTCGTTCCAGTGCCCTCAAGGAAAAGAAAACCGAGCTGCCAATGTCATAATGCCTTTATAAAATCCTGCAGCACAAGTACACATGCAATACCAAGTACACAGTTCTGGTCACTGCATCTTACAAAAGGCAAAGCTTGATTTTTTTTCCAAATCAACAGGAAATATAACAACACTTTTGAGGCCATCCATAACTGAGCAGTGGTAGGATGATGTGCAGGCCTCAGTATGTCATTGCATTTGTTCTTCCTAAAATTTATTTTCCTAGCTTTGAAGGAGAAGGAAGAGGAGGAGGGGAGGAGTCTATTTCATATTGTAACGCAATAAAAAGGGCTCGACCTATTTCCTCCAAAACTTCTCCTTCTTCATCATATCCATCTCCTTCTCTTCATATACCTGTCCTTTTTTCCAAGATCGGGAGTCAAGACAGCTTACACATTAAAATAATTACAGTATAGTAAAAATAATAGTAAAATATGGTTTAAAAAAACACATAGAAAAATCAACATCAAAAGATGCATGACTATAAACTATGAATAATATTAAAACAATTTAAAACATACACTTCAAAATGGTACAAAGTTTCAAACAACAGAATTTAAAACATTGCAACATTTGCTTAAAAAAACCTTCTTTAACCATTTTCAGTTCTAAAAGTCTACCAGATTTTTTTTTTTTTTGGTAAGTGTTGATGGAAGGACAGCGAGGAGGAAATCATTCTAGCCTGCTTGAGAAGACGGTTCCAAAACCTGGGGCAGCCGCTAAAAAGGTACAAGGGGTGGGGAGGGAAAGCAACAGGAACAGGGTAGAGAGATTGGCAGGCAAAGAGAGCTATAGCTTTGGAACATAGCTGGCAGTCCCTGAGGCCTACCCTATCTACTCTTCTTGCATGAATATCTTCAGTTCAGGAAGTGCTCCAGCACATAATGGCAGCAATTGTTCTCCAGATGTGTAATCCAGAGCTGTTGTAATGCCTTCAATGTAAAACCTGAGAAGGAAATTTCAGTTTTCCAGCCTAGAACTTGGCAGCCAGTTAGGGACAAAGATATTTTCTTTGCCCCTTTCTTACTCTTCTGATTCTTACTTCTCCCTAATTCTCTTCAGGAGTCTTAAAAAGTGCAAGTACTCTGCACAGAGAGAAAAGATCACCTGCTGCAGAAATTACCCCTAAAAACATGAGGGGCTATGAAGATCCACAGAACCTCAGGGTGGCGCTAAATGCAGATTCCACCTACTTGTTTGCATACATGCTATTTTGCAACTAAAAACAAAAAAGGCTAAGGAAAATGTCTATCACTGATTCGAATTCTGGATACAGGATGGGCATTTTGAGAAAACAGCAAAGCAGAAGCCCTCTTGAAAGTGTGTATTGTGGTGAATGGGAAGGTACAGAACTTAGAAGAGGCTTTAACCCCTAAAAAGCAGCCTTGAAGAGTGGATTCCCATAGGGTGCCTAGTGCCAACTGATATGTGAATGGTATGCTTTGGAACTTCTGTTTTATGCTACTTATTTTCCTATCGAGTTACATAAGATTTCTGCATCTTTTGAACAACCACAACTACTACTACTACTACTACTACTACTACTACTACTATTATTATTATTATTATTATTATTATTATTATTATTATTATTATTATTATTCCAATTTATTTATCCTCAAAGCAGGGTATAACATAGATTAAAATACAACTAAAGACACACCATAGATTAAAATCAGCTAAAAACACATAAAGCTATTTAAATGCATCAATTTAAAGTATATAGTTAAAAACTGCTGGAAGAGATAAGTCTTTAGTACATTTTTTAAAATTCAGACAGCATATTTTGCTGTTGAATCTCTTCTGGCAGGTCATTCCATGGTCCGGGGTAGTCAATGAAAAGGTCCTCTGGGTGACTGTTTCCAGTCTATTCCTGACTGGTTTAAGTAAATGGCCCCCAGAGGACCTGAGTGTACCGGACAGATTGTATAGGAGGAGATGACCTTGCATGTAACTTGGGAGGACATGGGAGAAAGCCTCTTATGCTGCCGTGCCCCAGTTCTATGCAGTGGGGCTAGTGTAACATGAGCTTATGGTAGGAGAAATGACTCTGGATGCTCTTGTAAGATTAAAAAAGGAAAAAAACATACATTTATCAACTCTGGGAATCCATCTTAGAACAGGAAAGAAGATAGGCAAAAGCAGTTGATTTAAACTTAGCTAGAAGAGACCCTAAAAGCTGGCTGCCATGTGTGGATGTAAATTAGCCTCCATGATTGTCATTGGAGCCCATGGATGCTCCTTCCAACAAAGAGACTCACTTCTTAAGAGAAGAGGAGAGTGTTGTCTACAGGTAAGAAGGACGCAAAAACCTGGAGTACATAGACCAAGGAAAGATAGAGACAGGTGAAACAAAGGGCAGGCATTATCTAGATATCCCTGCCTTACTAATCACTTTATAAAAATGTTGATTCCTCTTTGCTTCCAACATGTAATTTGCACCTGACTCACATCAACATTGCCATCATTCTGGCACCGACACCTTCCAGTTGCAATGTTGGCATGGACGGCAGCTTGAGCCAACCAGTCCCAGGCTGTAGCAAAAATCTGACAACTAATAACAGATATACCACCCCAATTCTGGGGGTGGAAGATCCCCCTGGTAAGGGGGGCACAGAGCCACTCACAGAGTCCAGAATCAATCCAGTGCTGGCAGAGGAAGAGGAGGAGAAGGATCAACATAGATAGGGTTGTGGACAGAGCTAGATGCCATTGGGTCTTTGCCCAGGCAATACCTGCAATAGTGCTGGCAGCAACCCTGTTTTTAACTTCCAACAAAGAATCGAGAGTACTCGATTGACAACCCAATAGAAGGACACCCAATAGATAGACTTACTTTCCTGCAAGCAAATCAGAACTGAATAAAAAAAGTAAAAGAAGAATTTAAACTTACACTTAAAAGAAATAATTTGAGAGTCACATGTTGTAGTTAGCAATTTCATTGAAGCACTTGACTTAAGGATTAGGACATATTATCTACATCAAAATAAAAAAAGTGGACAGTAAAATAATAAAAGGAGTGGAAGAATACAAAAGAATAAATAAGACTGCAGTGAAAAATAAAGAAGCGCAGTGTAAAGTGAAGAAAAAGAGCAATCATTCTCGCACCAAGTAAAAAAAGTGCCTGTTCATGAAAGCTTTTGGGGCCTGAATGGTTTTTCACAACCCCTCACATATAAATGGCTTTCAATTGTGATGAACTATTTTAACCAATTTTCATCTGTCCTTTCATCTTATCAAAACCCTTTAATATTGTTTTTAACCTTTCAAAAATCATTTTATTTTTACTTTGTTTAAATTAGTCAAGTTAGGTCTACGGTATACTGCCCTGAGATCTTTAGAGGGAAGAATATAAATGTTTTAAACACCCTTGAATGACCTCTCATAATCTCTCCTAATAAGCACTGAGACTGGAGATTGCTGGGCAGATTCTTTTTTTTTTAAGTTTATTTATATTAAATTACATATAAATAAGAAAAAAAAAGAAAATACATTGGTAACGGTATGTTATATATACAAAACCCAAATAGCAGCGAGATCTATTACCTGGGAAGAAAACAATATAAAGTTGTTTGAACAGATATATGTTATATGTTATACATGCTGGGCAGATTCTTAACCCAGATTGGACAACGGGTTTCAAAGAGAAAAGCCCAGTTGCCTCCTTCACCCAATATCACATTGTTGTGGCACTCTCCTTATACAATGCTCCAAAATATTGTGAAAGCTAAAAAGCTGGGGAATAACATTCCACAGCGTGTTGGAGGCAAACTATACATTTATAAGAGAAAACAAAATGCATAATGAAGCCCAGATGTCTACTTTTTGTGAAGAAAGGCACTTTCAGGCAGGGGGCAAATTGAAGTCTTTTGGGGAAAGACATACTTAATCATTTCTTCTTGCCTGCTTTTCTGTTCTTATCTCTCCATCTCTCTCTGCTCTCTCCCCCTCCATCTCTCTCGTACACACACGTCTGGCATTACGTTACTGGCATACATACACATAGGACAGCCAGAGTGGTTTGAATGTTGGATTATGACCCTGGAGAGCAGAGTTTAATTCTCTGCTTAGCCATGGAATCCTACTGGCTGACCTTGGGTGTATCACACACTTTCAGCCCCAGAAAACCCTGTGATAGCTTCACCTTAGGGTCGCCATAACAGTACATGCATGTAAGTTTCCTTTACACACGCATATGTCCTTCTGAGGGCTTCGCAGAAGTTGGAATTCCCTTCCTCCCTCTGCAAAGCAAACCTTCCAGAACATATAGCCTCTGAATGCCCTGACCCATGGCCATTCCATTCCTTATGGAGAGTCAGCAGAATCAGAGAATCATCTGGCTGTGTCCATGGAACAGATGTGAAATGATTACAGAAGTGCTATGGCCTCCAGAGGACATTAGCAGATCTCAGAGCTAATTTGCATCAGGTTACAGAAACATAATCAGATACTTCTCCAATTCTGCCCATTCCCACAAGGTATAGAATGGCCATGCAGGAGAGGGAGGCTTCAGAGGTTGTCCAAGATGTGGTATATGGCTCAGCCTATCCTAGGTCTGCAAACATAACTACTACACCACACTGAGCAATTTGCAATTGCAGTCAGTGCTATGGGTTGGTGAAAAAAAACATATACAGCATAACAACAGGTTTAGAGGCCAAGTTTTCAGGCCTGCTATAAATGTATTCTATGCTGAAAGGTGCAGAAAACAGGGTCTTCTTTGTGATGGTGAAGTATTTAAAGTACTTTTAAAAAAAAATAATTTTAAGGAAGGTGGTAAACTGAATTTTAAAATGAGTTTAAATTGCTGTTGCATTTCATGTTTGAAATTGTTTAAGGAGGCATAGAGATACTGGAAATAAAACTAATGTGATATAAATAAACCCTCTGAATGACCTCAGGGAGATAACAACCAAGAAAAGGAAAAGAGGAATGGAGGAAGAAACACTGAGTAGGGGGAGACTGATGCCCCCCTTTCCATGGCAGTTTCTCTGGCCAAAATGCAGAGAAATTTTATATCCAATGCAACCAAAATTCTAGACCAAATGCACACAATGTTAATCATGAATGCTTACATACAATATAGAACCATTTATTACTGAATTTGTTTTTAATAATGATTTTTTTAAAAAAAATAAAAATAAAAAAACATAATAATGACAAAGATCCTACATTGTTGGTTTAGTTACAGATGTGTCGCTAGATATTGTCTCCTGGCTTGACCGACATAGTTACCTTAACAGTCAGAAGCGGCATCAAAGACAGAGCTCTGTTTTACCAGTGATTGAAATCCAGCAGGATGATGGTATTTCTGCACTAGACTGTTATAATGCTATTATTCCACTTTCAACATCCTATGGAATTCTTGGGCTTACAGTTTAGAGAGCGCCCTCTGAGGCCGTTCCCTAAACTGCAAAAGTCAGGATTCCGTAGGATATTGAAAGTAAAAAAATAGCACTATAATAGTCTAGTATGGAAATGGCCAATGTTTCCAGCTCCCCTTCCACCTGTGGTCTGCTGTGCCCTGATTGCCAGCAGAACAGCACTCCACTACTCTGAGCTGCTCCCTAGAATTTAAGGTCAGTTTTGAGGGGGGCATTTATGATTATAGAAATTTATAGAAATTATAGATTGTAGATGTATAGAAATGTTTCGAAATACATGCTATTTGTAAGTTGTTCGCCACCTCGATCCATATGGAGAGGCGGGATACAAATAAATAACAATTAAAAAAATATGGTAACAGTTCCGTGATCACGAATATATATCTAAGTACGGAGCAGTAACAGTTCCGCAACTCTATTTCCACAGTACACTGTTATAGTGCTATTATTCCATTTTCAACATCCTCTGGAATTGGGTTTGTAGTTTCCTGAGGCCAAAGAGCTCTCTGGCTGAGAATTCTAAAGGTCCCTCCCTAAACTGCAAACCCCAGGATTCCATAGGATGTTGAAAATGGAATAATAGCACTATAGCAGCATAGTGCAGAAATGGCCTAGGTTACAAATCCATAACTGTAATACAAAATGCCAGCCAATGTTCCTTATTGCTGTTTTGTTTATTTTTTTGGTAATGGTATTCTCCAAAGAATGATCAAAAGCAATGAGAAAAGCAGTAAGAGGAAGAAGAAACAGGATAGTTAGTTGTGAGTAGTAGACTGTGGGAAGTATGAAATTTCAAACTCCCCAGATTGTTGCCTCTGTGAATTCATAGATCCATGTGCTACAAGGCCAGCTTTTAGAATCTTTCAACTTGTTGGGAAGACTACTGTTGTGCTACACCCAATTTGCCTTTTAAATAATAGCTCAATATTAGTACATACATGCCTGAATTGTGCCTTCATTTTTTCCCCTCTCCTCTTCTCCACTGTTACAGCATAAGAACAAGCCTGGATAAAACACCGAATACAGCCAGACTGCTTAATGATCCATAATCATTCCTTAAGCCACTATTTAAACAGATATGCTGCAGGAGGATTTTTCCCACTGTGATGTGAACTGGTACCCAGGTAGAGTGGCACACAAATATGAGGGAAAGCAGAAAAAAGTGTCTTGGCATCAGAGCTCAGAAGGCACAGAGAAGGCTCTCCTGAGGAAACAAACCTGAGGTGCTGTTTCTCCCAAACTATATTGTATTTTTATTCATTTACTTCTATTATGTTGTACTTAGAACATCTTCATTAATTTAGTGCATTTTTATCCTGCTTGATATAATAAAATCTCTGAGTGGCTTACATTAAATTACAATCTGATGCAGTATAAAAAACATTATAAAGGTTTAGAAGCAATTTAAAATATAACAGATGACTTAAAACATTGTTTAAATATACTGCAGCAATAACACAGGGCCCAGAATAGTTATCATCAGCTGGGAAACATATGTCTAAGTGAGTCTGTTTCCATATTTGCTTATTTGGATTTGAAGCCAGTCTCTGGCCATTTCCGCCCTACGCTGTTATAGCGCTATTATTCCACTTTCAACATCCTATAGAATCCTGGGGTTTGCAGTTTAGGAAGGGGCATTTGGAATTCCCAGGCAGAGAGGTCTTTGGCCTCAGTGAACTACAAACCCCAGAATTCCACAGGGTGGTGAAAGTAGAACAATAGCACTATAACGACTGGTCATTTCCGCACTAGCCTGTTATAGCACTATGATTCCATTTTCAACATTCTCTGGAATCCTGGGATTTGCAGTTTCGGGAGGGGCCAATTGGCCCCTCCTGAAACTGCAAACCCCAGGATTCCAGAGGATGTTGAAAGTGGAATCATAGCGCTATAACAACCTAGTGTGGAAATGGCCCGAGTAATGCCGAAATGGCCTCTGTCTCCTGGACCATGAAGAAAAATTATTCCTGAGAGTGGCGCCATCACTGAGAAGGCCTGGTTTTTTGAAGTCACGGGATGCCATTCTCATTGGCTGAGGAACAACCAATAAGGCCTCTTTTGAAGATCTCAGGACTTGAACGGCCATGCATTGAAAATGGGGGTCTGCAAAGTGTTGTGATCTTGCAGTCTTTCACATTTAAGGTAAAATCCAGTCAAGGAAGGATAAAAATCATTTTTAAGTAAAGCATGTAGAAAGTCCAGAAGCAGAACTACTACACTGCTTCACCAGTTTTCAGCTCCTCCTCCCTTTGGGCTGTTTCCATTTCAGTAGGCAGCTTCCAACAATTTCTGGATGCCTCCCTAGTTTATTACAGCTGGTCATCGTAGGAATGTTGATGTCAAAGTGGTTTTGTTTTCCTCAGAAATTCCTCATTCATTTTTCCTTTTTTTTTTTTTTTAATTATTCCACTTTAGCTTGCAGGGACTCAGATGTCACTGTCTCCACGCCTGCTTGAGAAGAGAAAGGAAGATAGAAGGAGAACTCCACCAAGCTGCACCCATGGGAATAAATTTTGTCTATGGAACTGGGATCTTAAAACGGAGACCCACAATTTGTATTGTACTGTTTCTGTGTTGTGGAATCTCATAAGGCATAGAAATAAATGTTTAGCTTATGTTCCCTCCCCCAGCATAGAAAGAGAGAACGAAGAGAAGAATTGAGTAATTCTTGGTCTGTCTTTCCTCCTGTGGTTCATGTTGTTATTCAGAGACATCTCAACAAATGTATTCCAGATGTGTGTGTGTGTGTTTAAAAAATGGCAACTTATATTCCATGCTCTAGATATTATTCATTGTCTTGCCTCCTTTCTCTAGGAACAGCATTGCTCTTTTCTTCCCTTCATTTGTGCTTTGGTTCCTTTGCTGTGCGGGAGGTGGTGGTGGAAAGGACTAGTAACTGGCTTCTTAGAGGAGTGAGGCATGAAATTCCTCATTCCGCTGCCATGAAATCTCAAGTGTAGAGTATTGTATTGCTTTGTATGATCCATTACAACCCTCATGTACCATTCATGGTAAGCTGAGATTCCCCTGTGGCTTACCTGGAAGGAAAGAAACACTGATGCTTTTATGGAACAATCGATGTAAGAGAGGTTGATAGAAAGGTAGATAATCCCTGATGTTCCCCTTCCCCTGTATTTCCTTACTGTTGCTGTATGCTTTCAAATCACTTCTCACTTATGGTGACCGTAAGGCAAAACTATAACTGGGCTTTCTGGGGGCTGAGAGTATATGATGCACCCAAGGTCACCCAGTAGATTTTCATAGCTGCGTGGGGACTTGAACCCTGGTCCCCAGGTTTGTAGTCTAATGTTCAATCTGCTATACCACATGGGTCTCTTTCCTTAGATCTACATAAATAGGCCCAGGGTGGAGCTTATGGGGCTCCTCAGAGGACCAGAGAGGATGGTTCCATGCCGCTCCCACCCTTGGAGAAAAATCTGTTTTTATCTTTCATACCCCCTAGGGGGCTGGGGAGCAATTTCATCATGGCATGGGACATGGGAATTCTTGCAGATAAAAGTTGCAAAATTACTATCCAGGGTAGAGTTGGAGAGGGAAACCATGTGGCTTGCAATTCCGCCACACATGACATAGGCCTTCTGCTTTCCTCTCACATGTTAAGGTCATTTGTCCCAGCTTTAAGAACTTAGTGAGGAAGAAACCATGGGGCTCCAATCTCAACAAGGGTTGCTAACTCATCCCTACAAGTAAACACCTGCTTTAGGGCTGTTGTACCAAGTATAGCTCTAGTCCTTGGCTTATCTCCTTTCCTATGCCAAGATGGATTTCTTGAGAAAAGAAATGCAAGTTTCCTCTTTTTGAAAAAACCTTACTACAAGACAATTCTATCTTTCCAAAAAGGTCATGTTGTACTAGCCCTACTCCTATCTACAGAATATTTGGTCACAGCTTGGAAGGTTTCATTTAAACAAAAATTAATTATAGTCATGATTCAAAAGACTGGAAAAACAGTGTTAGTTACCATTAGTTACCAGTGCCATTTTAAAACCACAAATCTTGATCAATTACTTAGTTATGTAACTACTTTAGTTAGGTAGCTAAGTAGTGCCTCTTGGTGCAGACCTGAAATCCAGACTTACTGGGCAGCAGCCACTGTGAACGACAGGAATCTGTTCTCCTGTCAATTGGAAAAAAAGCTGACTGAAATTTCCATCCTCTTCCTTGCTATGTTACAGTTGTAATTTAATGTATTATCTTAACTGTTCAGAGGCTAAATTAGCAGCAAGTAACTGATTATCTGAGCTCTGATTTTGCTACTGCCTTTGGGAATGGGGGTGCTACTAGACTCGTTTTAGGTTGGACTTGGATTTCAAGGCAATCCAGAAATTGGCCTTCAATGACATAAACATGCATCAGGTATGGGCAATTTCTGGGAAGCTTGGTTGATTGGCAGTTCCACTAGCTCTAAGAAGCATAGCTGGTGTTGAAGAATGATGGGAGCTGCAATCCATGAAATTTTGGAGGGCTACAAATTGTCTGTCCAAAGCTTCCAGCCTTTGCTGAATGGTAATGAAGTTTAGGAACTTTCAGAATTATGAAACAGAGAGCAGTCTAAATAAATGGTTTAAATGAAATGCTTTATTCTAATTTAAGGATGCAGTCCTATGTTAATTTACTTGGCAGCAAGCTCCATTGAATCAAGATGAGCAGCTTCTAAGCAAATGACACTGAAAAAAAATCACTTTGCCACAGGGCTTTATCATATGAGGCAGGTATATCACATGTACAGCAGGATAATAGCATCTTTGGCGGGGTTTATCACATGATCACATTCTTCTTCTGTTGTTTTGCCAGTGGGAGACCACGTGGAAAGCATTTCTTTTAATCTGCTAATAATTTCCTTTGTAAAAGAAACACTTTCCAAACAATCTTCCACAGGAAGAACAGCAGAACAGGAACAATGTTGTGTCATAAGTCCCAGCCAAAAGTGCTATTATTCTGCTGCAAGTGTGATTTACCTGCCTTATGTGATAAAGCTGTTGGTCAACTCCAACATCAATTGATCAACCCCCTCAGAAGCACACATGCTCTGACTGGTGAACCAAGGATAAATTCATATGTTCTGTTCTGAGGTCACAGAGTTCTTACAACCCAGTGACTTTTCTTAGAAAACATGATGAAATTTTGAGATGCAGTTGCAAGCTACTTCGTGGCCTCTGCTTCATCATAAATATGCTGTCTGAGGAGTTGTAATCCAAAAAATTAGCTTTTCTCAGCTTTGACAGAAATATGTATACATTCTTCTGTGTATAGAGAAAGCCCTTCAATGGCCAATATGGACACAAGTCAGAATGAAGTTTGAGGAGAAAATGAAAGAATCTCAGTGATTCTGAGCTTTAGAGATTTGTACAAACCTCCCTACTGGAGAGCCCCATGTTCACCACACCACATAATTCTCTTTCATAGCACATGGTTATGACACTTTTGATACCATTTTAACTGCCATGGGATTATCAGATTTTCAAAGTCACAATAAGGGACAGCCAAAATTCATGACACACAAGGTTGACAATCAGGAAGAAGCTCTTAACAAGTTCTATCCAAATAGCAAACAAAAGTATTGGTTTCAGATGACTTAGCCATGTGTTTCTCCATAAAACTAATATATTGTTCATGTTCATAAATTACATGATACATTCCTCTCTTTATGAAGGGCCACACTCAAAAATGAAGGGTTTTTTAGGGGGAAGTGTACATTTTGTTCAGCCACATAACAGGAAAAACTTCCCAGCCCTCAAACTGGGACATCACTTCTAATAAGGGACATGCCTCACAGTAAGGAACACTAGGCAGCCTTGATTATCATGGTTCCATCCTATGAATTCTTGGGATTTGTAGTTTATCATTCTCTGTCAGAGAACCTTACTGCCTTCCCAAACTATAAATTCCAAAATTCCATAAGATGGCGCCATGGCAATTAAAATGGTATCCAAGGGCTATAACTGCATAGTGTAAAAGAGACTAAGCTGCCCTGGACCTCCCCAGGGCCCCGTGTGGTGTGCCTAAGGATTGTACCTGTGATTATTGATTGACTTTTTATACCAGGATTTAACAGGCATCTCATGAAGAAGCCACAGTTTCTTCATCTAATGTTTCTATTGTTGAGGGCAATAGAACATGTATTATAATTTGTGCAACTAATTATAAAGCAGTTGTTTATTATTTTCTGTCTTCCTAAGACATTATTTGGGATTCTCAAGTATGAGGGTTTTGTAATCAGCAGAAAGATACGGCCTATCAGGCTTCTGCAAAGAAAAGCAATGAACCAAGTGAATTTGCTGAAGTTCAGAACAATTCCCCCCCCACTTCTCCGCTCGCTCACCTTTCTTTGGATGATACAGCTGAACTTGGTCAACATTCTGCTCTCCCTGAGAACCAAATTCCCCGAAGACTTTGCTCATCTTTGGAGCTTCTGCTGGGCAATGGAATTTACTTGCTCTTTCCGAAAGTTATTGGTATGCTCCAAAGAAATGATGGGAAATTGCCATTATACTGTGTTATTACTGGAATGAAATCATGTGGGAATGAGCCAGAATTCTTTGGGGGTTCCAGATGTTCACTGAAGGGAAACAGATTTTTTTTAAGATATTAAAAGCAGGTTTTTTTAAAAAAAAAATCAAGTATTAACTCAAGGTTCATTTTCACTTGTTTTATATTAAATTTTATGGTTTCTTCTGCCTTTCACATCCTTGCAACACCGCTGCCAATCTGTTTCACAACAAGCAAAGGTCTGCATTCGATTAAGGTCACTGTGCACCCTTCACAGATGGCCTAAATTAGAAACAGGTTCAGGGGGCAATTTTCTGCCTCTAAAACCCTCTGGAAGTAACACAGACTCTCAAAAATGCCAACAAAAAAACAACAACAACAACAACAACAACATAGAAGTGGCTTTGGTTTTGAAAAAATTGTATGTGTTTCTGTTAAACGGCACCAAGTGGCCCCGCAGCTTATTGATTGGGTGATTTGCTGTTGCCAAAGGCTTCTGGGGCAAGCAAATTATTCTCTCTTTTTTTGTGAGAAAAAAAGCACTGTTGAAGGAGTCTGGGGGAAGCTGAGGGCTGGAAGAATGGACTTAGGGAGCCACAGAAAATCCAAGGACTGTACTTATCCACTTCTGGCCTAAGCAGAAGCTTTGTTCATTAGTACAGTAACAATGCATATGAGCACCATCCACCTACAATTGATATCCGTATTGCCCAGATATTTGCCAAGATACCTTTGGTGACTACAACTTCCACAATCCCCCAGACAGTATAATCACTGTGAAGCCAAGAGGACACTCTTTCTCTTGAGTATCTATATCAGATTGAGTGTCTCTACCTTGTCCCGTACAATCTTCCGCTCACACTCTGGGAGCCATTTGCCTCAACCAGCCAGGTCTACACTGGCAACAGTCACCCAGAGGACCTTTTCTTCAGCTACCCTCCAATTGTGGAATGACCTGCTGAAAGAGATTCAACAGCTAAACATACCGTGTGAATTTTAAAAAGTATTAGAGACCTATCTCTTCCAGCAGACCTACCCAGTGTTAAACTATTGCCATTTCCACCCTATCCTGTTCTAGTGCTATTATTCCACTTTCAACATCCTGTGGAATTCTGGGGTTTGTAGTTTACTTAGGCCAAAGAGCTCTCTGGCTGAGAATTCTAAATGCCCCTCCCTAAACTGCAAACCCCAGGATTCCACAGGCTGTTGTAAGTGGAATAATAGCACTAGAACAGGGTAGTGCGGAACTAGACTATGAGGCTTTTCTCACGTTACCTGTTTGCGCGACTGGGGAGGGCGTCTCGCGTGAAAAGTCTCATCCAGAACGCTGCCGCTTCCCCGCTCCTTCGTCCCACAGGTCACTTCCTGGTAGCGCAACCGTCACGCTAGCGCCCCTTCCTTCCTTCCGCAGCGCAGTCTGGAAGCTGTAGGCTGCACTGGGGCAGGAAGCGCTACCGGCCCGGCTTGTTCGAAGCACCACACGCAGGTAAGTGTGCGAGGGCCCTGGGAGCATTGCGCAACTACGCAGTATTTTTGGCTTAGAGCTGAAAATAAGAAAATGCGAGTGCATCCCACTTTGGCCTCATGAGCATCAAGTGAGTGGGAGTGCGTCGTACAGACCGACACTCCCATTTACGCGACGCTCAAGGGGCCCTCGCGCAGAAAAAACTGCGTGCGAAAAGGTCCTATGAATTTTAAATTGGTGTATTTTTATGGCTGTGTTTTAATCTAGATTTATATATTAAATGGTTTTATGTATTTTTAGTTATATATTTTATTTTAATCTATGTTGTACCCCACCTCAACCCTTGGGGCAAAACGGATAAGAATAAATTAATGGTGGTAGTAGTAGTAGTAGTAATAGTATTGCCAACACCACCATCATTAGGCAAAGTGAAGAAACCACCTCAGGCAGCAGTATGGTTGCCAGGTCAGGACTATCCCAGACCCTGATATTTCAGAGTCAAATGTGGAGACCTAGCGTTAAATCTTTATGATGTCATAGACAGTTGGCCCTGGTGATGTCATTATACCATGACCACTGCTCTCAGTGACTCAGAGTATGCCATTAAAATAAAGAAACAAGTCCAACAAATGAGGAATGTAATACTCATTCTTTTCAAGGCATTGTGATTCCTTCCCCTTGACATGAGGATTGGAAAGGAAGGTCCAGGCCCTGAGACTGAGATCTGGCAACCTTAGGCAGCAGCTTTGGGGTACCATGACAAGGCTGCAAATGGTTACCTATTTAATGTGTGATGATGGTATATTTATTGATCAGAAGAAGTGCTTCAGGGATTTCCTGCCTCCTGTGCCAAAAGGGCTTGCCAGGCTTTAGGGACATACATCTCTCCTTGAGTGGATAGCAAAGCATGTCATTTTCTGTTCTGCTTCACAGCAAAATGTCTCAGTCAGTCTAGCTGTGGCTTTAGGTAGCCTTGGCAGCAGTTGCCTCTAGCCGGGTTGATGCCATTGCCATTTGCTCTGCTCTTTGGGTCTTCTCTCTGTCTCTCTTTCTAGTCTCCTCTGCAGCTGGCAAGAATTTTTTAGGGAGCTAGGCAAATTGGCAGTGATGGAGCTTGGACTGTGGGGGGGGAGCAGGGCTACGGCACAAGGGGTGGGGCCACAGTGTATGGGACATGACTAGGGGCTGGGACACCCTAAAAATATTGCCGCCTCAGGTGAACTGCTCCCTCCACCCCCCATCCCTACGTGACTGAAAATTGGTGGCCAGTAAATTTGGAAGCACAAAGCACTCATGACAATCCACAGAGCTAAACCCCCAAGAAGACTACATATTTGTAGGCAGATGATTTGAGTCATTTCAACAAGCCAGTTCTAGGAGTTTTCCTTTTCACTAGAAGGAGGTCTTTGATAAAGCCAACAGGCCTTAAATGCCTGTTCAAAACCAATCCACCTCTGAAATACTTTGTGCAATAACTTTGCCCTCCCACCCCATAATGCTGTTAATGAGAAAATCTATTTTCCTATTCCACCTATTAGTCAGAACTGGGATGCCCGAGCAGGGATGGCAGATAGCATCACCATCACTGCTAATTAAAAAGTGCCAGCATTCCAACTCTTTCCAGCCAGATTCCTTGACCTCAATGCTCCCTGTTCTGCTTGTGTGTGTGTGTGCCTTAATATATTCCTCACTTGTGCTATGGCACTTTGGAGGTTAAAAATTGGGCACAACAGAGTTGTTGTTAGGCAACATTGTTTGCTGTTACACAGGAAAGCTAAATCAGCAGGTTCTGGAAGCCTCTCCTCCCACTGTTGCCAATTCTGCAGGGAAGGAGTTTTGTCCTTTCCTCAGAATTCCAACCAGGCAGGGGAGGCTCCTTCATCAACATCTCCTTTGTTGGAACATGAACTGAGCAAATGTCTCATTTTTATTTCAGCAGTATGTAGGGCTGAGGCAAATTTTCATAGATATTTTCAGTATGATAAAGCGAACAACCTCAACTTCAGAATTCAAAACAACCTTAAGAGATTAGAGAGCTAGGCCCAAACAAACAAAAATGAAATGCACAGATGTAAGATGGGTGACATCTGGCTTGACCACATTACATGTGAAAGGGATCTAAAAGTATTAGTAGGCCACAAGCTGAACATAAGTCAGCAGTGTAATGTGGCAGCTCTAAAAATCCAATTCAATTATGGGCTGCATCAATAGGAGTGTAGTATCTAGATAAAGGAATGTAATAGTACCACTCCATTCTGCTTTGGTCAGAACCCGCCTAGAATACTGTGCCCAGTTCTGGGCACTACAGTTGCTGGAGGATATCGGCAAGCTGGAACTTGTCCAAAGCAGGGTAACCAAAATGGTAAAAGGCCTGGAAATCATGCCCTATGAGAAGAGGCTTAGGGTGCTAGGTATGTTAAGTCTGGAGAAGAGAAGGTTAAGAGATGACATGTTAGCTGTCTAAATATTTGAGGAGATGTCATATGGAAGATGAAGCAAGCTTGTTTTCTGCTGCTTCAGAGAGTAGGACATGGAACAATGACTTCAAACTTCAGGAAAAGAGATTCCATCTAAACATTAGGGAAGAATTTCCTGACAAGGAGCAGTTCAAAATAGAATAAGCTGCCTTGAAGTATGGTAGAATGTCCTACTTTGGGGTTTTTAAGCAGAGGCTGGATGGGAATGTTTTGATTGTGAATTCCTACATGGCAGGGGGTTGGACTCAGTGGCCCTTGTGATCTCTTCCAGATCTGTGATTCAATGAACTTCTAGTAAAATCCTGATATACAAACTTTTTCATACAAGCTATTCAAGTATAAAAGGTGCCTCTTGTTGGTTAAGTCATCAGCCAAGCAGTGACCATTTAGTCAATGTGATAACACCACATCAGTGCTGTCACAAAGCTAATTCAGAGTGAAGGCAATACTTCCAAGGCTCACTCTGAGCAAATAGGTAATCTCACTCCATTTCACAATTCAAAAGACATATTCATTGGACTGTAGGGTTTTGGAGTTGTGACACGAGAAGAGTAAATATTACACTGTCACCCATCTGCAGAGTTTGGAACTGTTACTTTTTCAGACCAGAACTTCCAGAATTGCCCAGTGGTTGTGTTCAGAGTGCTGTTTGACTAGAAGAATAAATGGATCAAGTGTTGGATATATTAGTCTCTCCCTCCCTCCCTCGCTCCCTACCTCCCTCTCTCTCTTACACACACACACCTTTAGTTGGTCTGCTCTATTGCTGTCTATGTTACATAACTTAGCTACAAAGGAGAAGCACTAAGAAACCGTGTTAATGAATTGCAAAGATGCATATCAGACAACAGCAAGAATGTTTCAATGTATATCAGGTTCTAATGATCTTCATTAGCACTCTCTAATTTGTGTCTGATGTGCATTGATTCCATTGAACATTGGTCACTTTACTGGCTCCCCTATGTAGTAGTGTCATTGCAGCCTCTTGCTGAATAAGAACGTTGCAAAACTGCTCAAGTTCCATACTGAATTCTGGCCTATGGGCCTTTCCACACTACACTGTTATAGTGCTGTTTAACCATCCTGTGAAATTCTGGGGTTTGCAGTTTACTGAGACCAAAAAGCTCTCTGGCTGAGAATTCTACATGCCGTTCCCTAAACTGCAAACCTTAGGATTCTGTAGGATGTTGAAAGTGGAATAATGGCACTATAACAGTATAGTGTGTAAGGGCCCTATATCTTTCACTCATTCTGTCATACATACATTCACATGACAGTATCTTTATTTATGAATGTGTTGGTCTAGGGTGCTGTAGCCAAAAAAAAAAAATCCTACTGATTAACAAAACGCAATGTTTCCAAACAAACAGTACTGCAAGGACCTGATTACAATGGCGTGTTCCATTGGTAGCGAATGCAGAGCTACAAAATAATGGAAATTTTCCACGGTTGTATGTTTACCTCAGAATGAAAGAAACAAACTGTCTTTGTTCTCTGAAGGCTGGAATGTTCGCATACCAGCGCCAACAGCTGTACAGTTTACAAAGGGCAAAGGGATATGGAGGAAGTGTTATTTTGTAAACTCTCCTGTAATGTAAAACCAGTCAAAAGAGAGAGGAAAGCAAGAAGATACAGCTGGATACAGGGACTAAGGTGGCAACAGGAAGGAGAAGCATTAAAGATATATCCTGTGGATATTTCCTAGCTGCTGGTGTTCAGCTGAAAGGAAAGTGGGAGTCGTCACTCAGAGCAATTCCCATCCCATTCCTCAACCTGGAAGCTGCTAATGAGCAAGGAACATTTGAGGAAGCTTCTATGAAACAATAGCTCTACTTGTGCCAAAATGACATCACACCACACCAGGAAAAGGGGGCGGAGGAGAACAGTCATTGCAAGAATCCCAAGAGTTTTGTTTTGCTTCCCAAGAAGGCAGTGAGAACACAGCAATTTTCTCAAGAATGTAACGTAGCCACTCCAGACAGCTACTTGTCTTTGCAAAAGATTCCACTTTTGCTGATGACACAGTTCTAAAAGGCCAAAACTGCAGAGCCTTCGCCCCATCTTAAAAGTTGGCTTGGTTAACACAGACAGAACTTTATAGCTTAAGGTCTCCAAATGCAAACTCCATGATTGTTTATGTTGTGTGAGATCAATCAAACTACTGAAATGGATGATAGCTCCTTAATCACTCTAACGTCTTGGGGTGAAATGAGGATAAGGGAGTTTCCAGTTCCCCTACTCGCCTCCTTTTTACTACTGTGACCTGTCTGTTTTTTAAGAGGCAGCAATTCAAAACAGTGGAGTTAAGTGTCAATTCCACTATAATCACATTGACATTTAACTGAAACCTCTTCTCTCTGTTTGGCTCCCTATATAAACATGGCTATCTCAGTGCATGCACAGGCCAGAGTCCTGTTAGTGACATACACAAGCATTATGCCCGTGTATGTCCTTTTATGACCATAGCAGAAAGAGGTATCCAACACCTCCTTTGCACAACAACCCATCTACTGTTTAAGCAACCTAACATCCTGTTGTTGAACCATTTAGTAGCCAGGAAAAAGAGAGAAGAAGCCAGTCAGCATCTAGATGTCTTCCTGCAGATGGATGCATACAGGAAATATGATCCTTCTGAACCTTGGGAGAATGGCAAGGAGGTCTGGAAAGATGAGATTTCCTGTGTGTGTGTCCAGCTGTAGACACCCAGCTGGACAGTGTCTAGATGTCCTCCTCCAGCCACTAGTAGCAGGAAATTCATGGGCAAAGAGATAGAGGAAGGAGAGGAGTTTTATGCTTGAAGGAGGTTTATACTGTCTCAAGTTGATTCAGGATCTCAGCCATTTATAAGGGAAGAATATATGGATAGTTTGCCCAGGATGGTCAGCTTGGTGTACTTATGCGGTCCCTAGGTTCCCCCTCATTGACAGCAAAGAACCAAGTTTAACTATACCAGCTCCAAGTTGGTACATAAGATGGATCCATCTGGAGATATGGAGTGGGTTTGGATGCTACTCATGTCCAAAGAAATTTGTCTTACTTAGACTAACCACAGAGCAAGAGGATGAATATTACAATACCAAGTTCTTTGGATTTGTATATCCTTATGGAAATATCCATGCCACACCTCTGGGAACAGAATGGAGCTCCTCTTGCTTTGGAAATCTTCAGTGCAGGGGAAATCTATGCGACATCATGTTGCACATGACTATACATGCCACATTTTAAAAATGAAAACAGTGATGCTTGGTTAATGAAAAAATGCATATATTTTAAAATATGTCAAAATGCATACTTTTTTAAAAAATAGACACAAAAATATCATCAAATTTCCATGCAGGATGAAAAAAAATGAATTATTGCAACCAGATAATTTAACAAAGTAGTTTAGCAATTTTTTTTTCCAGAATCTGCATTTTATTCTGAAAGCACACCTGTGAAGTAGTTGAGATTGAAGGACATTGAATGACTGATGACCACCTAGGGATTTTTATGACTGGGTGGGAATTTGAATCTAGGTCTCCCCATTCTGATGTTCTTACCATTGCACCATGCTGATAAGAAGGCTTTAATTGTGAAATATGTGTCAGGTTGCTGAAAATGCATGAATAACCATGGTTTGGACCAGGCAGAAACTCTTTATTCATATTATCAATCCAAATAGATTTTTAAAACTACTTTACCATTTATCTCATTCCCATAAATAAACCTATTTTGATTTTCCTTGGCATGTGCTATGAAATGTCCTAATCATTGCTGCTTTTATTTAGGCACATCCACTGAGCAAAACAAGCACCTTTTCCACCTCTACATTAAAAACAATACTGGGCAAAATACCTTCGAATTATTATGAACCGTTCTTCCCTCTGTGTGTGTGTGTGTGTGTGTGTGTGATACTGAACTGCATAAACCACAAGTTTTCTGGGCCAGGGATGTAAATAATTTATCCTTCCTAGCAAACAGGGGAACATGTGAACCTTTCAAATATTCTGTGTCAACCAGTTTCAGAAAAGAAGGAAAGGACAGAGGGGAAAGTGTTGTTTCCACTCCGTACTGGTTCAAATATTCTCTTCATTACATAGAAACACACTTTGTATTCCTTCTTCCCACCCCCACTCCTCTTTCACTGCCAGGATTATGATGCCAAAAGACAGACAGCAAGAAAGCAGAAAACGCCAGCAGATTTAATATTCCAGGAGAGTCGTCTTCTCTCTGTGTGACCAAAGGAGATCTACAGCAAGCCAAAACGGGGGTTGATTTTTTTCCCCCTATTCTTTTTTTTTTTTTCAAAATCAAAACAGCATTAAAATGTTGTCAACAAATCCCCTTTCAGACTAAATTTGGCTCAGAGAGAACGGCATGCTCTTTTTCACTCTTTCCAATTTGTACAAAAGGCTAACGGACAGCCACTCCCCAATACATAAATAGCCACTGGAGGTTAAAAAGGCCACTCCCTGCCAAAACAGTTGTTCCTACTTGCATGTTTTCTGGTGCTTCACCCTGCAGAGTACAAAATGTCTCAGAGACTGTGGACATTATTCTGCTTGTTTTGCATGCCACCACTTAAAAAGGCTCGACCGTTTCAAAAATGCCAGCGAAAGGGCTATCCCATGGGTATCCCACTGAGAGCTGAGCTACTTATTACACGCAAGGGTACATGGTAATTCAAAACACACACACACCACACCTACATTGAAAGCTGCTTTTCTAGGCAAAACAGTCTTGGAGGTGATGGTGCCTTCTCCTTCTCTGCTTCCCCATTCTTGCAGTGCTGCTTCTTCCCCTAATCAGACATTTGTCCTTTTTTTTTTTTTGAGATAATTTTTTATTAGAAACAAACAAGAAACAAAACCAAAAACAAGAAGAATCACATGAACAAGTCAACTAACCAACAAAACCAATATATTCATATATTCATATTCTCCCATCTTCCATTGTTCCTAGTTTAAACTTTAAATATTGTTACACTATCATATTGTATTATTAACCTTTAGGACTTTGAACAACTAAACAAAAAATGAAAGTATGTATAACATCCAGTGTGAAAAAAAATCACCGTATGTACTTATATGTAAGTATATGTAAGAAAACAAAAATACTTTGGATCAGTATTCACAACAAGATTCTAGATATTTTCAAGCATAAATTTTCTATGTCTCCAAAACTATACTTGTTAAATATGACACAGGATCTGCACCCAAATCTATCAAAAAAAATTACTGGAGAATTATGCTTTATTTGATAATGGTGGCCAGAATAATCTTTTGCCAGAAAATGGGAAAAAGGTGATATCCCAAATATGGAGGAATGGCAACAAGAATTCTTCGAAATGAAAACCATGGACATTCTAACAAATTTAATTAAGGGGAAAGATGAGGGAAAAAACAAAATGGAGTGGACTCCAGTAATAAATAACCTTCTGTCACCCAAGCTATGAGATAACAAATTTACAATCACCATAATAATATATAAAAGCTCCACAAGAGCTTATGGCAGAAATAGACTCATAGGTTTTCCAATTAAAACAGATACTATAATTTATTTGATATGCATTGATGGAGAATATACAAATTTATGCAGACATTTGTCCTTCTATAAGGCATGCTCATGAGGCAAACGTATGGTGGGAACTCACTAGAGGACAAGTAGTAAGGATAAGAGGAAGGACTTAACAGCACAAAACAGAAGGATTAATATGTTGTTTGAGTTATTGGGACTTCCCAGTCCCAAAGAGAACTTCCCTCTGTTGTGAAGTAGGCAAACATGTCCACTATTCAGAGGAGTGTTTGTATATTCGCAATCCATGAAAATATGCTGTAGTGTAGTGTGACACTGAGGGCCTTTCTGCACTAGACTGTTATAGTGCTATTATTCCACTTTCAACATCCTATGGAATCCTGGGGTTTGCAGTTTAGGGAGGGGCGTTTAAAATTCTCAGCCAGAGAGCTCTTTGGCCTCAGTAAACTACAAAACCCCAGGATAAGAGTGTAGGGTGGAATAGGAATAGAGAGCCATCTGGTCCTTCATCAGAGGCAGCCAAAGATTCTGGGCCAGCCCTGCCAGTATTGTGCCGAGGAGTAATGACAATAAAAACTATCTTTACTGAGTAGCTCTGGAACTCCTTCAGTGGACAGACGTGCTGTTAGAGAGAACACATTACCTTCGTGTTATGTATGAATAGCCCCTTATGTGTGTATAGGACTGCAGTGGTTGATATTTTGGGTTTGGATTTGTTTGCCTCTTGCATTTTTTGACATATTGTTAATTTGAAGGTAAGAACAGCATTCCTAGTATTTCGAGTGGCGTGTTTGCCCTGGTCCACTGCAAGAAACAAAAAATTAGGAGGCTTGTGGCATCTTAAAGGCTAAAGAGTTATGATTATAGAAGCTGGTTCTCTCAAGATAGGATTGGCTACCAATCCCATAATACCCCACCAACTTGGACTTGACATGTAGAAATTATTTTCTTAATTTGACAGGAATATGCATGTGGGTGTGGAGAGAAAAACCTAGGCCATTTCCACACTACACTGTTATATTGCTATTATTCCACTTTCAACATCCTGTGGAATCCTGGGGTTTGCAGTTTAGGGAGGGGCCTTTAGAATTCTCAGCCAGAGAGCTCTTTGGCCTCAGCAAACTATAAACCCCAGAATTCCACAGGAGGTTGAAAGTGGAATAATAGCACTAAAACAGTGTAGTGCGGGAATGGCCCTGATGAGAAAATGAAATGTCAAAAAGATGGAATGTGCCAAACATATCAAAGCAGAGGTAGGCCTTTCAGATGCTGGATTTCATCCTCGCCTATCATTGACTATACCGGCTTCAGCTCATTCCAGTCTCATGATATCTACAGGGACAGACATTTCCCACTCCTACATTAAAAATACGTGAGGTATGCTCAGTAATCGCTGACAAAGCCATTTTGACAGTGACACAGACATCCTGGCATTTCTAAATTAATTAACATCCTTTGTGAGGTAAAAACCCTGTAATCTTGATTCAGACCATATGTGATGTAAGCAAACTTTCTCTGAAGGCCCTCCTTTTTTCCTATGGTTTATCTCTTTCATCTTTCAATAGGGAGCAATGGAGTACTTCCCAGAGAAATGACAATAATCATCCCACTCATTTCATGTGGTGAACATGTGAGTGGAAATTCATTGTTATTTTTCTTAAACAGTACAGGCTGCATAGGGGAATGTGTGTTCGGATTGTGACAAGAGGAAAATTGCTGATCCATCTCTTAGGCCCTTTTCACACCTTACCCATTTGTGCGGCTGGTGGGGGGCGTCTTGCGAGAAAAGCCTCAGCAGGAACGCTGCCGCTTCTCTGCTCCTTCGTCCCACAGCTCACTTCCTGGTCGCGCAACCGTCGCGATAGCGCCCCTTCCTTCCTTCCGCAGAGCAGCCTGGGAGCTGTAGGCTGCACTGGGGGAGGAAGCGCGACCGGGCCGGCTTGTCCGACGCACTGCATGGCAGGTAAGTGTGCGAGGGGCCCAGGAGCATTGTGCGACCACGCAGTATTTTCGGCTCCCAGCTGAAAATAAAAAAATTCACACAGCCTGCTTTAGGCCCACTTTACGGACCGACACTCCCATTCACGCGACGCTCAAGGGGCCCTCTCACAACAGAAACTACGTGCGAAAAGGGCCTTAGTCAGCACAAGCCTTGTAGGCTGGATGCCTCCTCTTGGTTTTTGATGACTGAGGATGCTGGAAGACAATGGCATTCCTTTCTTCTGTGTGTACAAACATGGAAAAACAGCAGGAGGAGAAAATGCAGTGAAATCACATAGCTATGCTGAAGAAATTGGAAAGCTTATTAAGGTTTTCCTTAATGTTCCTCCCTCAGTGTTATGCTGTTATGTTCCTTTGAGCTGACTCTGAATTATGGTGATCCTCTCCTGGAGGTTTCTTTGACATGTTTTATTCATAGGAGGTTGGCTATTACCTTCCTCTGAGGATGAGAGAATGTGACTTGACCAAGGTCTCCCAATGTGTTTCTGTGGCTGAGCAAGAATTTAGATCTTGGTCTCCTGGAGTATGCAATCAATGCACAAACTGGCTCTCTCTGGCCATTTCTGCACTATACTGTTATAGTGATATTATTCCACTGTCAACATCCTATGGAATCCTGGGGTTTGCAATTTAGGGAGGGGCCTTTAGAAGTCTCAGCCAGAGAGCTCTTTGGCCTCAAACTACAAACTCCAGAATTCCATAGGGTGTTGAAAGTGGAATAATAGTGCTATAACAGTGTAGGGTGAAAGTGGCCTCTGACACACAGACATTGTATCAGAAAAGGTGGGGAAACATCCTGTATCAGATGCTATAAAGCTTAGCTGTACAATGATGTAGCTATGTTACTGACACAATATGCAAACATGCTTGCCAAGAGTGACAATGCAACCACATACTGCCAAGAAGCCAGGAAATTATTCTCTGGTGATTGCAATTGGGCTGCCTATAAAACAACAAAACTTTCTGTTTTGCCAGGCCTAGGTAGGTAGGTGGATGGATGTATAGATATATAGATAGATGACAGATAGATGATAGATGAAAGAGAAAGAGAGAGAGAGAGATTCCTTCACAGTCACAGCTCAAACAATCTGATGCAAATTTCTAAAGGCATTGGCTGTGGATTGCAAAGAGGATCAGTCGCCTTAGGCCCTTTTTGCATGCTTTTTTTTTCTTTTTTTTGCGTGAGCGTCCCTTGAGCGTCGCGTGAGTGGGAGCGTCGCTCCATATGATGCACTCCCACTCGCATGACGCTCACAAGGCTGAAGCGGGGCGAGCGTGCATTTTTTTATTTCCGGCTCTACGCCGAAAATACTGCACGCTCGCACAATGCTCGCAGCGCCCTTGTGCATTTACCTGCGTGCGGTGCTTCGGCGAGCTGGGGCGGTCGCGCTTCCTTCCCCCAGCGCAGCCTACAGCTCCCAGACTGTGCTGCGGAAGGAAGGGGCGGGGCGCTAGTGCAATGGTCGCGCTACCAGGAAGCCGATGCGGGTGGAAGAAGGGCTGTTGTGAGTAGCTTGTGCAAGCAGCTGTGCTGCCGTGATGAGGTAAGGTGCGAAAAGGGCCTTAATTTCCACTGTCAATGTTAGCTTGTTGTCATAGTTGGCTTTTATTCCTGCCTTTTATGTAATTCCTTTGTCTTCATCTATTCTAGAAAGTATATTGTATTAACATAGGCTGTTTTCACATGCCACCTCCAACCTGCAATGGCCACAGGATTGCCACAGGATGGTAGTGACCGTTCTTCATGACATCGTTGCGATCCCATGCCAACCTGTTGCAATTGTGGATTAAGTCATTGTTGGGTTTCTCCCAACAATGACACCCGATTGTGGAGTCCTCCCACCTCCCTCCTATACTTACCTGTCGTGCAGAATGGCAGGAAGTGCAATGGTTGCGCTTCCTCTCCCAATGCAGCCTGGGAAACGGCTGGGCTGCACTGTGGAAGGGAGGAACGGAGTCATCGTGCTTCCTCCCATCCAACATGCAGCTGGTGTGGAGGGGAGCGCAACAGAAGTGATTCCCTCCTGGAAGAGGCTTTCCCTGAATCCCCATGTGATGGCTTTGAAACCAGGTAAGTTGCAGAAAGGGCCATGGAGTTTGTAATGGACATTGCACTACATTCAGATAAAACTAGATGGGTATGTGGGTGGATAGATGGATAGACACATAGATTTTACCACTCAGGTCAGCAGCTTATACAGTAAGTGGGTTGTCTCCATTCCAGTCTGTTTGTAAATGTAACCAGTTCCCTTTCCTCATGACTAATAAGCAGGGGTGTAGCTGTGGTGGGGAGGATGAGCATATTGCCTACCCATAAGAATTCTGTCCTCCTCCATGAATTTTTCCTTCAGTCCTCATATTCCTACCCCTACAGAGAGTAAGACATTTCATATTACTCATACTTCCAACTTTTACAGTCCCTGTATTTGCATTCCCTTGTAACTAAGCCTGTCTCTTCTTTCTGGATGCCTAAACTGTTTTTATGCATACTCAAGTGAAGTTTATTTTACTGCAATGCTGGAAATTTGAGATTTGAAGGAAAATTTCATTTAGCAGTTAAAATTCTTCTTTAGAAGACTATGGCCCTTTTCGCATTAGTCTTCTCGTGCGAGCGGGGGAGGGCGGCTCGCGCAACAAGCCTTCTCCGGGAGGCTGCTGCTTCCCCCCTCCTTCCTTCCGCAGGCGAAGGAAGGAGCGGCGAAGCGGCAGCCTCCCGGAGGCAGCGGCGGCTCGCGCATCCGTCCATTCCCCCCCGTGCGCACGAGAAAGGAGCCTGTCCCCTCCATCCCCCCCGCGCGCGAGAGAGAGAAAGGTGCTCCTCCCGTCCGCCCCCCCGTGCGCGCGCGAGAAGCAGGACATGTCGCGCGAGCGCCCCGCCCCGTCCCTTCCTTCCGCAGGGGTGGAGGGAAGGAAGCGCGACCCGGCCGGCTCCCAGACGCTCTGCATGAAAGGTAAGTGCGTGCGGGCGCCGGGAGCGTTGCGCGAGCGTGGGTGATTTTCGCTTGGAAGTGAAAATCAAAAAACCCGCGCTCGCGCCGCTTCAGCCACGTAAGCCCGGCAGAAGTGGGAGTGCATTGTGCGGAGCAACGCTCCCACTCCCGTGAGGCTCACGGGGCTGTCGCGCGAGAAAAGGCCCATGCGAAAAGGGCCAATGCCTTCATGTTCCTCACTCCACATAGTTTATGTGTCTTAAAGTCATTTCCAATTTATGGCAACCCTAAAGAGACTCTCTCATTGGATTTTCTTGGCAAAATTTGTTCAGAGGGTGTCGATTTTGCCTTCCTCTGAGGCTGAGAGAATGTGACTTGCACTGTGTCAAGAATCTCATTCCAATCAACAAATATTAATTTAAGTAAGATTCATCTTTAAGGTCTCACTTGCATTATGAGGTTGAAAACAAGTCACTAAACAGATGCTTAATTATGCCACTTCTTTGAAGAGGTTCTTTTTGCTAAAGCAATAGAAAGTAGAAAGTTGTGCTAACTCCAATTATCTGGAGCAGAAACTATGGTTTAAAGAAATCTACTATATAAAAGTGAATGTTTGTCTGTGCATTTGTCCACGTCAGCATATGATTGGCTGTGTGAGGCAAGAAGACCTCATATGACTGGCTGACTGTGAAAATTCCATGGTATCCTGGGGTTGGCAGTTTAGGGAGGGGCCCTTAGAATTCTCAGCCAGAGAGCTCTTGGGCCTCAGGCTGGTTGCTATGGAGATGAGGCCTACCACCAATAAGGATGCCAGAAAACTTTTGGGAGACATATGTGAGAAAAATTAAAGTGTCATACACAACATAGTTGCAAGGTGTTCTCACCTCACACAGTAGATTGTATTGTAGTGGCTAAATTCCAGGAACCGGAGAAGCTCAAATTGGAAAGCAAAAGTCGGCCGGGCTCTCTGGTGGAATCTTTTCCCAAAGACCAGAGGCCCTGAACATTCATCTCTCTAAGGTTTTATACTTTTACATGGACAATTGCAACATTTGCCAGCTTGACATTTCTTGATCATTTGCCCCCCTTATGACGCTCTTCTGACTGTTCCCAAACACTGAACAAAACATCCTAAACAGACATGCTGAACCAGCATCTAGCTAAGCGATATACATACACATGATTACTCAGACAGCTCCTCAAGAACTCACAGTTCATGAACTTGTAATTTTCTTTCTCAGTCTGCTCTCACAGTATGGGTTACATACGTAAGGAATCTTAAAGTTGAAATTCAAAACAAAAAAAATGCTTCAAGAAAAACGTAAAGCCAATGCACAAATTCAACAGAAAGAAAAAAAAAATCAAAAGCTAGTACATCAACGTCATCAAAGAACACAGATTGGATTGGGGAATATGAGGATAAGTTACAGGTACTGGAATAGGGCAGTTGCTATGGAGACAAGGCCAGGCAGCAAGGAGAAGGACAGTGTATTCCCTCAGGAACCCAAACTGTATATGTAAATAACTCTGAATACAGATTGCATTGGGAAATATGGAGCAAAGTTAGAGGAAATGGAGAAGACAGTTTGGTGAGTTCTTAAGAGGAAAATAAAAACCGTGGGCAATGTGTATGTGTGTGTGTGTATATATGTATGTATGTATGTATGTATGTATGTATGTATGTATATATATGTATATATATATATATATATATATATATATATATATGTATGTATGTATGTATATTCCTCTAGCTTAATTAGCTCCCTTCCAAATTTTCTAGCAAATCGACCTCCATCTAATTTTTAAAACATTTCTTTGCTGAACACCTTGTTGAGCTAAAGAGCAAGATGAGCGGTAAAGCCCTCATTTTAATTCTGACAGTGCAAGATATGCATTTCACTCCTATAAAGCCTGCTGACAGCATAACGAGAGTCATTGTCACTAAAACTGACACTCTGTCACAACGATACCTTGACAGAGCAATATGTTTAAATTAACTCTACTTATTTCCCACTCGAGTCAATTCTAGATTCTTTCCAACTTCTGTTTGTTTCCTTTTTCCTACTCTGTTGTGCCACAAAAAAAGACTTGTTTTCCACTGTTTGCATTTGCAGATATGTGTGTTCGTGTGTGCATGTGGGTAAGTACCAAAGTACTTTTCCAAAAACTATTTCATGTTATTAAATGATTGTACATGACTTCTACTACAAGTTCAAATTATGAGTCAAGTTACCTTAACCTTGGAAAAACAAAAGGTGACAGGCTCCTTACATAACTCAGAGCAATCTTTTTATTATAAAGGGAAATATAGGGTTGAGTTTGGCCTGGATTTTATGATAAATCTTAACCAAAATAGGTTCATTGAATTCATGGGATTTGCATATGTATTCACACATCTTTCAACAGTTGATTTAACAGTTCTAATCCAATTGCCTCTAACCAGTAGGATTCAGGCCAAAATGTCCATCCTGTCTCTTTTTTTTTCATGCCAAGTAAATGTTGTATTTATGTCCCTTCAAGCCTACTCTGACTTATAGTGACCCAGTTACAGGAAGCATGTAACTCCTTGTTAAAACAACTTCTCTGGCTCCCAGTTCATTTCCCAGCACAATTCAAAAATATTGGTCATGAACTATAAAGCCCTGTATGCCTGAGATCCATATGAAAGACTAAGGGTTTTTCCACACTACACTGTTATGGTGCTATTATTCCACTTTCAACCTCCCATTGAATCCTGGGGTTTGCAGTTTAGGGAGGGGCCTTTAGAATTTCAGCCAGCAAGCTCTTTGCCCACAGTAAACTACAAATCCCAGGATTCCACAGGATGCTGAAAATGGAATAATAGCAGGCTCTGTGTTTTCCAATATGAAACTGCCAGAGTTTTAAGATATACAGGGGAAGGCTTTTTTCTAGGGTCCACTACCATCAAAGGTTTGCTTGGTAAGGACATGAGACAGAGCCTTCTCAGTGGCTGCTCCCATCCTCTGGAACTCCCTTCCTTAGGAAACTAGGCTGGCCCCCTCCCTGCTTTCCTTTTACCAGCAGGCAAAGACCTTTTTTGTTTAAGCAGGCATTTAATGTGTAAACAGAGAAGCTTCTTACAGATGTGTATTTTATTTTATTTAACTTTTGTATGTTCTTTTAAATGTTTTTAAACTTTTGTTTCTAATTTTTTTTTTTTTAGGGGTTTTTTTTAATTGACTTTCTTTGAGAGCTCCCTTGGGGAGAAGGGCAGTATACAAATGAAATCTATTCCTATGACATTTGTCTCTGCTCCCCTCTTTGACATTCAGAGTGTGGGACAACATCATGGCCCTTTTCGCACATTACCCGTTTGCACAGCTGGGGGGGGCGTCTCGCGCGAAAAGCCTCAGCAGGAACACTGCTGCTTCCCTGCTGCTTGAGTTCTGCAGCGCTTCCTGGTTGCATGAGCGTTGCGCAAGCACCCTGCCCCTTCCTACCGCAGCGCAACCTGGGAATTGTAAGCTAGAGCTGCAGCAGGAAGCGTGACTGGCCCGGCTCCCAATGCACCGCACAGCAGGTAAGTGTGCGTGGGCTCCGGGAGCATTGCGTGACTGCGCACCATTTTCGGCTTAAAGCCAAAAATAAAAAGGTGTGTGTCTGCTCTGCATCCAGTGCTTGAGCGTCGCATAAATGGGAGTGTGTTGTATGGACCGCCACTCCCATTTACGCAATCCTCAAGGAGCCCTCTCACAAAAGAAACTGCGTGTGAAAAGGGCCCATGGTTCACCTTTAAATGATTGTAAGTCAGTTTATGATGACGTAAACACCTAATAGGATGTCAGTCTCTGTTGCCAGTGTCTCCAACATCCTTAGTTGGGAATCCATGGCCTGAAGCCTACTGGTACTCTCAGCTGGATATTGTTGAATGGTGAGTCAAGGCCATACATCTTGGCCCTTTTCGCATTAAGTCTTCTCGCGCGAGTGGGGGAGGGCGGCTCGCGCATGAAGCCTTCTCCGGGAGGCTGCCGCTTCCCCCTCCTTCCTTCCGCAGGCGAAGGAACGAGCGGGGAAGCGGCAGCCTCCCGGAGGTGGCGGCGGCTTGCACGTCTGTCCATTCCCCCCCGCGCGAGCGAGAAAGGCGCTCCTCCCGTCCACCCCCCCACACGCGCGAGAGAGAAAGGCGCTTGTCTCGTTCGCCCCCGCGCACGCGCGCGCGTGAAGCAGGACGTGTTGTGTCCGTCGCGCGAGCGCCCCGCCCCATCCCTTCCTTCCACAGGGGCGGAGGGAAGGAAGTGCGACCCGGCCGGCTCCCGGACGCTCCGCATGAAAGGTAAGTGTGTGCAGGCGCCGGGAGCGTTGCGCGAGCGCGGGTGATTTTCGCTTGGAAGCGAAAATCAAAAAACCCGCACTCGCGCCGCTTCAGCCCCGTGAGCCCGGCGGAAGTGGGAGTGCGTCGTGCGGAGCGACGCTCTCACTCCCGCGAGGCTCACGGGGCTGTCGCGCGAGAAAAGGCCCGTGCGAAAAGGGCCCTTGTTTCCACTTCAATTAGGACTTTCAATAGGATTCAGCTCCATTGCAGATGTGATTAGACTACCCTCCGCTGTGCACGTGGGATGCTATGTACAGTAAATGATGGTGGTATCTGAGCAACTGACTAGGATCGTTTCTGCATGAGACTGTTAGAGCACTATGATTCTACTTTCAACATCCTATGGAATCCTGGGGTTTGCAGTTTAGGGAGGGGCCAGCCAGATTCCATTGGATGTTGAAAGTGGAATCATAGTGCTATAACAGTCTTGTGTGGAAGTGGCCTAGGTAATCTTTGCAGGCAACTTATATTTCAGCCTTTCTTTGACCTCTGACAAGAAAATAATAACTATGGGATTATTTTCTGTGTGAGTTCTGAGTGAAAGCAAAATGAAGATGCCAAAGCTATCTGTATATTAAACTGCATGGTACCTATCATTACTGATAATAAATATAATCATCTCTACCACCCAGCTTTCAGCCTTGATTTATTTTCTCTTCCCATTTTGTAACTATTTCAGCACGCTTTAATGTGAAAATCTGTTCTGTTAAGATCAGAGAGATTGTTTTGCCAATTATTATTGCTTTTGTTAGCTTGCTCTAGCTGAAACTCCTGTGGTTATGTTGTCTTATGCATATTAGTAGTGGCATCCAGCCCTCCCACTTTCTTGAGGAATCAAGTGGGTGGTTTTATTATCACAACAGTTCTGGGGCATCGCTGAAGTCTCCAATGCAAGCAATTATCAAGAAGATAGTCCATTTATTTTCCACGCAAAATTCTCTCTGACAGGCAATTCCCCTGACTCATCTTTACAAATAAAGCAAATAGCAGCAAGTTACATAACCCACTCTCCTAGGATCACAGTTGTCTACCCTAATGTGCAGATTTGAAGTGTGTGTGTGTGTGTGTGTGTGTTTCAAAAAGACTAGCAAGATGGTCCTAATACAACCCTCACCTCTGGAACCAGATTAACCATTATGTTAAATACATTACAGCAAAATGTCCAAGCCAAATGAGATGCTGTGACACTCCAGTTTCCCCTATAGGCTCAATTCAATATCCCCTTAGTGTGATGTAAATATCTACATGCAGATCTATGCTATGCTGTGCCAGATACTGCCCCCTGACTTACTACAAAACTCTGGAGCCACTTTGCAGGACCTTTCTGTGCTTTGTGGCAAGAAAAAAAGGATTGGAGAAGTGTCAAACTACATTCCTATAGCCAGATGTGAAATTATGACATCAGATCTAAGATCTGTGAGGGTCCTCCTGTAGTCTCAGTGCTTCTGTAAGCATTTCACATCTGGCTACAGGGAGATAGCCAGACATTTCTCTAGTCCTGCCTGCCTGCTGTAAAGCATAGAATCACCATGGTAGATCGTTTCAGGGCATTACTAATCGTTGCACTGTGTGTGTGTTAATGAAGTATGCTAATTATGTCTGTTTTAACCTAAATTTATTTTTTTTTCAATTGTTTAATCTTGTTTTGAGCCCAAGTAGTGGAATGGTTTGAGCGCTGGACTATGGCCCTGGAGACCACCGTTCAATTTCCCATCAGCCATGGAAACCTACTGGGTGACCTTGGGCACAGCACATACTCTCGGCCTGAGAAAACCATGTGATAGGTTTGACTTACAGTCATCATAAGTTGGAAACCACTTGAAGGCACACAATATCAACAATCTTGTTTTAATTTTTGTATATTCTGGAGTTTTAATGATGTCTTTTTTAATTGTTGCAAACTGGGGAGGTGGGGAGGAAATTTAGGGCACTGTGTAGGGAGGAAGGGAATACCAATCTCCACAGTGCCCAAGAAAGGAGACTGGCACATGTAAAGAACATGTATAAATGTGGATGTCTCTGAGTGAATTCCTGTCTATAGGCTCCTATGCTACTTCCAGTTGTTTCTTTGACATTCCCTGTATCTCCTTACATCCCATCAGTGCCTCTCACAGGTTACATGATCTTTTCTCCCATTTAACTAATTTTTTAAAATTTGCAAATTTTGTATTTGGGGTAAAAAAAGATTGTGGTTTTAAAAAGGGAATACAGAAGCAAAAATTTAAAATGGAGTAGTTTTTTCCTCAGAAATAACTTGGATAAAAATTTTGTTCAGTCTGAAAAAGGTTCAGGGAGAGTCAGGGAGAGTTGTCTCCTACAGAACACTTGGAAGTGCCGGACAAAAATATCAAGGATATAAATTTAATAATCACTGAGGTAATTCTGTGCCCGCCCTTCTGCAAATACACACTCAGACACACATACATACATAATGGTTGCTTTTTCTCTTTAATATATCAGACCTTGTTAAAGGAAAGCTTCCATAAAAGCTGCTCCAGTTTCCAAATGACTCCTTCTCTACCATGAATTAATTATATTCGATAACATTTCCATGCTTATTTAAAGTGGCAAGCGTCTGACTTCCTTTCTCATCCAGGCAACGTCAAGAGTTAGACTGGCAAATAGATGGTGATGAGTTATGTCCCACTCTATATCACATGATCTCAGGGATAAAAAGATGGGAATAAGGGGGAAAAGTAACATGGCAGCACCTTTAAGACTAACTGGATTTCATTTTAGCTTGCACTTTTGTGGATATAAGCCCACATCTTCAGATTTGGTAATGAGTACAGATTTCAGGGAGGCATACCACAAAGTCAATTTTACCTGTAATATGAAATAATATGAAATAATGTAAATAGACTAAGTCATACTAATAGAGATGGAAAGAATATTTGAAAACATTTGGGGAAAAATGGTTGAAAAATGTGTGTTTTGAGTGTCTCTACCCCCCCCCCAAAAAAAAAACAGTGAGAAAAATCCTGGTCTGATAAAACTCTTCACAGTCCAGGACTTATTCTATACAAAATTTGGACATGGTTGATTTGCTCAGAAAACAAGCATTTTCTGTGCATAGAATAGTATTGCAGAAAACAATGCAGAAATATTATTCCCTGTGCAGAAATTCTGTTTTCTGTACAAAAATACTACCAGCGAAGTTTGTGCAGAATAAGTCTTGAATTGCAAATAGTCTCAAAAAAAAAACAACCCATCCCCTTTAGTCTCAATTTTGTTGTTTTTCCTCTAAATCTCACCTGTGTCATCATCTCATCCTTGTTTGTACCAAGTTGTGAGGCTTTTTTTTTTATTTCATGGAAATTCATGCACATTTTGATATGCATTTCCCTGATGAACAAAAACACATTTGTGCATATTTTTCAGTTTGTACTGAATTTTTAGCTGTTCACACACATTTTAAAGTGAACAGATGGTGTCGTGCATTTTTTATTTCTTTATAATGTACTGCAAGGCTTGCAAATGTGTGAATTTCTGAGGCAAAGTGTGCTTTGTCTCACAGCAATTTGGGGGAATGTGTCAAATGGACACTTCTCTGAGAACCTCGGAGCCAACAAAATTGTTTTCTGTTCTTCGTCATAAGCCCTTTATTCAAGAACTTCACCACCATCACCAGTCACTTTAGACCTAAAGTGGTTGAAACAACTTTGCAAAGAATCCGTGGCAGCAAATCAAATCTATTATGGTCTGACGGTCATTTTCTCACTTAAAATTACCTTTTCTTTTCTCTCTTTCTCTCCTCTTTGTAAAAACCTCAGTTTCCTTGGTTCCCTTGTGGCTGGCTGTCTCCATGGTAATCATCACACTTCAGAACTCTTCTTGAGAAAAGTGATTCACCCCTGAGGTATTTTTAAGAATCTGCTCAGTTATACACAGCTCAGTTGCTGGTAGTCCATGAGCGGGCAGGAACTTAGTAGTGAGTCAATTACACTGAAACTGTTCTGAATGCTATAACTGTACTATGTTATTTTGGGCTGTGAATCTGAGTCATCCTTTGGTTTTGCAGAACAGGAAAATAAAACTCCATCAACAATCCCGTCCCGTTGCTACAACAGGGATTTTGATAAGAAGCTGAAGAAATTCATTCAATCCCAGTTAAATGGCCACATTTATCTACATAAATTGGCACCTGCTTTTTAAAGTGACCAGTTGCAAGTTTGCCTTAAAAGGGATTTCCAATTTACTCAACATCATGTTCTAACATTCATTTATACAGGATGGAATGGATGGCTGCATTAAAGGAAAAGGCATTGAGGTGTGTGACACACCAACATCATGAAAAACAGTGCTGTACTTTGTCTTAATACTTTTATCCTCATAGTTTCATCTAAATATTTAGCCCTTGATCATGCTAGAGTAGAAGCAGAAAATGCGTATGTGGTCCAAGGCCACCTTGTGCCCCCTAAGCCTCCCCACATTTCCTCAAACTGAAAAAAAAAATTCAAAATGATTCTGTTGGGGGGGACAATTTTGACATGTTGGGGGGGTTGTCTTTTGGGAGGAGGCAGAATACCTTTTTTTCAAAAGCAGATGTGACAATTAATTTCTTTGTTTGTAAAATGGCATCACAGTTTAAAACAGCTGGAGGGGGAGATATGACAACATTGATCGATCATCCCAAGGGGGGCAGGGGTACACTTTTATTGGATATTTATAGTGTATACATAGTGTATATATAATGAAGTGCAGGCAGTTAGACATGCATCTTGTAGATCAGATGTGTGTGATGACCCACAGAGAAGGAACATCGATGCACACCTCCCAAATCTCCATCTTTCTTGGGGCAAATTGTTGATGTTCAGAAGTGTGCTACGGAGGCAAAAGAAAGGGCTGGGCTACACATGGCCTACTCATTCCCTGAATGCTTACATGTGTAGCCATACTCTTTGGTCGGGTGTGTGATAATGGGAACTTCTCATTATCTAGGCAATGTAGCTTAAGGGGGATAGTTCTCTCTCCAGGTAAACAAGGGGTTAATGAGAGATCAGGTGTAAGTTACATTTATTGGGGGTCAGCATCACAGAAGGACATCAGAGATCACAAGAGTCAATTGCCCAATCAGTAAGACCAGATGGGGGGAAAGGTGAGAAGCTTCTAGATGCTTCAGCAAGAAGTTTTAAAGGGGCCTCAAGAGACCATGAGGTGAGGGAGACAAGAAAATCAACCAGAGATAGAAGGCTTCTTGTAGGTTGGGCCAAATGGGCCCAAATTCCCAGATTCTTCCCTCCCACACAACATCCCAGCATCTGGATAATAATGCAAGTAGAATAGGAATGTTCTTAGCTAGTCACATTAGGAATTATGTTCTTTTAAAATTCCAGCTGAAATGACTTAGGCTTATCTACAACTTTGTAACTGCTAAGGAATGCCTGAAGGAAGGAGCCTTCATGAATGGGATACCTTTTGTTATTGTGTTTGCCAGCTTAGAATAAAAAATTTCCTTATAAGATCTCCTTTGTCCATATTCTCTCTCTCTCCATGTACCTTGCTGGTTGTACTCACAGATAAGATTCAGCATCTGAGTTCAAAGATTCTTTCCCCAGTGGTTTCCTACTGAGCTACTGCATGAAAAGGGTTTAAAATCAGTAGGTGGCGGCAAATAGAAGATTTCCAAGGGCAAAGGGGGGTTCCCATCTTCTACTCAAAGGCAGGAGACAGTATTGAGTGGGAGAGTAACCTCCCCTTTCCCTCACAGGGTGAGAGGAGGAAAGCAGTTTTTTAAGGCCCTTTTCACATGGAGTTTCTTAAGCGAAGGGTCCCTTGAGGAGCAGCCTGCATGACTCACTCACATTTACTCAAGAGCATGACGCAAACCGCTAACGGATTTTCTTATTTTCGGCTTCAAGATGAAAATGCCGCGTGGTAGTGCAATGCTCAGGGGCATGGAGCACACTTACCTGCCATGCACAGCCTCCTGAGCTGTGCCGGTCTCGCTTCCTGCCTCAGCACTAGCCTTCAACTCCCAGGCTGCACTGCAGTAAGAAAGAGTGGGGCGTGGGCAGGGCGCTCGCACAACCAGAAAGAAGCTGCGGCGCCGAAGCAGCAGGGATGCGATGGCCTCTCGCAAGAGGTTGCTCGCGCTATCTCTTTGCTTCAGCACCGAGAACAGGTAAGTTGCGGAAAGGGCCTAAGAAGCCCTAGGAGACTCCTCTGCTTGCAGAATTTCTTAGGCTGTGAAACAGGCCCACTTTGTGGATCATGAAGGTTTTGGAGCATATGAAGCTGCCCTAAATTGAGTCTATTGTCCATTGCGCTCAGTGTTGACTGTTAGCCCATCTGCAACACTGTTTTGTAGTCCTGGTTGAACCTGAGACCTTCTGCATTCAAAGCATACTTGACCACTGAGCTACAGCCCCACTAACTCTAGCCACAGCTGAATGAAAAGAGCATATTCCCTCAGTAAGGCTAGTAGGCAGCTAGCAATGATCTCTATACTGTCTTCGCGGCTGTGAAACTGAAGCCAAGATCTAGCAGACAGAAGAGGGGGACTCCAACACACCGCATACAGAAAAGTGATGATTTATAGGAACTTGGCAGTATGTCTGGCTCCATCTCAGCCTTCTGCTAAAAGCACTAAAGTCCTGTCTTCCCACTTGAAACAAATATCAGAAACACAATCTCCTCTATCCTGCCTATAAAACCCCATTAGAAAACAGTAACATGGGGCATTGTATTCTTTCCTGGAAAAGAGCTGGAGGCACTTCTTGTTCCATTCAGACCTTGAAGTGCTTCCTACATCTCAGTGACTTAATCCCCACAACACTCCTTTAGGATCCAAGGCTCTGCCCCCTGTCTGACAGATGCAGAAGCTGGAATGAAACATCAGTTGAAAAAAAAATTCCAGGATGACGTGAAAGTGGTAATGCAACACAGACCTCTTGGCTTCTTCTTCCATGCTCTAACTAACATAGCAGACCTCTGTTGATCACACTCAGCTGCTCAGACACCATGTGGTGACTGTGCTGCTTTGATCGCTATGCAGACATAATGCTTTTGCTGGGATTAGGGATTGTTTCATATATTGCATGGTGGGCAGGGCACAATGTTCACCATGTGCACATACGGCAAGGGGCCACAGCAAATGGCACCTACATTTCCTTCATACAGATGTTCAAAAACTACATGTGTTTTTTATACACAAACCTTGGCCACAGTGCAGTTGATTTAGCTAGTTCAGGTCTGTTGATTTCCATGGGCTTAACAATACTCCACACTGCTACAGATTGTGAATTATTACGGTTTAAATATAAGGGATGGAAAGAATCTTTTAAAATATTTCAATCCTGTGTGAAAAGCAGGTCTCCCAAGTGTCAGAAAATTTTGATGAGGAGCATTCCAGATGAAGTTTGGTACTTATTCTGCATGAAAAACACAAAAGGGTTTTTTGTTTGTGTGTGTGGAGAAAATAGCAATTTCTGCACAGACATGTTATTTCCTGAACAGAAAGCAAGTTTCCTGTGCAGAGGAACATGATTTTCTGTGCAGAAAACAATAAATATGTTGATAGTTACACACAGGTAGCATCTGTGTCTCATTCAAATTTCATGTATTTATAAAAAATGTGTTCACAGAGCGATGGAGAGGATGTGATTATTGCGAGTCCCTCAAATATATGTGGTCAGACTGCCCAACAGTACAATCTTTTGGGGAACCAAATAGTTTCTTTCCCTTCATGTATGACAAATCAGAATATAAATCCCCAAGCTAACTGCTGCTTTTGACAATATTTACTGGAAAGAACAAACAACTTAGACATAAGGAATTGATTGAATTTCTCCCTGCTGTAGACAGAGCTAAAATTGCCCAATGATGGAAAACTTTAAACCGACTTAATCAGCATCAATGGTTAAAGAGAATTTAGACAACAGCCCTACTAGAAAAAATGATGAGCAAATCAAAATATGTGACAGGACAGAATCATATGGGTAGTTCTGAAGAAATCTAGTTTCCATTGATCGCATTTATAACTAAATAAATAAATAGTAAATAAAAAATATTCTCTATGATGTCCATCCAAACACTGTGCAAAATTCAGGAAATATATTCTAGCTGACTCTAGGGTTAAAAAGAGATAAGGAAGTAAATGTAATATATCTTCATTGGAATCCTATATCACTTTTTACTTAACCTGAATTTACTTATACAGTGGGGCCCGCCTTACCTGCAATCTCTGGATATGGGATTTTGAGTGACCATGGAGTGTTGTGTTCCATACTTACAGTGGTGTGTGTGGGGGGGGGGAGAAAGGGAAGAGGCCTAGGACTGGACACAGATGGGCACCATATGGAGCAGGGGGGTGTAACATCCCCATGTAGATGTAAAGGGGGTCATGAAGTAAAAGTTTGAAAACCACTGGGTTAGGGGATTCTGGGAGCTCTTGTTCAAAAAGCTGTTGCTCTAGTGCTCTACTGTATTAGCCCAAGCTCTGCTAAGCTCTGCTCTACTGTATTAGACAAAAAGGAGAAAAGCATCACCATAAAAGAGCTCAAAAGAGGACTGAGATTTCTGTACAATTGTCCTCCCTTCCTTTATGAGTGTAAACGCAAGCTTAAAAGTAACTGCCAATATTCTACATCAGCTACTTAATTATACATGCACACATATGTATAAGTAAGTACTAAGAGCATCTTCCTAGCACTCTAATGGGCAGCTGAACAGAACTCCTTTGCCTGATAGGACTGCTGGATGATAAGGTGGGCCAGGGTGTGGGAATTGTGTGGTCTTCCAATAAGCATATATAGTCTGATCAAATATGAAACAGTTATGGATCCATATTTCTAGGTTCTAAATATGTAACTGTCATGAGCCAGGCTGAGCAGGCTGCCGATTCAGACGGGGACTCTGAGTTGGGCTTGAACTCCCAGCTGGGGGAGAATCCCTTGGAGGATCCCTTGGAGGGAGAGGGGGCTCCTGCAGAGGCCAGGGTGGGGCCTGCCAGCAACTCCCCAGCTGACCCAGGGCCAATACCTACAGCAGAGGAGTCCAATGCTTCTGGCTCAACAGAAGCTGCTGCTTCTGACTCCAGCCCGGAGCTTGCAGCAGACTTTCCACCCACATTCCTCCAGAGGCGGCTGGAAAAGGTGGTGGTTTGTAAATCGAAAAGCCTGCTAGAGAAGCGGCTGAGATCAAAGGGCCTTCAGTTGTGGGCCAGGTTAACGGACACTTGATCAGCCCCAGCTGGGCTAAAGACTATTTAAGGCAGACGCTGGGGAGTGGGGGCCACAGGGCAACAACTGTCATTCATCCGTGACTTTGCTACCTGTTCCATGGGCTTACTATTCCTGAGTTTCACTGCCTTCATTCGTTTTGGGTGACATAACGCCTTAATTACTTTACAGCCTTATTTATTGCTTCTGTTTCCTTTGGGTGCTGTAAACCCTTGATTATTTTACGGACTACTTACTAAAAGCCATAAAACTCCAGTTGCCGCCTCTGTGTTTGCTTAGCCTCCGCCTGACATTGACAGTAACTGCAATATAGAATATCAGCCAACTACTATAAATAAAGTAGAAATACTTTAATGCATCTCACCACTGTGGGAAAGTTGAAATGGACTATATTCCTATTTTAATTATAATAGGAACTTCTGACCAGATGGGTTGTGTTCCTGCTTGGTCCTGCTAAGTGGTGATGGACAATTTTCAGACCTTGGTTCGCTTCCCTTTCCTTCGCTTCCCTTCCTTTCTCTTTCCTTCTTTTCCCTCTTTTTTTTTTAAAAAAAATAAAATCTGTAACTCTAATTGCACCTAGCAAGCCTTCATATTCAGTGACAATTGGTGGTTTCCGTGTCAGTGGGATGGTGAACCAGTTTCAGGCTTTAATTCAGACTTTCAAGGAGCTGTCCAAGATGCTGAAACCTACCCCAAAATAGTTCCAGTTCCAGGTAAAACCTGGAACAGATTCACAGCCCCACAGACATAGAAACTGCCAAATCCACCTGTTGCACTCTAATTAGGAAATGGGTGTGCAAAGTGACCTGTGGACAACCTGAAGACCTTTGGCCCCACTTATGTGCCCACCTCTAAAGTCCATGCTGAGTCAAACCCCTCAAGGCGATCTGTCAGAGCTGGGTTGCTAAGCACAATACACTTAAGGAAGTGGAGACAGATGTCATGCTGGGCCCCATCCTCATCCTTCAATTTGAAGGGTGCAATTTTTGTGTGATTTCTACCCCAAAAATTGCTTCAAAGGAGGGTTCTTTCTCCAAGAACCCTCCACTCCCACAAATATCTCCTTCTTCAGCAGTACTCTGGCTCAAATGTTGAGAGGAAGTGATAGAAGAGGAATTGCCATGATGTCACTTCCCACCACAATTTTTGCCAACTGAAGCAAGAGTTGTTGTTTTTTCCCCCTGTGCCATCGGAAGTACATCTCAAGAATTAGCCATGCATTTAGCACCTTAATCCCCACTAATTTAGAACAGACACCAATTTTCCCTCCCTGCCATTTCTTTCCTTCACCAGCTTTTAGAAACATATTGATATTTCTACCGTCTTCTTTATGGTATGTCTCCATGTATATGATGGGATTTTTGCCTTGTATAACCTGACGGAGCCCTAAAGAATTGCCAGAAAGGTTCAGATTGTTTTGCCACATGACTGTCTACAACATGACTTGGCAGATCCAAGTTTCCTTTCTCTACCTCCAGCCATAACCCAAATGAGATCATGAGTCAGTCGGTGCTGCCTTATTCCCAAAGTCAGCTTGTATTTCAACAGCTCTGTGGCCAATGCCTCCGCTTGAAAACTCTGAGGGGAATTTAGAAAGGGGGGATTTCCTTTCTTGCAGCCCTCTTATTTATGAAGGGCATGACAGAAGTGTGTCAAGATTTTTAAAAAGAAAAAGCACCAGCAGTTGTTAAAAAAACCCTTCCCTTAACTGATCCCTAAAGCCTTTCACTGGTGCTACCAACACACTCTCACAGACATTTTGTAGTGATCTGCTAAAACCTTTAGCATATCCCATTGTTGCTATCCTTTCTCTGTTGTGGGCAGGAAGGAGCTGTGGAATAAAGGTGGAGAAGTGAGAACAGAAAAGTGAATTTCCATTTGTGCGGTTGGATGGCTAACAGGCAGGCCTTTGCAAAATCCATCTGAGTAAAAAGCATATTAATCTTCATACAAAGAGGAAGGAAGGAAGAAACTACACGACATAAAACAAGGATTATGGATTAAGTCCAGCTCTTACTAACAGAGTAGGCTCTTTGAATCAGTGGAGTTCAGGTTGCACTTACATTGCACTTTTATAGCAATGTAGAACTAGTTGGATTGCCATTGGTATGTCCTGTGGAATCCTGGGGTTTGTAGTTTGGTGAGGGATTCTGCTGTAGTTCAGAGGAGTGGACAAGAGAAATTCTTCTCAGGCTATCTGATGTGGGGGGCTGACAGAGGTTCCCCCCCCCAATGTGTCACAGAGCAATGTTTATCAATCTTTGGTTCTCCTAGATGTCAGAATCCCTGACCATTGACCCAGAACTTCATCATTTACCCTGATGATAGCTCCCCAAATCCCTCCCCTTTTGCCAAGATGGCTGAGGCTTCTGGAAGATGGTACAGAACACACAGAGGGTTAAAGTTTAAGAAACAATGATCTAGAGAAGTTATTCTCAGTCTAGCCCTTCAGAGTTCTGGACTTCAGTTCTCAGAAGCCTCTGCTAGTCTGGCTCAAGATAAGACATTCTGTGAACTCAAGTCATAACCATCTGGAGGATCAAAGACTGAGAACCACTGTACTAGAAACTCTTCACATAATGTCAGTCCCAACTAAAAGAGGTCCACTGAAATCAATGGAACTTAACTAAGCTGTGGTATAGAAGGATTGGCAAGACCTAGTGTCACACTCTAGATGTCTTTATACAATGCAGCTATATAGAACTGCATGGCCAGAGTCCTGTTGATGTTGTTCACATGTGTAAACTCCTTTATGAACGTAGTTATATTTTTTGTTCAAAAAACACATTCTGTTCCCGATTGCAAATTAAAACCATGTCACATGGGCCTAAATTCTAGTGTTAGTCTCAACTAGAGTAAAGTTACTGAATCAATTGGATTTACTCATTTTTCAACAACTGATTCAATGGGTCTACTCTCATTGAGACTAAACAGCAGGATATCTACATTTTTGGATGTTGTATAACTATTGTGCAATCTTAGATGGTGTATAATTATTTGGAAAGGCCTTCAGTGTGCTGTTTTTTTCACTCATCTGCAGAAACTGTCACCAGGCATGCCCCATTGCATAGGGGAGCAAAAAGCAAGCACAACGGCAGATGAAAAATTGGTTGCATAATGTTCATGTTCAACAGAAGGGTAGTGTTACACCAACGTGAGTGCAAATTTACACTGTAGAGGCATGATATAAAATGTATCCTATGTGTTTCTGTGCATGCATGCATACATGAACATACTCATTTACTTAAGTAACAGCTATGTCATCTCTTACTGTAAGAGCCAGGGAACGGGTACTCTTCCAGACAGTTGGCTCTGGGCGGTGGTGTCCTTTTAAATACACTTTGAAAAAAAATGTCAATGCACTTCCACTTTCCCATCCTGCAAATGAGGAATAACAGCAAACAGATTGCCCATGTAATTGCATTTTACCACTTCCTCCATAAATGATAATAGAGTTCAGCAACTGAGGTGTTCCGGTTTTACAAGACATTTGTTCAGTCCTTTTTCTCCCCTAATGTAGTTGTGTTAGACTAGTTGTTGTCACAGCATTGCTATTAAGTAGCATCCATTTTGATTACTGTCATATTGCACACAAACGGAGCTTGCCAGTATCCAGGAGAGATGCACTACGGGATGAGAAGTGACAAGACCACTTGAATCAAGGAGACTTCTGACATTCTGAGCCAGCATGCAGGAAGGAAGAGCTATATGCTTGGACTTCATCTCTCCCTACATATTCAGGATGTTCAAAGTGTCTCTGCATTTGGAACATAAGAAACAGCATACGTCTCTCCCAATCTATAGCGGCAAACTGGCTGGAATCCTATAGGAGACATGTATTTTTGGAGCTGTTACAGAAGGAGGTATCTAATTCCTCATTGTACAATCCAGTAAACCACAGACTGATAGCAGCAAGGCAATGGTCTCAAGTCCAGCTCATGGGTAAGGGATGGGGAACACTGTGGCAGCATCCAGATGTAATTGTGTAGCTAGGGAAGAATAATCTCCCAGCCTGCCTACCCACGCAAGATCCAGGATTGTGATGACTATTCCTTTCTTCTGGCTGAACAACTGCCACTAGTTCTTGCCCAAGTTCCCCCATCCTTCCACAGCCCCTAATTGCTCATGGGAACACCATCAGTGCAATCATGCTGGGTTTGCTAGAAGCAGAAGCCGAATATGCTGGTAGATATTACAAAATGCTAATTTTGCCACTGTATTTTTGGATTTCCTCTTCTGCATGTTGCATTTTCAAGGGAAGGATATTTTTAAGGAGTTTAATTTGTTTTCCCAATGAAAGCTACTCATAACTGATAGCCAACATGGCTAATAATTTTGTTAGGATCATAAGCCATTCACAAAAATTACCTGTGAACTTTGGCTCCAAGTCTTGGTAGGGACATTCCTCTCTCTTTGATATATTTAATTTGAACTACCTAGGAGCAGTTCATGCAGTTCATAACTACATGTAGCTTCTGGACCATAATTTGACTATGCATAATTATGGGGGGTGGGTTAAAGGAGGGGAGAGATAACCTCTTTTGTGCTTGGCTAATTAATGGTATGCCTAATTAAGCTATTTCAGATAAAAGTGATTTTAATCCCAAACATTAATATTAAGAAACTGAAGGAAAAAAGACTTTGCTTCCCTTGAGGAAGATTACAGATTCCTTCAATGTACACTCTGTGAGTATATCAGGAAAGGAACTCTCATTCTCCAATTGTGTCTACTGGTTCAGAAGATGTTCTCATAGTTCCTCTAATTGTCCAGAAAATGTTCTTATGGTTTCTAGAAGTGCAGGAGTGAAGGTGAATGGTGAATTCTTTATACTTGCTAAGTAGAGCTTGCTTTCTTTTGTCATACCTTTTCAAAGTCCTCTTTCTTCTCTGGCTTCCTCCAGAAGTCCAGTAAATGTCAGGCTACTCTGCTTCTGAATTTCACACCTAGTAACAGTTGTTCTTGTTCCTGCATCCAGTGGTGCCCTAAACAGGTCAGGATTTCATCTGCTGTTCCCTCCCCCCTCCCATTTGAGATACAGTTACGTGTGGGGTGAGCAGAGGGTCTTTCTCTTCCCATTATCATCTCCATTAAACTCAACAGCTCCACCCCATACTCCTCTCCCAGTATCCACATTCCCAGTGTCACATGTTTATTTTTTAAAAACACATTAAAGTCATAATGCTAAAGTTCTATACTTTACCACTATACTTGTGAAAGAAAGTGACAGGAACAACTGGATCTCAAGGGAAGTTCTTTTTTTTTTTTAATTGTAGTTTTGCTAATGGAGTTGAAATTTCATTATTGTTGTTAACTGCCATGGAAGTTGATTTCAGCTTATCATAACCATATGGATGAGGGATCTGCAAGTTATTCAGTCATCAACTGGCCGGCTCAAGTCTTTCCAATTGAAGGATGTGTCTTCTTTGATTAAGTCTATCCTTCTGTAGTGTGGTCTTCCTCTCTTCCTACTGCCTTCTACCTTACCAAGCATTACAGTCTTTTGTAGTGATTCATGTCTTCTAATGATATGTCCAAAGTACGACAGCCTCAGTTTAGTCATCTTGGCTTCTAGAGAGGGCTCAGGCTTGATTTGGTCTAGGACACATTCATTTCTCTTTTTAGCAGTCTAGGGTATCCATAAAACTCTTCTCTAGCACCTCATTTCGAATGAGTTGATTTCTTACTATCAGCTTTCTTCACCGTCCAGAAATTAATTACATATCTTCTGTTACCCTTTGTTCCTGATCCTGACATGGCTAAGAAGGAGTGACTTCTGCCTGCACTGAAATCTCTCAATACCAGGTTAACTGATAGCACAGGCCATTGCCGCACTACACTATTATAGTGCTATTATTCCACTTTCGACCTCCTATGGAATCCTGGGGTTTGCAGTTTAGGGAGGGGCATTTAGAATTCTCAATCAGAGAACTCTGTGGCCTCAGTAAACTACAAACCCCAGAATTCCACAGAATATTCAAAGTGGAATAATAGCATTATAACAGTATGGTGCAGAAATAGCCTGAGTCCCAAACTGTGAATAGTCTTAGAAAAAAAAATCACAGGAGACTCCCTCATAGTGAGAAAGAAAAAAAATAAAGTTATTCATCGAGAAGAAAGATCCCAACGAGTTCCTTTCAAAATTCTCAAAACACCTTTGAGAAGAAAATTAGCGAAGCATTAGATTTGAATCAGGTGGCCAGAGCCGCAGTTTCAAGCTTCATTTGCTGTCACATACTCACTTTTTCTAAGAAAAGGTGGAATCTGGAAAATGTACATTTTGGGACTACATTTCCCACTTTCTCTGAATAGCAGGCTCAGAGCCCATATTGTCTAGGAGTTTCTGGGAATTACAGTCTTAACAACTAACTTTTCCAGGTTCTGAAAGGGCTAGGATGGGCTGAATGAAAATACTGTATTTCCCTGTGTATAAGACACACCTGTGTATAAAACACACCCCATTTATACACTGGCAAATACTGTTTGCTAGCATATAAGACACACCAGTGTATAAGATGCACCTCATTTTCAAACAGTATTTTTTGGGGGGAAAGTGAGTCTTATAAGCCAGCAAATATAGTAATCTTCGGAACAATTTGCATTGACATGTCTTTCTGTGCCAATACAGTACTTAATTCATTTACTTTATTTTGTTTTGTTTTTCCCCCTCAAATCTAAGCCACTAGGCATGGACTTGAAACAGAGGAGAGAACCAGATTAATAAAAGGCCACCATCTCCCGGAGAAGCCTTTGTCTTTCTCATTCCCGGAAGGCCTTGCACAGCAACACTCGGCCTATTAGGAACCCATTTGCCATCATTTCCCTTTGGAAACAGCGTGAGCCCAGAGGAAAGGCTCATCCCCTTTAATTTGACTATGGTGGATTAATATTATATCATTGACTGCCTAATTGTATTTGATTAGAAATCCTCTGTCATGGTGGGCTTTATCTGGTTTGCTGGGAGAAGTGAAAAGTTACGGTGCATTACTAACCGGGAATTTACCACTGAGAAACCCAGTCATGCTTTCTTCTATAACTATAATCCAGTTAAATTGGAAAGCTAGACAGAGTCAGGTTTAGTTGTGGGCTCAAAGCTCAGCACAACGATTCTGTGAATTTAAGGTATAATCCATCTATGGTAATTTACATCTCTCTTTCTCTCTCTATTCATACAAAGAGGGTGCAAGTTCCACTGCAATAAGGGAGACCTCTTTAGTGACAGTAATGAGCAAATTGCAGCATTAGAAGAATGAGAAGAAGGAATGCATGAGGTTCTAAGTTTTTTCTTTTATTGAATTTTTATACCATGCCTTCTGCCAAAAAGGCTCCCAAGGTGGCTTAAAAATCACTAATTTGACAGTCTTTGCCCTCAGGTTTGCAATCTAAATAAGACATGACACATAAGGAAAAGGGAATGGCAGTAGAAAAGGGGATTAAGTTCAGCAGATGTTGGCTGCTCTTCTCCCCCTCAGAGGCCAGAGCAATTGCAGTTGGAACATGGAGGGATGGTCTCTCACCAGATGCTGGGGCAAGGCATGATGGAGCTGTGTTTGGCTGTTCTTCTTTCCCTCAGAGACCAGGGCAATGGCAGCTCAAACATGGAAGGAAAACCTCTCACCAGCTGGTGGGCCAACTTGCAGCAATATAATCTACCACAACCACAAAGGATATGGTGGACACAAAGCCTAAAGATAACATGTCATTACAGTTGCAAAAAGTGGATATTCTAGCTTGTGGATTTTGGTATAGATGCTGGTAGAATCCACATCAGATGGATTCCATGATGAATCTTGAGGTTATGTTTTGTTAGATATATTTACCAAAGCAGCACTCACAACATTAGGCTCTATTCATTTTCCAAAGGTGTAATTTGGGGATTTTGCAAATTGGTGTTCCTGCTCTCTTTTCTCTTTTGCTAGTTATAACACATAAGTGCCCTCATAAGACATTCAGAATAACTTTTAATATTTAAATATGTGTTGTGCAATTGCATGGTGGTAGTGGTTGTTTTCATCAGGAGAAATCTGTTACCCTGTTTGCTGGGGTCCCTTAGGGAGATTCCCAATGCCTGTCAAAATTATCACGTGTGGGGAAAATTAGCTATGAACACTGCTTTAGCAATGCAAAGAGGGCAGGGTAATTAAGGATCTTTTGCCCAGTGTTTACAGAGTTGGATCACAGTGAATCAGGCTAACTGTTCAAATTTAAGTATTTTATTGACATAGATGTTAAAATCCATACAATCACTCAGCTGCACTCACTTCAACAAGCATACAAGACTGTAGAAATTTAGAAAGAGGTGAAAATTAAGAGAGAGAGAGACGCATAAGGGTTTAGGGGTCATACTGTACCAATGCAGAAGTCTTCAGCTGGGAGAAAATGAGCAAAAATCTGATCTCAGCCACGCCTTTTGAGACTGAGGGGAGCTTACCAGCAGCATTGTTTGCGAATCTGGGAGAACTCCAAAATGGAGGAAAAAAAGGGGGCTAGTTATAGAGCTGAAATATGTCCTGGGGAACAGATGGCTGCACTTTTATGAAGATGGATTTCAGCTTTGTAGTTCAAAGAAAATACAGCCAAACATCCTTGTAGTTTCCTGCAAGATGAGTTTCTCATCCAGGGATGCATACCTCAAAGTGTCACATCCCTGGCTGTTTGACATGTTAATTTGATCCCAGAGACCTATTGTTTCCTGTTGGTGTTGTTATGGCTGAAAATCCATTCCAATGGGCTGTGTAAACCATTTGCAAGATTCACCTAGGATGCGTGACAGAAAACAGGGTACTCTTTGATCTATCTCCATAGCTCCACTGTCTACATGTCCTTCCAGTAGATCTCTATGGCTCACTATTTTTGATATAAAATAATTAGGACCCTCAAGACATAGTTTTTAGGTGGGTTAGGAGGGTAACAAATGCTCTTTTATGCTTTTTCAAAGAGAACAAGAATGGTGTTCCTTCTCCTGCCAACTTTCCACAGGAACACAAATGCACAAAAAGTGGTCCAAAATTGATTGCCAACATTTCAAAATTCAAAATTCTCACTGGAATTCAAATGGAGTTGAATCTAATGTCACGTGAAAGGGATTATCATGTTCACTTGAAGGGTGAAGGTGGCCAGGGCTATGGTCATGTACACAAGCCCCACTCCCCCAAAACAGTTATCCTTGTCCCCTCAATTCCTAACAGGCCCAATTAAGTGGGACTTTTCCCCTGAAGGGAGATGTACTTACTTTGCTTGAATGCAAGTGGAAGTTTCTGCAAGTTTGAAGACTCAGATGTAGCAGGATTCCCAATCCAGCAAAGGCTTCTGTGCATTTGCATGCTCAGGGCTGAGAGTAGTGCAAGGAACAAACCAGGCTATGCACCAAAGCTGGGTGAAAACAGGCCACAACTTTATTGGCTACAGCAAAAAAACAGGGTTGGCTTGCACATGGGTCTGAATCCTGGCATTGGCCAACCCACCTGTTGACCAATGAGACCAAAAGCCTGAAAGCCACCTGACTCCCATTAGTGAAGGGGGGCAGACACCCAAATCTGTGGCATCTGCCTGCTGCCAACCCTGCCCTCCTCCTGTGCAGAGAAGAACTGAGCTCTGGGAAGAGGAGAACCCAGCTAAATACAAAATACCTGGTTCACAGGGAAAACTTCCTAAAGCTGTGGCCTGGGTGGAAGCAGCCAACCAATTCAAACCAGCAGGTTTAAACTGATTGGCTGGAAGCTTTCCCCAGCTGCACAAAGGCTGCTGGGTGTGAAGAAGTACCTAGCAGAGCCAAGCACATGGCTGGGAAGCCACATGGCATGGTAGGACCAACTGAATAGCACTGGGGGACACCATGGAGGCAACAGCAGCACCAGGGCCAGCCCAAGCCACACATGTGCCACCTGGTAAGTCAGACAGCTTAAAATTTGTTTGAATATGTGTTTAGAAGGAAGATCCGAATGAGCCTTCTACTCATGTTCAGTCTCTGACCTTTCCCAGTTAAGAAGAAAGGTCTGGATAAGGCTTCCTTCTCAGCACAGAAAATTCAGGCACCAGGGGGCAGGAATGAAAACTTTGGAGGTTGACTCTTAAGTTCTGTCACACATTTTTAGACCTTACATGACCAGTCTGAATATCCACATAAGAGTCGAGTGATCTTAGAGGTTGGAATAACAGTAGAATAAAAATAATACATTGGGTTCATCCCTGGTTTCTTGCATATAGTTCCATCTACTTTGGTACAATATTAATTGCACTTAACTCATTACAACTGTAATTGTTCAGACCCAGAAGCACATCTCTCAGCTATCCATAAAGCTCATGTCACAATGCCATCATGTGAGTTTAATCTTTTGTAAATATTGAAAATTTTAATTGAAGAAAAAACAAAAGAATACCACCATGGAAAATGACTGTTGGATAGTCTTTGACATGTCACTTCTCCTCAACTGTGTTTAAAAAGATTTACCACATGCCACAGATTTGGGTGTCCACGCCCCTGCACTAGTGGGGGTCAGGTGGCTTGCACCTGTCTCAGTCATGGCTTCAGGCTTTTCAGGAGGATTCTTCATTTTATCAGTGATGAGTGAGGCCTGGACAAAGATAAAAGAAAGAAACCTCTGAATTTCATTTTTATGTCTTCCATTAGAGATGCGTAACACTTAAAGAGATTCTCTCACTGACTTCGAGATAAGTGAAATAGCAATGAATTTAGCTGGAGGCTAGACTTACTTTCAAACCAACCTGTCATGAGATAGAAAGACAGTTTGGAGTAATTCATCCTTGCTCTATGTCTCAAATGACTTGCAAAGAAATCTGATAAATCTCAAACACAAATGTTATTCATTGAGAGAGAGAGAGAGAGAGAGAGAGAATGAGATTCACACATTCAGTTATCCAAAGGGGATGACTGTGGGTATACGAAAGTAAAAGGAGCAGGAGTATGATGAAAGTGGCCAAATTAAGAGCATAAGAAAAGTAGCAAAATGAGAGCATAAGATCTGACAGAAGAAAAAGCAGATTCGATGTATCAGCGTTGTTTTCCCACCCTCCACCATGGATAGACACATTCAAAGTACAGTGGATTAAATAAATTAATCTGCTCTGGTGAACATTTCAGGCAGTATGTAGGTGGATTGTTGGATGGATGGAAGGGCAAATGTATCCAAAGTGTAAATGGACTGAGAACCCCAAACTAAGAATGAAAGCAGCAGCATGGTTGTGGTAGGGACATGTAAAATCAGCTTGTAGCAATGAATTTTGCAAACCAATTCATAGGTTCTATGGAAGGAGAAAGAGTGTTAACCAAACTCCATGGGTTTAGAACCATAGAGAAAGGCTTTCATCTCTCAAAGGCAGGAAGAGCTATGCCATACCAATGAAATAACACAGCTTTAGCACCTATGACCTCAATTGCTGCATCTTCATTATTTCCACAGACTTGAAGAACAAACAATGACAAGGAATAGCATCCATCTTCATAGATAGATATTACACCATTATGACTTCTAAGTTGCCCTAAGTATAAAAAAAGTCTTGAGGAAGAAACAAAAATTGGGATCATACTGAGGGTTAAAATAGAGGCAAGCAGTCAATACAGCCAAGGGAGCTGAATCACTCTTCACTATTACAGGATTATCCCAAATGAGTTTGATTTGGCAGAAAATAAGCCAGCATGGTGAACTTTAAAATAGATCCCGGGACTTCCATGTGGTCTTTTTCCAACTGGGTGGAGGACATGTGTTCTCATGACTGTTGAATCAGACTTTTCTTTGTAGTTTGGTTTATATTATACATGCGTTAGACTTGAATATTTCTCTTCAAGTGCATTGAGTCATATCTGGTGAATCAGAACAAGAGCAGAAACACATCGAACTTTTGTACTGATTTTAACAATCCCCATAGTCTTTGTTCAGTTCTTGTTTTGAAAGGAAACAGCCTGATATTCCCTTCTTTCAACTAATGGGGAGATTAGAACACAGGTATACTTCACATCTTGTATATTACTACTATTTTCTGTGTAGAAAATACTGTTTTCTCTGAGTGTGTTTTTTAACTTTTTTTTGTGCGCAAAACAACCATGTGCTAGTTTTGTGCAAAATAAGTCCCAAATTGCTTGTTAGCTTCAAAAACTGCGTAATTCTCAAAGACTTTCTCATATCAGGATGAAATTGCTAAAATAACTTGTTGCTTCCTTCAAAAAGAAAACTAGGGAAGAATTACATCCCAAATAGAGAAGGACAGCAGCTGTTTTCTATAGCTACATGAATAAGATGAAGACTGGCCCACAAGACAGGATAAGCAGAAATCATCAGACTTGAGAATACCAGTCTTAATGCAAGGATCAAACAAGACAAGCAAAGACACATCAGAAACCTAACAACCAGTCTTTACTGCTCTCTGTACACACATAGTTGTTTCTGCAAGCATGGCTGCACATTTTTTTTTCACTTTCAATATTCAGAATGCTCCCCCACCCTACCCTAAAACATCTGCAATGGATTTGGGTTTCATGCCATCCCAGGAATGTACAAAATTGGCTTTATTGTCTCTATGCTATAAATGGGGGAGGGAGCTAATGTAATTTCTACAGCCAAGCCACCAAGCATTCATCCATATTAGTTAGACAGATAAGTAATGAAAATACCTCGTGTGCTTTCAGATGAATGAAAAACAGTTAATTAAAAGAAGGATACCATGTGCACAAATCTGACAAGTTTTGCTTGTCCTCAGGTTTTCATTTTGTACTTAATTATCTCTGAGTCGAGAAAATTTTGTCTCTTTCTTTTTCTCTCTCTATTAGAAATTGTACAGCTTATTGATTTATTAACAGAAATAATAGGCACCCATTGTCAAAGGGTTTAAGAAAGATGAAAAGGAAAATACCACCAAATGAAACAGATAACTTAGCAAGCATTTGATTCAGGTTATCATTCCAAGCATTCAAAGGTCTGGAAAGAACATGCAAACCCCCTATTCTACCTCCTTATTATCATTCTTAAGAGGATCTGTTAAGAATACCAGGGAATGGTATTCTAGCAATTACAAACATATATATATATTTACTTCTATTTCCCAACTCTGAGATTCAGCTTGTACATGAGACGGTTGTCTATAATGAGTGCAGGGGGGTGCATCATACCTCCACCCTTAGTATACACCCTTAGTATACACCCCACTTGCTCCAGCCCCAACTTTCCAGTGTGATCAGGAAGGTGTGAAGTCTGGATAAATGTGGAAGCTTCCCCAAATTACGAAGTGTTGGTTTACCAAGGTTCCTAGTCATCAGGTATCTTCTTCTGACATTTTTGCAAATATCATTTAGACGCCTCAGTCATCCTACCCAGATAAGAAGAAGAAGGTTGGGACTGGAGACGAAGGCTCACCACCTTGTTCATACTAGGGTCTGGGAAAGTTACTTTTTTGGACCAAAACTTGCAAGGTCCATTAGCCAGCTCTTCTCCCTATGCATTTAATCCTGCATATGTTAAACACATACCTACTGAATGGGTCTTGTGGGACACCTCAGTGGTCTCCTTAAATATGTGTGCTTGTTTTTTTTTGGTATGAATTTTATCAAAATTTATCAAAATTGGCAAAGCTTCTCGTATTTAAGATGAAAAAAGTTTGAAGTTTGGGGGATTTAAAAATCATATATGTGGGAAGGGACAGAGATTCTGATACATTCCTCCAACCAGCTTAGGGACCTTGAAGGTTCATAAAAATCTGGCTTTGGATTGCTTTTATTCAGCGATGTTACTGCTGAATAAAGGTTGCCATCTATTTTATTTTATTTTATATTTTCGTGAGAGGCTTCTCATCTTTAACAGGTATAAGGAAGGTAGGTAAAACTTGGCTTTCTCCATACCAGAAATAGCTGTTACTTAGTGAATTCATCAAATTCAAATGGGAGAAAACATAATTTCAGCCTGTCTTTGAAGAGCATACCAATATCTTACACATTCCTTCACCTGGAGGGTGGAAAGTTCTTGAGGTTTCAAATACAGGTCAAAACTGATAGATTTTTTTTCTTCACGTTGCCCTGAGTGCTGCTGGCAGAAAGGAAGGAAGGAAGGAAGGAAGGAAGGAAGGAAGGAAGGAAGGAAAGAAAATATGGATGATGATTATTATTAGTACTAGTATCCCTTTTTTCTCCAAAATTGGGCCTCAGAATGACCCATACTTTAGAATAACACACGTATTATACCTGAACAATCTTTGTCCATTCAGTCCAGTACTGTCTATGCTGACTGGTAGCAGCTTACCAAGATCTGAGGATGTTGCTTTGCCATATCATTTGCTACTTGATCTTTAGACCAGAAATGGCAGGGATAGAATCTAAGATCATCTATGTTTCAAGCCCCCCCCCCCGCTCTCTCTCTCCCTCCATGGCCGTCTGTGATAGTGAGATACCTTAGCTAGTCAGTAGGAGCTTGGGGGCTCAACAACAAATTAAAAGACACATAGTTGAAAATCCACAAAATACAAAGGTTAAAATGAGATTAAACAATCAAACAATTAAAACCAGATTAAAGCATGTATCATCAAAAATGTACACACACACCTACCAGCACAACAATTAGCAAGATCCAGCACATGATCTGGTCAGGTGGACCTTATATAGTCAATCATCAAATGCCTGTCTAAACGGAAAAATCCTTACTTGTCTACAAAAAGAAAATAGCGAGGACACTGACCTAACTTCTCTGGGAAGCAAATTCCAGAGCCTTGGAGAAGCCACTGAGAAGGCCCTCTCCCATGTTCCCACCGGGTGTACCTATGAGGGTGGTAGGACAAAGAGAGGAGTCTACCTAGCAGATCTCAAAACACAGGTTGGTTTGTAAGGGGAAACCTGGTCCTTCAAATAACCTGGACCTCAGCCATAGAGAGCATTATAGTTCAAAACCCTGCATTTTGAATTGTGCCTGGAAACTGTCCCGGCAGTTAGTGAAGCTGTAGCAACACGGGAGTTGTGTGTTACAAACATCACATCCTGAAACAAACAAGCGAGCAAATAAAATCAGAAGTGGTCAGATGTCTACTTCTTGGTTTTGTAAAGCCCCCATTGTGGGATCCTTCCCCCCTTTTTTTTTGAGCGGGGAGTCACAAGCAGGGAACAATTCACAAACTACTAGAATCCCATCTCTGCTTTCAAAACTCTCTGCAGCAGCATGTGAAGATGATTCTTCTAATTTCAATCAGACATATAGGTTAATAAACCTATAGTGTTAGAAAGCCAGCATGTTGTAGCCATTCGAATGCTGGACTAGAACTCTGAAAGCCCTGGGTTTAAATTCCTACTTGACCCTGGAAACCTGCTGAGTGATCTTTGAAAATTCACATTCTCCCAGCCTCAGAGCAAGTCAGTGGTGATCTCCTCTGATATAGATTCACCTTAGAGTCACCATAAGTTAGAAACAACTTGAAAGCAACAACAAATAATATTGTTATAAATGCTGACGCCATTTCCATACTACACTTTTATAGTGCTATTATTCCACTTTTGATATCCTGTGGAATACTGGGGTTTGTAGTTTACTGAGATGAAAGAGCTCTCTGGCTGAGAATTCCAAATGTCCCTTCCTAAACTGCAAACCCCAAAATTCTACAGGTTGTTGAAAGTGGAATGATAGCGCTATAACAGTGAGTGCAGAAATGGCTTAAGACTTTAGATAGTCTGAACAACTATTAATTGGTCATTTTGGAAATTTCCCAAAATGCCTTGTTTAATATTGTGATTTCTGCATAACTCATGGAAATGGGGTCAGAAGCCCAACCCAAGTCCCAGGGCCTGCATGCTGGGATTTAGTCCTTATCGTTGAATATGCTGTCATTATTGTATCCATGATTAAAATTCTATCAACATTCTGCCCTTGGTCAAAATTCATGAACCATACATTGTGAGCTGATGAATCCTTATTATCATGCAAAAGAAAATGCTGGTGTAAACTCCAGCCTAAGAACCATTTGAAACCGGGCTTTATTTGTTGCCTAGCATTTTTCTAAAAAATAGTAAATAATTTATTTGAAGAGCCGGTCAATTTAGCTGGATCAGACCTTTACTCAATATAGCATTGTTGCTTTTCATATTATTATGAGTGTTCTGTAAAGAAAGAAAGAAATCCCGCCCCCCGCTTAATGATTATGATGGTTTGATAGAGAAAGAGGAAAATATTGCAATTAATTTCCTTGTCAGGCTATTTTCCACTTGCATACCTGAACAAATTGCTTATTTCACCTATTGTAATTTAATATTCCAATCTGTCTGTTTATATGCACTGCTAAATATATTATTTACCAAAAAAACAATAGAAGTTTTTAGACAATGAACTAGCACTGATGTAAACATTATTTACTGTTTTCTTGCACAAATGTGGTTTTGAGCCACAGTATCGAGCTGAAATCCCAAGCCTGGTTGCTAACTGCAAAATGATGCTGTCTCAATAAGTATTTTCTCTCCAAATTGAAAAGAGTTTTCTCCTCCACACCCCCCCAGTTTGTATTCACTTGCTCATATGTTGCCCATAGAATATATGTTTTCCTTTTTTTAAAAAAAAGGTTGCCTTATAGCTCTGCTCACTTCTCAGCCATCAACTTATTGCCTAGTGTGCACACATACAATCCCATCTATATTTACTAAATAATAAAGTCCATATTGAGAGCCGACACCCTAGGTTTGAGTGTTGGGCTACGACCCTGGAGACCAGGGTTTGATTCCCCACTCAGCCATGGAAACCCACTGGGCAACCTTGGCTGCATCACACAGTCTCAGCCTCAGAAAACTCCATGATAAGTTCACCTTAGAAGTCAGAAATTACTTGGGCCATTTCTGCACTAGACTGTTATAGCGCTATCATTCCATTTGCAACATCCAATGGAATCCTGGGGTTTGCCGTTTAGGGAGGGGCTGGCTGGCCCTTCCCGAAACTGCAAACCCCAGGATTCCATAGGATGTTGCAAGTGGAATGATAGCACTATAACAGTCTAGTGTGGAAATGGCCTTGAAGGCACAAACAGCAAAATCCATACTAAGAGATGTCTTTGTTTATCCCCAAGCTTGTTTTTCTTTCAGAAATGGAGCTGGGGAGGGATCTAATTCAGATGGGCAATGGAGCCTGTGGAAAAAGTATTGACTTGTAACACTGTGTCCCCTCCAAAATACACCCCACATGAAACTACTGCTCATCCACAAAGGTGCCATTTGCTGAAATGAACTATTAAAAAGATTTCATTTCCTACCACCACCACTACCATCCCCAAATCACTAAAAGCAAGAGGCAGGTAGGAGAAAACAAAAGGCAATAGCTAAATACAGGCTGGCAATCTGTTAATAAGTCTGACAGTGGCATAACACAGCAATTTCTAGATTGTTGGAGAGTGGGGAGATGAGTGGGGATGTATCCAGCTATTTTCCTTTAGTAGGATGTACTGCAAAGATATCCTCTTTTGGGACATCCCAGAAACTCCCAGAGGTCCCCACTGCTACTTATTGCTAAAGAAAAATAGCTGGACATGTTGCTATTAATCTTTCCAACAACCCAGAAATGGTCTTGTTTGGCAGGCTGCATGGCTTTCAAATAAGCTTTTGGCTGATAGCATCAGAAGAAGTAGCCAGGGAGACATTTTCCAGTGCAGGAGCTTAGTCACAGAATGCAAAAATCACACCACCCTACATCCTATGGCTGGTCCAAGCTACAGCAGAACTGCTGAATCAGTGGTTGCATGGTAAGTCAAGACTTAATACAATGGATTATCTTGCAGGTAGGACTAATAGACAGCAGGCTTTGAACTGGAATTTTAAATGCCACCTTTAAAGAGGTCTTATGAGAACAGAGAAATGAGTATCAGATGGGATGTTTCTGGTGTGCATGATCCCTAACTGAACAAACAGGAATCCAAAGCAAAGTAAGAAACAACAGGGAAGACCAGAATATTTATTATTTTAATGCCTTCAGAACCTTTCTCATTATCAGGTATTTGATGAATGATATTGCTGGGTATAATACAAAACCCACGTAAGTCCATAAGGAAAAGTAAAAAGATATGTCATGTGGTTTCAGTAAACAGCTCTACATTTGTGACAAATGCTATACTTTAGGCTTCATTGTTGTTATGTGCCGTCAAGTTTTCCCAACTTATGGCAGCCCTAAGGTGAACCTGCCACAGGGGGTTTCTTGGCAAGATTTGTTCGGAGTGGATTTATCTTAGCCTTCTTCTAAGGCTGAGAGAGTGTGACTTGCTCAAAGTCATGTAGTGGATTCTCCATGGCTGAGAAGGGATTTGAACCCTGGTTTCCAGAGTCATAGTCCAACCACTACACCCTGGTTCTCTGCTTTGACCTTATGTATACGCAGTCACATAGGGATGGGGGGCCAATGGGGCAGTTCGCCTTGGGCGGCAATGTTTCTGGGGCATCTCAGGCCGTAGCCATGCCCCTGTGCACCCAGCCATGCCCCCGCATGCCCTGGCCACATCCCACAGTCACGCCCCACACACACAGTGGCCATGCCCCCCATGCCATAGCCCTGCCCCTCCCATCCTTCCTCCACACACTCCAAGCTCCGCCACTGTGTATATGTAAAAATGCAAGCAAACATAAATGGGAATTGGAAAGCATGATATATCACACATCAGACTTCCTAATGAATTTCATTCATTCATTCATTCATTCATTGAAGTACTTATATTGGGCCCTGTATTCAGAGATCTTTGGCAGGTAAACAAGAAAACTAATCTGACAATTTTAACACAATATGAAAAATAAAAAATATTTTTTTAAAAAAAAAAACAGGTTTTATTCTGTATATTTAGAAATGTGTAATTTTTAATAATGGCAAAGAAAAAAAATCAGCCACACCTGAATAGCTAAAGAACTGATTAACAGAATGCAGTGGTATATTATCTAAAGAGAAATAGTGCTGATGTGCCATAATAAATTGTCTATTAGTAAAAAAATACATTTCAGGGCACACAAGACAGCATCCGTATCACAAAATTACAGTAGGGATACTTTTTGTTGTTGCTGTTGTTTGTCTGTTGTTGTTTTTCAAAAAGGTATTCAAACTAGAGAATTCTGAGTTAAGTCTTTAAACGCAGCACTTAAAAAGGTAACAACTTTGTGCATTTTCTTGTTTATTGCTTTTTTTAAAATAGTCCTTGTTTTCATGTACTGTAGAAAAGCTGCTTTATTGCTGCAAGATGTCAAAGTTGAAGGCTCAAAAGGTATGAGAATGCAAAGATATTAAGAAACGCCTGTCTTGTATTTTATTTATTTATTTATTTATATATATATATATATATAGGTAAAGCTTTTAAAATGCTAAGAACATATTAAACAATTTAACAAGTTAAAAAGACAGATTAAAGGAGTTAAAATAGTTTTAAACAAAATAAACCCATATACAGGTTCTTTGAAAAAAACTAGCGCCCCAAAGCTTCCACAAACAACTATGTTTTCACTTGCAGCCTGAATAATAGCAATGTTGGTGCCAATCGGGCCTCCAAGGGAAGCCACAACTGAGAATTCCATCTCTTATATCCTCCCATAATATATTGTCGTGACTGATTGGACACAGAAGAAATGTAGGGAAAATCATTGCTTTAAAACTGGGAATTGAAACCCCTGCAGTAAAAGGCTTGTCTTGGTAGGCATCAGACAAACATTATAAACAGGGCTGTTTTGTAAAAAGAGGCTGAACGAATTCTAAGGTTAAGAAGATGATTTTCATTGGCCTTAATGAGTCTCTCCAATGTGAAGTATTGCTTTAAGACACAGCTGTTTCTCATTGAGAGGGGAAAATGTAAAAAAATGGCTTCTTCTTCCTTGTGCATGGCAACCCTAGAGACTGAAGAGTGGGGACAATTGAATCAGATAACTTGACTATGCAGAGTGAATTTATTCAACCCAAGGGAATAATGATTGATACATTTGGTATTAAATTGCACAGTCTGTAAAGAAATTATTTTAGTTTTCAAAAAGCTGAACCTCCTTTTTCTATTCTGATATGTTGCATAGGTTAGATTCTTGTTTTAAAAATGTACTTCTTAAAGACTGGATAACAGCACTCTTTACTGGATAAAAGTGCTATTGATTGGATGTCAATATTGTATTGTTTATGAGCTGTATATTATGTATGTGTATACTTTTACCTGTGAATATAAATTCATGGCTATATGGGTCATCATATTGGCTTTGCAAGCATATTTGAGTTGTACAACTGTTATTTTCATAATTATTCTAGATTTTCTAGGTAAGCAATGAAAATGAATTGGAATAGCAAATATTTTCTGTCTCCTCGTTTATTGTTTAAACTCTTAATTCTATAGTCCCTTGACGACATGATGTGATTAATAATAACTCATCTTCATCTTTGTTTATACTTTTCCTTTTTCCCAGACTGGGACTCAAGTCAGCTTATAATTAAAGTGATACAATATAATGAAACATTTTTTAAAAATGAACATTGAAACAGCATCAAACTATTAACCACATTAAAACAGTTTGAAACATATAAAATTAAAACATTATAAAAAGTAGTACAAAAATAGTACTATACAAACCCTGCTGAAAGCCGTTTTCTCAGAAACCTTCTGTTCTAAAAGCCTGTTGGGATGATGATGGTGGTGATGATGATGATGATGGAAAGACAGAAAGGAGGAAGGGAGTTCAAGAACCAAGGGGTACCAACCATATGTGTGAAGGTGGTGAGAATGAAAGAATAACCTCACTTGAGGGTCTAAGGGCCCAGCTAAGCTTGGCGTGGAGGGAAGATGATTGCTAGAATTCACCTAGGAATATATACATAGTACACATGCAGGGCAAAAAATTCATCACTGAACAACAGATGTAGTCTGCTGATAGTGATGGAAACAGAGTTGTGCAGACACTATGATCCTCTGTGCCTTGTCTTTTCAAGTTGTGCATTGTTAATTGTGGATGTGTGTCCTGTATTGTGATTGTGCATCCTATGCTTTGCATTTTGGTTACACATTGCAGCTGTACATCCTATATTTTCCATTACGGTTGCCCATTCTATACCTTGCATTGTGATTATGCATTGTGGTTGTACATCCTCTATTTTCCATTTTGATTGAGCATTCTATACTTTGCATTGTGGTTATTCATCATGGATTGTGCATTGCATAGTGCCACCCAGTCATTGACATGCATTGCACAATGTTGCTATTCTGTATGAGGTGTATGTAGTGCTGCCGTGGAATATGTCCTCATGCAAGTATTTATGCCACGTTAAGGGGATGTTGGAATGAGGCTGCAGATTAGCAGGTGACCTGAACTGAAGCCATATAGAGCTTCATAGTGATAACGAATGCCTTGAACTGTGCCCAGAAACAAACTGGATGCCAGTGAAGCTGTTGGATCAGGCCCTGTTTAATTAGCACATCTCACTCCAAAGCCACTGCATTCAGATATGGCCATTTTGAAGTGCTGGCTTCCCTGGAGTTGCCCAGGAGAAGCAAATGATTTCCAGCATGGTGTGTAAGTAAAGATATTTTTACAGAGTTCATGCATCAACAATGGTCTTTAGCCTCCCATGTGGTTAAGTAGTATTATGAGCAAGTCATTGAGCACTCCAGGTCAGGAAATTCCAAACATTAACTTAGCCATGTTGCGTATCCTGCATAGGCTATGACATACGTTAAAAAATAAACATTAATGCATTGAGGTTTACATTTAAATGGATGGAATTCAGAATACAGCCAAGTTAACACTATGTTAGGAAAATGAACTTTTGGAACTTCCTGAGCTTAAGTGTCTGATTTCCTCCACTTAAGGGCCTGTCAACATATATTTTCTTTTCTTTCACATAGAGCACAATTCCTATAAACAGGTCCTTTCAGAATTAAGTTCCATCAAGTTAAACAAAGCCTACCCCCCGCCTTGCCGGGTGAGTGTGCATAAGATCACAGATTTAGACTCCAAGGTAATATAAAAACAGAGGGCAATGTAATTTGCGCTTCATATGCAACAAATTCCTATTCAGTATTCACAGGGAAAGTTTCAGATGCATAAAGCACTTCATGTACACTTTAGCCCTATGAGGCAGATGAGGGTGAAGTTAAGAAAAGCAAATGCTTGATTATTGGGATCAAGTAGACCTCAAACTGAGGTGACATTTTAATCAACAGAAAGATTCACCAGCTTCTTTTGACATGACAATTGCATTTGTCCTAAATTAGAACAATTCCATTTTTTTAGTTATTAAAGCTTTACTTTATCTTTACATATCTTTAAAACACACCATAATCTGTAACAATAAAAGATTGGGGCAGCAAAAGCAAATTTTGATGTCATGCTTCACAGCCCGATATCAGACAGAGTTTTGGCTGTCAACCAAGTTGCAATGTCTAGTTTCTTTTTTTTTTCCCCTGAAATAATTTTTTATTAAATCAAAGCAAAGAACAAACCCAGCAGTAAAGCACTTGCATACGTCAGCAAACAAACGATAGTGTTGTATCCATATTTCCCAGTTTACCATTATTCGTGGTTTACCTTTGAATATTTTACTACAATCAAGTAATATTGTTAATCTCTAGTGTTTTGAATAACATAAAATATATATCAAAATGTGTACTAATGTATATATGTGTGTATATATACTAATAAAGCCCTTATGTTGGAAAAAGAAAACAAGAGAGCTTCCGGTGATCCTTCCTTAGTACACTTTTGGGTTTATATGTTCTGTCAGTGCTACCATTTTTTACTAATAAACTTCTGTAATAATTCCCTCATATGAGAGTAACTCCTGAGTCCTTTAAGTAGATTCAAAATAGACTTAGGCCCTTTCCGCACTGAGGCTTCTAGCGCAAGCGGGGAGGCCGGCAAGCGCAAGAAGGCTCGTCCAGGAGGCTGCCGCTTCCCCCTCCTTCCTTCCACAGGCGAAGGAACCAGCGGGGAAGCGGCACCGAAGGAGGCTTGCCGCGCAAGCCGCCCTCCCCCCCGTGCGAAGCGAGAGACCTCGCGCCGGATTCCCACCCCGCGCGTGCGCGCGAAGCGGGCGGCATCGCGCCGGATTCCTCCCCCCCGTGTGTGCCGGATTCCTCCCCCCACGCGCCGGATTCCTCCCCCCTGCGTGCGCGAAGCGGGCGGCGTCGCGCCGGATTCCTCCCCCCTGCGTGCGCCGGATTCCTCCCCCCCGTGCGCGCGAAGCGGGCGTTGCGTCCGTCGCGCTACCTGCCCACCCCGCTCCTTCCTTCCGCAGGGGCGGAGGGAAGGAAGCGCGACCCGGCCGGCTCCCGGAGGCTCCGCATGAAAGGTAAGTGCGGGTGGGCGCCGGGAGCGTTGCGCGAGCGCGGGGTGATTTTCGCTTGAATGCAAAAATCAAAAAACCCGCACTCGCGCCACTTCAGCCCCGTGAGCCGGGCGGAAGTGGGAGTGCGTCGTGCGGAGCGACGCTCCCACTCCCGCGAGGCTCACGGGGCTGTCGCGCAAGCAAAGGCCCGTGCGAAAAGGGCCTTAGATTCAAATTCAATTAAATAGCCCACCCAAATTTTGCTATCTATATATGAAAATGTAATCTAACATATATTCATATCCCTCTCCTCAAAAAGTATCATATCTGATTATGTTGTCAGTGTCGATTAGTGAATCTATAATTCTATTCTTATTTTAATACAAGATTTTCCATTACCGGAGCACATTCCATTTTAATGATTTAATGATTCCATGTTTGAGAGGTCATGGCTGGCAGTATCATTAGGCAGAATGAGGCAACCACCTTGTTCTTAGAGTGCAAAACAATAGCCCCTTTCCTCTTCATCCTGAGCCCACCTGTCTTACAACCCTAATCTAACCTGTCATTCTCAGGTGAGAAGATAGAAAATGTTAGCCCAGGATTAAAGTCACTTGCCAATCCAGTCAGCATCCATGTGCAGGATGGGAGAAGAAGCACCATCTTCCTTCCTTCCTTCCTTCCTTCCTTCCTTCCTTCCTTCCTTCCTTCCTTCCTTCCTTTTTCTTTTCTTTTCTTTTTTTTTCTTTTTTTTTTGCCTTAGGCAGTAAGATGTCTTGGGAGGGCCCTGTTTGGGGATAGCTGATTCATACCAGGCAGCCACTGAGTTCAGTTAAAAAGAGCTGTATACACTTCTTAACATCTGCAGCACGCATGATGGAACTGGTATGTAATAAGGATCATTGCATCTTTCAGATATGTGTGCCAATTAAAACTGGCATGCCTTAATTTTGCCATTTTCACTGTTATTTTTTAGATCATTCCTGTTTTTCATCCCTCAGGTCTTGGTTGTATAAGCACCCACCTTCCCACCTTAGGGGGAAAAAAGGAACATAAAATACTATATCATAAGAGTTCCCTTATAATGTTTCTTGCTCGGTGCATATTCCAGCCGAAGTGAAGTATTTTGTAAACCCATATATGTCAGCGAGAAACATTGGTGCTCCCTCAATAGGAATAAAGAGACAGAGAAGATGGGGCCATGCCTTGTTTAACTTGTTACATCTACAGGGTACTTTAGTCTCTGAAGGCTTATTGTGAGATAGGGCTCTCTCCAGACTTCAGCAGCCATAGTATGGGTGAGCGACCCATACAAACTGGCCATTCATTTTTAAGGAAAGATTTTCCAGCCCCATCTCTCCCCAAAATATCATTAGTCAAGGAAGATGTGTCCAGGTCTAGCCCTCAGACTTGCCCTCTTCCCTCCCTCTGGTCCTTGCAAACCAAGGGTGAAATCTAGAAAATTGCCTTTTACTGAAAATGTGTCTGTGTATGTTCACTGGTAATTGCCAAATCTATTCCAACTTTTGCTACTTGCCATAGTGACCATCTGCTTTAAAACTGCATCACCCAAAAGCCCATAAGGTCTCCACTGCTCAATGCAGGCCAGACAAAGACCCTCTCCCATAAAGCTGACCAGGGGTCCAAAATGCCTACCTAGCGCCAGAGTGACCACCCACATCTTGCAATAATCACAGGAGTATATATGTATTTGTCTGCTAGTTTCACTTTCAAAGGAAGCAATAGAAAATTTTAGCATTTTTTTTCCTCACTGCAATTATGTTTTTGAAAACTGCACAGCTTTTTAAGACAATTTTCAGTTCAGGACTTACTGTGCACAAAATTCACACACCTTTGCCCAGAAAATCATATTTTCCATGCAGACAGTTCTGTTTCTGTGCGGAAAATTCTGGGGTTTTTTTTCTGAGTAGACATGGCTGTTTCTTGTGCAGAAGATGCTGTAGCTGGACATTTATTCTGCATCAAACCTGCAAGGTTTTTTGCTCCAAAAACCACAGCAAACAATATGTCTGATCAAAAATACTATTTCCTACACACACAAAAATATGAAGTTCCTACACAAAAAGTCCTTGTGCAAAAGTAAATCTTCACCTGCAACCATACTCTTCACTCTGGGTTTCTCCTTGTCAAGGTTTCCTGACACCCAAGGAAAACAGTTTTAAGCATTTTTCAGATCGCAACAAGAGCACAGTGCTGTATGCTGAATGCAGTGGGACTGGTGGCTTTTCTGTCAATTGAGTAATGCATCTACACCAGGTTTTATTCTGAAGGTTAGAAGAGCTGTCCAGAGTTCTTAAGGCTTCTCCTAAATGAGGTACAGCACTTTGTACTGCTCCTTTGAGAATCATATTAAAACCCTGAGTGCATTCAATGCAGTACTGACACCATTGACTGAACAGGTGGACAAAGGGAAGCCCAGTTACTTTTATAGCCCTGTGAATTCCCCCACCCTTTGGCCTCACATCACAATACCTTCCAGCTTTTCAAATGCCAGCACAGTGCATGGTATTATCAAAGAGCCAAAACACCGCTGTCCAATGCATGTCCTGCTGCATTCAGTGGGACCTATTCTCACTGAACATGCTGTACATAGGACAACACCCCCAAGCATTTGCTCAACTGAGCAGGGGAAATCATCATGACTTATAAATGCTTAGCTTTGGGGAAATGTCCTCCACATATATCTATCTATAATGGGAAAAATGAATATTTTTATTTTATTTTATTTTAAATTATGTGTTCTGGGAATCCTTAAAGGCACATTACACACATTTATAAAATACAACGAAATGAAATGAAGAATAAAATAACATTTTTTTTTGCTACCCCTTTTTTTTTTTTTTTTACAGTATATCAATCTTGTAGTGGAAAAATGACTTTTGCACCACTGTGTCCAGCAAAAGGGCTACAAAATTATATTACCCCCCCCCAATTTTAGCTCTTTGAGCATGTGCTTACATTTACATTCATCTTCATACTCCTTCTCCATTGCATTGCAAGTTTTGATTAAAGCAGTTCTACAAGGAGCAGTCTGATTTAATCTAGAAGCCCGCACCCTCCAACATTTCCAGATGAAAGCTGTAACATGTGTGGCCAAGCAATATTAGGGTATGGTCAAGATGGCAAAAGTTATAAGTGAGGAATATTAAATCAGCCAGTAGAGGCTGCAGTAGTTTGCTTTTGCCCAAGCCTACTGAGACCAGCAAGATTCTGCCCCTTGCTGAGTTAATTGGGCGCCACTCCACTTTTCTATTCAGAACTCAGTTTGCATCTTTTAGAATACAGTGATGTATTTAAGTCTTTTACTCCAAGCCTCAAGTCAAGTCTCTTGAAGATATTTTCAAGTCAAGTATCAAATCTGGAAGCCAACTTTATACCCCAAACAAAGTTCCAGAGTTATTGGATAGAGTGAAATAAAGTCAGTTTTAGCAATTCAAGTAGAGTCAGATCTCCACATTTGCAATTTTGCCATCTGCAGCTTTGGAAGTGGGAAATAGAATCCTATCTTACTCCTCATTACTGAAGATTCAAAAGCTTTAGATGGAAAGATCCTTCCTCCTCAAGCCCATTGCCTAACACATTTGCTAGCCCCCTTTGAGAAATGTGCCCACACTTTGGGCTTGAGACAAATTGTCATGTGACCAGTAGGCAAAAAGAGATAGCAGTGTTGTTCAAAGTTGTAAGGTTTCTGGATGAATACGTGATGTTACTGAACCAAGGGCAGCAAGTCAGTCATTAAAAATATACAAGTCTCAAATCAAGTCAGTGCATCATTTATGGCCAAGTCAAGTCCGAGTCAAGTCACTGAAGTGACTTGGGTCCAGTCTATCAACTCAAGTCTACATCACTGGAATAAGATGAGGACAAAAGAGAAGAGTGGGATGAGAAGAAAAAAAAACTAAGACATTTTAAAAGCAACTAAGAAAAATTAACAGGATTGTTTTTGCCAAACTAAGACAGCTGGGGGTTATGGAAGCCTCATATTCAGATTTCTATGGCCTACGGAAATGAAACACTATTCTACTTTATTTAGTGCTACCGGCAGAGAGCTTCTGGTTTTTTACTCTAGCAAATCTACATTCCTATCACCAGGAATTCTGAAGATCTATTTTAAGGGTGTAGCAGTTAGAGTTTGATCTCAAAGCCATTTCCTAGGCAACCAACAAGACTTGTTCCCCGCAAGATTGCCTTATGGCAACAAAAACTGTCTACAAACCCCCACATTATCTTCCTCTAAACCCAGAACAAAGGTTTCTGCTTTTTAAAACATTGTCATAATCTTTATACTCACACTGGTGAGTGTCTAAATCAGTCCCCAAAACCATGTGTGTTTTATTACAAGAATACCCAGATTCCCATTGACAGGCAATGGTACCACTTTCAGCAAGATATGGATGGACTTGTCTATTTTTGGTACACTTTCCTTCTGCACTTTTTAGTCATCATTCTATTCCATTTCATTTTCATATTAATCTAGGATTTAAAAAGGGGAAGAAAGAAAGAAAGAAAAAGAAAGAAAGAAAGAAAGAAAGAAAGAAAGAAACTTTCAAAAAACCAGAGTTGGAATCTCTGCTCAGCCATGGAAACCCACTGGGTGATTCTGGGCAGGTCACATTCTCTGAGCCTCATAAGAAGGCAAAAACTAATCCCTTCTGAACAAATCTTGCCAAGAAAACTCTGTGGTAGGTTCTCTTTGTTGTTTTTGTGTGCCTTCAGAGTTATTTCTGACTGATGATGACCCTAAAGTGAACTTATCACATTCTGTGGGCTGAGAGTGTCTGACACGCTCAAGGTCACCCATTGGTTCTCCATGGCCAAGTGGGGAGTTGAACTCTGGTCTCTAGGGTCATAATCTAACACTCAAATACTCTGGCCATAATCTAACACTCAAACACTTCTCTTAAGGTCACCATAAGGTGGAAACAACTTGAAGACACACAAAAAATGAACACGATTAAATGGAATCTTCTCCAAAAATATTACACATTATTTTCTCTCCACGATATTTTCTTTCAAAATACTTAATTTTTGTTTTGTTTTGTTTCTTAAAATGCACATGTAAGTGTGCATTTTGGTACATTAACACTGCATTCCCATATTAAACCTGACTCAGTTCCATGGCAGTTACTTCAGAGTAAACATGGGTAACCAGTGTTCAATTCCCTGCTTGGCCGTGGGAACCCAATGGGCAACCTTGGGTGCATCGCACGCACTCAGCCCCAGAAAACTCTGTGATAGGTTTCCCTTAGGGTCACCATAAGTCAGAAATGACTTAGAGGCACACAACTACAACAACCGCCATGTACAGGACTGCAGAGTTTAAGTGATAAGAACTGAGAAATATTTGGAGAAGTCAAAACAAAACAAAACAAAAACTTGTGCACAGATAATTTCTGCAATAATCCAAGATCACATAATTTCATACAAGAGTGCACAAGTATCACATTCCCCAGTTGTCCTTAGATTGTCCTTGTCCTATGCCATGATAAGCATTATGAACCATAACCAGTAAAGCATGTAGCCATTTTTAATCTTCCATTCCTTCCATAAAGGCCTTTTTTCCCCTGCACATTTGCGCATTAAGTGATGCAGGCCCCAATCACCCTTTAATTCCTACCAAAGCTTGAAAAATTTTTGTTTTTAACTACATCTCCCAGAATCCCCTAACCATGGAATTCTACTAGCTGTATTTAAAATTCTAGTGGCTGTATTTAAAAAAAAATCTCATTTCTGTCTCTACAATTCCTTAGGAAAAATACATTTTAATCTCCATCTGAACTATATTAAGGATGTGGAGTTTAAATCCCATCATCCCCAGCCAGCATGACCAACTGGCAAAAATAAGTTGAGCAGTAGCACAACAGCATCAAGAAGGCCACAGTTTTCCCATCATACAATCTTATATGCTATATAATATTATATAACAGCAACAGTTAATTGGATTAAACTGTGGTAACGCAAACTGCTTCTCTTCCTTCGCAGGAATTTGGCATGTGTGGAATTTAATGATGTCTTCTCCTTCCCTTCCCCAGCTCCATTTTCTGAATCCTGTTTGCTTTCGCTATGCCATGCAGAAAGCTATGTGATAATAGTCACATCCACTGCCAAGGCTCCACATACATTTTTTGGCTTTCCCCCAATTCCACTCCAGAGCAAGCACGTCTGGAATTTTGCCAGTCATATTTCTGGGTTAAATCTCTGCATAGGCAAAAACAGAGAGCAGGTTTCATTGTTCTAAACATTTTCTGCAGTTTGTGGAGCTCTCAAGGAGATTCCTATCTGTGTGGGAAAGGAATTGAGCTTAGGAAAGGAAATGTCCCTTGTCACAGATCATGGGTGACCTCTGCCAATGATTGACAGATACCTCTATAATGCTGTCTATTAGATGCAAATGTTATGAAGTACATTAAAGGTGGTTACACCTTGTTCTTTGCTTTCTTTTGCTAGTAATTGGCAGTATCCCAGCTATTCACTCACATATTTCTAGCCCATGCCCTTGGTGACCTCGTCAAAATGTCTGCAGAATTCTTGGCAGGAAAGTAAACCATGCTTTTGCAGCATTAGATTGTATCTTGATCCTACAATGCCCATGGAAAAACATATATTGTTTCTCCACAGCAGTTCAGGCTTTGGTGAACATAGGTGAAGAGACGGATGACTATCACATGCTTGTTCCTGAATGATGTCAATAAAAATGAAAATGGAAGCCCTGCTGACTAGGCTGTGTCACTTCTACATTGGTATAAAATCCATACTTGGAATAAAACAAGTGTCATATTGCTAATTCCCTCTTCTACACTTGTGTGTGGGTGTAGGTGGCGTTAAGTTGCCTGTTGACTTTTGGCAGCTGGAAGATATTTTATTTCTGCCAGACTTTCTGAACCACTAAAGGCAAATAATCTCTTTCTTTAAAAAAAAGAAAAAAAAAGAAAGAAAGTTGTTTTAATAGTCTTTTCCTCACTCCAAGGTAACCTTGGAGTCAAAGTGCTTGGGTTGATTTCTTTGCCAATAATAGTCATTTGTCTGGTCAGTGGGATTGGAACAGAAAACTATATACGGTGGTTGAAGTGAAAAGTGATTTTTTAAAAAAAAAAATTAATACCCAATATAAACAGGGCTTTCTTGGGCACAGGTGGAGGAGAGTCTGTGAAGACCTGTCTCCAAGATCTGGCAGTCTCAGGCTTCTTAGATAAATATTCAGCTTTTAGGCTAAAAAAATGTTGCTAACACATTCACTAATAAAATTGTAAGGAGAAATGTGCAAATGGTAGACTACCAAACTGCATAAGCTTGTACTCAGTTTCCATTGTGCTGGCCACTAAGACCAAGGAAAGTAAAGAAAAAAGAGATTAAAAAAAGAAAGAATGATTAGAAATCACTTGTCAGTTGTTAGTGTAGACCCTGTGGATGAATGGGACTTGTTAAATCAACACTTATGTTATGTCCCATTGATTTAGTAAGTCTTTATTGTTGTGTGCCTTTAAGTTATTTCCTATTTACAGCAACAATGAGATGAACCTCTTGTTGGGTTTTCTTGGCAAGATTTATTCACAGGAAATGGCCATTGCCTTTCTCCAAGGCTGAGAGAGTGTGACTTTTCCACTGGGTATACATGATGTAGTGCGGAAAGGCCCTAAGACATGGAAATGAAAATCTCCATGTCTCTTAACTGAACGGTTTTAATGGCTCTCAGTGCATATCCTCAAGTACATCACAACTCTGAACTGAGAGGCAGAATGCCTGAATAATTATAGAGAAACAATAATTTTCATCAAATTATCACTTACAGATGAGGGACATATTAATTAAAAAGCTAGCATTAGATATGCAGTGTTGTTTCCATTGACTACAGCAATTTTGCTGGAGGAAGAAAATATTGTTCACATAGTGGTCTGCTTTATGTCATATTAAATATGAAGGATCTAAATATGAAGCATGTATGTATGTTTGATTGTAGCATCTGCAAAAAAGGTGGTGTGGTTTCCTGCACACTTTTTGGTAGAGATCATAGTTCTATTCAACTCCAGGATGCCAAATCTGAAACCTAACCTTCAGCTTTCATCCTTAGTGATGACTTGGGCCCTTCCTGCTCAATGCACCCAACCTGCTAGGGGGACAGGAGAAGGACAGGATCTGGATGGCACGTATGCCTGACACCATCTCAGTCCCATCCTTCTTCCATCCCTAGGCAGCATGATCCCACCACAAATCATTGACAGGTTTTCCCAGCCATCATGCCACCCTCCTTCCATGTGCCCACATTTACCTTGTTTGCAGAGGCTCTGGAAATGCAATGGCTGCACTTCTTGCCCCAGCATGGCCTGGGATAGTACCCAGCTGTGCTGTGACAGGAACAGGCATGGTCATCATGCTTCCTGGAACCCAGAGGCAGTTGGTGTGAAGGGGAGCACTCCATTGGACTTCCCTCCCAGGAGAGCCGCTGCTGCCATCATCACTGGACACTGCCAGGAGAAATGTAAGGTGTGAAAAGGACCCCAGAGACAGAATGAGTCCTTCTACAATTTGTTTCAAATTCTAGAGGTCCCAGTTCTTGTGGTGATTGAGGTGCTTGAATGACAAGAGGAATGATTTGTGGCAATTCTTACAGGCAACTTTGCTGTTTCCCAGTATAAAATGGAATGGGGAAAGATCGAATTCAGCAGTGCCTTTCCAGGATAGTTGTTCCTGAGATAAAGCAGTTAGTCTCAAGCTGGTTGATTTCAGCAAGATATAAATTGCCATGGGTATAGGAATTCAGTTTTCTAGCAAGCTAGAGGTTGACAACTACTCCAGTAATCAATACCTAATGTAGTTTACTAATCAGCAAATAAGCTACAAAGACTTTGGCCAACATAATACAAACAACTGGAAGTTTAATTTTCTCAAATCACCCTTTGCTTGTATAATTTTTCATATTTACTTGCAGAGAGCTCCAATGTTAGGATGAAAAAAGTATTCAAAAATATTTTTTAAATGGTTGAAAAACATCTTTGTCAAGTGTTGAGGGATGCTGATGACAAGTATCCTAAGCTGACAAGAATTTTTGCAGTTCAGGACTTATTCTGTGCAAAATTCGCACATGGTTGTTTTGTGCATAAAACAGTATTTTCTGGTCAGGGAACAGTATATTCTGCACAGAAAAATAATATTTCTATGCATAAATATTACTTTCTGTGCACACAAAAAACTTTTCCTTCACAGAAAATTCTGTAATTGAGAAATTATTTTGCACAACATTCTCATGATTTGCACCAAAAATGGCATTTTCTGCACAGGAAATGGCTGTTTATTGCAACAAAGCATCTTCTTCTCCTCTCATTTAATATATTGTGTTTTCTGGACTCATCCTAGCTCTATATAGATTCAATGTGGGAAATGTCTGCATGCAAAGCATGTGCTTGACCATTGACCTATGTGCTCTATTAGAATGTATAATATCTTACTAGTTGCCCTATTTCCATTTTTAACCAAAATTCCTGCTAACTGAAAGTCAGGGCATTAATTGAGTGGAGCAAAGGACAAAAAAAGCAACTCTTCACCACCAATTTTGCCACTCTAAGGTGTGCTTATGGAACTGTTAGATATTGAAGGCCTTTTTTTCCTCTTTCCCCAAGGAGCAAGTGAGCATCTGCTTGTGAAACTTTATTGGAGAAGGGAACAAAATCACCAGGTAAGTTCCCTCAAAGTGAAAAGAACTTAGCAGAAATACAAGAAACAGTTATACTGGGAGGTATATCAAGGTTACAGGGCTATTTCAGAAGTTTTAATGTCTCTCATTCTGTCTTTCTCTGCAGCTTCGCCAGCCTGTGCATTTAACAGCCAGCAGTTGTCTCTGAGTTTTAAACATCTGTGACTTTTACGACTTTGACCTTTTATACTGACTTTGATAGTATCAAAAGCTTTTGTTTGGGGTCTTCAGCAAACCAACATAAGACCCCCTTCTGACTACAGTTACTAGACTATTAAACTCTTTTGCTTTCATCACAGTTGAAACTAAAGACAGAATTTGATACCTGGAGTTTATCAATAATATCCCTAAGTGAGCAGAGCAAGAACATGACCTATTTATTTCGTGTAGAGAAAAGAAAGAAGATAAAGGTGAGAATGTATATATTAAAGATTCTAGAAGAATGCATGAGGTAGACCACAGGAAAAGAGAAATGGTACTTTGTCTGAAAAGGTACAAGATGATCAAGATTCCTACTCCATGGGAGGACCTTGAAAGTAAGAGGATTCCCTCATGGAAGAAGATTTTGGTTTCCACTCAGGATTTACTCAGACCATTTCCACACTACATAGTTATAGTGCTATGATTCCACTTTCAACATCCTATGGAATCCTGGTGTTCACAGTTGAGGGAGGGGCATTTTGAAATCTCAGCCAGAGAGTTCTTTGCCCTCTGTGAACTACAAACCCCAGAATTCCACAGAATCTTGAAAGTGGAATCATAGCACTATAACAGTGTAGTGTGGAAATAACCTTTGAGGGAAGACAGTATTGCCAGGTTTTTCAAAATAGCACTAAAGAATTGCCAAAGATCATGATATACAGAGCTGATAATCAGGAAACAGTTGTTAACAAGTCTGTGTTCTACAAAAATTCCAAACGAAAGTATTGATTTTGATTAAACTAATCATGATTTTTTCCTTTAAAACTAAGATATTATCCACATTCACAATTTGCCTAAGACACACATTCTGCTTCTAGGAAATGTCCACACCCCCACATGTAGGATTTTTTTTTTTTTTTGCATCTTGTTCAGTCTAAATAAAAGAAAAAGGGTTCCATCTCTCAAATGAAGGACACCCTTTACAACAAGAGGCCCCTGCCTGCTCCATAAGGGACAAGCTTTCTGTCTCTTACATAAGGAACACCTGGCAACCCTAGGAGAAGTTCTGTAAGAGAGTCATCTAACAAAGAAATGGGCCTCTTTGAATAGCTGACACAAAAAAGCAGACGCTAACAGCTCAGTATACTACAATAGTATTTCATGGAATGGTGTATTTGATTTCCAACTCTAGTTTTCAAGTCCTCAAAGCATCCCCTTCTGACATAGAAATCTCCCCTTACAATGCAGTGGGGAAATATGTCCTTTGCTTTGTTGGAAGCAAGGGATTTTTAGTCCTTCAAAGAGTAGAATTCTTCCATTCCCTATCTTTTCTTTTTCCCCAGAATTCATTTCCAGAACTGAGTTTGCAAATTTCACAGCAGATATGCATAAACAGTATGTTGTCAAGTGCTTTTGGGTTCAATCATCCCTCCGAAACTTGGAAATTGCCTCCATCAGGACACTGATAATGTCTTGTAAGAGATCCTCCATTCCATAGAAATAAAGTTTCCAGTGTTCCTTAAAACAGGAAGTCTGTAGTGCAGCTCTGGGCTTTTTCACACTTTGGGAAGAAAACAGGGCAGTCTGTTACTCACCGGATTGGCGCGCTCCCTCCGACGATCCACTCTGGTCCAGAGCAGTGCGTGCCCACTCTACACACTTCTCTGGGGACAAAAATGGAGGCTTCCGGTTAGTGGAGGCTCTCCACCAGCCGGAGAAGCTCGCCAGCCAAAATCTCGCCCCTGGAAGATCTGCAGCCTTTCACTGGTGCGAGCCTGCAGATCTACAAAGGAGCGCAGCGATGGACTGTTTTAAGTGGTCTTTCAATAGCAGGGCAAACCACCAGTTCTGTTCGTTCCGGAGTGGGCTGAAGTCCGAAACTACAGTAGTCCAGACCCAGTTTGCCCCCAAGTGCAAACGTCCTCACTGGAGGACGCACTGCCCCATTTTATAAACAAAATGCGGAAAAAGGCCTCTGTCCTGAAGCCCCTCAGTTCAATCAGAAATTCGTATACTTTCTCATGAGATCTAACACTTTTGCTTAATCATGACAGATATGTATTTTCTCCAATATCAGAGGTAATATACTTTTGTACATCTGCTGTTCAGGACCATGACTGAGGGAATTGTTACCGTTATTTCCATTTTTTGGGACTCTTCTTTGAATCTGGTAGGCCAATCTGGACACAATACTAGACTAGATAGGCCTTTGGTCTCATCCTGGCTTTAAAAGCTGTTCAACAGTGGAATAGACTGCTTTGAAAGGTAGTGGAGTCATCTTCTTTGGAGGTCTTTAAAAAATAAAAATGGAAGGCCATTTTTTCAGGAGTGCATTAATTGTGCATCTCTGAATGTCAAAGGGTTAGGCTAGATGGCTGCTATAGCACCTTCCAGTAATGTGATTCTGCAATCACAGTTATTTGTGTATTCTTAGGCCCTTTTCTCACGGGGTAATTAAATCTTCCCAGGTCGACCTCGAACGGGGGCCTTTTTCACCTTAGAGAGAACCGGGTCGCATTTAATTTTTTTGATTCTCACCTCAATTCGCACGGGGGAGCCACCATCCAGCATTTGCGCGCCCTTTTTAAAAACCAGAAGAAATGTGGGTTTTTTTCCTCCAATCTGCACTCATCCTTTCGTGAAAAAGCGATGGTGCGTACTGATTCGTGCGGTGGATGAAGAGAGCAAGGGATTTAGGCGTGGCCAGCAGAAGCGACAAGACCACCCCCAGTGCTTTCGAGTGCTGCTATCAAGGCTGAAATTTGCACCCCAGCAATGTTCGTCAGCAGCTCATGTTCCATACACAAAACAGCAGAAAGCAAGCAGAAAGACAGAGGGGGGAAAATGTCTCCACGGCGGCTCCAAAGAAAGGTGCGGGACGGGGGGGGGTTGTTGGAGGATGTAAGGGGACACGCGTGCATACTGACGTCCATGATGATGCTCAGAGTGTTTCTTTTAAAAATTGAGCACCGCCAATCACTGCCAGACAGGACGGGGAAAGGACACCTATGGGAGTGGCCATGGTAATATTGTGTGAATGCAGTGATGCTACCTAAGTCTTTTCTCTATGGAGCTGTGAGAATGTTCCTAAAATTTCAGTCCGTGTTAGTGGGGATTAAGGGTAAACCCGCCTGGATCGTAGCGGCACGATTTCTGCACCCCGTGAGAAAAGGGCCTTATATTCTCCCCCCTGTGAAGTGAAAACTAGGGCTTTCTATAAGGGCTAAAGTACACTGTCCTTGATTTTTCTTTTCAAAAATTCTTCCCCCTCTTCACATTAAGCTTTAATTGCAGTGACCTTTCCTAGCATATTCCTAAAATGCTAAAATCACAGGCCAGAATTAATGTCTTTTATGTTTAAATTAGGTTTGTAGAAGGTTGCCATTTGAACCATGCATTTGGGTAAATACCAAAGGCCACCATTTGATCCCAGTTATTGTGATACGCATCCTGACATCTGTAGATTTATTTGGGATTCACATCAACATTAATCAAGTTTTGAAAAAAAAATTAAAAAATAAATAAAACAGGCTGGTAGCTGCAGGCACAGAAGGAACCCTTGAAAGATAATTCATCCATAGCCATGAAACCTTCCGTACCAGAAGTTTAGCAAGCCAACCCTGATCACACTTGATTTCTAGTGTATCCTTTCCCCACCTCATTTAGATTCAGCAGGAACCTTGGAGACAAACATATATATATATGGTTCATACGATTATGAATAAAATGAATCAGAGTTAGATAAATAAGATAGCTCTGTTGCTTGCCTTCAAGATCATTTTTCAGGCATCACACATGGCTAATGGCAGACTGTTGAGGATGTGTTAAGGGAAGCAGACAGTTTTTTTTTTAAAAAAAAAATGCTTTTCCCAATTTATATTCTTGCAAGCATTCTCTGTAGTTGTGATTGGGCTCCATCCTTTTTCGTGTTCCACCTTGCAGCTCCTGTGGAGTGTTAATCTTTTTTGAGGTTACTGCTCACTAGCATCAATTCATCCAACAGCAGTAAATCCCCATAATATATGACAAATGCATCTCAGGGAGAATTCATTATTGGGCGCCAATCTGACATCATAGGACAGTGATGAGTTAGGGGCATCTTTCCTCTTCTAGAACAGACATAAGGCTGCAAAATCTGACTTCAAGATAATTGAATGCCTTATCTCAAGCTCTGCCTCCTAAATTGATACTTTACAGATGGCTACTGAACTGTTCCTCCAAAGCCACAAATCTAAATTATCCTCATATACAAGTGAGGCTTAGAGGGCTCTTTCATGGCAAACATATTTTAAAATCTCTTGCGGCCAGGAGAATTCATTATCTTATTTTTTTTTCATTCTTAACAAGGCAACTATGAAGCTTACCAGCAGTAAACATATCAAGGGAAGGTTTTGGGCATTGAGTTTCCATTGAACTAGCTTTCTCAGAAACTGACTCTAGTTTCAGGATGTTTCTGTAATTAACACTATTTGAATTATGTGGTGTCTGGAAGAGTCAGTTGAACACCATTTTTCAATACAACCTCCTAAAAATCAGAAGGCTGTATTGTTTTTACAAGTAACAGGTTATTAAAATTTGAAGAAAACCATCTAGGACATTAGTCAACAGCTGGCTTGGAGCAAGAACCAAATACAGTAACCCTTCCACATTCTCGAGGGCTGGGGCACAGAACCCTCATGAAAGTAGAAAAAATGTGAATAACGCCCCCCTGCTATTCCCTTCCAGATTTCCCCCCACCATTCCTTTGCCTCTGGCCCCAGCGTTGGGGGGGGGTGAGGGACAGAAAAAATACAGTAAAGAGCTTACTGGAAATTTCCCTTCAAAGGGAGAAGAGCACAGTTCTCCACTTCTAGTTACTTTCAGTGGCCATCTTGAAATGGGAGGGGTAGGAGAAAAGAGAGCACCTGACCCATCAGCAGCCATTACTCAGCAGAAAGTGCAGCCACATGGGAGAGAGGACATGCCTTCAGCAGTCAGAGGAGGCTTTGCTCACCCAAAAAGAAAAAAAAAATCCATCTTAAACACAAGCCTTAGAAGCCTGGGGTGAGGAATGCCAGAGAATGGGTGGAGGCAAATTGGAGGGGGAGGCAAACACATGCCTCACAAATAATCAAATTCACAACAGTCAAACCTGCAAATATGGAGGGAGGACTGTATTGAAACTAAACAGAGGATGTAAGAGACTCTCAGTCTGGATTCTTCTGTATTTCTATATAGTCCACCTGCATTCTTGTCCCTTCTTTTGGTGGTGCTAGGTTGCAAGACATTGATAGATTGATTGATTGTACTTATATACTACCTTTTCTCCCAAAGTGGGACCCAAGGCAGCTTCCAAAAGGTTTTTAAAAACATTAAGAACATTTAAAACAATCAAAAACATTTTAAAAACATATAAAATTATAACACAATTTTTATTTTATTTTTTAAAAAAGGGTTTGTTTTTTCTTCCCACGTTGAAATTTTTATGTATTTTTGGCACTTATTTTCTTCGGCCTAAATATCCTAAAGACACTAGATCCTGCCTGATCTTGGAAGCCAAGCAGGGTTGGCCATGGTTAGTATTTTGATGGGGGGCTGCCAATGAATAGCAGGTTCTGTAGGCTCTGTAGACTGCTGGCCTTTCTGTGTCCTCCTTTTTCTTCTAGTCATGGGATATCCATTCATCTAATCTGGTATGTGTATTAGAACTCTCCAGCAAATAATTCAAAGAATCTTAAAAAACCTCAGTTTCCATGTTTCTGTAGGATAGAGACATGGCAGTCAAAGTGGCATCAAGCTGTTATAGCTATGCATAAGATACATTTTATATTTCATTGATTGAATTCATTTCCCACTCAACTGTGAGAGATGTTCCTGCAACAGCTTCCATACTACTAACCAATAAGTTGAACAAAGAATGCTAGAGAATGTAAGGCTGACAGACCTCCAACCCTAACCCAGAGGTTTTCAGGCTGGAATGACCTTGTTTCTGAGTACATTCTCTCCTTGCACCCCCCCCCCAATGCACAATTCTATTGTTCTTTTGCTATAAGGAACATATACTTTACAAATTTTATGTTGCAAAAATGTTTTACTAAAAGTTTTAGGCAGGAAGAGACTACATCATGCTTTTCATCCCCCTAAACTTGAATAAAAAGACAGGGAGGAGAAAGACCCCAGGGTTATTAAAGATGGAAGGCCTCGCTTTGGGAGTCTCTGATACCAGTAGGGTCTGGATGGTCACCATACCCAATTGGCACTATGTTTAATTGGCAACAGAATTAATTGACCCTGATATCAAGCCTGCGAAGTGACCAGACAAGGGGTTGTCAAACTGGACAAGGGATTGTATTGACGGTAAATGTGCGACAGAGAGGAGAGTCAGCTTAAGACCCTCGAGGTGAGATTAGGTTGCTTGCCAGGCAGAATAACCAATGCCTTGCGGATGATTGATTTAGGCAGAAACAGGATGTTTCCCCTGATGACACCAAGCTGGAAGCTCACCAGATTTACTCCAATCCTTGCATTACGCCTATCCTTGCATTCCCCAGCCCTCACTCATGATTGGATTAAGCATCATGTCCTTGTCAATCACACATTGTGCACATTAGCAGGTGAATAGACCATTGTCAGGACAATGGTCCCCTGTTGTTTCTCACCTGGGAACTTCCCCACCACAGGCTATTTTTCAGGTACATATACCCCTGATTTCAGGCTCACAACTCACAGCCTGTCAGCCTTCTGAGCTTCACTCTGTCCATCCGATTCCTAATCCAAGAACTGCCCTTGGGTCCAGCACCTGAATCACCTCATCCTACTCTCTGCTTCTCACCTGATGCAGTAAATGTCACCCAAACCCTTCACAGTAACTCTCTCATGTTCTTCCTTTTCTTTTGGTTAGCTCTTGTGTGAATGTGTGTACGTGTGGATTGCTGTTTGTGTGTGTGGATGTATTACACGCTTTTGATTCCTCTATATAGCTGTGTTGGCTGAGTCTTTCCTGCAGGTACCTGTAAACATTGGTAGCAAGAACTCACAAAGTTGCCCCCTTCTCATTAGCCTCCTGATTTTGAGCTAATTAATTCCCCACATTTGCAACGAAGTACTGGCATCGCGGGTTGGCCCTTGTGGCACCCATGTTTTGGGGTAACATAATTTTTTTAAAAAAAAATTATTCTATTACAGTGTGCCCACTGTATATGCAGAGGTTCCATGCCACAGCAAAATGGACACTTGCTCGCTGTGTCCACTAACTGTAATGGGACACAATCCTTTATGTGACTTTCAATTTGTGCATGTGGACTTTGAACAAGAGGAAGGCCTGTTGTATTCAGAAGCCCAGAAAACACAGAAAGGTTGCATAAAAAGTCACAATGTGCTACTTAAAAAGTTGCTGAAGTTGTAAAGCATTAAATACAAAAGTTGTTTTTCTCTTAATTTTTAATAACAGAAAATACCTGAATACTTTACTTTAGAAATATATGGTTTAGGGTTTATTTTTACAACACAGGAAGTGTGAATTTGGATGTGGTTTATTACTAATGTACGCCTCCCCACCCCTTGAGCCTGGAAGACAGATATTTTGCTCTCCTTGGATTTATTATACATACATGTATCATTTTATTGTCTTGATCACAGGCTGCAACAAATCCATTGTACAGCTACAGCTTTATAGATGTGTGCAGAATAATTCAAAGCAAAACTGAAAACAAAACACATCATTCAAATGATCTAATAGTAAGTAACGCCAACAAAGTGAAGCTAAGATCCTGCTGGGCAACACAGTTACACCAGTGTTGGAAGTAATGATGGCAGCAGCAGTACAGTGATGGTGGTATAGTGGCCAAGGGCTTTGGAATGATAGGAAGGAGAGTCAGCAGCAAAAGCTGTCTTTGGGAGGAGAGAGAAGGTGCCCCGCTGGTTTTGAACTTTGGCCATTTCTGCCCTACACTGTTATAGTGCTATTATTCCACTTTCAACATCCTGTGGAATTCTGGACTTTGTAGTTTACTGAGGCCAAAGAGCTCTTTGACTGAGAATTATAGATGCCCCTCCCTCAACTGCAAACCCCAGGATTCCACAGGATGTTGAAAGTGGAATAATAACACTATAACAGCATAGTGCAGAAATGGCCTTTATCTCCAGATGGAGACGGCGTTTGCTACCATCTCATGAGCATTGCTTCACCCCACGCAAAAAAGTGAGTCATACCATCAAAACAGATTCTTACACCAGAATAAGTCACCAACAGGATTCCAGCCTGAATTTCATCTTTCAGTTTGCAAAAGGAATCAGGTTCAACTTTCCTTTCCTTTCCTTTCCTTTCCTTTCCTTTCCTTTCCTTTCCTTTCCTTTCCTTTCCTTTCCTTTCCTTTGTTCTACTTTGCTTTGCTTTGCTGGATTGTTTGGAGAACTAAATTTCATTGCTCTTCTTTTGCTGTCTTTGTTGTCTCCTGTGTGGTCAGGTCCATTGAGTCTCTTTTGAAGTCTGCAAAGTTTTCCTCCATAATGCCACAAAACAGAGAACAAATCATGCAGCTTTCTAAAAGCCATCTCTGCCTGATGAACATATATTCCAAAAGCTTGCACTGAGAATTTCATTAGCCTGAGAAAGGAGTTGCCATAATGGAGATTTGGACATTTCTCTTATGGTTAACATCTTGCCACTTCTTTCCACCATTCCTTTTTTCATATAAAAAAGGATTTATGCAGTGACATATTTGAAGATATACAAGCTCTCTGTTCCTAATTATGCAGACAATGATGATGAAGAAGAAGAAAAAGAAGAAGAAAAGAAGAAATACCTTGTGAGACCCAAAATGTGGTCATTGGAGTACAGCCTTAATCTTCTATTTGGTCAGTTTTTCTCAGCTTTTCCAACTTTAAACATATTACTTCATATTTAAACATGTCGCTTTCAAACCCATTTATTTGGAAATCTCATTTTGGCTGCCATGTTTTTGAGATCCTCATTCCACAAGAAACTGTTACCGAAAGCCTTGTGTTGACACAAGCCCTTGACAATTCCTAGAGTAGAATGAAAGGGCCATTTTGCTTATGATATTGGAGTAAGATGTCATTTCCTTGCAAGAGCTGAACAATCTTGTTTTGCTAATTCACTCACTGGTGAGCCTCGCAAGGAAACAGCTGAACTGTTTCCATACCCCTGCAATTCTCTCTGTTAGAGACCCATGCTGGTGTTCCCCTATGTAAACAAGCAAATTCTTATCACTCCACATCTGTTTCCTTTTTTTCTCTCCCCAATACTTGTTTACCACTGAGTAGCTTCCCTACAGTGGAACTCTTTTTTTTTTCCCTACTATGTTTTTCATTCATGAGAAAGGCACACCTCCCAGCTGCAGCTATTTTAATTGTATTTCACTTGGGCAAAGTCTTTTTTCCTCCACCCAACTCCTGACTCACATCTTATCTCTTTGAACAGCCAGAACACATCACCACATTCTTCCAGCCCAAGCTGTTTTCAGCAGCAGCAGCTCTACCCTTAAACTAGATCTCTTTAAAATGCTCTTTTGTGACACCTTACAACAAAAGTGCTGGATGCATGATTCCACTTCTGTTTAACCCATTTTTTTTTAAAAAAAAAATCTATTAATCATTTTTATAGTTAATCATCAGAGTTTTTTTTTTTTAAAAAAAATAATAATAATCAAGCAGCTGCTGTTTTCAGAAGTTAATTATACACACAACATAATTGAGAATAAAGAGGCTCATGGGGGTAGGGGGTAAATTTGGATCTGATGGTTGTTTCCATGGAAATTAGGTCTGTACAGAGGTCTAAACAGACCTCTCTACAGAGCACACAGAGTTCAGCGATATCTCCCTTGCTAAGACTGCTTGACAAAATTAACTCACTACACTGCAACATCTCCCCTCTCCAGGATCTCAGTGTTTTGGAAATCAGAAGACAATTACTCTCATTGATATATCTAAGGATATGGGGAGTGAGGGCATTGCAATAATAATTTTTTTCATATTCCTAGCTTTGTAGTAACATAAACCTTCAGTTCAGACATCAAAAGAAAACAGGAAGACAAAATTTCCAAAGGAAAGGGAATACATCAAATAGTAGTGTTCTAATGTGAACGATTTTCAATATCTCACCCACTGCACTGGTAGAAACTTGGAAACTGAAAGAAATTTTGATGGGAGAGAAAACTGATATTTGGAAGGCTTTCTTTTTTTGTCCAACCTATTGCCACACCCATTTTCACCTTCCTCCTAAGGGCAGCTGCAAATCTCTACTATGAGGCAAAGTTGTATTCCTAGCTATTCATATGGACACGAGCAACCTGTGGAGGCAAAAAACATCTGAAAAGTTGCTGCTTCACTTTATGGATGCAAAGCTTCATCACTTAGATTGCTTAAAGGGAGCCACAGAGCATTAAAGGTAGGCAGGCAGGCTCTCTTTCCCCACCCCAGAATCTGGCTCTGCGACTAAATTGTCGTATAGAGAACTATGAGAAAAAGAAGCAAATTGTCAGGTCTTGGAAACACACACACACAGGGACCCAAACAGACTATAAAAGATGGCAGAGCATACTTGGAATGCTATGGGAGTGATGTCACATCCAGTTGCACTGCCTTACATCCACAGTATTCTGAAAAGCACAACTGGTAGGAACATCTGCAAAGCTTTCTCCACAGTTTCCTGCAAGATATATTTCCTGCCATGCCTTGGAAGTCATGTGGTACCATACTATACAAGGCATTCTGGAATGAGCAGCTGATAACAAGTTGAATTTTGAATGTTTGTGAGTATCAGAATGTTTTTTTAATAAAAAAAGAAGAATTGGCTAGGGGAATGGTTAAGGGATGGATTGGAAGCAGAGGGCCTTAAATATAACATTTTGAGTTAAAATAGGACCACAATTTTATAGGAAAAACCTATGAGAGAACTGGCATAGCAGATGGCATCCCCATTATGGAATATCACTTAACACTTAAATAGGATAGTTTTAATATAGCTTAAAATAGTTAAATCAGTTTACAACCACTTATACACACATCTGGGTAAAATCAAAGTAGGAACATTCATGTTCAAAGTAGGAACATTCTTGAGTTTGGCAAAACTTCTTCATTGCACTAATAAATTAGTAGGAAAAAATGGTCTTTTGAACACAAAAGGAGAATGCTTTCTTGAATTATAGTGTAAATTTTAGCCCACCTTAAGTGTTACATCTGCCATTTAACATGCTTGTTTGTAATCAGATTTTTTTTAAAAAAATGAAATATTTTTAATTTATTTATTTAAATTACTTATTGCAATGTCTTTACCTTGTCCTATAGCACGAGATCTTAGATTGGGGTGCGAATAAAATCTGTTCAAATAATTTCAAACAGTTAAGAATGTAAAATAATAGAGAACAATTTAACAAGACTATTAACTTGCTATATTATTTACAAAGTTAAAATGAGTTAAAATTATGCTCATGTACAAGTTCAGATAAAACCAACTGAGACCAAAAGACTTTAGCTTAAAAAAAATAAATAAAGTGTTTTAACTTAGTGCCTGAATGAACCAAATGCAACCAGAGTCCAATCAGGCTCTGAAGGGGAGGGCCTTCCACAGTTGTGCTGCTACAACAGAAAAGACTTTCTCCTACTCCCATATTGGGATGCAGTGGAGATCCTGTCCTGTAGTCCTCAGTCCTTGGGCAGGCCTATGTAGGGAAAGGCACACTGCCTTCTGTTGGGATCCCAAGTCATTTAGGTCTTTCATTGCTTCACTGTCACCTTGAATTCAATTCAAGTCCTTTAAAATTAGTACAATCTGATTTCAATAATGTCTCAGTCATCAATCAAGTTGCTGTGCTTTGTGCTAGTTGCAGCTTCTGAATTGTCTTTGGGGCAGCCCCATGTATAGGGCATTGTAGTAGTCCAATCAAGAAGTCACCAGTCCACAAACTACTGTGACTAGGTTTTGTGTTGAATACCATTCTGAGCTGGGGAGAGATACTTTTCTTTTCTGCTGGTGCCAGATTCTGACCCACTAGCTGCAATTCCTAACTTCCTAAACTCCCAAAGCCCTACCATACATCAGCAAAACACATCAGACTTCATTCCTTCACTAATGAAAACTGGGGCCTTTTTTGCATGCTTTTATATTTTTTTTGCACGAGTGTCCCTTCAGCATCACGTGAGTGGGAGCGTCACTCTGTATGATGTAGTCCCACTCGTGCGATGCTCACGAGGCTAAAGCGAGGCGAGCATGCATTTTTTTTATTTTTGGCTGTAAGCCGAAAATACTGCGCGCTTGCGCAATGCTCGTGGTGCCCTCGCGCATTTACCTGCATGTGGTCCTTCGGTGAGCCGGGGAGGTCGCGCTTCCTTCCCCCAGCGCAGCCTACAGCTCCCAGACTGCGCTGCGGAAGGAAGGGGCGGGGCGTGAGTGCGACGGTCGCGCTACCAGGAAGCCAATGTAGGAGGCAAGGAAGGCTGTCGTGAGCGGCTCGTGCGAGCGGTGCTCCCCATTGCCACAACGAGGTAAGGTGCGAAAAGGGCCTGAGTCTAGGAACACTGCTTTTAAAAAGAAACTCTGTATTCCTACCTTGGAGAGACACCTCAGTAACATTATACATTGTTTGATATTAGACTAGTAACCCATTCTATTATTCTTTAGTAACCATCACTTTACAGTTACTTTTTTTGAAAAATGGACATAAAACCCAAAAATGTCCAGAAATGTCACCAAACGAACACCTCAAAAGCAAGATCTTAACAGTGACAAGTCAAAGTTACTCATTACAACCTCAAAGTAACAACATTACCAGTTGTCACATTTTTTAAAAGTAATCATGTTAGTATATTGTTACCCCCACAGTAACACATGACAGGTAATATTGTTATTTGTAACATATTTTTTAAACGTCTTGGTCAAATGGCCTCCTTATTTCCCAGTTCTGAACAGTAATTTTAGAAATGATATTGGAAACTTTGCATATGGATTCAGTGAATGGCAACAATGAAAGGAAAGAATATCTGATAATCATGTCAATTTCAAGCTATGTCTTCATATATCGAATCCATACTCTCTATGCCATTTACTGAATAGGACAGAAACTGTCATAATTATTGTTGTGTACCTGGTATAGTGTGCGGCTTTCTTCTTAACTCCCAACTCATTGATTACAATATATTTTCAACCAAATCAATTCAGGACTGCAGCAGGAGTTTTAAATATTTAATTAAAAGTCCCGTATCAATAAAAAATGATCGTGTAAGTCACCAAATATAAAAGTCTGCATGGTGAAGTTCATATAAATTATTGAACAAGCTCAAAAAAGCTGTCGACTTTAATAAATGGGATTCAAGGACATCTGGTCAATGTACTGACAGAAGCGAAAGAAAAATGCGCTTTGGATCAGCATGATGGCGGTAGGAACAAAATGGAGTCAACTTGACCCTCAGAATAGCAGCATATAATTTGAGGGAATCTGAACACTGAAGCAGAGAAGCTAAAATTGTATTTTTGTATGTGTGTGTCTGAGAGAAGGAGAGAGAACTCAATCTCTCCGCCTTATACTTTCCAAGAGGAAATCTTGCTGGATTATCACCTCTTGGTCTCCCAGATGCCTTTAAAGGACCAGCATGGAAACAGACCCTGTTTGTAGTAGCTTTTGAATTAGGATATCTGGCATATTTTCTAGCAGAACTTGGAAAAGTTTCTTTCCTGGATTGCAGCAAGGGTGACCCGGTGAAATAAGGGACAGAGCTCCTATATCATTAACAACCGGGCAGAAGAGGGAATTTCAGCGGTGTTGCTTGTCATTCAGGCAGTTCTAGTTGAAATTCTGCCTTCTACACAACCCTTAAAGGTACAGGAGCCCTGTTCTTTATTTCACCGAGCAACTCTAACTACAGTTCCTGGAAAGTCTGAACCAACTTGACCACTGATCATGCTGGCTAGGAGATTCTGAGTTGAAGTCCAACAAAGCAACTTTTCTCTAACCTGACTTCCTCTGTTTTCTCTAATTTAGTGTGTTCCACTTTATATTAAAATGTAAAATATATAGTGACCAACTTTGGGTGTTTGAGAGCCAACAGGGTGTAGGGTTTGATTATTGGATTACGACTCTGGAAACCAGGGTTCAAATCCCTGCTCAGCTATGGAAACTCACTAGGTGACCTTGAGAAAGTCACATTCTCTCAGCCTCAGAGGAAGGCAAAGGCAAACACCCTCTGAACAAACCTTGCCAAGAAAACTCCATGATAGGTTTCCTTAGGGTTGCCTTAAATCAGAAATGATCTGAAAGCACACAACAGCAAACTTTAGATGTCATGCTAAATTACTTGTTCTGTATCTGAATCTTGGGTTTATCTTGTTCTATGTTTGAACCTTGAGTTCCATTCTTTCCTCCACCTCTGTGGAAGGTTTCACTACTATTTTCTGTTAGCCACGTCTTATTATAACATCTGAGTCTGAAACTATAGCTATTCTCAGCAATCTATCTAATATATTAAAGTCAAAGTTTGCGAGTTTGTCTGTGTTAGGTGAAGACCTGACCTCATATGATTGGCTGCCTAAAAAGATTCTATGGAATCCAGGGGTTTGCAGTTTAGGGAGGGACCTTTAAAATTCTCATCCATCAAGCTCAGTCAACTGTGACTACCTTGAATAGATTGGTTGCTATGGAGATGAGACCTTGCAGCAAGGAGGAAGACACTGTATTCCCTCAGGAACTCAACCTCTGTATATTAATAATTCTGAATACAGATTGGATTGGCGAATATGGGGGAAAGTTACTGGTAATGGACAAGACAGTTTTGGGCATTAGAGACATAGGATCTCAACTCTTTCTAACAAGTATTACCTATGAGAAAATAAAATTGTGGACAATACCATAAAGTAGGTTCAACAACCATGGCTTGACAGTGGCCTATTTCTCGTACTGATGGTTACAACTAAGCAAAGTGTCTAAATACAGACATGATGAGTAACAGTGATTACTTAAACACAGAATCAAAACCATCTAATTTTCTGCTCACAGCTGCACTTGTGGAGAAGAGAGATTTCTCAGTCTCACCACTCTCAGAGGCTCATTGGTGAGGACACAGCAGAGCACCTTCTCTGCAGTGATGTAGATTCAAGTCAATAGACTTGGACTTCAGTGACTCGACTTGGACTTGTTTTGGCAAAAATTACACACTGACTCGACTTGAGAACTTGCATATTTTTAGTGACTGACTTGCTGCCCTTGGTTCAGTAACATAACACATTCGTCCAGAAACCTTACAACTTGCTGGTCACATGACAATCTGTCTCAAGCCCAAAGTGTGCATATATTTCTTAGAGGGAACAGCAAATGGGTTAGGCACTGGGGTTGAGGTGGGATTGAGGTCTGCTCAGCAGCCTGTCTCTGCTATATATAGAAGGAACTTCCTAAAACTTTTCCTAAATGCAGAAGGCAAGACTCATGCCCAGAGTGCAGAGTACATGTCTCAGAGGGGAACACAAAATGTATGAGGCAGTGGTCTTGAAGAGGAAGGATCCTTCCTTCCAAAGCTCTTGAAGCTTCAATAATGGGGAATAAGAAGGATCCTATTCCCCACTTCTGAAGCTGCAGATGGCAAAATCACAAAAGTAGAGGGCTGACTCTACTTAAATTGTTTAAACTCTGGGCTCTGTCCAGAAATTCTGGAATACAAGTTGGGGTATAAAGCTGGTTCCCAGACTTGAGACTTGACTCAAGACTTGACTGAAAGTATCTTGCAAGGACTTGAGACTTGAAGGTGGAGACTTGAGACTTGAGACTTGACTTGAGACTTGGAGTAAAAGACATCACTGCTTCTCTGTGGCTGCTCCCACTCTTTGGGAAATCCTTTCTGTGGGAGGCTAAGCTGCCTCCCTCTTGCTTTCCTTTCTCTTGGAGGCAAAGGTCATTTCATTTAAGCAGGCTTTTAATGTGTAAACAGGGAGGCTTTTTATTGGGACATGTGTTTTATTTCTGTTTAAAATTATATAGTTCTAAATGTGATGATTTTAGTTGTTTCTAAAAATTGTCACCATGGTAGTTCTGAACTAAGAGGGGGGAAGAACTTTAGAATTTAATTAGGTAATGTGTTTTAGATAACAAATATTAGACAAATGTGTACTTAGACAAAAGAAGCTTTTAGATATAAGGATTTTAAGTATAAAGTAGGATAATCTAGGCACACAATAACAGGAGGATATTCCACAAACTGTAGGTTTGGTAGAAATATTTGAAAGCAGCTTGGACTTGGGGAAAGCATAGAATAAGGATAGTACATAGAGGGATGGGGTAAAAGGGAAAAATTGAGAGGGAGAGACTACAACATTGATATAGAACAAAATATGCTTAATATGGAAAGGTGGGGAGGAAAGGGGTTTTATACATCATAATATGTATTGTTAAAGATTGCAAATGTAAAAAAGAAAAGAAAAAAAGAAAATGATAGGTGATGATGAAAGAGATGTAATTAAAAGAGAAAGAAGAAGAACATTTTTGACTATATAAAGGTATGTAAGTAGCTTGATTTAAAAAAAGTATTTGGTCCTGATGAGAGGAACTGAGCTGAATATCCTAGAGACACGGTGACTTGGGTAAAAAATGTTATATTGCTCTCTGTATAAATGCTAGGTATTGGCTACTCCTTCTGAGAAGATGATTTGATTTGCATCTCTTTCTTGTACTTCTGCAGCACCCCAGACAAGGCTATAGGCTTCTTTCTGCCCTGATGGATTGCTAAAAGTAACTTTAGCTGGATAACTTTACTGAGAAATTTTAATATTCATTTTAACCTTTGCCAATTACAATCATTAATTAAAACAGCTAAAGAATAGTGTAATTGGCTCCTAATAAATACATGCTGCTAATTAAAAAAAATGTATTGTTGGATTTTAATTGATTTCTTTTGTGAGTTTCCTGGTGTCCCACTCAGGGGGGAAAGTGGCATAGGAGAGAGAGAGAGAGAGAGAGGCCATTTCCGCACTAGCCTGTTATAGCGCGATGATTCCACTTTCAACATCCTCTGGAATCCTGGGGTTTGCAGTTTCAGGAGGGGCCTGCCAGCCCTTCCCGAAACTGCAAACGTCAGGATTCCAGAGGATATTGAAAGTGGAATCATCATGCTATAACAGGCTAGTGCAGAAATGGCCAGAGACAGAGAGGAAGGGAGGAAGGGAGGAAGGGAGGAAGGAAGGAAAGAAGGAAGGAAGGAAGGAAGAAGGGAAGGAAGAAGGGAAGGAAGAAGGAAGGAAGGTTTCTCCTAAGCTCAGGATTTGTTCAAACCATAATTTATTATTGCATTTGAGTGAAGCATATCTTACAAATGAAGTGATGGTGCTCCCTGACCAAACACTTCTTCATGAAATGCACATAGTGGTCTGGACCAGGCATGTTTTCATCAGTCATAGTTGTACAGCTAATGTACAAGACCACACCACTGGTGTCTTGCCTCTTTGGACAACATTTTTAGGTTCATTATGCCGTGATAGAGATGTGCAAAAAAAAAAAAAACACAAGAGTTTAAAGTATACTGAAGTTTAAAGTATACTGAAGCTATTTTTTTTTTAAGAATTAGCAACACGACAGATGACAAAGGCCCTTCAGCTTATGATAAATGTGAGATGTAGTCCCTCGTACTAAACAAGATCTGCCCCCCCAACTTTCATGAGATGATGAGTATAAATTAGCATTTTTATGAGTAACTTCTTTGGCTGGAAATACTAAGCCTAATGAGAATTGGTCACTGGTAATAATTGATGACTGATTTGCCCATTAATTCTACAATAAACATTAGCCTTACATTGCTAACAAAAATGAATGCACTTTAGCCAAACCATTAAACATAGCTCACTGGCCATTTTTCCCCCTCTTCCCTCCTTGTTAAATATTCACAATTTCTATTACAATCATCTAAAACTGACATTTGTTTTAGGCAGAGGGACCGCAGCCAATATGTAGCACTTTCTATTAGTTTATGAGTTCATTTCTAAAGATTGCATTGCACTGATCCATTACTGAAGGCTGGGATTTATAAACAAGATTGTGCCTGGACTCCATAAAATGGTCTTTTTAGGCTAATCATAATTGCTGAAGAACTTGCCACCCATTAATTCTATTTGCAGTAATGCAATTGCTATTCAAGTCCTCGAAACTGAAAAATTAGGTAGATCTCATATTATTTTGCAAAGGCATTTAAGTATCACTTGTATGTGTTTTTAGAAGATGGTTTCTGCTGAGGGAAGAAGTATACAGGATATTAGACTAGATTTGAGTGCTAAATTGGAAATGTAGTGCTAAATCAGTAAAATGCAGATCTCTCCACTGGAGTTCCCGCATGCTGCACTGGAGATCAGAAAATCACAATTGTTCACTACTCTCCGCTCTCAGGGAGCCATTTGGATCTGACCATTTCCTCAAGAATGTGCAGCCATTTTGATTTCTCACAATGTCAAGTTGGGTTTGCTTTCTCTTCCATACATGCTAATGTCATTCTAATGACAAGTAGTGCTTTGATGCTTGAAGTCAAGTAATACCATGTAATTTGTCAGGCAATGTAATACATTATTTGCCATGTAGTGCTGTGCTTGTTACCTCAAAAGATGGGTGACTCAGAGGTCCACCCACAATGCTAGTGCTTATGTGGAATGGTGGGGAATTATTAGCTCGAAGGGGAGGCCTGCAAGGAGAGGTAACCTTACAGGATCTTCCACTTATGTTTACCAGTACTATTGCAGGGACACCAGCTGGAGATTAAAAGTATGTTTTGTTGGGGGATATCACAACCACACTAAAGATTCAAGCAGTCTCACACCCACACAAGGCTAACCAAAGGAAAGGAAAGAAAAGTTGGATAGTGAGAAGTTAGGGGGAAGTGAGTGTTCCTGCAGAGCAGATACAAAGTGACATGGCTCAGACTAAGGATCCAAGAGTAGCATGAGAATGGAAATCTGAGCAGCAGAGTGATGGTCTATGTCCAGAGTACTATGTCCAATGTACTACGAGTTGTCTGTCTCAGAGCCAGGGTTTAAACACCCTTCTTTTGCCTTGAAGGGGAAGATGTTAATGGCTCTCTGGCAGAGCAAACAGTAGGGTCTAGAACAGACTAATGGCTTTAGCATTATGTGACAATGCACTGATGGGAATCGTGTTAGCTTCTTAATGTCTGGGCAGGTGACAAAAAAAAGGAGAAGTTTGATGAGAAGAGGGTACTGGTTGAACATAATGAGTTGCTCTATTGAGGCAGTTTTGAGTGCTATTGTCTTTGAAAGCTGAATCACTGAGGAGATTGTCACAAGCTTATTAACACCAGAGTTTCCCAACTTATCCCTTGAGTATGACCTGGCCATGCCCTGAGGTCCCATCTGGCCTACTTTCACAGTCATTCAGCCAGTCCGCTTTACCAGCATGACTTTTCAACCACAACAGTGTATAATTTATATTTTATGCCTATTAAATAATGTTCATTGCCAATCATATCATGGCATGGGGGTGTACAGCATGATAACAAGTTGTTTGATGCCATGTAATACTTGGAACAAAGGGGCTGGAAGGGAATGATGGAAAATAAATGAGAAAGGAGTGTTTTGAGAATGAAGGAGTGTTATTCTAAGGAACCCTGATAAGAGGGAGAACAAAGGCAAACACAAGGTCAGGCTGCTGACAAGAGGGAAATAAACCTGGGAAAGGAGTTAAATAGCTCTAGAATAGGGGACTTGAGTGCGCAAATTTGTAATGTTACTGCTTATAAGACACTGTAAATCCAATAAGGGCTTTAAGGCTTGGAGACTGCCAGAACATGTTGCTGTTACTCTAAAGTTCCTGAATAAAGCTTCTGTAAATTCCTAAACTGACAGGTGATCCGGCGCATTATAGAAAATAAAAATAAACCCTTTCAGCCTTTGCCTTTCAAACAAGAGCACCATAGAACTGAATAATTTTGTCCCCCATGTTGAAGACTGGAAAAGGACTGAAGCTCAGAGAGTACAGTTACCTACAATCTTCTAGAAAATGCACAGAATGACATTCAGATGATGAAGTTCCTGACTCCTAACTCAGTTTCTCAGCCATTAAACTACACAGACCAGGCATCATCAACTTGTGGCCCACCAGATATTAACTGAACTAAATTTCCCAGTATCCTTGTCCATTGGCCACGCTGATTATGGCTGATAGGAGCTGAAATCCAACAATATCTAGAAATCACAAGTTCTCCACTGCTGGTAAAACATTATTAATGGTTTCTCAAGTGTTGGAAAACCCCGAGGAGGAGACACATAGGCCCTTTCTTCACGTGGTTATTAAGGTGGGCCAATGCATCTTGCCATGGAGGTCTTCTGCACCTTGGAGCAGACTAGGTTCAGTTTATTTACTTTTATTCTGCACGTAATTCTGACTAAATGCTCCCCCATGTGGTGGTAAAGTGTGCTATTTGAAACCAGAAGAAATTGGTTTTCCAATTTTCCAGATCAATCCGATTCATACTTTCACAGTGGTGTAGACACGTACATTCGCGCCAATGCAAATTGGTTGTCAGAGGAAGTCTCATGGGAGGGGCCAGGGGGTAGTATGGACTTACGCACATACACAATGACATACTAAACCATGCAAAAAAGGGGGGCCAATCACAGCCAATGGGGCGGGGTGAGGGGAGTAGTGGGAGTGGCCACAGCGGAGGCAGTGTGGATTCATGAACTCGCACTCTTCCAAATCAGAATGGAACATACGCAGTAACTGTGCAGAAGGAAATGAGGGAAAGTCCGCCTTGTTTCGAGCCCATAAAATCCGGTAAGAAATGGCACGAATTGATTCACCAACCTTATGTGAAAAGGGTCCAGCTGTGTGAGAATCTTTGCAGTTGGTGACTTATTCTGTATGAAAAATGCACACCAATTTTTTTTCCACAGGAAAAGGTATTCTCTTTGCAGAAAACAATTTCCAGGCCAAAACAGCATTTTCTGCACAGAAAATAACACTGACGTGCAGAAAACACTGTTTTCTATATGAAGAAAAACTAAAAACACGGGTATATAACAAGTCCCAGACGGTGAATAAACTTCAAAGACTATGCAGTTTTTGATTAATTTTTCACACTGAGGAGAAAAAACAGAAAAATTACTTGTTCCCTACAACCCTAGACTACACTAGTGGCTGCAGGATCAAACCAAGGAGCTTAAGGAACAAAGACAAGATCTACCAGCTCTGATCATCCTATTTCTCCAATATAAGTCTTCCTTCCTAATTGGACACTGGACTTCTTGCCTTTTCTGTTCTACCACTGGTGATGTGCTCCAAGAGAATTTCAGCCTCTATAATTTTCTTTGTATCTTCTTTTAAATTCAACTGTGATCTGCCTTGAATTTTAGTTTTGGAAGAAGGAAGGAAGGAAGGAAGGAAGGAAGGAAGGAAGGAAGGAAGGAAGGAAGGAACAAATTAAAAACAAATCATCTAACTAAATCAATGAATCAATCAAGTGCTTTTATAATTCTGAAGTCCAAGTACTAATTGGCATTACAAGAGTTCCATTTACTACTGAAACTGTTCCAGAACACATGTAAGTAACACTGAGCTGACAAGTAAGATTAACTGTACAGCACAGTACAGCAAAATGTGCAATTAACCCTAGGATCCAGCTAATTTATGATGGGGCACCAAAGAATGGAGAAAATATACTGCAGGATTTGTAAACTCTGAATTCTGAAGTGCCATTTAATAACTTTTCCCCTGCACATTAAAAGCTCATTTTTTATTATTTGTTGGGGTTAAAAAGGTAAAAAAGGAATGAATTTTGGAGGTTAAGGATGAAAGCCAGAATTACAAACCAAGATGATATTTCAAGATAAAATTGGAATTTCTCAGAATCTTCATTGGATCCCAGAACTGCAGCTGATTTGCAAGAAGTCAAGGATAACTTTTTGCCCGCATCACAAATCAGGTTCAATGTTGTTACATTTGGAAACTTTAGGTGAAATATGCAATTGGAACGGCAGCTGAAAAACTTCATCTGATCTTTCGTGTATCTAACAAGTGACAGATCCATTAGACTGAGAAATAGAACTATAGTTTAGCTGGACACAGTATTTCTGGAAAGCAAAAGATATGTCTCTACTCCCTGCCCCACCAACAGACCCCCCCGCTCCCATTATGCTTTCAAGGGGAATGACAGCCAAGATAAATTGTTTCAGGCTTCATGACTGACATCAAATCTGAAAGACTGAACGGAAAACAGAAATAAAACCTACAAACCAGTAACCTTTCTACAGTGTGTTTTTTGGGAAAACTCCATTGTACTGAAACAATGTGAGAAAACAGCACTGACTCATTGCAGTTCACACCCAATGCTACTGAAAAAATATTGTCTTTATTAGGGAAACATGAAGCTGTGAAATTTGGTTTCTCCCAGTTTCTAATTTTTCCAGTGTTCAGTTCATTCTGTTCCTTCTCTTTCCCCATGAATATGTGATTTCTTTTAAAAGCACATACACATACAAACACATGCACATTCGTGTGAGTTTTCAAAATATATTCATTTTTATACGAACTTTTGCATAAAATCTACAAGTCTACCAGAGCTTTAAGATCTTTAAGATCCACAGAAGAAGGCTTTCTCTTGGTCCCGCTACACTCTCAGGTTCACTTGGTGAGGACATGGGAGAGAGCTGCCTCACCCCTGTGGAACTGTTTTCCACAGGAGACTAGCATCATTTCTGCACTGGACTGTTATAGTGCAATTATTCCACTTTCAGAAGCCCCTCCCTAAACGGTAAACCCCAGGATTAAATAGGATGTTGAAAGTGGAATAAGAGCACTATAACAGTCTAGTGTGGAAATTACCTAGGTTGACCCTCTCCTTGCTCTCCTCTTGCTAGCAGACAAAAACATTTCTTTTTAAGCAAGCTTTAAATGTATGAACAGGGGAGCTTTTTATTTCTTTTTTATTAGGATGTTCTATTTATTTTTAAAAAACCTGTCTATGGTTTTATATGCTTGATTTTAATTGCTTATAATTTGATTGTAATTGTTCTGGAAGCCACTTTGGATCCTGCTCTGGAAGAAAAGCAGCAGGTAAATACAATGCGTAAATATATATATATATATTTCAAAAACAGTTTTTCTTATATAATGCTTGGCAGAAGGGTAGCTATCAGCAGAGAAACAGTGCCCCACTCCTATAAAAATTCTGACCTCCCCCCAAAATACAATTTTCCTCAAGTCTATAAATTTCTAGTGTTGCAGCAACTTAAAAAACATCAGTTCAGCACATGTTTGAAAAGGGGCAAGCTGTGTTATCAAGGGAATTTGAACACTACATGTAGAAGACTTCGACAAATACATGATTATCAGTGGCTAACTCTGTACAAGGCTAGAAATTTGGAGACTTGAGGAAAATCTCATTGGGTGGACAAATTTCTTTGATGGGGGCAATGCCCTTATTTTATTCACCCCTCCACTAACTGTGTCCTTGATGCTTGGTTGTGCCTCCCTCACCTTAGCTGCTCTATGCGCTTATGTAGAAGGTAGATTAAATGAAATACATAAATAATATACATATTTTGGAATGCACATTTCTCTTTATATAAGTATTTTTGAAATGAAAGTGAACTAATACCAAGAAAAAAGGACAGGCTATTAAAACTGAACAATTTAGCTGAGATGGACAAATTATCTGGTTTGATCAGAGAAAAGTCATTGGTGACATGTTTGAATGACTGAGAGCACATGATTGCCTTTTTGCAAAATAATATGGTAACTGTAAATTTTGAAAATTAGTTAATTTGAATTACTGGAAGAAGTGTATGAAATATCTCTTAGTTGATTTTGTATATCAAGACCTATAACCACTGTAAAGAAAGTTGGGAGTCATTGTAATTTTTTCCTTTTTTGTCCTTAACAATGCCTTCTTTCTTTGCTTCTTTGACTTTTGTTACTTTTTCCTTTATTTCTCTTTATGCATATTTCTGAATGTCAGTAGAAGCTTTTAATACATATGCCTTTTTGTAAATCTGTTGAATCAGTTGGATTTACTTATGTGTTGACTCTTGTTGAGAGTAACTAACAGAATTCCAGCCTATGGCGCTCTTGTTAAGAGCCTACTCTTGTTAAGAATAACTAACAACTTATGGCACAGAAGTTTCAATGGCAGGCACCAAATTTCCAAGGGAGTAGGAGCAGTATGACACCAGTGGGTTGAGAGACATATTCAATTCAGCCCCATCTCATACCCTCTTGATCTGCCTATCTCTGTTCCACACAATCGTTTCCATATTTTGCTACCCTCAAGTGCCCCTTATATTCCTTCAGTTCAGAATTTTGCTGAGAAATGGGTTGTAGGAATGGTGGCCATACAAGGACAGATAACACCAAAATGTGATATAAATGTGTGGTCCTCTCAAACAGAAGTCCTTGTTGCTTTCAGATTTCAAGCAGCTTCCATTCTGCTCCGTGTTTATGTGCTTTATAAAACTGCTAGATCTGCTGCAGAAGATCAGGGACTAACCATGGAGCAAATAGATTATAAATGAGCTCAAAGATATCCAGGAGACACTTCCATGACTTGCTGGAATTGAAATTGCATTGCATTGTTCAACTCCACTGCCCTTGAGCAGAGCAAACTTCTTTTAAAATAAACTGCATTTGATATTCTTGGTTAATGGGTTCTTTGACCTGAAATGCATCAAATAACCATTTCTTTATGAGACTGTCCAGGGAAGCAGACGATGAAATGTTCTTTCTTTGTTTTAACATCTTCATATTCTAACAATCAAAGTTTGGTGCCCCAAACAACTTTGGATTAAGTTTCCTTTGAAATATAGATTAAGCCCGTTGCTGACTCTCAGTAACCACCATTATTGCCTTATTTGGTATTTAATGTACTAGCCATTTTAAAAACACTGATCTGCCAGTGCCTCCTTGATAGTACACTCTTATGCATGTTTAATAAGGAGCAAAATCATAGTTCAATTCTACTGCTGGGATCAACACTTTAAACAGAAATGGGCAAATTGCAAGTTGTGGGGTGCCTCACTGGAATCATCCAAGACCCTCTGGGACTGAACCTCCTCTTGTCATCCCCTGCACCCCTCCAGATTTTTTTGGGAAGGAAAGGATTAATGCTTTGCATTAAAATAAGTAAGAGGGTCTTTCAAGCCTCTTAGTGGGGTACTGGACATCTTAATACATTTCCTAGCATTACCCCTCCATCTTTTAAAGATTTTCTTGGATCATTAAAATTTAAAAAAACAGCAAGTGATTGGAATTCCTGTTCTGGTTGCTTCCTGTGTAGGACTTTTATAGGCTAAAGGAAAACATTGGCAAGCCTAAAAAAGTTGAAAATGCCCCACACATTCACATCACCTGAATGCCTAGTCCTTTCCGCACCCTACCTTGCCCTGTCATGCTCCAGTGGTGATGCTGGCAGTGGTTCTTCTTGAAAGGGAGCATGTCAGTAGCATTCCCCTCCACACCAGACTGGCTCCCTGCCTAAGGAAACATGATGGACATGTCTCTTCATTCCACAGTGCAGCCGGACACTTTCCCAGGCTGTGCTGGGGGAGGAAGCACCTCCATTGCACTTCCAGGGCTTCAGCAGGCCAGGTAAGTGTGGGATGGTTGTGTGATTATGGGATTTAATCTGCAATCACACTGCCTGGTGACAGGAGAAGAAGGAGACCACAATGACATCATGCAGAAGCATAATTGTATTCCTGCTCCTCTCCTGTCCCCGTGCCAGGATAACAGAGTTCTGCAGAAAGGACCTATGATAAAATAGCCAGTAGCAACCTCACAGAGGCTTTCAGGATATTATTGGCCATGGGGTATGTGTGGAAATTGAGGCCCTGTTGGGCATTATGAGGCCCTTTGGTAGCCACAAAAATAACATTGTGGTCCACGTGTATTCATGTGTACTCACAGAGCAAGCCTTTCCATTGCATTATGCATTTCAAGAATGGCAACAATGTTTTTGTTTCTTGTTCTTTGCATTCCATAGGAAATTTAAAATGCATTTAATCATCATGTGTTTCTCTTTATATTGCTATATTGTCACTTTTCGGGTAGGTAGTTGTGGTGGTATTGATTGATAATTTGAGTGATTTAATGGAAGAAAAATATTTATTTCTTGAAAGTACTGTCTCCTACTGTTCAGATAACAAAAGTTTCCAGAACAGATTGCAAAGATCTGTGGTATAAGAGTTCTTGGACTCAGGCTTATAACTGTTATGATTTTAAAAGCCTTCAAGGTTTCTTACAAACAAATTTGTCTGAAGCATAAAAGATGTATTTAAAAAAATCCATAAAACTCATAACAAGCAATAGAAAATTACACAGTTAAAAACATGAAAATAGTACAACCGTTGGAAACAACTGCTAAACAAATAATATGAAGAGAATCTTAAATATCAACAACGCACAAGAAAATTACTGTCTTGCCTTTGCTGAACAGGCTTTCTGTGTCATCTGCAGAATGATTTGATTTCTGCGCCAGAAAAACTATTTATGTTGGCTTCTGCCTGCTTAATTATTCAGTTATCCAGTTTGTTTTAAGCCGATGCAGTGTAGAAGCTGGTGTGTCATATAAGGACTGAAAACCTTGAACCAGGTTCAAATCTTAACTCATCTGTAACATCCATTGCCTGATCTTAAACCAGTTACCATCTCTCAGCCTGACCTACCTCAAAAGGCTGTTTGGAGGCTTGAATGATGGGATTTCAGAAAACATTCTAGTTGGAAATCCTTGGAAACAAAGCAGGATCTACAGGGCAAAAGCCTGTCAGTCATTCGCATAAGTGTGGTGTACATGTGTGTGTGGTGTACATGTGTGTATGTCTCTTTTTGGATAGGGAGCAGAGAGTCATTCTCTTGTCTTTTGTGCCCTGTCCAAAACCTACCTCTCCACAACTGCCAAATCCCTGGGAGGAGATGCTGCAGCTGCTCCTCACTGATGGAGAGAAGTAGAAAGGCAATTAAGGGGAGGAAGAAGTGACTGATCTTTGTCATGAGGAGAAGGAAAAGGATGGTGCACACTATCTGAGAGTGCACCCTTATTCCAATCCCCGTGAGCCCAAAGAGCTACATCTTCCTCCTCTTAATTGCTTCTCCTCTTCTTCTGCATCAGTGAAGAGGAGATGAAGAATCTCCTTCTAGGCCTTGTCTACTAACAATGTGAGGAGAAGACACAGAATTGAGCATGAGAATTGGGCATGCCCACTTGGTGTAGGATTTTAGCCACTGTGAAGATCTATGATTTTATTGTTGCATCATTCCACAACCTGTGTTGATAGCTGCTGTAGTCAGTTCATCACCTGGTGGTCATCCTTCTGGTGATGTATTTGTATTACTGTTATTTTTATTATTCACCACTACTATTACCTTTATTTATATTTGGTTTTTCCCCCCAGGTTAGGACTCAATAAGCATTTCTGCACTACACTGTTCTAGTGCTATTATTCCACTTTCAACCTCCCATAGGATTCTGGGGTTTGTAGGTTACTGAGACCAAAGACCTCTCTGGCTGAAAATTCTAAATGCCCCTCCCTAAACTGTAAACCCAAGGATTCCACAGGATGTTGAAAGTGGAATAATAAAACTAGAACTGTGAAGGACAGAAAGGCTCATAGTTAAAAACCAGAGAATACAAAAGGGAAAACCCAATTAAACAGTCAAAATGAATTAAAGTTAAAATACCTAATTAAAAACTCACACACTTGCACATACCAGCAGCACAATTATCAATATCCAGCACATTTTATCAGACAGGGCACAAATAATCACATATTGAAGGCCTGTTCAAATAAAAATGTCTAATCTTGACTGTAGAGAGAAAGTAGAGAGGGTGCTAATATAAATTCTCTGGGAAGGGAGTTCCAGAGCCTGGAGGCAGCCACTGAGAAGGTCCTCTCTTGTGATCCTACCAGATGTACCTGTGAGGGTGGTGGGACAGAGAGAAGGGTCTCTCCAGCAACCTGGGCTGGTTCATAAGAGAGAATATGGTCTGTCAAATAACATGGACCTTGAACTATGTAGGGTTTCAAGGGTCATCACCAGCACTTTGAGCTGTGCCTAGAAATGGACCAATAGCCAGTGGACCAGTTGCAACAGGGGAGTTAGCCAGCCCCAGTTAGCAATCTAGCTTTGGTTCTTTGGACAAGTTGAAGTTTCCAAACACTCTTCAAAGGCACATGGAGCATGTTAACAGTAATCCAACCGAGATGTAAGCAAGGCATGTGTCACTGCGGCAGATCTGAGGTCCCAAGGGATGGGCACAGCAGGTGTGCAAGCCTTAAATGTGGAACTGCACTCCTGGCAACTACCATAACCTGGGCTTCCAGACTCAAATTTGAGTCCAGGAGCACCCGCAGTCTGCAAACCTGCATCTTCAGGGGGAGTGTAACCCCATCTAACACAGGATGAATCCTTGTTCCCTAATCTGCCTTTCAGCTGACCAGGAGCACCTTGGTCTTGTCTAGGTTAGGTTTCAATTTGTTTGCCCTCATCCAATCCATTACTGATGACTGGTACAGCTTTAGAACCAAAACAGCTTCCTTGACTTGGAAAGGAGTAATAAAGTTGGGCAACATCCTCATACTGATGGCACCAAACCCCAAAACTCCAGACAGCCTCTCCCAGTAGTTTCATGTAGACGTTTCACAAAGATATACTTTGGTACACTGATCCTGGCATTACTGGACCTCATGTGGCATATAATATGCCTCTGGAACCATACCCGAGCCCTTTTCTGCACTTGAAACAGCAAGCATTAACCCACTGGTATAGGTTCATTATGGCCAGTAGGTCATTCCCCACTACAGTTAGCCAATGGTGTGGATCTGAGGAGGAAGTCTGGATATAAATATGATAAATATATAAGAAAGAATTAGGGAGAGAGGGGAGAGTGGTCATCACATGCCGATCAAGCCTGTCCATTAGCTCTTGCTAGCGAGATATCTTTAAGGCATCTTTTGACTTTGCTTCTGTTTCTTATCCAGAGGGAAAGCTAATTCTAGTTCTGGAATGCAAAACCGGGTGTGTGAAGTTACAGAACAGATTCTGGCCATACCTTGTAGGAGAATGCAACATGGGTGAAAAAGAGCACAAAAATGCTTTGACCTCAGGCTCTTTTGTGTCTCCCAGAAACTCCTCCCAAAAATTCCCTAAGATTCCCCCCCCCTTTCTTCCCTTTACATCCTAGGGCAGCATTGCAACCCACCATAGATAAGACCATCCTATATGGGATAGACCCTGTACTGCAGATGTGATGGGAGCATATAGTGCTTTGCAGCAACCAAAGGAATGTTAAGCAAATCCACATGTTAAAGAACACAAGATGGAAGCCTGAAACAGATGCTGCTGAGAATACTACCTTCTTTCATCCCAATCTGCTATCCTTATGGTTCAAAAGATCTTTCCCTATCATGAAATTGCTCATCAGAATAATGTTTTTACTTAATGATATTGGAAATGAGCCAAACTGATTAGGGTAGAAACCAGGCAAAGATAGAATTTCTGTCTGCCCCAACTCCTAATCTGTTAGATGCTTAAAGGCTGTTAACCACTTTACATCACCCTCAGATCAAATGAAACCAAGCCTCAGATATCTCCCAGGCAGTTGAGCCCTAGCGAAGAGAAACACCATGGCTGCTTATTTGGAATGGCGTTAGCAAGCATTCCACAGAAGAAGGAAACATTTGATCAGTGGATCTGGGTTAAGTGGGGTTTACTCAGGTGCTAGAAACTGAGTGGAGCCCCAGTGGTATTTGATTACACCCATGAATGATTTCAAAAGCAAAAGGGGAGAATATGAAAAATAGCATTTTTCTTTTGGAGGCGTCACCCCATCTTGTGTTTTTGCACTTTAACACCTCCTCCAGATTTTTTTTTAAATGCTCAAACAATGAAACCATTGATCACAATGTTTCTGTACTGGCATGCAAACAGCATTTGATACTGTCAAGCTTACAACCAGGACAACAAAACTATGGATGCAATTCTTCACTACGTTTCTTCTCAAAAAATGAAGGAGCAAGTGTAGCAATTGTCTTCCTGTTGCAATAAGGTCTTTGAAAACTACATTGTTTTCAAAGGCTATTGGCAACTCAAGACTTAACTCTGTTCAAAATTTATTTGTGGCTGTACAGAAAATAATATTCCTACACAGAAGCAGAATCATAGAATAGAATCATAGAGTTGGAAGAGACCGCAACAGCCGTTAAGTCCAACCCCATGCCATGCAGGAACACACACTCAAGGAACCCCCAGTAAATGGCTATCTAGCCTCCCTTTGAAAACCTCCAAAGAGGGTGACTCCATCAAACACCAGGCAGTGCATTGCACTGTTGATTGGCTCTTACTGTTAGGAAGTTCTTCCTAATGTTTAGAAGGAATTTCTTTTCCTATATTTTGAATCCATTGCTCTGTGTCCTAATTTCTGGAGCAGCAGAAAACAAGTTTGCTCAGTGGTGGAACTTGAAGTGTGTGGAGGGGAGGCGGAAGGGGGGCTACGGCACAAGGAGCATGGCTGCGGTGTGGGGGGGTCATCAGGGTGTGCAGGGGCATGGCTGCAGGTCGGGATGCCCCCAAAACATTGCTGCCCAGGGCAAACCGCCCCCCACCCTCTGTCCCTACGCAACTGAGTTTGCTCTGTATTCATCATGACACCCCTTCAAATATTTAAACAGGGCTATCATGCCACTCTTGACCTTCTTTTCACCAGGCTAAACTTATCTAGCTCCCTAGTCCATGCCTCAAAGGTCATGGTTTCCAGACCCTTCACCATTTTCGTTGCCTTCCTCTAGACACGTTCCAGCTTGTCAACATCCTTCTTGAGTTGTGTTCCCCAGAACTAGACACAGTCTTCCAGGTGAGCTCTAACCAAAGCAGAATAGAATGGTATTATTGCTCCTTTGACCTAGACACTAGACTCCTACTGATGCAGCCTAGAATTGCATTGGGTTTTTTAGCTTCAGCTTTACAGTGTTGACTCATGTTCAGCTTGCATTATTTCCTGAGTAGAAAATGCTGTTTTCTATACTTAAAGTGATGATTTCTGTGGCAAAAACCAAGTGCAAATTTTGCACAGGATAAGTTCTGAACTGCAAAGATTCTCATCAATCCAGGAATCTTCTCATCAGGGTTACTCAATCCTTGAAAAACTTGCTTTGCACTCATTTTTAAAATATTCTCAAGTATTCTTTCTATCCATGGTCAGGAGCACAATATTTCTCTCTTGCTGTGCTTCTGCCTGTAATGTGCCATTCAAACCACCTTCTCCAAGCAAGCACACATATAGATACTTTAGACTACAGTACCCATCACCCCTTGCCAACAACTTACGTGCTGAGAGATTATGGCAGTCCAAAATATGTGGGTGGCACCCCTTGGAGAAAGCTGGTTTGAAGGCATACTGGAACCTCGTGAGACTAAATGGTGGTAAAGGCTACCCAGAGTTGATTTGGCTGTTTTTTCAGGTGGAGGCCAACAGTACTTGGTGCCCTTTCACTGCAGTTAAAATCTGATTTAAGAACCCTTTGTTTTAATCTGCTGTAAATGAATGAGTCAATCACACTGATTAATCAATTCTCCTTTCATCTCTAATTTGGTGTTCTGAAACATTCTGAAAACTCACTTGGAGGACAGAAGGAAGAGATTTCCATTTAATTTAATACTTGCAGCAGCCATTGGCTTCTGAAAGGCAGGAGAAAGAGTTAATATTTAATAATAATGCTGAAAGGGATGACAATTATCAGCCTAAATATGTTTTTTCTTTTAAATGAGGAGAGCTGCTCCACGGTAATAAAGTAAAAGATTTCTTGTCATTCTCTATTCTGGGCTGTAACTACTCATTTCTCTGCCCAGGAAAGCTTTTAGTTCTATATTCTGTGTTTCAGAGGGGAAAGCAACACCAAATGAGTTAAAAATGATGTGGCACTTTTGTCAATCTTGCAGACTTTCACTATTCAAATAGATTGTGCATACTCCAAGGTCTTGTGCAGAAAAATAAAAATAGAATCCTACTGTGTGTTCACATGCACTTTGCATTTACTACACTGTTTACTTATAAGATTAGCATTCTGGGCAGATATATTCCTGTTCCATTGCATGGTATATAAAACTAACACATCTCCATTGTGAAAACTTGGAAAACATTTTTTCTGGGTTTTCCAAGGTTCTTGGAATACCTCTGTAAACTGAATTTCCTAAAGTCTGAAAATGAGGTCTGAGCATTTTCAAATGTTTTGCAGTCACACTTACCCATATTCCCTGCAGACAGACTGAAATTAATGGGGCTTCCAGTTATGGCTAAGAGCTATTCCAGTGGGTTTGTCCACCCAACATCTTCTGGGGTCTCATGACTGGAATTTCAACTTCAAAACCCAGTCATCATGCCAGTACCTTTACATATCCACGTGCATTAGGAGATCATCAACTGTGGAACAGCTCAAACAGCCCAGTGTTTTTGGGCAGATAGACGCAAATCTAGCAGAATGGCCATATGTTGATTTAACAAGCTGAAATAGGAGCACAGCCCCTATATTCCTGTCCACACAGCACAGGCAATCAAACCAAGACACATCTAGTCAATCACTTTTTGTTTTGTTTCTGCCAGCTTTAGAGCAAACCAACCCAGTATACAAAACTAACTTCAAACCAATTAAGCTAAGATATGATTGTCCAAAGCAGACTAACACGCAAGACTACAGGAAGGCTCACAACCCAACTATAAAGAGAGATTGACTTGATATGAATTAGAGCCATCTCCAGCTACAGCTTATTTAGGTGGTGGCCATTTTTCACATAATAGTAGTGTCACTTTTGAAGCACCAGCATAGGAGGAACCCCATAGGGGGCAGCAGCAACATGTTTCCCCCTCCTGGTTTAAGTCATAGCTGTGAGCCCATTTGAGGGGTTGGAATCCTTCTGTCTGAACCATGGATGGAGAATGTGCAGTATTCCAGAAGCTGTTGGATTGTAGCTTCCCATTAACCCTATCTGGTATATAGCCAATGGTGAGGGGCTATAGAGACTGGATTTGAATAGCATCTAAAGGGATACAAATTTGCCATCCTGGATATGACCCATAGGCCCATAGTTTGGAAGCCTTGCATACTTCCAAAGCACTTATATGACGGCTGTAGGTTATGATTAGTAGGTAAAAGAGAGTATAGACAGAGAGAGAAATAGACAAGTAGAGATGTTTGGCTTCATCCTTTCAAAGCAAAGACTGAAATTAGAGGATATTTAGCACAGTCACTATTGTATTTAAATGGAGAGCTCTCCAGGATTAATCCATCTAAAATATAATAGTTGATATCATTTTGGTGTGCTTATTTTCTGCATTTCGCACTTCCCACTGTTGCTTTCCCAACTGCTAAGACTTTTTGAGAAATGTAATTGGCCACCAGGACTTTCAGAAGCTCAATTTAAAACAGAGGCAGGGCTGTGATTACTGGCATGCTAGGCATTTTTTCCTCATTGTTGGAAGCACTATTTATGCTGTAATGGACCATTAAGTTCAAGCAGTGAAAACAAACACTCGCTCCTTACATAATGTTAATCACAGAAGAGGGAGGAACACAACACAGTGATCTGGAAATATGTTCAACTTTGTGCTAGTAAATAACCTGAATGCTTTCGGGTGCCACAATATAGGCCACTCCTTCAGTCTGTTTTGAAGGTATTTTTGGCCCTCGTACTAACCGACATTTTAAATGCTTCCTGCCTTATTTATTCTTTCAAGCATTAATCTCAGTTGAAAGTTGCAAGGAGGACGAAGAAGGTTAACGCTGCCATTGGCTCATTAGTAGAAGGAGCAAAAGAGTAATACACTCCAACTGATCTCTGTTGAATTCACAAAGGCCCGTTTGATACCCTTGACTGTCATCAGTTCCCAAAGCAGAAGCTTATGGCCACTAAGAAGCAATTTGACTGGATCAGGGTAATGCATAGGCAAATGGACAAAATCTTACAGTCACTCTGAGGGATCTCCAATTTGAAAGACTTTATGTTGTAGGTATATGGCTGAGCTGAAAAAATTCCCCTTCTGAGTTGAAAAAAGTTTTCTCTTCTTCTCACCCCCAATACCCTTGGGGGGGGAGTAAGTCCACCATTCCTCCCTCCCACAGTGTCCTGGAATGAAGAGGTCAAAGACATTGTGGAAGAAACAAAATGATGGCCCAGTTGTCGTATATAGCAGATGTTCATAATGACAATTCCCATAGCCACCCAAGACAGTCTAAAAATGTAAGGAGCTCTGTGGATACCCATCAACAAGTTGGTTCTAGACGTTTTCATCTCTACCATGATTGGAGTTGCCAGATGTCTTGGCCTGGTCCTGAGTCTCTGGTTTTTATGGATCAGAAGACAAGGGTGCAAATTCTCCAGTTCTGGCTGGATTAGATGAACAGGCTCTGTGCAAATCTCCAGCTCAGCTAGGGGAACAGGAGTCTCCTACAAACTGCAAGGCTTAATTGATTGGTTGTTCCAACTCACAAAAACTCTCCAAGGTGGTCTGTATATTTACTTACATTTCTCTTCCTTCCTAGTCATTATAGGGTCAGGACTCACCCTCCGCTGTGCTCTGCATCCACCTTCTGGCTGTAAGCAACAAGGCCAGGTTAAACCTTCCTTATCCCATTTCTCTAAGTAGATGAGAAAGAATATTTCCCTCCTTTCACCTTGATCTAGGAACAGCCCCTTAGCCAAGATTTCTGTTCAGAGTTCTTAACATGCAGAGGTTGGGTTCCTGAGGGAATATGCTGTCTCCTACTCCTTGCTGCTAGGCCTCATCTCCATAGCAACCAGCCTATTCCAGTACCTGTAACTTATCTCCATAATCCCCAATCCAGTCTGTTTTCAGAGCTGTTAACATACAGAGGTTTGGTTTCTGAGGAAATACACTGCCCCTCTTCTTGCTGGTAGGCCTCATATCCATAGCAACTGGACTGAGGCCCAAGAACTCTTCAGCTAAGAATTCTAAAGGTCCCTCCCTGAATTGCCAACCCCAGGATGCCATAGAATCTTCACAGCCAGCCAATTATGTGAGGTCTTCTTGTCTGACACAGCCAGTTGTATGAGGTCTTCACCTGCCTGATGCAGACAAACAGACAAACTCATTTACAAACTTTGACTTTCAGATAGTAGATATATTCAGGTAATTTCTTTAGGTATGCACTATGTATAACAGAAGGGACTGTTGGGAGGAGGTGAAGGAAAGGGATGTTGAGAGTGAGTGATGATTTTGGAATGTCTTAGGGGTTATGAATAAGGTTGGTGAATGACAATTAGGATGACAGTTGATTTAATTAGGTTAGTTAGAAACTAAAGCCATTTGTGCACTACACTATTATAGTGCTATTATTTCACTTTCAACATCCTATGGAATCCTGGGTTTTGCAGTTTAGGGAGGGGAATTTAGAATTCTCAGCCAGTGAGCTCTTTGGCATCAGGAAACTACAAACCTCGGAATTCCACAGGATGTTGAAAGTGGAATAATAGCACTACAACAATATAGTGTGGAAACGGCCTAAAAAGGAGTTAGTGAAGTGAGAATTTGGATTAAGAGGGTCAGTGAGACAGGTTCAGGAATTGCTGTGTGGTGTTTTAAGAATCTGAATTAGATAGAAGTGGAATGTGTGAGAAAATGTGAACTGTGTTTCGAATATACTAGGTATCTAACCTATTTGGTTATGTTTGACTTCTGTTAGTAAAATATACTTGCAGGGTGGAGTACAGGAGCATAAAATAAAATAAAATAACCTTCCAGGTTTAGTCAAACAAAATTAGGATATGTCTACTGGTAGAAAAAAAATAATAAAGTTGAGGAAGCAAAAGGAAAAAAAACTACGAGTTTAGATAATAAAGCTAATGGAATATTTTACAAAATGTCTAAAGAAACCAACCAAAACTGGGTTTCTTGGCAGGCAAAGAAAACAGAAAGGAGTAGGGAAAACAGGCTTAAAACAAGAAGGGGATGACAATGATTGTAAATAGTGAATGAAATATAATATTTAAAAATGATTAATACAAATGTGTTTTTCATCTACTAAAAAAAATAACTCCTTAATAATAGAAAGAAATGGAGGAAAGATATGAAATCATATTTCTTGGTTCTCACATCCTAATTGGGACCTACCTTAGTATTCCATCAAACCCCCCTAAATGTGGGAAAAACCGGAGTATTCTTGAAATTCAAAGCTGACTAAATTTCTTCCGTGATGCCTGTAGAATCCTACTTTGCACAAAGTAATTCCAGTGAGTTGAATGACATTTCTTTTTCCCATTGTTTCACTATTTATAATGTGGAAAAGATACTCTTTTTTTTTTCAAGATTACACTCAACTATTCCAAAAGTGGATTTAGCTTTCCTAATCTGAGATAATACTATTAAAACTTCACTCCCCATCAATCAAATGACTCGATAAGCCTTGTTCTGCTGTGACTGTAGGTTGGCAGTGTGCCATAATGCTTCTGCTAAACATTTGTCTAAGCTCAAGAGAAGAAAGAAAAAAGAAAAGATAAGGAAAGAAAAGAAAAGAAAAAGGTGTTCAACTCATCATTCTACAACAAATATTCAGCTGGAATACTGTGCTGAAAACACGAGAAAACACAAACTTCTGTCCTGATTCTTACAAAAACCGGACAGCAAAAATACACTATGAAAATATACCCCTAGTTATCATGGAACAGAAACAGCATATTATATACATCCTGCTGTTCACAGAAAATAAAACCTATGGATTAAAAAAGAAAGGAAGAAAGAATGAAAGAAATAATTAATTTGCATAAATAACAATTGATAAAGGCTTCCCAAAATCTGGGCAGCCAGATTCAGGAATCAGGGTCTTTCTGCACTTCACTATTAAAGTGCTATTATTCCACTTTCAATGTTCCATGGAATTCTGGGGTTTGTAATTTCTTGAGCCCAAAGAGTGCTTTGGCTAAGAATCCTAAAGGTTCCTTTCTAAACTGGAAACCTCAGGGTTCCATAGGATGTTGAAAGTGGAATCATAGCACTATAACAGTGTAATGCGGAAAGGCCCTCAATCCCATTGTCTAGTCTCAACTAGAATAGTCCCACTGAACAATTGCTGAATGGTGAGTCAGATTATAAGTAAATCTCATTAATTCAGTAGGTTTACTCTACCAAGAAATAGAATCAGACCCATGTATTTGAGGCTTTGAAGTGTAGATTTCAAACAAGCTGAACCCTTATATCAAAGCTTTCCAAACTTTTCATGTTGGTGACACACTTTTTAGACATGCATCATTTCACAACACAGTAATTCAGTTTTACTATCAAACTGGAGGTTAAAATAACCCCTTATAAGAGATACAGACACATACATAAATTGTAATAACAAAATGTATGGGGGCACAACGTATCTCATAAAAATCTTTCATATATTTTTTTAAAATGTATGATTTATAAATAATAACATACATTTCCAAGATTGTAAGTGACACACCTACACACTTCAGGTGACACACTGTGTCATGGCACACTGTTTGGAAAGCCTTGCCTTATACCTTGATCTGAAAAGGGTGATCAGGATAGTAGTCCCAGAAATAATATTATGACACTTTCTATAAAACTTTAGTCCAGGTCTGGGCATAATGTGATCCCAACACCACTTTTGCAGGCCCTGAAACCCCTCAACAGTTCCCCAAATCCCCTCACCCCCATTTTTTTTTAAAGTCAGTGCAATTTTGATCAATTTCTGCTCTGAAAATACAGAACAATACCCTCACAAGCATCTCCAGACCCTTTACTACACCCAAATATCTCCACTTCCTTATTCAATACTTCACAAAATGGTAATAGAAAGTGATACTACATCACTTCCTGTTGCCATTTTGAGAGGGCCTGTAGGAAAAAAAATGGATTATTTTGGCTTGTGGCAGGGTGTGTTGCCAATGGGAGGGATGAGTTTGAGGAAAATGGCCCCTGGGCCTCACATGGTTGCCCACCTTGGCCCTCATCATTGCATCTAATGGCATGTTCCACTGATTTACAATTGGGGGGACGAAAAGGAGACTGACACCCATAAAGTGTGGTTGTATCCCACAGTTTCTATATGCAATATGAGACATCACTCTGTATCAGCAAACAACTGTTGGGGGAGGATAATCGGTACATTAAAAATCCTCTAATGAGGCTTTGATACGGTGCAGTGTAATGGCTCCACAGGATATGAAATGGTCCACTGGGTCATTGATTTGTTAACTACAGTTTCTTTTTGTGTGCCAGAACATTAATCAGCTTTAATGGCTCCAATGGAAGCATATTAATTAATTGCAGCTCCATTAATAACTCCCTGATTATGTATTTACCTGACCTAGACTGCAGTGTGCCTTTTAGGAACTTTTTAATTAGGTTTTCTATAATAGTGGCTCCAAGGGAGATTATAAATAGTGGACTTGTAGGTAGAGCACACAATTTTTTTTAAGCAACGGAAATTCAGCATGAGCAAGGCAGCCTGATCAACACACAGGGAAACAGTCAAGAATGCAGGATGTGAACTTTTGTGAGCTTTAAATATGAACGCTCCAAAACAAGGGTGAGATCAAGTGTGATGGAATATATTAAATGTCTTCTGTTGCTAGGGGAAACCCAGCCATAAAGTTCATAGGTACTTGTTAATTACTGTTAATTTGACTTCAGCTTATGGTGATCTTATGAAAGAGAGACAACCAAGTCACTCTTTTAGGAAAAACTCTGCTCAGGGTCTTGGCTTCCTTGATTGATTCTATCTACCTGTAATCTCTTTTCCTACTGCTTTCTACTTCAGCAAGCATTGCTGTTTTTTCCATGTCTTCCCATAATATGTCCAAAGGATGACAGTCTCAATTTAATCATCTTGGCTTTTAAGGAGAGTTCAGACTTGATATCCTCTTGGTTCCATTTATTCACCAATTTGGCAGTCTATCCTATCCATAGAACTCACCTCCAGCACTACGCTTCAAATGTGTTGATTCTTTTCCTCTCAGCTTTCTTCGTTGTCCAGCTTTCACAACTATACACAGAAAGGCGTAGAAATATGATAGTGTGGACAGTCCTGACTTTTGTATTCAATGATACCAGACATTGGAAAATAAAATTTGTATTTTATTCATACTGTACCTGTATATCACTTGTATACCTATTCCTATTTTAATTAATGTCTGAAGCCTTTTGTATTATAACGTAGAGAAATGAATAATCTTATTAATTTCTCAGGAAAAGTTTTTTTTCTCTCCCTCTTTTTCTCTGTCTCTGGAAGCACCTACCACTGCTTGGGAAGGGAGTCTTTCTCCTTCCCCACCCCACTCTGCCTTCTTTCTCTCTTTCTCTGCTTGTTATTTCTTCTTTTTCTAGGATATTACTTTTTAGGGATTTTTTATTCCTTTTTCTGTGCAAAAAAGGAGTAAATAAATATACAGTATTTAAATATGTAAGTTATATATTATAAATATGTGCTGGAATAGGTAAGTCATGCATTGTTCTTGAGGAATGTAAGCCTTTAAGAATAAAAAATATTTTTTTAAAAAAAAGAAAGAAAATTACTTGTATTATTATTATTATTATTATTATTATTATTATTATTATTATTATTTTTTATTCCTAGAAACCCTTGGACAGCATGACTAGTGACTATGCTGGGTGACAGATTCTGGGGGTGGGGGTTGGAGGGGGGAAAAAAGCCAAGTAATTTTCCAAGATCTGGAAGGTACCATATCTCACCTTAAGATATTGCACAGGATGATTATGATGATAAATTGGGGAAAAGCCAGTGCATATGACATGCTGTCGAGTGTTTCAGACGTAGGGGTGCTGGGTCTGAATTTAGAATCCCTGGCAGACATCTTTAACAGGCTCACCATTTTCAGTGCGGATCAGCTCTACCCACTTCCTCATTTGTTGTTGCTCTTCCTTCTCCTTTCATTTGCTCCCATCTTCTTCCTGCTGGAAAGAGATACTATTTGCACCCAAACCAGCTCAACCATTAGGCAAAGTGAGGCAGCTGCCTTGGACAGCATGGAAGGGGAACCAATGGTTAGTTATTCAATTTATTATTATTATTTGTTTTTGCATGTCTTCAAGTCATTTTTGACTTATGGCAACCCTAAAGCAAACCTAGCTTGTGGTTTTCCAGGGCTGAAAGAGTGTGATATGTCCAAAGTCACCCTGTGGGTTTCCATGGTCAAGCAGGGAACTGAGCACTGGTCTCCAGGTTTATAGTGCAATGCTCATACCACTACACTGCACTGTGTTTTTATTCCTAGGTATGGAGAAAATTACTTATGGGGTTTTCTGCCTCAGATGTCACATGCTGAGTATGATGGCTGTGATACCCTGTGAGTAGGATAAATGTTGACTTGGAGTAATGTAGAAGAATTGCATTAGCAGCTCTCCTGGCAGCCAAAAGTCTTAGCCCAGCTGCGATGGGCAAGTTGAAGGCAGCTCCTCCTCATCCCTGTCATTCATTTGCCCACATACCTTTCACTTAAAATATATGGGTAGGTGGTAACAATAAGAAGAATAACTGCATGTGCAGGGAAGAGATCCAGCAGAAGGAATAAGTTCTTTTCTGGTACATTAGCCTCAGTATATGCACAACCTTAATTATTGACTATATGAAAAGTCTGATAAAAACTGGAGTGTTGGATTCATGTTGGTGTCTTATAAATTTCCCTATGGAAAGAGTGGTTTTTTGTTTTTCTTTTTCTTTTTTTCTTTTTTGTTTTTTGTTTTGTTTTTTGTTTTTCCCCAGACTGAGGAACAGTCATATTTAGTTCAACATTGTGGCTGCACATGTGGCACTCTTGCACACGGAAATGCATTGGATATTGTGCACAGATGCCTATTTCACATGGGTGTATATTGATCCACATTGTCCATGGAGCCGCATGGACATTTGCTTGTGCATTCAGCAACACATTTGGTGTCCTAGTTCACTTGTGCAGCGTTACCATTCAGCACAAGAGATGTGTAACACAATTCATATGTACCTTCTTATGTGGAAATCTGCACAACCCTGATGTGCGATCTCAGCAAATAACTGCATCTAATAGGAACATAAAATCCAATTTTAATCCCTTTCCTATTCTGAATGTCTTAAAACAAGACTTAGAGTCATAGAATCATAAAATTGGAAGGGGGACCATAAGCCATTGAGTCCAGCACACACACACCATTCAATGCAGGAATTCTAGCTAGAGCATCCTCAACAGATTAAATATTCAACCCTCAATATGCAAAGGGGTTCTCTTGATACCTCTGAAGAGCATAATGACTTGCATGAAGAATGGACAATTCCCCTATAGACATGGAGCCTTCTTGTAATGCAAACGTGAGCAATGAGCAGCCCTGGGGTCCCACACAGCCCACAGAGGTATTTTTGTCACCCTTGACCGCTCTAGACTTTCTGGACTGCACTTCTTTTGACCACAGGTTAAAAAAAGGAGAGAGAAAATTGCTTCTCTTGGAAGCCTCCAAGAGCACCAATTCAGATTTTAAACAGGTTGCAGAAAAGCATGTCCCTGTAGCCAGATGCAAAATGATGACATCAGTGCTGAGATCATCCAGGATCCTTCAGAGATCTCAGCACTGCTGCAATCATTTCATGTCTAGCTAGGGGTAGGTAGAGAGATGCTGTGTTGCCAGATTCACCATGTCCAGCTAGGGGGACAGAGATAGATGCTATGGTGCCAGATTTACCATATCTAATTAAAGGGACATAGACAGATGCTTTTCTAATCTTGCCTGGTCCCCACAAGGCATGTAAGGGCCATGTGGAAGGCTGCAGAGGTTGTACAGTGAGTTGAGGGTATGATATATAGCTCTGCCTAAGTCTGCCACCAGACCAGCTACACTATGACCCTTTCCGCAACTCACCTTTTCTCGGTGCTGGGTGTGGTGCTCGTGTGAGCAGCCTCTTGTGAGAGGCCCTCACATCTGGGTTTCTTCAGCTCCACACAAGCTTTCTGCTTGCGTGAGAGCCCCACCTCTTCCTTTCACAGTGCAGCCTGGAACCTTCCCGGGCTTCACTGAGACAGGAAGCACAACTGGCCCAGCTCCTGAGGCTCTGCACATACGGCAAGTGTGCATGGGGCCCCGGAGTGTCATGTGGACCGCTCCTCACATGTGCACGATGCTTGAGGGGCCCTTTCACATGGAAAATGCCTTGTGAAAAGGGCTTATGCTGAGACATGCAGGGTTACGGTCAATGCATGTAAGGAAACTTAACACATGTTTATGACCCTGACAGTAGTCTGTGCAATATATTTAGGAATGTGTTTTCTGAGAATCTATACTGCGTTATAACAGAAACACTTAAATACTCACATTTTGTTGCAGATTTTTGTTTGAATTGCAGATCAGTGAAAAATCAGGACAGATGAGATCTAGGGCCAGTTCTGCACTAACAGTTATAGTGCTATTATTCCACTTTCAACATCCTGTGGAATTCTGGGGTTTGTAGTTTACTGAGGCCTTCTAAATGCCCCTCCCTAAACTGCAAACTCCAGGATTCCATAGGATGTTAAAAGTGGAATAATAGCACTATAACGGTGTAGTGTGGAAATGGCCCTATAGGTTGACTCACATTGAAATGATTTGGAGCAGAACATAAAGCGATTCATCAATCCCTAAGCCAACATCTTCATGCAGAAAAACTGAGGGCAGTTTACTAAAACTGAGCATTTTAAAATATTGAACTGTTTGTGGCAGCACAACTTTTTTAAAAAAAATCTCCAGGATCTCTTCAATAAATTATTTTGGAAAAAAAAAAAAAAAAAGTCCTCCTCTTCCTTTTTTCCTGTTTGGAAGAAATGACAGTGAATCTGAGTTGTCATTATAAGAGCACAATCCAAGCCGCACGGTCCAGAAAATCCTTAATTCAATTGGTGTAAAGCAATATGCTTAATTGATTGTTTTCATCCAAATCAGTTTTGGATTGGATTAGGTACTAATGGTGTTTTCTTCCATTAAAACTGTCACTTTGGAAAGCAGGTGGGTAATGGTGTTTGTCTTTTGCCTGTGGGAATTATTAAGCGAATGAGTTCACTTGAAAAGGATTCTCTCTCTGCAGATATAAATTGATTTCTAGCACTTCAGAGAGATGGTTTTGGAATCGGTAAGAAAACATAGCTTATAACCTGAGACATATTTAATGCCTGCCATGAATCTTATGTGAGACATATATTCCTTGATCTGGATAGTCTAGTTTGGTTTACTAGATTATTGGAGACCTACAGTCAAACTGCACATTATATTAAATATATAGTATATATCTCTATCTATTCTTTCTAAAGCTAACAAAGAAACAATGATGCTGACGCAAATGGAATTGTAGAATGTTGGATAGGGATGATTAATTCCTCCCACTCCAGACAGGACCAGGCCTGAAATCAATGTCTTTCTTCAGTTTGACAATTAGCAATAGATCAAAATAATCACATAAATGTTGTTTATTTTGTACTGTCATGAACTGCAGTGGAGAGCGGAGAACATCTGGGAGAGGAGCTGCAGGTCCTCTGAGAAAAATTGGATTGGGATTGTGGTTGTATAGAGATGGATTTGATTCCTTGCTCAGTCATGGAAACCTCTGGGTGACCTGGGGTGTGTCACACACTCTCAGCCCCAGAAAACCCCATGATAGGTTTGCCTTAGAGTTGCCATAAGTCAGAAGCAGCTTGAAGGCACATAACAACAAAAAGAGATGGCAGCTGTATTTTAAAATATTCAAAAAAACAAAACAAACCATCCTTTTTTCTAGTGCCTAGAAATCCTGGTGAAAAGAACCTGGACTTGTGAAAATCTTTCCCATTCATAGCTAATTCTGTGCAAAATTTGCATGAGGTTGCTTGGGGCAGAAAACAGTACTTTCAACATAGGAAAGGGCATTTTCTGTGAAAGCAATGATATTTCTTTGCAAGATAAAATGCTGTTTTCTGCACAGAAAATGCTGCAATTGAAGACTTACTCTGAAGAAAAATTTGCATAGTAATTTTTTTCCTCTGCATACATCTATGCAGAAATACTATCTCCTGCTCAAGAATTGCTGTTTCCTATGCAGAAAATTTGTAGTGGTAATGTAGGAAAAAATTGTACCTGATCCCAGGTGGTGACAATAATATAAAATGAAAACACTACTGAAATCCATCAGTGTTCCAGGATGTGTTATGAGCCTAGGAAGACATAACATCTCTAAGAATCCCCCCTCTGTCCCACAAAATTCTTGCATATCTGACAATTAACAGTTGGAAATGTCTGGAATTGGGCAGCAGTTCAGTTAAGAAGTTATCTAAGAAAGGCTACAGCTTCCTTCTCTCTTTTCAACTTTCAGACATGATTTAAGTCAAAGATCTGTCTTAGAGCTAGATGATCCATTGACTCTCTTTCAATGCCATTTCGGTATGCTGCCATGCCATTCCCTCCTGAGATCTTCAGCTATGATATCACAAGAGAACTCATGATGAAATGAAAATTCATAATTCACTGTCTAGGTACTGCAGAACCTGTGGACTCAAAATTAAAAGAGTATCTGCAGACAGATTTATACTTCAGGCCATGTTTATGCCTTCACTCAGAATTGATGGGCAAATTTAACTGGACAGGCAAAACTGGAGAACTTGAAAAATTATTTCATATCCTGAGCTCTGATGATTAATAAAGTTTTGATTCCTCATCATAAATCACGGGTTTTATCAGAAAGGCACAAACAGCTTTGGCTCAGATCTAATGTGGCATCCATAAAATATTTTATAGATGTAGAAGGAAAAAGGAACAGAGAAAGGAGTGAGTGTTAAAACATATCATAAACCTCTGGAGCAATTGAATGAAGCCACCAGGGCTGTAGATATCTCAAACCAAAGAGGAGGAGGAATAGGGGAGAGGGAGAGAAAAAGTGAATCTTGGGAAGAAATAGCTTAAGGAACAATGTTAAAATTCCATCAGATCACCTGGATCTAAATTGTAGCTTTTCTAGTTTTGACAGTGAATCATGCTTTTGAGGGTTTCCAGGAAAAGGATTCACCTTCAAAAAAAAATGTGACCTCCCCACACACTTTCTTTAAAAGAGATAGTGTGTTGTCAAAATAATGTAGAAGGGGAATTCAAAAGATGTTGAAATATCTCCTCATAATTTCCAAAGAGCCACAGATTTTTGGTGTCATCATGGAATGTGCACACATGCACTGCCCAGGCTTACCCACAAGATAGGGGTGCATTGTGCTTCCTGTTATAATGTCAGCCTGCTGTGGCACTGGTAACAACAATGCACTTCTACTATTTTTCCCTTCAAACAGGGCTATTGGAGAAAGTATGCCTTGCTCTGAAGCTGAATCTTGATTCTAAGATGTTTCCAGAAGCAAGATTCAGCTTCAAAACAATGTGTGGCCACTCCCTATACAGCTTGTTTCAAAAATCTTAACCCTGAACACTTTAATCCCTAACTTAGAATGAATACACATTGTCTTTTCGGGACTTGGAACAAACTTTAATAAAAGAGAGAGATAGAGAGATGTAAGTCGGGGGGAGAGAGAGAACAATTAAAAGAGACGTTATCTATGCAAATATCAACATATTTACATTTTAAATAACGTGTTATGTTCTATTATATTTGAATTTTTTTTTGACAGCATAAGACTATATCCTGTTGTTAATCCTAACTAGAACAGACCCATTCATGCAATGGGATTCACCCATGTGTTGACTTGTGTTACTGTTGTTTGCCATCAGTCCTATTAATGAGAGACCTGTGAATAAGAGACGTTACAAACTCGAGGTTGTGGTGTTCATGCTGCCTTTCACTATTAAGCATTATCTTTTTTTCCAGTTAATCATGTGTCATCTCATGATATGTCCAAAGTATGAGAGCCTCAGTTTAGCCATCTTGGCTTCTAATGAAACTTCAGGACTGATTTGCTCCAGAACCATTTGTTCATGTTCTTAGCAGTCTGCAGTAACCACAGAACTCTCCTCCAGAGACTGAGCATACAATTAATTAAATAGGTCTACCCTACATGGGCCTAACCAACAGGATGCTAGCCATAATGTGACTTCTTTCATTGTGACCCCAAACTCTACAGCTATAGGGGTTGCAAGGTCTTCCCAGGGTTGGTCTTCTTGTGGCCTGCCTATTCTCTGTATAAGCTTATTTGCTCATAGCTAGATAGACTACATCTCAAAGTGTAAAGAAGCACAAATACTGAAAGACAACCAGATTTTCAATAATGAATTACAGGAGTGGGGCCTATGCAGCCCAGGTGCTGCATGGACCAGGGGAGGGGAGTCCACTTAGGTCTCTGGGCACTGCACTGTTCCCCTAAGAATCTTGCCTCTGCTCACACACACAAACACGCACAGTTTGTCAAAGGAGGTTTCCAGTGTCACAGAGGATTATAGTGGAGAGCAATGACAAGAGAAAGAAACTACCATTATGTGATATCAGGTGGTGGAAACACTTTTAAACTTCCTCCTGGTAGGACAGGTATGTGCCTGATCAGTTAAAAAGTAAAGAATATAGATTTGTGATGGATCAGGTTACATTCCTTCTGAAGATGCAGGCTTCCAAGATTGGGTGATTGAACTCAGCCCTGACCAATGCCCAGATTTCTGTGGTAGACAGAGGTGTGTTTGCACAGTAAACTAGAGCACCAATTGTGTATCTTCCTGGAAGTCCTGGTACCAGGTCCTGGTAATATGTGCCTTAGTTATATCCCGTATCAGTTATTCTAATTCATTTATTCTAATTCATTGTAACTTCAAAATATGTTCAGAATTTTTATCCAGTTCAGAAGGATGCAGCCAGTCTGTTGACTGGGGCCAGGTACAGGAAGACCAGGACACTTGCTATAAAAGAGGCACACACAAGGCCTTTCGATATTGTACCTGGATCCCGTGACTTCCCGGCATCACCCCAGCAGTGCCATTGCCAGGATGGGAGAGCCCCTCTGCACCTGGCTGGCTGCCGGTGGACAGGTAGCATTCAGGACATGCTTCTTCTTTCTTTCCACAGTGCAGGCAGCCTCTTCCATCACTGCACTGAAGAAGGAAGTGCTTGATAGCACTTCTGGCCTTTCCACACAGCCCCGCCAATGCAATCATTGAGTGAAAAGAGCCTGTTACCAGATTTTTTTTCCCCAGTAATTGTATACAGTGTGATCACAATGGCTGGGGACATGACAGGAGCGGGACCGTGACAACATTGTGCGATAGCATGTGTTGCGGACCAGCTTCAATGCATCTCTATGCCAGGATGGGACTGTAGTGCGGAAATGGCCACAGTTTTTTCTTGGCTTCCAAGACATCATAGGAATGCAGAAGACACTCTGTAAATACCCATGGAACAGTATGCATTTTTAAAAACATAACCACCAACTCCCATTTGAGAGTATCCTTTTAGGTGAACAATGAAAACTCTTCTAAAACTAATTAATTAATCAAGAAGAATGCCTCCAACCTGCAACATCAAAGAATTCTGAGATGATCGCTTACAAACATACCAGCAACATAATGGCTTCATTTGTTTCCATAATGTATCAGGGAAATCATTTTTGCTATGCTGAGGGCTGATTATTCTGTTTCCTTTATTCCTGTGAAAGCTATCTCAAACCTTCCCCCCCAGGCTTCTGAAGATGAAAGACTTTTTAAAGCCATACAATACAGAAGAGTGTGTGTAAAAGCCAAGCACTGTTATTGGGATATGAATTCACAAGGTCCACCCTCCCATTCTTTCTATTGTACATAAAAGAGAGAACTCTATTATCTGTTTTTTAGGGGGAGGGGATGTCTCCCCCCTGCATGTTCTCATGCTGGCCTGGCATGAACAGTGGAAATATTCTTGCAATGGCTCCTCATCATTCCTGTGAGACACACGTGGTCATGGCTGCTTGTCTGGAAAAGAAAGACGATTGGCTTTGATTGAAGATACTACAAGAAGACTGCGCCAAATACAGAGGAAAGCAGCAAGAATCCAAAGATCTAGCTTCTTAAAGCTGGTGGAATGAGGAGAACAATAGGTTCACAATAAGTGAATCTATTGTGGGAAAGCTGGAATTTAGAGGATCTCTCTAAATTTAAAGAGTCTGTCCAGGGATTGTACACTAACCTCTCTCTCAAAAGGGGTAAGGATATTCAAAATGTCGTTTCTTATCTAGTTACTCGTCTCCCCATCCCCTTTCTCTCTGTGTGTTATTAAACCTTCTATTCATTCATTTTCATAACTGATCAGAACTAGCTTATCTGCTTACGTTATTGCTGTCTGGACACCCAGACAGCCTTCTGCACATGACTGGACTCTTTAAATATCTAAAGAGCTGCTGCAGAGAAGAGGTTGAAGGTTTATTTTCTGCTGCCCCAAAGGACAGGATTAGATCTAATGATCAGGAGGGTAGATTTCAACTGAACATTAGAAAGAACTTTTTGATGATAACAGTGCTTCAGCAAAGAAACCACTTACCTAGGGAGGTAGGGGGATGTGTCTCTGTTTTTAGATGTATTCAAAAAGATCCTGGACAGCTTCTTCCTGGAGGTGATCTAGGTGGAGTTCTTGTGTGGATTGGAAGTTTGGAACTGATGGCCTATCCAGCTGTATGATTCTATGATATGATATTGGTGTTTTCTATGATCCAAATACTATGAAAACTCCAGGCTTTCTACTAGCTCTCCCTTATCAGATTGGATTTTCTTCAGCATTTTAAAATGCTGTTTGAGCAGAGTCTCTTATGTCTATTTTAGACAATCCTACTAACCTTTCCATGAGTTATAGTCTGGTTCTAGAGCTCCAATGGAAATGGATGAGAAAACAAATGGATTTTTATTCAAAATTTATATGTTAGAATCCTCGTTTATGTTTAATCATGAAAACAAATTTTATTCCTTGTTTCATTTTCATTCTTTTTTTAAAAAATGCACATCAAAAGGAAGGGGATGGTAACTGCAAATCACTAACCAGGTTCAGAACATACTGTGGATAGCTCTGAAAGACTGAGGACCAGATCATTAGTGATAGTGATACTGTTAGTGATACAGGCACCATTTCCTTATTGCTTCTTCCTGCATCACTCTTAGACTCTTGGGTTCAGGAATGCCATGACAGTGACCAGTTCCTTAGTTCTACCTAACCTAAAGATTGTTTCTACTGGTCCAGGGAGCAGAACACAAACCAATGTATTCAAACTGCAGGGGAAAAGATTCCTTTAATTAGGAAGAACAGCAGATATTCCAGATTAGCTATTTAGTTAAGTAGAATTATACTTAAGTAGCATCTCCTGCCCCCCCCCGCCAAATTTGCCTTACCAGCCAGCAGCCATTGTGAGAAATGGAGGTTGTCATGCCCTGCTTCCAGAACATGGAAATGAACTGTGACTCAGAGACTGTAACAGTGGAGATGACAGAACCTGCTGAACAGGAGGAAGTTACAGAACCACAAATCCCAGAGACAAACCAGAGTGCAGTGACAGCTCCAGCAGAGAATCCAGCCCCTTCAGATACAGAAGATAACTTACCTATACCTACCTTTGCTGAGTGTATACAGCAAAGGGGGAGCTTGCACAGGTCTCAAAGGATTTATAGGAGATAGCAATTAGTTAGGCAGCAATTCTGCTAAGCTGCTGCCCTATATAGACACAGCCCTTTCTGAGCTGTTCTGTTTCTTTGTTTGCTACTCTATCTGTGTTATTTCCTGGCTATCAGCTGTGCAGTCACAAGCTTTGGATGGCTGCCCAAAGGACAGAAGTCTGTTTTCTCATCGATCAGTACATGGCACACTGACTGAAGTTTCCATGCTCTCCCACCAGCAATCTCCAGTATGACAATCAGAAGCAGAATCCCTACTACAATTCCTCCTTACACCAGAGATTACTTGCAGAAGAGGGATGGAAATGTAAGTCTGGTACATCTCAATCAACAGGAGAACACAGCTCTGTCTCTCAAAGCAACTGCTATTTGATAAAACAGGGCTGAGGAACCTCTATGGTCCCTGTGTATTCCCTATACTGTTGGAATGGTTGTGAATATACAGGGATGATCATGAATACATGTTGGTTATAGATGCATAATTCTAGGTTACATATTTGTAACTGTGATCATGAATTCCAGCCAACTTCTTTACTGTAAAAGATGTTTGACAGTGGAATAGGCTGCCTTACAAGGTGGGGGACTTTAAGGACTATAGGTCCCAAAAGTCACCTTTCCAAACTCTGGTCTCTACATGTATCACTTCATCAAATTCTATGTGCATTACATAAAACACACACTGGAGTCACTTGATCATGGATTTGGGCAGCGATGGGGAAAATGCAGTCTTCCAAATGTAGTTCCAAATGGACTACATTTGGAACATCTCCCAGACTCCCCTGGCCAGCATTAGCTAAGCTGGCCACAGCATCTGAGAGTTTCAGGCCAACTGCCTCCAGCCGGCTCCTGGATTCCCACCACTGATTCAGAACATAGTTCTCCCTTTGAATATATCAGCCTCTTTTTATTAATTATTTAAGTTATTGATTTGATTTATATCTTGCTTTTCTTCCAACTGGGAGACAAAGTGACTTATAATATAAATTCAAACAGAACATCTAAAACAATATGGAGTACTACAGTTTTTTAAAAGCATGAAACAATGTTTTCCATTAAAATGCTACTTTTATGACATTGACATGAAAATAACTAAAATACTTAAAATGCATATTAATGCCAGAAACAGCACACCTAGTTGCGTATCACTCTACTAGTTAGGTAAGGCTGAAGGTCTTTGCCTACTGGTGAAAAAGAGACAGCAGAAAGGGGGCAGATTGAACATCTCTCAGGAGGTGAGAGTGTCTCAACAAGAAGAGTGTCTCCCATGTTTTCACCAGCCAGGCCTAAGGAGGTAACAAAATGGATAGAAAACCAACTCCCAAAGATTTTAAGATTTGGGCAGGCTCATATGGGGACACGTGGGCTTTCAGATAGTCTGGACTTAAGCTGTACACAGTTTTACAGGTCAAAAACAGAATTTTGAATTCTGCTTGGAAATAGGCCTTCAGCTAGTAAAGCTATTTCAGCAAGGGAGTTATATGTATATAAGCCCTCGTGGCACAGTGGGTTAAATGCCGGTACTGCAGCCACAGTGTTGTGAGTCCAATCCTGCAGGACTCCAGGTTGACTCAGCCTTCCATCCTTCTGGAGATCGGTAAAATGAGTACCCAGCTTGTTGAGGGCAATTAGCTAACACATTGTAAAACCACTTAGAGTGTGCTTGGCTCTATAAAGCACTGTAGAAATTTAAATGCTATTGCTATTGTTATATGCTCCCTGTAACCAGCCCCAGTCAGCAGTCTAGCTGCAGCATTTGAACGTGCTGAAGTTTCCCAACAGTTTCCAAAAGCAGCCCCACATAGAGTGTGTTACAGTAATTCATACTGAAACGTAAGTGAGCCAGGTGTTACTGTGACCAGATCTGACTTCTCAAGAAAAGAAAAACCTGGTGCACTAGTTTTCACTGTGGAAGCTCATTCCTGCCCACCACTGAAACCTGGGCTTCCAGGTTCAGGGATGAGTCCAAGAGTACAGCCAAGCTATGAACCTGAGGTTTCAGGGGGAGTGTGACCTTGCCCTACCTGATTTGCCTCCTGACAGCTCAGGTCTGGATTGAGCTTCAATTTGTTTGCCTTTATCTAGTCCATTAATGATAAGAGACATTCGTTCACCAGTGAGATAGCTTTCTCAGCATTAGTGGAAAAAGAAAGTTCACAGCCTACCTTTGTGCCGGTGGCGTCCAGTGATGATGGCAGCGGCTCTCCTGGGAGGGGAACGCTATGGAGTACTCCGCTCTGCACTGGCTGCCTCTAGGATTCAGGAAGCATGATGACTGGTTCTCTTCCTGCTGCAGCACAGCTGGGTACTGTTTCAACTGCACTGGGGCAGAAAGTGCAGCCATTGTGCTCCCAGGACGTCTGCAAGCAAGATAGGGGCAGCCGCACTTACAGGGAAAACCTGTCAATGATTTGCAGTGCAATTGCACTGCCTGGGAATGGGAGAAGGACAGGACTTGGATGACACCATGCATAAGCGTCTTCCAAGCCCCATCCTTCTCCCAGCCTCATGGTGGGTTGGGTGCATCAAGCAGAAAGGGCCAGAGTGTCATCTGCATACTGGTGGCACTGAACTCCAAATCTCTGGACAACCTTTTCAACAAGTCATCTCCAAATGACCTTCAAAGACGTCAGTGTGTTCACAATGATCAGCATAAATGCAAAACAAACTTCATGGCCACACTAACAAACAACCCAGCCACACTGACAATAATCACACAGTAGCCTGACCCCCATGTCCATACAGAGTGGTGTTAATTATTGTATTTTACACCTGACAGCCACAATGATCCCCAAGGAGTTCAGCCTAGAGTTAATGTCTTTAAAAGATTGATTGTCACAGAGGGAATGGCATTATTAAATTTAAAAGAGATGAAGGAGAGAATGCTGGTGTTTCATTTACCACTGTTTAAACTGGAATGGAAGCAACAATGAAAATCGTTCTTTCATTTTATCATGTAATAATATTTTTCATGAACTCTGACTTCCATTTGCCTTATAAGGGGTTGTCTCAAAAGGGACGCAGCTACTCCAATACATTCATGCCAGACGGGGTTTTTTTTGCAACAGATGATACCATTCCAGCATCTGATTAATTATATCCTGCAAAGAAACAGCAGTGGCTTGAGTCAGCAGAACCTTTAGAAATCCATCACTGGTATGTCATTACAAGTTGATTTTTTTAACTCTTTAAGGATTAAAGAAGGCAGCTCTTCTGCATATATTCACCCATCCACATGTACACACACAAAGAGAGATACATTTGTAATTTAATCATAAGTGAAAAGGATTATTTTATATATAAAATAAGGGTCTAGGTGAGGTAATGATTCTCAGTGCAGCTAGGTTGTTTGTCAATGTAACCTTGCAATTTGCTATTATTTCCATTGAACATTGTGAACACATTGCCATCTTTGAAAGTAATTTGGGCCATTTCCACATGATGGGCCTGTCCTGCTCTGGGGACAGGATGGCAGCGGTCAGCTGGTCGTGATTCCACATGATGTCATCGCCGGCCTGCTGCCATCCTGTCCCCATGCATCGCGCTCGTGGAGTATTGGCTAAATGGATAAAATCTATTAAGCACCTGTGATCACATGATGCTCCCATACCTACCTGTCCTGGGCCCTTTCGCATGGCATTTGCCATGCGAAAGGGCCGCTGGAGCATCATGCAACTGTGAGGAGTGGTCCACGCGATGCACTCACAATCACGTGATGCTCCAGGGCCTGGCAGGTGCCGATCACACACTATTTCATTTTCAACTGTGAGCTGAAAATGGTGTGCAATCGCTCATTGCTCCAGGGCCTATGTGTACTTGCTGTGCATGCGTAGCTCTGGAGCCATGGCACTCGCACTTCCTGCCCCAGGGCAGCCTGGGAAACTCCTAGGCTGCACTGCGGAAGGAAGAGGAAGGGCTCTCATACAAGCAGGAGGCAGCTGTGGAGCTGAAGGAACTGGGACACGAGAGCCTCTTGCTAGAGGCTGCTCACGTGATCCCTGCACCCCAGCTCCGCAAAAACATGAGTTGCAGAAAGGGCCCTGCAGAACCACAGGAAACATGATGGTGATGCTTCCTTCCCCAGCATAGCCTGGGAAATGCCTAGCTCCCTGCAGAAGGAAGAAATGGGGCCATCATGCTTACCTCCGCAGGGAGCTGGTCCCATGCAGAGGGGAACATTCCTGTCACGCTTCTTTCCCTGCCAGGACTGCAACAAGATGACTTGCAAGAGCCTTGTCATGTGGAAATGGCTTTGAAAATGATAGCCAGTGTGGTGTAGTGGTCTGAATGTTTGACTATGACTCTAGAGACTGGGGTTCTAATTGAGAAGAACTAGTTGCTTTGAGAAGGCATAACTCCCTTGTAATGCTGGCAGTGAGCTGATTGTAAACACCACAGGGGTAAGTTCTTCTGCTATCACATTATGGTCCTAAAGTGATGAACCATTAACATTCATCAGAGTGCTCGTAGCAAGCATGCCAATTAATGCTATTTATGTTGATTGCTCTGCAATGTGGAAAACTTTCTGCTGGAAATTAAAATGAGATGGCCAATTTGGCAACAATTTATCCATTTTTTTTTTAAACAGTCCTTTTCAGTTTTCAGCCTTAGAGTCAAGTGCTGTTCAAAAAGCAATATAAGATAAGGAAGGGAAAGGGTTTTGCGAGAGCATTAAGTTGTATAGGTAGCTTTGAAAAGAAATATCTCAGTCGTACTAAAGCGATGTAGAGAAACTGAGAAAGAATGAGAGAAAAACATGAGTTCGCATTGTGAAAATATTGTGGGAAGGGGAGATCCTGAAGAAAAAATGAGGCAGTGTCTAGATGGAAGATAGTAGTGAACCATTTTGTTGGAAGGAAAGTATTTATTGCTTAGTCCAAAGACCATTGCAAATTAAGTAAAATAGTTTTGTTGATTTAAGAATATTTGTATACTGCTTCTTATGTTTTTCCAAAATAATAATAATAATAATAATAATAATAATAATAATAATCACAAAGCAGTTTACAATGCCATCACAGAGATACCATTAAACCGATTGCCAGAAGCGAAGAAGCCATGATAAAACAGTAACATAGATAGATAGATAGATAGATAGATAGATAGATAGATAGATAGATAGATAGCATAAAGGGCCAGAGTAAACATTAACAATAAGAGAGGAGGGGAATCAGCAAAATGCCTGGACATACGTGTACAATAAGTCTTTAATGGTAGAAATATCCAACCCTGAGAATCTTCCCTTTGAAAATTTATTCAAGTCAGAGACACTGGAGTAGGGATATAACCATTACTGCAGAGGGAGTTGGGTAGCCTGCATCCTTAAATTAGCCTATTCATGGCCTACCAAGGGGAACACCTGCTCTCCCCAGACCAGCATACTGAAAAATATTTTAGTCTAAAAATATATAAATGGTTTCCTTAAATAGCCCATGGGTTGTAATTGTCCATTTGAAAGCTACTTTGATCCTGACTGAGGCCAAAAATAGCCTTTCCCCCTCCAAAAAAAAATAAAAAAATCTGGAAGTGACTGCTTTGAGGCATTTCCACCCTACACTGTTGTAGTGCTATTATTCCACTTTCAACATTCTGTGAAATTCTGGGGTTTATAGTTTGCTGAAACCTAAGAACTCTCTAGCTGAAAATTCTAAATGCCTGTCCCTAAACTGCAAACTCCAGGATTCGATAGGATGTTAAAAGTGGAAAAGTGGATCTATAACACAGTAGTGTGGAAATGACCTTTGTAACACAGGATGGGTATGGTCTAGCAGCGTCCAGAAAATGTGTCAAGGCAACTCCTGAGTCTTCAACAGCTACTTGCTCCTCCTTCAGTGAACTAATTGGTAATTGGTTAAAAAAAAGACATTTCCGATAAATCCTGGTTAGCCAAGCATTAGAACTGTATTAGAATGGTATTGCTTGGCCCCTTTTTGATGAATTACAGTGGTATAAGTCAGATTTTGGGCATTCCACCTCATTTTCTTGATCACTGTGGAGACTGAAATTCACTGCCAACCATGTAATGACTCCTTTTGTCCCTTAGAACCTGACCATTTCTTGGTCAGTGAAGTGTGAGGAAGATGATATTGCTGGACACAGAGCAAAGACTGCAGGGTTCCTTGGAGGACTTAAAGATGTCCCTGAAGATGTTTGTTGCTGTGTCTATAGGAAAAGAGCCAGATGTGTGTGTACTGCCACCGTCAGCTCTCCACCAACCAGGGAATCGTTGGGTTCAGGTGACTGGACAGGAAATTATCATAGCTGTGTTTTGTAGCTATGTATCCAAATATGGAGTCTTGGCTGTTATTTTTTTAATACATATAAACCTAGGCAGGCATTGACCTCTCTCACACATAGCTGTGGAAATGCCTTAGAATTCAAGAACACTTGGAGATTTCATTTGGTTAGATTTTTCAGTGAACTGAACTGATTCACATTAGTGCTTGGAGGAGATCACAGCTATCCTAGGGATTGTGCACTTCATATTTGGGCCCCTTCTGCAGGAGCCTCCCATCCTGTCATGTGGATGGGAGAGGAGCGGGACTGCAATGATGCTTTGGCATGAGGTTGTTGTGGTCCTGTCTTTCTCCTGTTGCCAAGTGGAGTGATTGCAAATTAAATCATTGATGGGTTTTCTCCATCAATGACCTGCAATCGTGCTACCATCCCACACTTATCTGGCCTGCAGAAGTGCCAGAAATGCAATGCTGGTCTGCAACACAGTCATGTCATGGGCTTCCAGGACCTAGACTCAGACTCAGAGTCTGAGGCAGCAGAACCTATTCTGAGCCCTGACACAGAGACTGCTGCAGAAGAACCTGCAGAGCAAACAGTACCACCACCCACCTCAGGGACAGAAGTGTCAGCCCCAGCTGGGAGCTCTGCTCACTCTGACACAGAGAGTGATCTAGTTGTACCTACCTTCACTCAGCGTAGACACCAAGGGTCTCCTGTGTCGCTCCCAGCAAATTTATGCCAAGCCCCAATTAATCAGGCACCAGCTATGCTAACCCTGGAGCCTATAAGAACTGAGCCTTTCCCCTCTAGCCTTTGTCAGCAATCAATTGACCATTTGTCCCATGCATGCTTCTCTTTGCTGTTCTTGCCTGTGTTTCTGCCTTTGACTTGTGTTTGTTTTTGGCTGCCTCTGATTTATGGACATTGTTGGGACCCTTATTGCTTCTCATTTGCAAAGCTGTTTCCTTTCCTCTGTAAACTGATCACTTAAGTTACTGATAAGTTTCTGACCTGTGTTTGTTATCAGCTTCTCCTGGCTGCCAGCCCAGACCAAACACATGGTAAACCCAGTAAAGGCCTACCATTGTGCAACAATCGTTTCACCGGTGGCCATGCAGGAAGGGCAAAAGAGCAATGAAGTGCTTCCTTCCTCAGTGTAGCCAAGGAAAAGCCTGACTTTACTGAAAAGGAAGGCACATATCCCAAATACTGTCCATCCACGGACAGCCAGGTGGGTGCAGAGGGGAGCATTCAGGTCCTGTTCCCATCTGGGCAGTGGTACCACCAGGATGACACCGCAAGGTCACAGGATGCAGGTAAGGTACCGAAAGAGTCTTGATGCCTGAAGGGCACCACTGTTGGTGCCAATCAAGCCCCTGAGGAGCGAGTATTCCATAATTGAGGTGCCACAGCAAAGAAGGCCCTAGATTTGCAGACAACTGGTGTAAACTGCAGAAACCTCAGCCAAAAATAAAGAGCTCATGGTCCTCCTCTCAAGGAAGTGAGTAGCTCGTTTCTTGACAGGATGTTTCAGTCTTTCAGGACACTCTTGTCTCGTTCAGGGCAAGCAAGAACTTTTCCAATTGTTCTCCACATCCCTCATATGAATCAGGAACTTGGCAGATCAGACACTTATTCCCAGCTCATTGCAAAGCACAAGCAAAACAGACGACTATAAGCATTGTAAATCCTGGACCTTGAGAATCAAATGACTAAGGACAGCCAATCACATCTCAGTGCATATTATCAAAAGTCTTTTAAATGCTACTATACTTCCTCAGTTTGTGAGAAATTTCCACCCTGTCATTCTCTTTGTACAGGCTACATATATGATGGAATATGAGCATATTGTTAGATGGAGCCTTTTGCCTGTATACTCAGGTAAGGATGTACAGAAAGCCAGTATGGTATGGTGGTTTGAGTGTTGGACTATGACTCTTCGAAACTGGATTCAAACTTCCACTCAGCCATGGAAAACCCCTGGATGACTTTGGGCAAGTCACATTCTTTCAGCCTCAGAGGAAGGCAAAGGCAAACCTCTCTGAACCTATCTTGCCAAGAAAACTCTGTGATAAGTACACCTTAGGATTCCTGTAGGTCAGAAATAACTTAAAGGTGCACAACAACAACAACAACAACAACAGCAACAACAACAACAACAACAACATAAATATTTTAATACCCAGATATTAAAATATCTTCTTTCTCTGTTTGCCTCTCCCACACAACTTGAAGGCACTCATCAATGATAAGTATGTATGAGATTGCAGCCTTATACCCAAAATTTCAAGAACCCAAGTCATTGGCTCCAGGCATTCTTTGTGAGTTTCTATCCACAAGCTGAAATTCCTTTCTGTAGGAAATTTATACAGACTCCAGTTATGCAGCTGTTGATTTATAGATGGGACATTCACAGGAAGATTATTCTTGTGGTTGCTTAAAATGAACTCTGATTGTGGAAAGCTATTTAGCAACAAGCCAAAGTGAATATACTCATTAGGAAATGTAAGAAGTGGCATAACTTTAATTTATTATTTCCTCCCTTGTTGTCTAACTATGTATTTCCAGTTGACAGGAAGGGGAAAAAATGTTACCAATATTACATTAAGACCTTCCAACCCATTAGAGTATTTTTGATTATTTGCAATTGGCATTTTGACGGTGCTCTCATTGCTGACATGATCCTACACAGCAACAGCCAAAAGAACACTCAGAGACCATTGTGTTGTGATGATGTGTAGTTAAAAGCGCATCAAGCTTTGTCTCCTTTCATTTCCAGGTGAAGAAATGGACACTTTATGGCCGTGAAACCTCCATCAAAGGAAGCCAATTGGCACAATCTCAACATGTGAGATCATAACAGCCTTGAACCAGAGACAAAAGCCTGTGGATTAATTTTGTCTACTGGAACATTCCTGTTTACCCAGAGACCAAAGCATCCAGTTCTACCTAAAGCTGTCTTCACATGTCAGTAATTCAGAACAAAAATTTGGCATTAAGAAGCTTCTGCCTATCACATAACTCAAGCCTTTCAGAAAGAGATTATGTGACTAATGCTACCTAAAGATTAATCATTGGTGTTCCTGGCACTGGAATTGATCTGAAGAAGGCTGGCTCTGTCCCACCAATATATTCCATTAAATAAACTGTTTGTGCAAGCTTTAGAAAGTAGGAAGGGCAAAAGGAATGAGCTGTCTTCGCCAAGTTAAAAACTGTGATGGGTGAGAATATTGCTGGATGATTTGTTCTTCATAGGTTCAATGGACACAATGAAAATGACAGATTTGTCCTTCTGAGTCTGGGGTTTTGAGTGATGAGCTCTTAAATGTCTGAATTCAAATCCTTTCGTATTCAACTATGTTGGTGTTAAATTAAAGTTGCTGCCTCTCTTTTTCTTCCTTGGGAGCCACTTAAAAGACAACCAGGCACAATGAGATTGTCTCTGAGCTGGGATGGACAATCTTATAGGATTTTCAGAGTTTATTTTTTTTAAAAAAGGGATGCAATTTTATTTGTTTTTTTGAAGAATTTTCAAAGCTTCCACTTTGTGTCTAGTATGGCAAGAATTAGAAGTTTCAAAACCTTAAATGCAAGAGAAAAACAAAATGGACAGATCTCCCCCTAGACTAACAAGTTTAGGGAGCCTAAATCATAGTTGGGGCCACATAAATTAGATGCAGAACCTTCTTTTGGCTTCACAGCAGATTCTAGCCAAGACTGAATGAAAAACAATTTGGGAGCTTTTTTGGGGAAAAAACTATAATTTATTACAGATTTGGGATTCTGTGTCAGACTAACCCCCAAATTTGGGGGGCCAAGATCTTGAATTTTAGATCATTTCCACACTACACAGTTACAGTGCTATTATTCCACTTCCAACATCCTACGGAATTCTGGGGTTTGTCGTTTATTGAGGCTAAAGAGTTACCTGGCTGAGAGTTCTAAATGCTCCTCCCTAAACTGCAAACTCCAGGAGTCCACAGGAGACTGAAAGTGGAATAATAGCATGATAGCAGTGTAGTGTGGAAATGGCCTTAGAGTCCAAGAGCTAAATCTGAGAAATGTTAAATACCCCAATGGCTTAGTCCTCATCTGATATCAGTTTATATACCCAGCTGGCATTCCCACAATTGTCCTACATGTCCCACTTCATGCCTAGAGGACCAGGTGAATTCTCATGCCACCCACTAACACTATGGTTGGCATAGCAGAAGAAGTGAACTTCTGTCACAAACCAAGTTGAAACGAAGCATATGCAACCATTCTGCCTGCCTGCATTTTCCTCATCTGCAAGGCATTACTTCAAAGCTCAAAGGATTGTTGTGAATCATTAATTAATTCATGTGTAGAAGGTGCTTTGATATTCCTGGATGAAAGGGACTATAACACTGAAAGTTCAAAGTACTTTTTTTTATTAATTATTATTGTCCGGTCTCCCTCACATCCTAAAATATTTAAACTCCCACAACAGATACTGAGAAACTGGCCAAGAAAATTCAGTCATTTAGCAAGTCAGCATAATTATGTTGTCATGTCATGTCAGGCAGAATTGTTCTTGTAGGAGAGTGAAAGTAGTGCTAAACTAAAGGTGGAAGAACATTTTCCTGCTCATTTATTTTCATTGCACAGGACTACCTTGATCTCAGCAAGTCCAGTTCTTTTTATTACAGCCAATAACAAATGAGAATGGATGGGCAAAATTCCCACAGTGGCTCCTAGCAAACAAAGTCTGATAGTGAATTCTCCAGGAGCTGAAATTGGCCATAATGGGACAAAAAATATGGGTGTGAACAGCACAAGACCTAAGGTACACAAACCCTAATTTGGTCATTCATTGATAATCAGAAAATATGTGTAGAATAGGCCAGTGGCAGAGCTTGGAGTGTGTGGAGAGGTGGGTGGGAGGGGGCGGGGCTATGGCGCAAGGGTCAGGGCCACTGTTCATGGTGGCATGGTCAGGGCGCACGGGGGCATGGCTACAGGCTGGGATGCCCCCAAAACATTGCTGCCTGGGGCAAATCCCGCCCCCGCTCCCACATCCCTACACGACTGGAATATGCTTAATGCTGCAGAGGAATGTGATAAACTCTCATCTTCAATTTGTTGCATTTCTACATTTTCTTACTTATCGCTTCTGTCTAAATTCTCATCCTGTCCTTTGCTCTTGTTAACAAGACATTAACTTGACTCCTCGCAGCTAGCTCCAGTTAGACTATGAAACCATTGACTCAACTGCTGACTAGTAAGTCCACATACTGGAAAATCAAAATGGCACAATGCTTCAACTCTCATTGAAACTGACAATAGGATTTAAGCTTTTGATTTCACTTATTCTTTTTTTTTCTTTCCTGATAGGTAATTTGTATGCATTTCTTCACAGTTTTCTCCTATTGTCTTTATGTTTTTCATAAATTCCTGCATTTTTGTATTGACTTGAATCAGTCTGTGGATATTTTTCACATATACACATTTTTAGCCATCTGCAAGTTTAAAATATACATACATATATATATATATATATATATGTATGTATGTATTTATGTATATGTATATATATAAGTTTTGCGTATGGTTTTGTATATATTTTACGTCTGCAAAATGCACTGCACATTTCCTTAGTGGGGTGTGTTTTATCTCTCAGTTGACACTCGGGAGTCATGAAAAGAAAACTTTTGCTGAACTTTCAACTTGAATGATCTCCTTTTCTGTAATTAATGATATGATAGCAATAGGATTTTTTGCTCTGTGATTTTTCCTATGGAGGGGGAACTCAACAGGGATTAATGTCAGTGGGGCGGCGGAATCTCCATGATATTTTTATATGTGGTTGGGTGAATCTTTGATGAAAAGTCACTAGACAGCAAGATGCAATCATACTGACTCACCCATTTTTCCATTTGAAATACATCTTTGAATAACCTTTCTCCTTCAACCAATCAGAAGTGCAATTACTAATGTAATTTATCTTCAACTTGTTGTCAGCAGGAGTATCAAAATTCAGCCTGGACAAGCATGTTTCTTCCTTCCTTCCTTCTAGCCTGCAAATGATAAACACATTGGAGACATAGCCTAATAACTCTTAGACATCTGTACCGTGCTGAGATCCCTTGATACAGTCGGCAGACTAAGATCTTTGACCTGCCACCACCACAAATGTTTTGGCAGTGCCTTGTCTGTCTCAAAATACTGGCTCTTTTTCATCACCAACTTCTAATATGGGTGAAATAGATTACTTTGTAGACAATTTGACTCACAAAGGTGCCAGCAAACTTTTGTACTAATATATTCAAGCAGTGATGCCACCATAGTTCAAAATCTATAGAGCATTGCTGTTAGAGAAGTTCATGGAAAAGGGAGATAGAGTCATTCAGACCTCACCTTTGGTCATTATCAACTGAGCATGAGCCAGTGCACTGGAAATGGTTGCATTTGTCACCAGAGACTTTTAATTATAGGGGGTATGACTCTGTCTGGGTTATCTCCAGCTCAACGGACAGAGAAGACCAGACATAATGTGTATGTTTAACATCAGAGGGGCTCATCTTTGGTCCAGTAGGGCTAATCTGTGAATAGGTGCAGGATTTTATTTCTGCTCCACACTCTGAATCTGCAGTCTCAAGGTCTCATTGAACTAGCTGGATGTATCTTTCAGTGCAAGGGGGATGTTGTCATACACAGGATAACTCCAGTCCCCGAAAATAGGCTTAGAACTTTGCAAACCTGTATTCAAGAACAGTAGAGTAACAGGTGCACATTCTGGCCATTGCCAAGACTAAAAGCACTATTGGAATTACAATGTCTTATAAGCAGTAACATTACAAATTTGCCTATACAGAGCCCTTATTTGCCAACTAATTAAAATAACTCCTTTTCCCAGGCTGTTTTCCTGCCTGACTGTGTCCTGACCTTGGGCTTGCTTTTGTTCTCCTTATCAAGGTTTGTTATATCAACATACCCTCATTCCCAAAACCTTGGCTTCTCATTCTGGCCATTTCCGCACGGGGTGAGGGAATCACGCCGCACCGCTACTTACCAGATCTTCTGGCTCCCTGGTCCAGTCCAGGCTGCTCCCATTGGTGTCATACAGATGCATAAATCCCTTTACTCATGTGGTTGCCCATTGTTTGTTGTGCAACAGATGTGCTTACTTGATGTCCCTAAACTGAAAATCCCAGGATTCCATAGGATGTTGAAAGTGGAATAATAGCACTATAACTAGTGAAGAAATGGCCCTAGTCTCAATAATTGGAGATCCATTATGAATTCATAGGATTGACTTGTATATTGAATCAGAATTCAGTAAATGATTCAGTGCATCTGTTCTGCTTGAGATTAAGCAACGAGATTCCAGCCATACAACTCTGTATCCTAGGATGATGTGTAGCCATTAAATAGTGCATTCAGGATACTGGGATTGCGAAAATAGCCCCTGCGCTTTCCCCATTGCACAGCAGGACAATAGGCATGTACATGAGCAGATACACAATCAGGTGCAGGAGATTAGAATATAGCAGAAAGGTGGTATAGGGAAATCACTGTGTAACTGCAAGAGTTTAGATTTATACTAGGCAAGCATGATGTAGGTTCTTGGTCATAGTCTTTTTACTCAAGATTTCACATATCTTTGTATTTCGTTGGTACCTGTTATTAGAGGTTCTTGTTCAGTCTTTCCAATATGGGGGAGAGAAAGAGAGTGAGCATGATGTAGTGGTTTGAGTGCTGGACTATTACTCTGAAGACTAGTATTCGAATCCCCACTTGAATACAGATACCCACTGGGTTATCTTGGGCAAGTCACACTCTTTCAGTCTCAGAAGATAGCAAAGGCAAACCCTCTCTGGACCAAACTAGCCTAGAAAACCCCATGATAGGTTTGCTTCAGGGTCACCATAAATTGGAAATGACTTGAAGACATACAACCATAACCATGACATCTGGGAGAGGGTGAGATATAAGTCAAACAAATAAATAATATTAGTAAATAATTAAATGATATATAAATCACATAGAACACTGTTTTGCCCATCACTGAGCTTATTTTCAAAGAACAGCAGTGTCTTTACACTGCTTATTATAGGTAGAGATGGGTGAATTTCCCAGATCTCTCCATGGTTGGTTGAGTAGCTATGGCACATGTGTCAGCTTGCAATGAGGAGTGACAAGGTATGGAAACCACACCAGGCCAACATCACTAAAGCTATACTTTGCCTTGCCCCATAACCCCCAGTGCCACAGTCACACTGACATTTCTTGCAATTGCTGCAAAGGCTTATCTTCTTCTGCTGCAGATTTCATCCCCCTGTGAAAAAGTTGCCATCAAAGAGCCAGATGGAGATGTACTGAAGAAAGGAGGGAGCAAACCTGGATCTGATTTTTCCAAATAGATTTCACTCAGCCCTAATTAGCAGGGACTTGACAAGGAAGTGAAGCTCACTAGTGGGTTGTTTTGCCTTTGTAGCAAAGCATGAAAACACCTCTGTTGGAATGTCTGGGAAGCAGAGACAGCTGGAGGTATTTATGGTTATAGGCAAAACTGGGTTGTCACTGCTTCTGACTTATGCTGAGGAGCAGTACAACAGTAATGCGTTAAGGACACCATTTAATCATTGTGTGGGTAAGGCTCAGATAGAATTCTGGCAGGATTCAGCAGAGACCTATTCCCTTTCCCCTCCACATATTATAGAAAGGGTTTCTTTAAAATTGCACAGAATTATATAATCTTAGAACTGGAAGGAATCACAAGAACCATCTAGTCCAAACCCATGTCACACAGGAATATAGAACTAAAGCATTCCTTAAGATGCCCATCCAACTTCTACTGAAAGACGTCTAAAAATGGAGAGTCCATCCTTCAAGGCAATCTATTCCACTGTCAAACAACTCTTAAAGTTTTTTAAAAATGTTATTTCTAATGTTTTTATCTAACATTCTAAATACAGGCCATCATGAGAAGTCACAGCACTATGTCGCCTCCTAACTACCACCAATGTGTTTATGGGTCATGTCTTCTGTAAAAATGGAACCAGTGGTGGTCAGGTTCAGTGTACTCCAGGAAAGCAGAAAGTCTCTCCATCAAGGCCAGATGACACCAGTCCTATGTCCATTTGATGTGTGAGAAGAGGTTTGGTGTGGGAGGGGATGGGTTACATGGCTGCATCACAGCCCCGCTGCCCAATTTCCCCCTGCCATGGACAGAACAGCATCACCATGAATGTTTTGGCAACATGACTCACTATCACACACACACACACACACAAAAGTATCTGGGCCTTCCTGATAGGCAAAATAGTGTTCTATGTACTTTTATATGTCATCTGCCCTTTCAATATTGGTGCTATGGGATGCTGCTTCATTTGCCTCTATGACAATGGCTGGGATTGTGCCCACCACCCCAAGATATTGCTGAATAACAAATCCCAGCATTCTTTAACATTGGCTACTCTGGATAGAGCTGTTTGGAAATTTAGTCCAACACCATCCAGAAGGCTTCAAAATGACCACCTCTACTCCCTGATAATCTCCCACCATTTCAGGAGAACGCTGAGGCCATAGGTCACTTCCCCTGAGAAATAATTTAATATCGTTCTCTCTCTGGGATTAATTAGGAAGGTTCTTGCTATACATAAAGATACTCTCTTAAGCACAGGAATTTTTAATGGTATAATACTGTGTAACAATCCTTTTGAAAACAGGTCAAGTCGGAGTTTGGAACATGACTTTTAGGAAGGATGAATATAACAAGTAGATGCCATTTATCACTGAGCGATGGTGGAAAAATGATGATCACCATCCTTCCACTGCTCTGTTGCAAATGACTTCAACATGCTTCTTGCTAAAAGGAATTTCCCTTGGCTCTTCAAGACTATATGTAGGTTACATTTAGAATATGATCTGTCTATCTTGAGCTCAAAAGGGAACAAGACTAGGCCATACGATGGTAAGTCAAAATGGCACAAATCTCTGCTTGAAGACCAGCTTTTCTCACTGGGCAGTAAAAATGAGGACAGCTTTGCCCTCCAAAAACTCTCCCCAACACCTCCACAGATTGCTTTGTTGTGGGTGTCTTTGGATCTAAATTTAATTGTGAAGCCAATTGAAAGCCCAGGATGAGTTCAGGGAATGGTTTCCAGCTGTAGCAGTCCTCCCACACTTCTGCTCAGTTTGTGCACATTCCAAATCTGACTGCAGGAACAGAAGTAGTGTTTGAAGTGAGTCTGGGATACCAAAAGCAGAGGAGAGAAGATGTGCTTAAAATTAATGAACACACAAGGGTTGAGGGAAGGAAGAGGGAGGAGAGAAGTGTTCATGGAGAGAAAGTTCTCTCATTCTCAACATGGTTGGGGCTGGAGAGAAAAAGTTTATTTTCACCCTGGTTTTTTGGAGATGAACTTTAAAAGAGGTTTAATTGACCCTAGCTTGAAACAGAGATGGAAAATTACATTTGGATTTACCTTTTAAAATGAATGAATGAATGGACCCAATTTATCATTCACAAGACTATTCGTGAAGCATACCTGCACATCTTTGGGTGTTCAGTCATAAAGAAGAAGCCAGGGCATCAAGTTCTCTCTCTTTCCCTCCATGCAAATAAATATCCATAATTAGAAATCTGTATATTTGGGGAAAAATACACATTGCAAAAGTGCATGCTGAAGTACTTACACATTTTTCTGTGTAGGAAGAGGAAGAAAAGTCTTGCAACCTGACATGGAACTCAGACAGGGTGAGAATACCGATGGGATTGTGAGACATAAAACTGACAGATTTTCACATCCCTGGCTCGAAATACTTGCAAATCCTTCTGAACTGATATTTTCAGCCAAGATTTTCTTGACTCTTTGTGGTGAGGGGGGGCAATCCCCCACCCCACTGAAGAGGAAGAGGAGAAATGCTATGAAACATTTGAGGACAGCTGTGTGGGAGAAGTTACCCCCCCCCTTGTTGCTTCTTCCTTTTCCTGTTGTTGCTACTTGTAATCAAGTCAGCTTTAACTTATGAGATATCCAGAAAAGAGAGACCTTCAAGACACTGTGTTATCAACAACCCTGCTCAGGTCTTGCAAATTCAGGGCTGTGTCTTCCCTGAATCCATACACTGGCAAGTGAATAATATTAAGATGTGGCCTTGTGATATTCTTCCTTTTAAATTATTCTTTCAAAGATCCTCAATGCTCTTGGGATCTCTGCTGCATCCCTGGCTGGGCACATTTCCTGAAATGCCCATAGACAGGTACCCATGAGCTGGCCAGTGAAGAAAGCAAACAGGAAGGAAATCAACATATTTTAAGTGTGGTGCTAGAGGAGAGAATTATAAATGGAGTGGACAGCTAAAAACACAAATGAATGGGTTTTAGAGCAAATCAAGCCTGAAGTGGCAACAGAAGCAAAGATGACCAAACCTAGACTGTTGTACTTTGGCCATATCATGAGAAGAAATAACTCACTAGAAAAGACAATGATGCTTGGTAAGGAGGAAGACAGTAGGAATAGAGGAAGACAACATTAACGGTGGATAGGTTTGTTCAAGGAAACCGTAGCTTTCCTGAATTTGCACAATCTATGCAATATTGTTGATAAGAGAATGATTTAGGAATCTCATTTATAGTGTCACTATAAATCCAAGTCAATTTCATGATAAATATCAGCAACAATAATAAATATGATGTAACATTCTTCCAGCGATATGCCAGGATGTGCAGGAAACCAGGAAGGTTGCAGAGACACTGAAAGAGCATTAAAGTTCTTTTAAGAAAAAGAAAGAAAGAAAGAAAGAAAGAAAGAAAGAAAGAAAGAAAGAAAGAAAGAAAGCAAGCAAGCAAGCAAGCAAGCTAGTTATGTTGTTGTGATCAATGCAGTGTAGAAAGAACCAAATCTCTGCAAACTCCCCAGAGGAAAAATAACAACATTTCTCCTCTTTCCTCTCAAAAAAGAAGAAAAAAATTCCAGTGCTCCAATAAGAATGAAAAAGTAGGGATGTTCATCCTCAACTATTTCATCCTCATACAAGGGAACAAATAACTAAAGCAGTTTTTGCCTAGCTGCAGGAGAAAACTAATATTCCTTCACAGTATTCTCCTCTTATTTCAGTGCCCTCAAACGTCATGGTGGAATTTTTCTGCACAAGCAAAATACTCTTAATTTTTTTAAAATGCACACCCCCTGCTTTTTGCACAGAAAAAAAAAGGTTTCCTGTGCAGGAAACAGTGTTTTCTGGACAGGAAAAGAGTTTTTAAAGCAAAAGAGTGATGTCTTCAACCCTACATCGCCTCCCCTGCATAGTGCAAATATTTGTATGCAGAGCCACACTATGCTGAGCCATGTATTTGCCCCCTCCCAACTTACTGTAAAACTCTGAAGCCACTCTGCTCAACCATTCTGTATTTTATAGAGAGTAGGAAGGTTCAGAGAAACAACTGGCAATGTCACCATAGCCAGACATGAAATGATCACAGCTCAGACCCTTGAAGGATCCTAGAGGTCTCAGTAGTGAGGTCAGCATTTTATGCCTGGATAAAGAATGAGAACCAGTGTGATGTAGTGGTTTGAACATTGGACTACAACCCCGGAGACAAGGATTCAATTCCTTGCTTGCCTTGGAAACCCACTGAGTGACCTTGATTGCATCACATACTCTCAGCCCCAGAAAACCCTGTGACAGGATTGCCATAAGTCAGAAGCGACTTGAAGACACACAACAAGAGGAGTGGAGCCAGATGTTTCTCCAGTCCTGCATGCTCATTGCAAAGCAAAAAAATGGTGGGGTGGCTTCCGGGGGTTTCTCAGTAAGTGGAGGGGGACTTTGTGTGCCACAGAGGGGAGGAAAAGGGAATACCACCTCTGCAGTGCCTGAAAAAATGGTACTGACATGCATATGGGAAACTTCTGAGTGCTCACATCTCCAACAGAATTCTGACCCATGGATTTTTCTATGTGGAATAATTTACCCACAACCCTTTGGGACATTGGGATATGAAGAGAAGATTACGCATGATTCTGACTGATCTATAATTTTTCATGAAAAGGTTTCTCAAGTGTTTGGAATCCTGTTTGTCAACATGAGAAGAATAATATTTTTTCCATTCACACTAAGGGAAGCCATTGGAGATTCTCATAGTACCCTTGAGCTCTGCTGCTATATCAGCCTTTTGTCTGGAAGAAATTAGAAGGAAGAGAATGAGGAAAGGGACAATTGGGATGGAGGAGTCATTGGGATGGAGGAATCTAGTGGACCTCATAGGTGAGGCTCCTTTCAGATCTAGAGCTGTCCCTGAAAATACCACCTTACTGACAATCATCAAGGAATGGACTATAGTACAGGATAGATTTTTCTTCTCTCCTTCTCTTTGTCATTCTCCACATTCACAGATCCATCAATGGATAATGTAGCTGTTACATAAAGAACACAGTAGGTGCCAGTGATCTGCTGGGAGACCTCTACCAGAATATCATGCTCCCAAAGGGAAATCTTTACTGCACAGGAGAGGTGGATATTGTGTGACTTTCCCGATATTTTTGGATTGGAACTCCCAGCAGCCCTAGACAACAGAGCCAATAGTGAGGAATGCTGGGATCTGTACTATAATAAGATCTGGATGATCGCATAATGCCTGGCTCTGAAGACAGATTCCCCAAGAGCCAGGAATTTAAGAATAGCTGGTTTTCCTTAGACAATCTCCTCTGGCCAATGCTGTTCTCCAAACACCCTGTCCTCCTTTGGCACCAACTGAGGAGTCCTCAGAGCAAGCCTGAAGGTGGATGCCATCAGTGGGGGATGTTAGCAATGTGTGTCCTCCAGTCTCAGGTAGTAGAAGAGCTTATGCTTCCACTGCCATGGAAAGCAGGCTGTACATCCAACTCCACAATGCACTGTCAGGAACAAAATGATTCTAATCATTATTAGAAACCACATGGTTCCAATTTAAAGCACTAAATTTGAGCCTCTTTTTAAAAATGTAACAAGGACACAATTTGCATAGAGGATAAAGTTGCTTGTGAAAGAAGTCAATTCTTTAGAATGAATTGCATTCTAATAACTCAGCTCTCTTGTTAGATAACCCATACAGCTGGTGGATTTGTCTATTTGGTCTAGGAGTGATGTTTTTATTTGTTCATTTTTAAATTTTATTTTATTTTATTTTTATGTCTGTGGATAAAATTAGCAGGAGAGAACCCTTTAATAGCTGTTTTTAAATTCAGGCTATTCCAGTCCCAAAAATTGCTGTTTGATTTGTACTTAAGTCAACTTAATTTGTTTAGCTTTCATTTGGGTTTACTACTTCATCGACTTGCATAGCTGTATTTCGTTAATTTGCAATCTAATCTACATAATACAAGATAGCATGCACATCAATTTGGGATCATTTTGTTCTCTCAATCAGGTCTCAGAACAGCCCTTGGAAAAGCCATCTAGAAAGTTCTTTTTATTGCAAAGGTGAAAAAGCTTTCTGAAGTTAAAATCCTTGCTCCATTACTACCAGCTGAATGAGAGAGCACTTTTGGATGGATAAACATCTGTCCTGATGGATAAAGCACATTGTGATGGAACAGTTTATGATGACACCCAGACTCGTAAGGAAACTGTTAAAGTCTATGGTAGGTCAGTTCTTACTAAGCTATTGTTCTTGGTACTCAAATTCTCTCTTTACTCTTTGTTGTCAGGTATTGAAACAAAAATTGAAAACACATGAGTACCCTATCAAGGGTGAATTGAACCAGGTGCATTTTATTTTTAATTTTATTTTGTAAGCCATGGGGTAGAGAGAGCAACTGAGACATTTCCCAGCAACAGCATCCGAGGGATTTTCCAGGGAGCCAGAAGGTGAGTCATACCTAATTTAACATCTGCTCAAAGTGAACACAAAATATTCTGAAATTTAAATGTCAAAAGTGAAAATCTAAGTCCACCTAGACCATTTCTGCATGAGACTGTTATAGCGCTATGATTCCACTTTCAACATTCTATGAAATCTTGGGGTTTGCAATTTAGGGAGGGGCCAGCTGGCCCCTCCCTAACCTTCAAACCCCAGGATTCCATAGGATGTTGAAAGTGGAATCATAGTGCTATAATAGTCTCATGCGGAAATGGCCCTACTGAATATGAAACTTTTACTGCAGCATTTGAAACTTGAGTGCTTAGGGCTTACTTCGACTGGTATCATAGATATGAGATCATCAACTGTAAAGATATCCATTTGAGTACTAAAGTAAGGATTGTCCGTGCTGTTGTATTTCTAATTTCTATGTACAAGTTAGACAGTGAAGAAAGCTGATAGGAAGAGAAACAACTTATTTGAGATATGGGGCTGGAGAAAAGTTCTGCAGACACCATGGACTGACAAAATAGATGAATAAATGGATCTGAGAGCAAATCAAGCCTGAATTTTCCCTAGAAGACAAGGTAACTAAGCTCAGCCTGTCTTATTTTGGACAGAGCATAAGAAGACATGACTCATTAGAAAAGATAATGATGCTTGACCAGGCACTAGGAAAAGATAAAGACGCCATTAGAAGTAGATACACTCAAAGAAGCCATAGTCCAGAGTCTGTGAGACATGAGCAGAGTTGTTGATAGCAAGATGATTTGGGAAAATAAAACAAAATCAAAAATCCACAGAAGAGCAATATCTTTATTGGCCAACCAAAGCGCACAATTTCAAATAATTCTAGTGAAGAGGAAAAATGTCAGGTGTCTAAAGAATCAAGGATGGATGTGTAAAAAACTTTCAACTGAGCTAAGGTTTAAAAAGGGCATCTTCAAGAAATGGAAAAAGCGGGGAAATCAACAATGAGGAATACAAACAAATAACCAGCTTGTGTAGAAAGAAAGTTAGAAAAGCTAAAATGCAATACAGGCTTATGCTTTTTAGAGAAGTTAAAACAGTAAAACATTGTTGCTGCTATTGTTATGTCCATAGCAAAAGGAAGAACAAGGAAACGGTAGGGCCACCACATGGAGACGATAGTGAAATGCAAACGTGGGACAGAGAAAAGGCAGAACTACTCAACACCTTCTTTGCCTCAGTCTTTTCTCAAGAGAAAAAAAGGGCTGAATCTGGGGGAAATGGAGCAGATGAAGAAGTAGGGGAAATGCAGCACAGTCTAGGTAAAGAGGTAGCACATGGCCACACTAAATGAATTCAAGTCTCCAAGGCCAATTTAACTACATCCAAGGATATTAAAAGAACTGTCCAATTCTGGACACCACAATTCAAGAAGAATATTGACATGCTGGAATGTGTCCAGAGGAGGGCAACCAAAATGGTAAAAGGCCTGGAAACCATGTCCTATGAGGAGCAGCTTAGGGAGCTGGGTATGTTTAGCCTGGAGAAGAGAAGTTAAGAGGTGACGTGATAGCCATATTTACACATTTGAAGGGATTTCATTTGGAGGATGGATCAACCTTGTTTTCTTCTGCTCCAGAGACTAGGATACAGAGCAATGGCTTCAAGCCACTGGAAAAGAGATTCCACCTAAACATTAAGAGGAATTTCCTGATGGGAAGAGCACTTCAGCAGTGGAATATGCTGTCGCAGAGTGAGGTCGAGTTTCCTTCAGAGGTTTTTAAACAGAGGTTGGATGGTGATCTGTTGGGAGTTCCTTGATTGTGTATTCCTGCATGGCAGGGGTTGGACTTGATGAGTCTCTTCCAACTCTGTGATTCTATTAAAATACATCACACAAGCTTTCAGAGCTCTACTGGCTTCATCAGACAAAAGATATTAAAAAATCATAGAGGAGAGGAAAAGTGAAAATGTTAGAGTGACAGACCTAATACAAAATGTAGGCCTGTGACTCTATCATCATCACTTGTGTGTCTGAGGAGTGATCAAAGCTCCATCCCAACAACACCTGAAAGACCACATATTAAGCTTCCCTTCCACTCTGCAGTGGAACTTTCAGGTTCAGAAGCAACATGCCTCTGAATACCAGTTACTAGGCAATCATGGTGAGAGGGGATTATTAAATTCATGTCCTGCTTCTGAACTACATGGAGGCATCTCACTGGCTGCTATAAGAAGGAGAATGATTATTTAAAAAATAGCCTTAGGGCTTCTATTGTGTTCTTGTGGAGCTGTACATATATGGGATACTTAAATACCCTGAAGGCACCAGATCTCGTCTGATCTTGGAAGCAAAGCAGGGTCAGCCCTGGTTAGTACTTGAATGGGAAACTGCCAACAAACACAAGAGACTATGGGCTATATTTCAGAGAAAGGAACTGACGAAACCACCTCTGAATAATCCTTGCCTAAGGAAACCCTGGGAAATTCATGAGGTTGCCTGAACTTTACAGGTAACCTCAAGGCCCATACAAATGCACACACATGTATGGGAAGAAGTAATTTATAGCCACGGGCATATGGAGGAACAACCAACAATAAAAAAGAAAGACAGAAAGCTCTATCAAGCCTGGTGACAATTGCTTTCAATTCACAGAGATGTGCATGCCTAGGCACAGACACACACTATGTTTATATGGATATAAACATTTATATGTATATATTAAATGTGTTCCATATATTTAAAAAAATTCTAATAGGTAAAACGAATTAGGCATTGTGCAGCTGTTATTATTCCCAATATGCTGATAAGATTTGGCAATTGGAAGGTTAAGATTGGCAGTTGTATCAAGGCAACCCTCTCTGAAATGTCTACAACAATAAAATCTAATCTTTGCAGTTTTTGCTCTTTTCAAAAAGAAAGAAAATACTAAAAATGTTTACTACAAGTCAGGGAGCTGAGTCCAAGTGGTTTACAACACAGTCCACATTGTAAAGGTTATGGAAGTAGGTTCCTTTCAATGGCAGGTGAAAAACCCCTAGCAATCAAAACCTGCATGAAAGTAATCTCATCTTTATTACACATAAGGAATGTTCTCCCATGAGTGCTAATGCCTGTCAGGAAATAAATACGAAAAAGAGATAAAGAGAGACAGATTACTCACATTGAACCAGTCAGTCGTATTGTTCTTTGTCCAAGCAAACTCATGAAAATGAATTTTATTTCTTTATAACTCAGTTGGAAAAAAAATCGCAAAGTTGTCTTTGAGCAGCTTGCCTCAGCACCCTTGGCAGCACCTGAATGTTGCTACACCTTGATGGCTGACAAGAAAACAGAGCCTTGGTCGCTGGTAGGAAGACAAGACAAATGTATTGCCTGTGACAGTGGGGAGGAACAAATAAAAAAATGAAGGATGTGTAAACTTGAACACTTTGGCATTGCAGAACTGAAATACTTATCACTGTGAAAAGGATTGAAATGTACAGATGGGCATAACTATACTTCCAAATTACTTAAAAGGAAACAGCCAAAATGCCAGAGCCCAAGGTATTCCTCGCTAATGTAACAGTTTTGGTCAAATATACAGCTGCTTATTTATTTATAGTCCTCCCTCCACATTCATGGGCCTGACCTTCACAGATTCCATTCCATTCCTCACTCCAGGCTTATAAGGCTTATGTTTAAAATGTTTGGTGTTTTTTTTTTTTTTTCCTTTTGGGTGAGTAAAGCCCCCTTCCCACTGCTGGAGGTGTGTCTACTCTGCCACTTGGCTGCACATTCTGCTGTGTGATAGCTGATTATTGGTCAGGTCCTCTCTTTGCTCCTACCCTTCCTTTCTCAAGATGATGACCAGAAGTAGTTAGAACTCCAGATCTCCACTCTTCTCTGTCTGAGGGGAAAGTACCAGTAAGCCTTTTAGCTTGTCTTCCCCCTTGCCCCAGGAACACTGGGACCAGAAGCAAAGGAATGTGAGGGAGAACCTCCAGAAGGGAATGGGAGGGGGATTGCAGGGAGAAGTTATGTGTGGTTTTTACAGTGGCCCCTCCACATTTACTTAGTTCAAGGTTACAATAGTTACAAGGCTATTTAGGCCTGTAAATGTTATCACCAGCACCTTGAATGACACTGTAAATGTATTGGCACCAACACAATTGCACACCAGATGTTGAGGGTGGGGCTGTCATAAATACATCTGGCACATGATCTTGCTGCTCCAAACCATGTGTGTTTGGCCTGGAAATGATACAATTCCTGTTCTTGCAATGGCCATTGGCCTGCCATCATGCATTTCCAGGAGATTGGGGATCCCAAAGGATATGTAAACTCACAGGCATCCAGAAATCTTATGAGAGGTCTTCTTCTCACAAGACTTGAAGCCAGCCTTATACAGATCTGTTTCACATTCCAGGCTAGACTCAACTACCCTGTATGGTTATTTTGAAAATCTGGCAACCCTACTTAGTGACCATGTTATTTGCGCTTATGAAGGAGAAACTCCACAAGTAGCTTCATCCTTCTAGATGATAAAACTGTAATAAACTGGATTCAGACAAAATGCTTTAATCCCATTGCAATTAGTAGAAGAAGTCAGTCATGATTAAAGTGTGGATTGCATTTAATTTTATCAGATTGGGTTGCATTAATTTTTATTTAGCAGGGGTTCAGACACTGGACATTATGTGGCAATTACTCACTGAACTCATCTCTTCCACTGCTGATCATAATGTATGTCATTGCTTAAGTGGCAGTCTGATCACTACCGCCTCTGTTTTAGAACAAATATTGTATATTTTCATTTCAAAGAAATGGTAGTCATGGATGAGAAAGGATTACACAGTAGGATGACACAGGGCCGTGATCAATAGTTTAGACCAAGCAATCAATCAACTTTATTACAAGCATGGATCAGTCATAAAAAAGGACATCACCAGACCAAAGCAGAAAAATCAAGATAGATCAACAGCTTCCAGATACAACAATTTCTCTGTGTGTCTGTGTGTGCACAGACGTACATATACAAAGCAGCTCACTGACTATTTTATAAATCAGCAGCAAATAGTTTAAGATTAGTGTGATAGAAGATTAGTTGCTATAGAATCATAGAATCATAGAAATGTAGAGTTGGAAGAGACCACTCGGGCCATCCAGTCCAACCCCCTGCCATGCAGGAACACCCTCAAAGCAATCCCGACAGATGGCCATCAAGCCTCTGCTTAAAAACCTCCAAGGAAGGAGACTCCACTACACTCTGAGACAGCAGATTCCACTGCCAGACAGCCCTGACTGTCAGGAAGTTCTTCCTGAGGTTCAGGTGGAATCTCCTTTCCTGCAGCTTGAATCCATTGCTCCTTATTCTGGTCTCTGGAGCAGCAGAAAACAAGCCCTCTCCCTCCTCTACGTGACATCCTTTCAAATATTTAAACATGGCTTTCATGTCCCCTCTTAACCTTCTCTTCTGCAGACTAAACATACCCAGCTCTCTAAGTCTGTCCTCATAGGGCATGGCTTCCAGGCCTCTCACCATTCTGGTCACCCTCCTCTGGACTTGCTCCAGCTTGACCATGTCCTTCTTGAATTGGGGTGCCCAGAACTGGACACAGTATTCAAGATGAGGTCTAACCAAAGCAGAGTAGAGTGGTACCAGTACCTCCCTCGATCTAGACACCATACTCCTATAGATGCAGCCAAGAATTGCATTGGCTTTCTTGGCTGCCGCATCACACTGCTGACTCATGTTCAGCTTGTGGTCTATTAAGACTCCTAGATCCCTTTCACACGTACTGCTATCCAGCCACGTGTCCCCCATCCTATATTTCTGTATTCCATTTTTTCTACCTAAGTGTAGGATCTTACACTTCTCCCTGTTGAATTTCATTTTGTTCGCCTTGGCCCAGCTCTCCAATCTATCCAGGTTATTTTGAATTTTGATCCTGTCCTCTGGTGTGTTAGCAACCCCTCCCAATTTGGTGTCATCTGCAAATTTGATGAGCATGCCCTCTTTTCCTTCATCCAAGTCGTTGACAAAAATATTGAACAGCACTGGGCCCAGGACAGAACCCTGTGACACCCTGATAGTAACTTCTCTCCAGGATGAAAAGCAGCCATTTGTGATCACCCTTTGGGTTCGGTCAGTCAACCAATTACAAATCCAACTAACAGTAGCTCTGTCCAGCCCACATTTTACTAGCTTCTTTGCAAGAATGTCATGGGGAACTTTGTCAAAGGCCTTACTGAAATCGAGATATGCTACATCCACAGCATTTATGTGGTTTGATCAACTTACTCCCGGTTGAACATGCTGACATACAAAAATTTACAAACTTCAACACAGATTCTTTGGAGGAATCTGTAAGAAAAAGGGGATCTAAAGGCCATCTGATCTGCCTGACAACTTTCTCAAAATCAAGTCTATAAAACTGGAAATTAATATTCTTTTAATACAAGTAATATAGCAGAACATAGAGTCCAAGGTGGAGAACATGTGGCTTTCTGTTTCTTCTTGTAATGGAGTACCCACAGTCCTAGTCTGAATAACCAATGGTAAGAAATGATAGGAGTTGTGGTCCAGCAATATTTCACATCCCTGATTTGGATGGTGAATGTGTCTCACACAACTTGCCATGAAGGCAATAGGATTCACAGCCCAAAAATAGAGACCATTAGCAGGCCACCAATCCTCTTTCCATTGTAATGAAGAGACTATAGGGCTTCCCCTATACTACAGGAGTAATATAGAGTATGAGGTGAGCACTTGCACAGAAGCAATTAAAGTAGAGTTGTGTTGTTCGTTTTTTTCCTTCTTCCTTGCAAAGGAAAGGGGGATGTACAAATCTGGATAATGCAACTAAGTTCTCCATGTGTTCCTTTTACTTACTGGATCACCCAGCTTAGCAAGTTGTAAGAACTGGACCTTTTGTAGGCAAGACTTCTTTAAAAGATATTTTGCTGAGTGGATGAATCAGAAATAAATTTTGAGGTGAGGGAGTGGTCAGCTATGCAGCAGGAGAGGAACAGAACAAGCTGAAAAGTTAACCAAGATGGGCCTTTCTTGTATGAAAATCATAATAAGGGCTTCTTTTTAAGTTAGCGTACAATTAATTCAAAGCACAGCATGAACTTTAGTGATAAACAGGTGGAATCACACAATTCATAATCAGGCTTTACGGTTTCTTTTGTCATTTCTGCCAGTAAAAAAAAAAAATTAAAAATGAGTGGAAAGCCCAGAAGCCTGGCTTCCTTGACTAGAAGGACTTCGCTAGAGCAGGAAATCTTGGGAGAAATCCATAACCATACATCAATCATAGATCTGGTCATTTCGGTGTCAGTTAACTTAGCAGATAGACAGCATGTTGATTTTATTTCTGATATTCTACTTTGCTCTAGCTGGAACCCTCACAAAGGCTTCTTTCTCTAGAAGGTTTTCATTATAGTCTCATTTTGGCTAAGTCAACCTATGGCATGAACCATGCTTTATTTTAGCATTTCTTCTTCTCTGCTTCCAGCAAAAACTAAGAGTAATTAGTTTGAGTTCATGTTAAGTTTAGGGTGAAAGTTAGGTCAGTTTTTCTTTCACCTAGCTCCTCGTTCACCTCATCGCTTGTTGATTTTTGAAATGTTACAGATGTTGAATTAGAGATGACTGAAAGATAGATATACACACAATTCCTCATTCATCTTTTCTTCTCCATTATCCTGGAGCCCTATAATCTGTAAGGTACTGTCTAAAATAGTAATGATGGCCAAGATTCCAGATTGGCTCCTTTGTTAAGGATGTTTAACTAAGTAGGGACCCTTAGCCACACATTACAGTCCTACCTTAATGGTCCCCAGCCACTGTGAGTGATAGACGTGTTAGAAAATTCTGGCATTCTTTCTCCCTGCCTTCCCCACCCTTGTTCTAGGCTTAGCTAGCAGAGGGTTTCTTTTTCCTTAGCATGTCAAAGCCTTTTGCCTTCCCACTTACAATCTCAGTCTTGTTCTTTGTCTTATTTAAATGAATGGCTATGGTATCTAGGCTGTGTGACCCAGGATAGACCCTGGGGTCATTGAGCTTACATAAAGGACTGTGCTTCCCTCTCTTCTTCCTCTTTGCCATCTTGTTTCACCACCTCCTCTCTGACTATGTTTTGCCTCTCCTCGAAGAAAATGGTGAGTTAAGAATGAAGCCACTATCCTGATCTCATTTCTGCAGTGCAGGAGTAAGCAATACATGAAGATGTATCTCCAAGCAGTGGCAAAATTTGCCATTTTTATAAGTAAACGAAGACATATAAGGACGTTGGTTCAAAGAACTGTACTCCCTGAAACCTCTTGGAAGTATGATTTCTCATCAAAAGAAGGCACACACTGCTTACGTCTTCTTTCTGAGCTATTTTGTTGAATTAAAACTAGGTTCTAGAGCCAAGATCAAAGAATAAAAAATCAGCAAGGAGTTATAAGCCAGCAGATAAGAGCAACAGTGGATGAATATAATTGTGCATAAAACAAGATGCAGTCCATTAAGGTCAAGGTGGTCAACAGTAATCAGGGATACAAGCAGCTATCAACTCAATCCCAAGTGTTCTCAACACCAGATTTGGGTCAGACTGAAGCTTGTCTGTTGTCACCAAAGACCACATCCAGGGCTCTGGTTACCACCAGAAACCACATCCAAGGGCCCCTTAGTGTCACATCCAAGGGCAGGTGTGAGCTGCTTTCCTTAAATTCTTGTGCCAATGGAGGCTTACAGTCAAGGAGACCACTTGGTCCTAAGGAAGCCACTGTTCAAAAGGATAACCAAGGACTACTTCTGATGGCCTCATGCACTATCCTGCTTTGTTGCTGGAGACTGGGAAGAGTCAATCATCCTTGTCTGGGTTAGAGACTGGACATCCCTCCTGAGGAGGTACAGCTTTCTGTACCCGGGAGAGTCCAGGTTCTTTCAGAGTGTCAGCTAGTGTCTTTCTTGTCAGTGTGGTGGTAACTACACTTTTTGCCCAGAATCAAAGAAGCACTCTGAGATACTGAACCTTATAGCCCAAATAGGTTCATAACCTTGGATAACTCATTTAAACTTCAGATTACAACCCAGATTATAATCACAATCTCACTAACATGGGAGTCACCCTTTATTACTACAAGATTTATAGAGTCTTCATCATCCCCTGGCCCCAGGGGCTCAACTTTATCCTCATTAGAGGACTCCTCCAGTGAGGACATGGCAGTTACAACAGGAAGGGCTAAATCAATCCTTCCACATAATCCTTCCATCATATATATGATGCCGTGTTCGCTTAACAAAACCATCACTTAATACCATTGCCTGTCTGCCTCTTGATTTTCTTTCCCTTGCAACTAGCAATCTACTGATTTGCAGTGAATGATGAACTGTGTGTATTTAAAGTAAATGGCACTTGGCAAAGGACGGTTAGATCAGTATGTGACTCTATCTGTCATGGTGTGAGTTACACCGTTCTAGAGATAATGGTTAAATTCAGAGTGGGGGAAAATATTGATCCAGAGGCACAAATGTTGTAAACTTGAGAACCTTTCAAACTTGCCCTTAACAGCACATTTTAGTTCACAGTCTGGGAGATAGCAACATGCTCTGTTTGCTTCATTTCCATTGTAAATTTGATTGACGGATGGTTAGTATTTAAAAATTCTGAAAAGGTGTTCGGAGCATCTGTGCTTTCTTGAACAGCAGCCAACAAATTACCATAGCTTTGCATCCGCAGTCTCTATCTTGGCTTGAAATTCCAATCATTTTTTTTTTCTGGTGGTAGGGGGAAATCTCCCCTCTCCAAAGAAGATATTAAGATATTTCATCAGCCTTTATTCCATTTCATAACAGTCTTGCTAAAGAGGACAACTAAAATCCAACACTGCCTTATTAGGAATTGACAGTCATGGCTTGAACATCTACAGTTCAGAAGCTGTTTGGAAGGACTGGGCCGTATCACTGGATTATTTTCAGTTCCAAAATCTTTCACTGAGCCAGATCAATATTTAATGAATTTTGACAACATGTCATCCAAAAGGAGCTTACAGAATTAGAGTACTATCCCAGCTCACCAAGATGGCCAAGGACCAGCTGAGATACCACTAGGCCAACTAAAGCTGTCCTAAATCCAAACTGTGGGTAGCGTAAAGGTGTTAGAAATTGGGTAAGACTCCCCTCCCTGATCTAAATTTGTGTTGGCATTGTAGCTGGAGGAGGTTTAGATATGACATGAAGGGCCTCCCTTCTCTGCCCCCATTTTGGCTGTTCAACCAGCAGAGCAGTTCTGCGAGCAGACTGCTCTTTTGGCTGATGTCTGAGATCAGCCAGCAGAGAGGATTTTGCCTAAAGAAGAGTATTTCTGCCAGCAAATGAGGCCTTTGTCTAATCTTAATCCCCTGCAGCTGGCACATTTTTGAGTCAAGATTGCAGTGTTATAGGACAGTCCTGTATGTGAGACATGCCCACTCAAAATGAGTCTTATCAAGTTCAGTGAGACTTGTTTCCCAGTGATCCCATGTACAATTTCAGCATAAATGAACAATACAGGACAAATATAAAATCATAGAATCATAGAAATCTAGAGTTAGAAGAGACCACACAGGCCATCCAGTCCAACCCCCTGCCATGCAGGAACACCGTCAAAGCAATCCCGACAGATGGCCATCAAGCCTCTGCTTAAAAACCTCCAAGGAAGGAGACTCCACTACACTCCAAGGCAGCAGATTCCACTGCCGGACAGCCCTGGCTGTCAGGAAGTTCTTCCTGAGGTACAGGTGGAATCTTCTTTCCTGAAGCTTGAATCCATTGCTCCTCTTCCTAGTCTCTGGAGCAGCAGATTCATGGATTGCTGCCTCTATATTTTGCTTCAAAATTTCACTACACATGAATGCTGGGATTACCATTTAGGAGAAACATCCTAAATAAATAAATAAATAGATAAATAAATAAATAAATAAATTGTAGTTAAAATTGTCAGGATTTCTCCAGTAACATCCACACTGTCCTAATGTTCAGGGAGAATGTGTAACATTGACCAGAATCTGGAAAGTTAGTTCTCAAAAATAATGGTCTTTTCCGCACTTTGATTTAGAGACGGGGCAGAGCGTCCTCCGGCGAGGACATTTGCACTTGGGGCGAACTGGGTCTGGACTACTTTGTGTATGTCCGGACTTCAGCCTGCTCCAGAACGCCCAGAACTGGTGGTTCACCGTGCTATTGAAAGACCGCTTAAAAGAGGACTTTCAATAGCACAGCGTGCCCTAGTCCGTCACTGCACTAAGTGTAGATTTGCAGGCTCACGCCAGCGTGAGCCTACAAATCTTCTGGGGGCGGGCTTTAGGCTGGTGAGCTTCTCTGGTTGGTGGAGAGCCTCCACCAACCAGCAAGCACCATTTTCGTCCCCGGAGAAGTGTGAAGCACGGGCACGCACTGCTCCAGATCAGCGTGGATCAGCGGAGGACGCGTGCCAGTCCGATAAGTATCACAATGCCCCGTTTCCCCCTGCAAGTGCAAAAAAGCCCATTGAATTCTCTTACTCATTACACTATTGAAATAGTAAAGTGTTGCTCTCATTTGTGGTTGTGTGACTTTAGCTCATTTCAGTTAGGACAGCCCTAGGGTGAACAAGGCTTGTTCAGGGGACTTTTGCCTTTGTTTTCATTCAAGGCTGAGAGAATGTGACTTGTCCAAGGTCTCCAGGTGGGTTTCCATGGCTGAGTGGGGATCTGAATACTCATCTCCAGAGTTGTAATCCAACACTCAAACCACTGCTACAGTCTGGATCTCTCTCATTTGTTCCCATGATGGATTTTTTTCCCCCTGTCATTCATTACCATGATGGGGAAAATAAATCATTACACAACCTTTTGGCCTGCCTGTTACTCTTCCTTTAGTTTTTGTTATTTCTTTGAGCAATAGTCTGTTTGGGGTAGGAATTGTCTGTGTCAAGGCCAATTCATCTAATATATAAAAGTCTAAATGTGTTTGTGTCAGGCAAAGATCTCATATGATTGGCTGCCTGAGAAGATTCTATGGAATCCTGAGGTTTGCAGTTTAGGGAGGGGCCTTTAGAATTCTCAGCCAGAGAGCTTTTTGGCCTGGCCAGTTGATATGGAGATGAGTCCTAGCAGCAAGGGAGAGGGCAGTGTATTCCCTCAGGAAACCAACCTCTCTATGTTAATAATTCTGAATACAGACTGGATTAGGGAATTGTTACCCTGTGTGTTGGGGGTCCCGGGAGGGGCACCCAAATTACCAAATAAAAACAGAAGATGGGGGAAATTAGACTCGAGCACTCTCTCGAACTAACGAGAGGCAGGGTAACTTTAGCTGGGATCTTTTACCCTATGTCTACGGAGTCAGGTCAGATAGCGATTAGACAAGTTCTAAAGCAACAAATAATATTTTATTGAGAACAAACAACACGAAAGACATGACATACACTAACTAACTGAGAAATAGAAATGGAGAGTTTGGGGGGAATGGGTAATACGACACCTGGTCTCGTAGTCCTGGAGAGAAACGGAGGTTGCAGGGGAAGAAACTCAGCGTGGTTCGCTGAGGGGAGCTCACTGGACAAACTGACAGCAAGGCGGGATGGAAGTCCAAAGTAGTCCGAAGTAGTCCAAGGGGAAGGCAGACTCAGTTATTGGGAACTGAGGGGGAAACTTCACTGGACAGAGCGGCAGCAAGGCTAGATGGAAGTCCAGGGTTATCCGAGGAAGGCTTGGAATCGGGGGGGGGGTTATAGGGTGGATTTTACCTACAGGCCATGCCATGCTTGGTGAGAAGAAAGGAGATTTAGAAGGGGACAAAGGCGTTGGAAAAGGTCAAGTTTTACATGATGAGCTTAGCGCTGGATGACAATAGTATGGCCAGTATGCAAATGGCCCAACATAAAGGACTGGCTTGGCACTCAGCCGTGCGTCTTTGTGTAAAGTCGCTCTGAACAAGGCGGTTTGCAAGAAGGAATGGTCCCTGAAGCATTGAAGAGGCATTAAGTTGCCTGCCTGAATGAGGTTTGGAATGTACAACCATTAACGGCCGCGCCTATTACGCGCTTGTCCGGTGGCCCTTGCAAACACGTGGAGTAGGGTGGCAGATAAAGGTCACATAAAGGCCAAATTATTTGATATCAAGAGATATCTAGTGCTCTCACCAGACATAGCATAACCCCAGTAACAGGAATATGGGGAAAAGTTACAGGTACTGGACAAGATAGTTTGGAGAATTAGATACACAGGATCTCAAATCTTTCTAACAAGTATTATCTATGAGAAAATAAGATCCCGGGCAACACTGGATATATATGGTTGTTGAATATAAAAACAAGTTCCACCCCTTTCTCAGAGTCTCAGTTGTTTAATGTCCAGCCATCTGACTCTTATAATCAGTGCAGGCTTTGCCTGGTTGGTTTGTGGCCATGTAGAATTTTTTTTTTTAACTTGCTCCTGGTTTGGCATTTGAGGGCAGGGTTTATTATGCCTCTCCTGCACAGATTTATATAAGGATGTACAGAGAGTGGACATAATAGTGAGGCGATTTGACAGCTCTCTGCTCTTCTCCTACTACACTTAGACAGTTTAGACAGTTGTTAAACTCCAGGAGAGAAGTGATGGAAGAATGCATGATAAAAGGAAGAAATATGTGGAACAGCAGACATGAGAAATGGGGTGTGAACCTGCAAATTGATACCATTTCAGATTAGGTGTCATCTCCCTGTTATAATTCCTTAAACAAGTACATGTTGATAGCAAAGTGGCAACTTTCTTCCTCCCCGCCCCCCAAAGCTAAGAGATTAAATGCAATCCTGTGCATAATCTATTTAGAAGTAAGCCCCATTGAGTTCAATGGGGATTACTCCTGGCTGAGTGTGCATGGGCTTGCAGTCTCAATTAGGAAACTGTTCAAGGTTCTGATGTATCTGCTGACAGGGGACCCTGTTCATAAATGCATTGGATGGTTTCAAATCTGACGTGACTGAAACCTACAGCTAACGTGTCAGCAGTAGGGAGGCTGATGGCACTTTGACCTCAGTGTGTTGAAAGCCTGATAGTCTTTGCCATTTGTCTCACCTTTCAAATGTTTGTTTGATTCAAAGCCAACTGTAATTTTACACTGAAGTGGCATCATCCACCTTTTGGGATGATTGTAGGAGAGCAACTTATTTGTTTCTGTCTAGGCAGTATAAGAATTTTCAGGTCCAGGAAAGGTCTGAAAATGGAATTGCGAAAAAATAAAAACAGTTTTACTGTGATGGCAAGTCTCAACTTTTGAAATGATTTTAATGAGAAATATTTGCTCAAAATAGTTCACCACTATCATCTCCAAAGAAACTATAAAAGTACATCCATAGTGGAATTGTCACATGTGGGACTGGTAGAGCCTAGGAAATATCCTCATGCCTTTATAGTCCAGCTTCTGGATTGCTGTGAAGACACATGTTGCAAAATCCTCTTCTAAAGATTTATGGGGTCTGGAGACTAACCCAAAAAACAGCAAAGCTTGAACCACCACATTTGAAGAATTCCTCAGTTGTTCAAAGTTATATTGAACCCTACCATGATGTGTTTTTGTGATGGGATAATTGGGCTTTATCATGACAAAACAAAAGAGGAAAAGACACCATATGATAATATTTTGACCAAAACAAGCACACCATTTGGATAAAGAAACTTTAAGTAAAAAGAAATCCCTACTTTGGCCTCACATTGCATTCTGTGGTTGCAAAAGTGGGATAAATTTCTGTGGTCCAAGATGGACATAAGACACATGAGCACAACAGCACTTCCATCAGAGCACTACTATGATAAAGACAGGGAAAGGGGGGCATATAAGTCTTTCTCAGCCCCAGAAAACCCTGTAATGGGCTTGCCTTAGGGTCACCGTAAGTCAGAAATGACTTGTAGTAACACAACAATAGTAACCCCAGCTTTGTCAATGATTCTTGCCCAGCCACTCTCCTTGTTGATTTAGTGCAAGGTTTTGCAGGTTGTTTCAGGGCTAGGTAACATTTTTTTATCTACATTCTGAATTGGCTTATTGAACAAAAGGTGGCTGGGAATGTTTGCCTATTTTGGATTGAGTGTCCATGGGATGTGGTGAGATTGGTTTGGGTGGTGCCTTTCAACAGACAGTCACAAACAGATGCAGAGGGGAGAAAAAAACAGTACACTGGTAAGAACTCTTGGGCACCTACTTAGGTTGAAAGCTAGATCTGCATGAGATTCACGTGATGAAAGGGGGAAGCCCAGAATAGAGCTCTTTCTAAAGTCATGGGGCTTTGGAATGATCATGCCCAAGGTCTTCTTGTTCAGAAAATGACCAGCCAGTTGGTGGTAGCATATAGGAAAGTGGGCTGGCATTAAGGTTTGAATGGTTGCCCTTTGTAGTTGGGAAGGAAGCATGGGAGATGCCTGCCTCAGCTGAATTCTACATGTGGGAAGCCCCATTGCAACTATGGGTTAATTAAAAAGAAACACATTGGCCTTAGTCTACCTTGTCATGTGTGACTTGCCTCTTTATTTCGAGCAGTTCTTCAATATTTGGCTCCAATATGGATGTGAATATGCATAAATGTTATTCTCAGGGGCATGAATCAATGAATAACTATATTTCTATCCACTATTAGAATTTTCTGTTCAGGATTTATTCTTTGAAAACTCCACATTTTTTTTTTTTTTTTAGCATAGAGAACAATATTTTTGCACAAAAAGCTGGATTTTCTGCATAGAAGTGTCATTGTCTGTGGAGAAAGCCACATTTCCTGCATGTTTTCTGTACAGGAAACTTGCTTTCTGCACAGAAAATTAAGTATTTGTACCCAGAAGAAGTTCCAAATTATGACTTCTCATCCTTCCAAGATGCTTCTCATCAAAATTTTCTGAAGTTCCTATCAGCTGTCTTCACTGTCTAGTTTTCACAACTATACATAGAAATGGGAAATACATGGCATGGACAATCCTCACTTTACTGTTCAATATTATGTCTTTAAACTTCAGAATCTTGTCTAGTTCCTTCTTAGCTACGTTTCCAAGTCCTAGTCTTCTTCTGATTTCTTCACTGTAGTTTCCATTCTGATTAATGATTGAGCCAAAGTATGAAAAACCTTTAACTATTGCAATTTCTTCATTGTCTACTTTAAAGTTATGTACATCATATGTAGTCATTATTTTTGTTTTCTTCACATTCAACTATAAACCTTCCTTTGCACTTTTTTCTTTGACCTTCTTTGGTAATTGTTCCAAGTCTTTGCTATTTTCTGCTAGTAGTATGGTGTCATCTGCATATCTTAAATGGTTGATGTTCCTTCTTCCACTGTTCATAACTCTTCCTTCTTAGTCTAATCCTGCTTTATGTATGATATGTTTAGCATACAAATTAAACAGATATGGTGATAAAATGCAGATTTGCCTGACTACTTTGTCAATTGAAAACAATTCTGTTTCTCCATATTCTGTCCTGATGGCAACCTCTTGTCCTGAGTACAGGTTACACATCAGAAAAATCAAATTTTGTGGTACACCTATGATCCCTATTTTTTCATGATCTATACAACCAAAGGCTTTGCTATAGTCTATAAAGCACAGGCTGATTTTCTTCTGAAAAATTTTGGTGTGCTTCACATCCAACTTATGTTAGCAATATGACCCCTATTGTCTGTTCCTTTCCTGAACCCAGCTTGGACATCTGGCATTTCTCACTCCATATATGGTAAAATCTGTGTTATAGAATTTTGAGCATGACTTTGCTTGCATGGGAGATTAATGCAATGGTCCTTTGGTTACTGTAATCCCTGTTGGCTCCTTTCTCAAGAAATTGAAATGTATGTTGTTTCAAATCCGTGGACCATTGTTTTGTTTTCCATATTTGTTGGCACATTTTAGTTAGAGCTACAGTAGATTCTTTCTCTGTAGCTTGAAACAGTAGTATTGGTATGCCACCTGTTCCTGTGATTTATTTCCCCCAAGTGCCCTGAGTGCAGCTTCAATTTAACTTTCTAAAACTGTAGGTTCATCGTCAAATGGTTCTTCCTTGAATGAACGAGTGATCCCTTCATATCTTTTATATAGATCTTCAGTGTATTGTTTCCATTGGTTTTATCTGTGTTTCCTTTCTGGATGTATAGTATTCCCACTGATTTTGATATCTGTGGTTTTTCCACTTTTGTGGAGGTTTTGCACCCCTAACTTTAGCAAATGTGGAGGGCTAAGTGTATTAAAAAAATGAGCTTAGGTTATGTATGGAACTGTCATGTGGTCAAAATCCTTAGTGGTGAAGTAGCTCTTCTATTGTTTCTTAGGGCCTTTCTGCACTACACTGTTATAGCGCTATTATTCCACTTTTGACATCCTGTGGAATTCTGGAGTTTATAGTTTACTGAGGATAAAGAGCTCTCTGGCTGAGAATTCTAAATGCCCATCCCTAAACTACAAACCCCAGGATTCCATAGGATGTTGAAAGTGGAATAGCAGCACTAGAACAGTGTGGTGTAGAAAGGCCCTCATTTTTCCTTCCTTCCTTCCTTTCCTTCCTTCCTTATCAGTGTGAACTTATTCCTTGTCACAGATTTTATGATGACTTAATTTTATGGCAGAACAGAACCTTGTTAAAATAACATCCCATTAATATTTAATTGGTGACATGCTCAATGGGAAGAAAGCTTTACCAGTCCTATCTTTCTGCAGAAATAACTCGAATGCTTAAATTAGGATTAGTTCCCCAAAAAGGGCAACACCTAAAATTTCACATGCTGCCTCAACTCCAATTGAATCTCACATGAAGGTATGTTAACTCTGTCATTTTCTCATGAGATACCAACCCCTTGTCAACTTCAAAATGTGTGTTCAAATGCAACTGTTCCAACTAAGAGAGAGAGAAAATTCTGACAGCTTTAATGCCTCCCAGTTATTTTCTCTGGGCCTTATTAAAAAGTCCTTGCCTAAAGTTTCACTCAGTTTCATGGGTTAATTAAAGACACATGTTCTCAGTCACTCCATCTTTATTGCTGCCCAATATGTTCTCACAGAATTTCTCTTGCCAGCATAGAGAAATGTTTTTTCTCTCACTCTTTAGGGGCTAGTACATAAATTGTTTCTGAGCAGTTGTTGATGGATGAACTTTTTCTTCTAATTTGCATGTGGTGTCTGTTTTGTGCTACATTTTTTAGAAGCAAATGCCTGTCTGTATAAGGGATTTTGAGGTGTGTGTTTGGGTGTGTGAACTGGTAGGAAGAGCCTTATAATAGGAGGGCTACTGGAAGTTGAAAGGTCCTGCTAAGTGCTCCCTGTGGGATTGTAGCCGTTAACAAGATGAGGTAAAGAAACAATCCTGTGGGTGAATTATGATGGTGTTAAGTTGAACTTATGCCATCATGACTCACTATTTTGGCTGTTGCAATGGTTGGAATTTGTTAATGACCATGTAATTACCAACCCCCTCCCCCCCAAAAAAACCCCTAATCTTTTAAGCAACTTAGCCTTCTTCTCAACATGACCATTTCCCCTTTGTTATCCCAAAAGGTAGGTGACTCAGGAGTCCACCCACAATGCCAGTGCCTCCATCAAACGGTGGGGAACATTAGCTCAAAGGGATGCCTGTGGTAGGGTGTAACCTTACAGGATCTTATACAGCAATGTATACCGATACTAATGCAGGGACACCAGCTGGAGATTCAAATAATGTTTTGTATTAATGGTGGAATTAACAATCACACACACAAGAGCCAAGTAATCTCACAACCACACAAGGGTAACCAAAGGAAAAGAAGGAAAAATTTGATAGTGAGAAGTTCAGGAGAAGTGGGTGATATTTACCTATGCTGCAGAGAAGACACAAAGCAAAGTAGCTTAGACTAAAGGTCCAAAGGTAGTACAAAAACAGTAATTGGATCAGCAGAGTGACAGCCTACTACGTCCAGAGTACTATGAGTTATCTGGCTCAAAGCCAGAGTTTAAATACCCTGTTTTCACCTTGATGGGGAAAGTGTTAATGGCTTCCTGTCAGGGCAGAGAATGGGGACTGGAAAAGTATAATGGCTTTCACATTAGATGACAAAGCACTGATGGGAATTGATGTCAGGGCAGGAGAGGAAACAAAGGAGAAACGCAGTGGGAAGAGGGAGTGGACTGAAGACAATCACCTGGTCTGTCAAGATAATTTTGGTTGTTGAGGGACATCTTCAAAATCATTATCACCAAAGCTTCCTTGACTATGACCTGGCCATACTCTGAGGTTCTATCTGACCTACTTTCACTCATGTTCAACCAGTCTTCTTTGCCAGCATAGTTTTTCAGCCATAACATTGCATAATTCTCATAATTAAATGAAATTTGCCAATTATACCATATTAAAGAGTAGGGATGTACAGCCTGCTAACACCGTCACTGGAGAAACTTGAGAATCAGTAGTCATATGTCCAGCTGTTTTCCTATAGCAGGTCAAATTGCAAGGACATTATCATCAGGGACCTTCAGAAGATTCCTGGAGGCTCTTGTGGATACACGTTGCAGTATGTCCTGCTGCAGGAAAATAGCTGGACATATCTCTGCTGATCTCCCTGTTCTCCAACAATATGGAAATGGCCATGTTGAGGGAGAGGGTTGCTGTGATGTCTAAAAGGTGTGTTGGGAATGGTAATACTGGGAGATCTAACTACAGACATATAGCTACATGCAACACATATACCTCCTGATGCAGAGCTAATTCATGATATTCAAAACTTTCATAATCTGTAACATATATACAATTTGACCTGAACTAACATAGACATCACCATGGTAAGAATGTCCTATACTGTTTCTGATTCATGATGGAAAATGGTTGGTCCATCATAGACATGTACCAGATTGATGACGACCATTTCTCAGTCAATTTCACACATCATACCAGCTGTTTTGTTTCAGCTGCATTTCACGGGTGGTAACAGATTTATGGAGAAGAGCATCAGAGCAACTGCTGATTTGTTTTCATCAGAAAACATTGGTCTGAGGTGCATTCTGAAATTCAAAATGGCTGTTACTATTAAAAATGGCTGCCAGCTTTGCCATTCAAAGCATGTCAACCATTTTTAATAGATACCTGTTGAATAATGCTTAGAAAAATTATCACTTTTGCAGAATGAATGGGTTGCGCCCCTAGAAACTCATTCTACTCAACACAGTGAGTGTTAAAACCCTTTTCCAAGGAGAAGGCTTGGACCAACAACATGTGCTTATCCCTAGGTCATTGGAAGAACTCTACAGACCACACTCACCTGGGTGCATGGTTCCTAATCCAACTAGAAACCATGCAGCCCAACAAATATGCAGTGGTGGACCAAGCTGGAATGAGACAATTGTTTTCAAGATCAAGTTATTAATTTTCTCCACTTGCTTCTCCACAGACTGTTCCTTTCTCCAATTTATCCTTTGCTATTTGCATAGGCAAAGGTGAACTGCCACTGGCACTTCCTGCTGTGGATACTGTAGAATGGAAAAGGTAGGAAAGTATGTTTATGTCACATTTGCAGCAGGAGATATTAATGGTTTGGATAATATAACTGTGTTCGCAGTAAAGGCAATTGTGACGGAAATATATCACCAAATAAAATTCTGGTCTTTGATGGGGGGGGGGGCAAAATAATACTCCAGGATATGTCTTTTTACTGGTGCATTTAAATTGGTAGAGTCAATTGGCAATTATATTTTACAGAGCTAATCTCTGCAGACCTTTATGTTTTCCAATAGAATCTTGAAAAAGAGCAGAAACAAGGATTAATTATTCAAATGGAATTTCCATGGATTAATATCAATTTTTATTTGAGTAGTTTGCAATAGACCTGTATGATTGTTCCAGTTCTCTAAAGCATCACATAAACCCATACACACCTACCTGGGCTTTGATATCTTTGAGAAGGGGTTCTGCCTCTCTGTCTGACTATCCCCAGAGGCACATTTGGTGAGGACAAGAGATGGGATCTTCTTGGTTGCTGCTCCCAGACTGTAAAACTCCCTTTCCAGAGAGGTTAAGTTGGACTTCCTCTTTATCTTCCTCCGGTGGACTTTCAACAACTCACAGGCTCTGAAAGGCAGGTTTTTCTTTTTCTTTTTAATGAGTGGGTGCTACCTTTTTAGTTATTTTTAAAACTAATATTAATCATGTTTCAATATTAAAAGTCATATTGGCTGCTTTGAATCATATTGTGGCCTGTGTTATGAGCTCTCCCAGTTTCTAGAATACTTACCTGGACCTGTGCAACAATAGTTGTTGCTGGGGAGGGTAAAAAAAAAATGAAGGTCTTCATGGAAGAAACCAGGCTGTGACTGTGGCTGGCATGTAGCATCAGATCACACGCCAGCCACAATCTATTTGAAGTTAGCCCACCCCTGCTCTTGTCTACTTGGCTTGGACGATTGACCCACCCTCTTACACTCATTGCAGTATCAGTTCATCTGATCACTTTGGGGTCAGATAGGAATATTTTCCCCCTTTTGCAGTTTTTTCCCCCTTAATTCCATACTGTAGTTGATGACACTGGGACAATTAGCTTGGAGTGATGTATTAAATGTGTTTTCCTTTGGAAGGTAGCGGGTGTCATGCCCTACCTTGAAGACCCTGACAGTGAGAAAGAGTGTTCTGAGTCTGATGCAGAACTTTGCCCAGAGGGAAAAAAAAACAACCAACAGCAACTGAGCAGGGAATGGGGGACAAGTATCAGAAGACAAAGCAATGCAGACTCCTACATTGTTGGAAAGACACCATGAGGAAGAAGGTCTCAGGATTTCAGCTTGTTTATATAAAAAATGAGCTTTAATGAGGGAATACCTGTGGCACCATCATTAGCCTGTAAAAGGCAAAAACTGGCCTATCACCTCAGGGTCGACAACTGATCTTCCCAGTGGTTGAAGCTCTGTGCCATGGCTTCCTGAATCCTGACTCTCTTGGACCTCTGCTTACCTGACACTGATTTGGATTTGCCCTTGTGAATTTGCCTGCTATGGGACTTTGAATTCCTGATCTGAACTTTGATTGAATGATTCCCTCTCTGCTGTGAGTAAAGCTCTACTCTACTCTGCTCTGCTCTACTCTGCTGGTCTGCTAGTTGGCTGCCTGGTCTATCTGGGGCATGACAACAGGGAGAATAAGACTTTGGTGTGCACCAGAACAGGCATTCTCCAAGACTTCTCAGTGCCCATTTGGAGGTCTTTAAAGATGATGTCAATGCTGCACATTAAATTATAGAAAAATAACTGGGTGTCAATAGACATAAAAGAGTTTGCAGCTTCTGAAGTGGAGAATAGGATCCTACTTACTCCCATTACTAAAGTTTCAAGAGCTTTAGAAGGAAGGATCCTTCCTCGTAAAGCCTGTTGCTTAATTCATTTCCTGTTCACCTCTGAGAAAAATGCCCAGCCTTCTGGGGCTTTCTGGAGCAATTCTTGCCTTGTGCTCTTAGGAAAGGTTTTAGAAGTTCCCTCCTATATGCAGCAGGTTGCTAAGCAGACTTCAACCCTTCCTCAAACCCATTGCCTAACCCATTTGCTGTTCCCCCACTTTGGGCTTGAGGCAGATCATCAGGTGACTGGTAGGCAAAAAAGAGATGTAAGCATTCTTCAACTTTGTGAAGTGTTGCAAGGTTTCTGGATGAATGTATTATGCTACTGAATCAAGGGCAGTAAGCTGGTCACTAAAAATATGCAAGTCACAAGTTAAGTCGGTGCATCTTTTATTGCTGAGTCAAATCCAAGTCAAGTCATTGAAGTGACTCAAGTCTGACTTGACTACAAGTCAACTGACTCAAGTCCACATCACTGGAAAGAGCCTCTATTCTTATCTGATTTCATAAGTGAAGCAGAGTCAGACCTGGTCAGTACTTGGATGGGGAGCCACCATAAAATACCAGTGACCTTCAACATAAATAAATAAATACCCTCAATGAAACTTTGGAGATATACAGACAGTCAGGCTGACAATACTAGTGATAGACCAGATGGTCTGACTTGGTATAAGGAAGCTACTTGTATTCTTGTGTGATGAATAAAGAAAAACTAGTGTAAAAGAAGGCACCAGCTCCTAATAAAGAAAACTGAAATGAACAAACATGCAAAGAAATATGATAAAACATTAATATGATTTATTGTATGAACTACAGAGACCTGATGAAATTTGCGCACTTTTGTCAGAACAGAGGAGGCTGTAACTGTGCTTTTGTTTCACAAGGAGTTTTAAAGCTTGCCTTTCTCCATAATACAATTTCATCTAAGTGCTACCCTTTAAGGTACGTGAGCCAAGTACAACAGACATTGGATAGCTATGCTAATAAATTAGTCTACAAATGGGCTCATTTCAGATATTTAGAGCAGCTGCTACTGAAAACAAGGACAGTTCAAGCAGGTACTTGTGCCTCACAAAATGTCAAGGATAAATATACAAATATTATAGATAGCAGTTTGTTCCCACTCCACTGTCGGGAAAAGGACTGTCCTATGTTTGGGAGAAAGGAGGTTGACAGATGGCAGGCTGCCAGTAGAAGAGCAGAGATTGCAAATTTATTGGGAATAATAATACCACCAATAGGGTAATTGTTTCTTGTTATGGGATTGTTATCACATATATATTTAACTATATTTAGAGAATATCACCCTTCATTAGAAATGCAGTGTGGTTTGCTTAAAATATTTTGGTATACATAAAATACTCACTAAAGATTCTGTAAGTACAAATACGAAATAAAACCAGAATTAAAATGAGAGATGACAGAATTCCATTTGGTTCAGTCATTGATAAGGACTCTCCCGAATTTGCAAATTTCTTCATAAGTTCATAGAATTTTGGGGGCGGAAACTAATGGAAACTTTATGGCTTTTTCTTAACGAAATACTGAATGTGGGAGAAAGGAAAGTTGACAGGTTAAAGAAGTTGTCAAAGATCAGATGGGACCTGATGCCTTTAGGGTATTTAGATATATTGTACCAAAGTGTTAAATAGACCCTAGGGCAAGTGTGGAAGTTGTGCCCCTACCCTCAGGGTTGCTTCCTCCTTCTCCACCACCACTGCTGTTGCCACCACTAACTCTTTTGGCATGGCTTTTTTGCACACACACACCCGGCATTGGTGTCTACGGCACGTGCCTTACCTGCCGCACCCTAGATACACCTCTGAATCATACCATAAAAATGCTTACCTTGATAACAATCAGTTGCCAAAAGCCTGATGGAGTAGAAAGGTCCTGACCTGCCACTAAAAAGATAAGGAAGAAAGGCGCCATCTTACAGTGGCGTAGCTACAGCTTTTGCCACCCGGAAGCAGTCCCTGAGTTTGCCACCCTTCTCAGGGGAGGGAGGACCTATCCAAAATACCAAATAAAAACTGCTCAATTGACATTGGGTGATTGGGCTTTGGGCATTCACGCTCAGATGAGGCACTCTGCACGTGCTCAGAAACACGCCAGCATTCCTGCAGCAGTGAGCGCTCTCTCTCACTCTCTCTTCCCCCGCCTCCTCCTTGGAGGGTCGGCTGGGCTGGGCTCATTCCAGTCTCGGAAATGGGGTGGGGAGAAGAGAGGTGCCTCTCCCCAACTCCTCAGGGCTCCTCCTCTCCTCCTTTTCTCCCTCCCTCCTTCTCTGCCCAACCCAGAGGTCTGCCAGTGTCAGTGCTGCTGCTTTGGCTGGAAACAGGTTTGACTTTGGATTGGGAGGGAGAGAGGAAGGGGAGGGAAAGAAAGGGGAGAAAGGACAGTCCTTTTTCCTGGGGTGGCATACCCCTCCAGCAGACCTCTCCATGAGGCTCCAGTGCCCATCTAGTCACTGGACATCTGCCAGCATGTGGAGTGTGGCCCGTCATCACCCCCAAAAACATGCTGCCCAGGGTGCCCCCCTCCCTGCCCCCACCTCAGTACACCACTGCAGAGGGAATTCCAAAGTGTGGGAGCAGTCACAGAGAAGGTCCTCTCCCATGTTCCCACCAAATGTGCCTCTGAAGGTTGTGGGAAAGACAGAAGTGCCTCTTCTGAGGATCTCAATGCTCAGGAAATTTCCTATGAGAAGATACAGTCCTTCAAATAGCTTGATCTGAGCCATATTGGATTTCATAGGTCATAACCAGCACATTTTCCTCCTTGGGAAGATCTGCACTAGAGCATTTTGATATTGCCTGGGGCCATTTCCACACTACACTGTTATAGTGCTGGTATTCCACTTTCAACACCCTATGGAATCCTGAGAATTGAGGGAGGGGTATCTTTGGCCTCAGTAAACTACAAAGCCTAGAATTCCACAGGATTTTGAAAGTGGAATAGTAGTACTATAACAGTGTAGTGCGGAAATGGCCCTGGTGTTGCTGTGTGTGTGTGTGTGTGGTGTGAGTGTACACATTTTTGTTGCATTATACAGCAAAGAAAAATAAATAAATCAAGACACTAAAGTCTTTAATGTATGCAGGCAAATTAATACCTACTTACAGTCATGAAGAGTCCATGAAATTTTATAGAGTGATCTGGATTAGACTATAAGCAAGCAAAACAGTGTTGTTCTTACATTTTGCACAGCTCTGTGGGATAGGAAAAACAGGGAGAGCTATGAGAAGAACCATGCTGTATCTGGTTTAGCATTCTCTTCATATCTGTAGGAAGTCCATGAATGAGACATGAGAGCAATGGCATCGTTTCACTCATTTTCCCCAGCAATTGAGACATACTGCTTCCAATGCTGGTAGTGATATATTTTCATCCTTACTAGTATCTGTGGACAGTCTTATCCTCTACAGATTTCTCTAATCCCTCTCGAAAGCCATCCAATTTACTGTACATTCTGCATAACAAATTTTACAATTTGCCATTGCACAGTGTGAAAACGGATATCATTTCACCTGTCCTGATTCTCCCACTGTTCAGTATCAGCAGATACCCTCAGATTATAATGAGAATGCATGGGGGGGGGAATCCTCCCTATCTGCTTTTTCCATGGCATGCTTAAACTTATAGATCTCTGTTATGATCCCTTTCCTCCTTATTTACCTTCTTGCCAAGCCAAAAAAGGCCAAAACGTTGCAACCATTCTTCTTTGGGCAATTTCTCCAGCTCTTCGGTCATTTTATTTGTCTTCTTATGCACTTTTTCCAGCTTTGCAATTTTTTCTAATGCAGTCGTGTGAACACAATATTCCAAACATGGTCACAGTGTATATTTGAATAACTGTATTATCATATCGTATCTTCTACTTCTAGTGATTTCCAACATGGAATTTGCTTTTTCCACAGAAGCTACTCTTTATGGTCTCTTTATGTTACACAAAATAGCTTGTAGACTCAGAACAGATCTTTTGTAGATATAACTGAAATAAGTGTTGTGCTGCAGTGTCTATTTGTTGCTTTTAATAGCTATTTTTTAATCATTTTTAATTGTATGAATAGTTTAATAATGTTTCTAAGTGTTGTATCTGGTTTATTTTTAGCTGTGTTTCTTTTATATGTTGTGAGCTGTCAGCGTGGTGTAGTAGTCCGAGCACTTAACTACGACCCTGGAGATCAAGGTTCAATTCCCCATTCAGCCATGGAAACCCACTGGTAGTGGTATATTTAAGTCTTTTACTCCAGATCTCAAGTCAAGTCTCAAGTCCTTGAAGATACTTTCAAGTCAAGTCTCAAGTCTGGAAGCCAACTTTATACCCCAAGCAAAATTCCAGAATTATTGGACAGTCAAATAAAGTCAGTTTTAACGATTTAAGCAAAGTCGGCCCTCCACATTTACAGTTTTGCCATCTGCAACTTTGGACATGGGGAACAGGATCCTTCTTACTCCCCATTATTGAAGCTTCAAAAGCTTTAGGCCATTTCCACATTAGCATTTTAAAATGCTGCAGAGCGACCTCCAACTGAAGTCTTCTGCACCATCGCGTGGACTGGCGTGGACTACTTTTTTCAGAGGTTTTTAAAAACCAGGGAGCGCGCATCCCCGTGCCGCTCCGTTGCCCGGCTCAGAAGCAGATTTGCAGGCGTGCGCAAGTGCATGCCTGAAGATCTGCCAGGGGCAGGCTTCCAGCTGGCGAGCTTCTCCAGTTGGTGGAGAGCCTCCACCAACTGGAAGCCACCATTTGGGATGCCGAAGGACTGTGGAGCAGCGAGCTCGCGCTGCTCCGCATGGCGACGGACTCGCCCAGCTGCTGGTAAGCTCCGTTTTTGGGCATTTTCGCCCATTTCCCCCCCACATGTGGGAAGGGCCTTAGAAAGAAGGATCCTTCTTCCTCACGCCTGTTGCCTAACACATTTGCTGTTCCATTCTGAGACATGAACCCTGCACTCTGGGGGAAAGTCTTGTCTTGCTCTTAGGAAACATTTTAGAAGACTCCTCCGATATGCAGTAGAGACAGGCTGCTGAGTAGACTCAACCCTGCCTCAAGCCTATTGTCCAACCTGTTTGCTGTTCCCCTCTGAGAAATGCACCCACACTTTGGGTTTGAGACAGATTGTCATGTGAGCAGTATGAAAAAAGAGATGGAGGCATTGTTCAAAGTTGTAAGGTTTCTAGACAAATGTGTTATACTACTGAACCAAGGACAGCAAATCAGTCACTAAAAACATACAAGTCTCAAATCGAGTCGAGTCAGTGCCTCATTTATTGCCAAGTCGAGTCCGAGTTGAGTCACTGAAGTGAGTTACGTACAACTTGAGTCCAAGTCTATCGACTCAAGTCTACATCACTGCCCACTGGGTGACCTTGGGCACATCAAACACACTCTACCCCCCCACAAAGTGATAGGTTTGCATTAAGGTTGTCATAAGTTGGCATACAACAGCGAATATACATACAACACCCACGCATACACCTATCCAAAGACTGGAGGACTGTTCCTTTCTCTTCCTTTCTGTTCCAATAGTGGGAGGAACACATTGTCCAAAGACTTCATCATCAACAACATCACCCTCACTATTATCATTATTTATATCTCCCCTTTCTCCAAATTCGGGATCATGGTGACTTACAAGAATTAAAAAAAAGAAAAGAAAAGAACAATAGAGCTAAAAATATAGAGAAACTTATCATTAAAATGGAATTAAGCAATATTAAAATGATTCAAACATACACCTATAAAGATAAAAATCAAATCAAAGGAGTTTATTTTAAAACAATACAGCACTCTTAGTCCATTCTTTAAAACAGGCTAAGGGAAGGGAGTAATTCGGGTCTCCCACAGAAGGAAGTTCTAGAATCTAGGGTCAACAACTGAGAAGAGCTTCTCTCGTACTTCCACTACCTGTGCATGCCACGGGAGAGGGCTTTCTTTATTGTGGCATACCAGTCATGGAACGCTTTCCCCTTAAAGTCTGATTGGCACCAACACTGCTTTCATCTGTTCATTCAAAACAATTTTTTTCCTGAAAACTTACCATTTTGTCCCCTTGGCTTTAAACTGTTTTAACTGGTTTGAGTACGTTGAGCTGTTTAATATGTTTTACACCTGAATCCTGTCCTTTCTCCCAACTAGAGCAGACCCATTGCATCAATGGGATTTGCATATATTTTGACACAGCATTGAATAACTGATTCAATAGATCTGCTGTAAGAGTAACTAGCAGCATTGGGGCCATTATCTGATTAAATTATCTTTTACTCTTTTAAATTATAAATTGTTTAAAATGATTATATTTCTACACCACCTTGATGTCCTATGATCTAGGACAGGATATAAATATTTTAGACAGCCAGCATGGTATAGTGATTTGATCATTGGACTATGACTCTGGAGATCAGGGTTCGAATCCCCACTCAGCCATGGGCAGCCTTGGGCAGGTCACACTCTTTCAGCCTCAGAGGGAGGCAAGGCAATCAACCTTTGAACAAATCTTGCTGAGAAAACCCCATAATAGGTTCTCCTTAGGATGTCCATAAGTTGGAAATCACTTGAAGGCACACAACAACAAAAACAACCACCATCTAAATATTTTAATACCAAGATATTAAAATATGTTCTTTCCTTGTTTATCTCTTTCCATTTCTTTCTCTTTCCTTTGTTGTACCCCTTGTATTATCAGCTCTGTGGTACATTCATTTAAAAAAACACTAAGGGCCTTTCTGCACTACACTGTTATAGTGCTATTATTTCATTTTCAACATCCTATGTGGAATTCTGGGGTTTGTCATTTAATGAGGCCAAAGAGCTCCCTGGCTGAGAATTCTAAATGCCCCTCCCTAAACTGCAAACTCTAGGATTCCACAGGAGACTGAAAGCAGCATAATAGCACTATAACTGTGTAGTATGGAAAGGCTCTAAGTTCTTTCCAGTTGGAATATGAAGAAATCTGTGAACCTTTGTTATAGGCTGCAAAGACCCTTTAGAATCCTGCCATCTGCACCAGTCAAATTGAACAGGTACAGTTATTCTCAGTATGGAAAGGGCATGCCCATCATGTTGATGCAAAAGAGAAGCCTATGTGGGAGCTGGGGTAGGGAGAGAAGAGGAGGAGGAAAAAGAAAAGGGAAGAAAAAGAAGGAGAAAGAACAGGAGAAGGAAAGCCACTAATGGTTGAATCTGTAGGGGTTTAAAGAGTGAAATTCTCAGATCCCTCTGCCTGAAGAGACAAGTGTCACAGGTTCTCTTTCCATTACATCTTTTTAAAAAATAAAGTAAAATCTTGAGTTTCAATGTGGAATATGATTGAAATTTTCAGTCTTGAAAATGTGTGATTATTTTTATTTTTTATTTTTTTGCAGAGGGGTTGAATATCAGAACCAAAATGAAATGCAATTCTCACCCATTCCTTTCAAAAGCATACATTTATAAATGGTCTTTTTGATCAGAGCTCATTTGTAGTTCTCCAGGGCTAACTGCCTGGCCTCCATTACTGATGTGCTGGACCACATTTTCAAATTGAAATAACATGATTTTTCATGTATCTCATAGTAGACAGTCCTCAAAAGAGAATTCAGAAAGAGAAATAAGAAATCTTTGAAGAGGAAAACTCCATGAGCTCCTTGCAGACAAGGTTCCTTCCTTTCGTAGTATTTCAACCATAGAAATGTAGCAAAATGTGCAACATTCTGTTAAGCTATGTCTTTTTGTACAGAAACTATGTCATTTTATTCAGAAACTGTACCAGGATGCATTATGTTTCAACTCCTGCCTCATGGAGTGAGTTGTTGTTCCCAAAACTATAATGAGTCAGAGAAAAATTCTTTGGCAAATAAACCCATGAATTCGGTGGACTTCCAAATCAGCTGAAAAAGAAACAGGAATGCATTCACAAAAGTGTTTGATTTAGAAAGCTCATTCGCCTGTGCCATCAAAGTGGCTTGCAAAAATAGAACTTCTTTCATTCGTTTGCTGTAATTACCTGGAGTGAAACTATGATGTCAGGCCCACAGGTATTCCTCCTCAAGACCTTACCAGGAAACACTGATTTTCTTTTCATTCAGGTTCCAGCGCCATTCTTCCTCCAGGACAGTTTGTTCTCAACTACTGAAGCACAAAATAACTCATTCTTCTGTCTCTCCCTCCCTCTCCCCACTGTTCTTGTTACACAGACTAGAAACAGTGTTCTCCATAATGAGTGATTATAAAAGATTAAAAGTTCCCAGAGCAACTTCAGAATGACCATACTGTACAGTCACAAATGCCATTAAGATACAGACATTCCATTGACTCATTCATTCTTACTTTAAAACAATGGTCACGATGAAATCTATGGGAATTTGGTGGTATTTTTTAAAGAAATGCATTGTTACTCTTATTGTAAATGATGCTGTTACCTGACAAATGCACAGTAATGAAGATAATAGTGCAGATGAAGGTGATTATGATGGACAATGAATTAGGATGTGTTCTTCACTTTCAGCTTTAACAGTTACTCATTTTAAGATGGTGAAGGTACAAAATGTAAATGTTGGAGTGGACACCTACCCATTACCAAAAAAAGAAGAGAAGGACAACAGAGATTTTGCATAAAATTTGCATCTGTTCTGATCAATAGAACAATCAATAGGACAGATTCAAATTTGGAAATCATTGCTACAATGTAAATTGAAATAGAGTACATCCCAGTACATTGAGAAAGGCTGGGGTTTAGTGACTTGACTACCTGATGAGTCTGCTATCCAGATGTTCACTGTTGCTTGCCTCTCTGATGTCCCTTCTGATGGTCCTTCATCTTGAACCCTGATGTGCAATGGATGAACCCCAAGCAGTACATATGACAGAGGAGTGTGCTCTCTAACTGGTAGCCATTGGAACAGAAGACTGTCTTCTCTAAAGCAGAACACATCACCATCCTTGCAAATGTGCAACAGGGGGTCATTCTCAGCCAGAGAGCTCTTTGGCCTCAGCAAACTACAAAACCAGAATTCCACAGGATGTTGAAAGTGGAATAATAGCACTACAATAGTGTAGTGTGGGAATGGCTTAAGACAGCAGAGGTTCAACTTGGCCCCTATAGCACGTGATTATTTTGAGGATAAAGTCAGTGGGCGAGAGCTACATAAACTGCCTTGATCTCTCTGAGGGAAAAAGACAAGGAAAAGTAATTAAAGCCATTTCTGTTTGTAATTTCCTGAGGCCAAAGAGCTCTCTGACTGAGAATTCTAAATGCCCTTCCCTAAACTACAAACCCCAGGATTCCACAAGAGGTTGAAAGTAGAATAATAGCATTCTAACAGTGTAGTGTGGAAATGGCCTAAAATACAATTTAGACTGGGACACAACACCAGCATGGCATGGTGCTTTGAACATTAGACTACGACTCTGGAGACCAGGGTTTCATTTCCCACTCAGCCATGGAAAACCCACTGGGTGACCTAGAGTGCATCACACACACTCAGCCCCAGAAAACCCTGTGATCGGTTTGCCTTAGGATTGCCATAAGTTGGAAATGACTTGAAAGCAAACAACACCAACAGCAACAAGCATGTTACTGTGATCTCTTGGTAACCCAACAGGGTCATGGCACTCAGCGAATTTCACTGAAGAATGCAATAGACACTTTGCCTACAGAATAGCCAAACCTTTTCCTTTATTTTCCGTGACATTTTCCAATAGGTAATTCTTGTTATTGAGTACAAGTGACATTAATATACCACCTGTCATGTAATGCATTTAAACGTGCCTCCTACTGTACAACAGAAATGCATTATCTCTCCAAACAAAGGAACTCAGAGTGCAGCTTAATGGGAAGACAGGAAATGGGATAATTGGTTAAAGAGATTCACAGTACATTATTATTGTTTCTTATTTCTGCTGTAATTTTATAGAGCTCTTTGATTTATGGAGCAAACAAAGAGGGAAAGGATAACTTATTCTTTCCAAGTTACATTCTGTTGCCTTGCTTCCAGAAATTAAAGTGCTAACTGAGGTGCTGTAGAGTGGTACTTTTCAGATATTATCTTTATTAGCCACCATTTAGGATTATTATTTTTTAAAGGATAGATTTGAGCTCTCTTTGTGATCTGGCCAGAAGGCTGGAAAAGTTATGAAACAGAGAGCAATGGGAGAGCTGACTCACAGCTTTCATGTATCTGCAAAGATGGAAATTATTATTGCAGTCCTGTCTGGCTTAGAGGAAAGTATCAGTCTAAATGTTGCAAACAATATTCTTCTGCATGCAGGAAGTATTGATGGGTAGATATAATCTATAATCTACTATAACCTAATCAAATTAATCCAGTCAGATTAATTTTCTGGGCAGCAGCTAAACACTGAGGGGAGAAAAAGTGACTGGGCCCAAAGCAAACATATCTTTAAAAGCTTTACACACAACACACAAACACATAACAGAGAGAGAGTGAGAGAGAGTGAGATCCCATGAACAGGGGAAATTCTGCTTCCTGCAATCATTTCTTTCATTCATTATGAGTTCTTTCTTTCTCTTCTCAGCAACTAAAAGGTGGTCAGGGGCTTAATAAAATAATTGGATGAGTTTTAATGGCTTTACGCCTATTGCCTATGAGAGTTTGGGAGTGAAGCCTGCTATAAGCAGCCTAAATATAGACGGAGAAAAAGGCAAAGAGCTAAGGGATTTTATCTTGAGGTTGCAAAAACTGCATAGAGGGGAATGCCTTAGGGGTGCTTTCTGGAATTCAAAGCAGGATTGGTGTTTATGCAGCCTGATTCAGGAGACTGATCACTTCCACTGTATTTGCTTGTGTATTTGTAAAGAAAGAAATACTTATTTAAAAGCCAAGTTCATAGTGCTGTCTTCCAACTAAAGGCAATGAAACGTTATACTGCTGCTTCTACAATGCACACCTCTCATCACTCATTGCACACTTTTATCACAGGCTTGCAAAAATGAGTCCCCTGAACGTAAGTGACAAATATAAATTGCACAGGTGCCAAGTTAATTCCTTATATCTCCCCTCAAACTTAAATATGTATGAGATTGGGAGGGTGACAGGTTCTTTTTTATCCTGGCTGCAGAAGTGCAGCGATATATTGCTTGCCCTCTCAAAGCTACTAAATGGAAGTTGCCACCACCACTAAATGGCCATGAGGGCACAAACTGGCATTGTGAAGCAGTCTTGCATGGGAAGGAAAGTGTTGCACAAAGAAGTACTGAATATCTCCTGGCACTGTTAACTTAAAAACACATATGCCCAGGTGGCACAAGCATACCTGGTTCCAACCCTTGTGTTTTGTTTATGCGTTTTCCACAGGTAATGTGCTGACCACTATATGAACAAAGGGCTATACTAGAAACTTTGGACTGATCTAGTAAGGCTTTTCTTGTATTCTTAATTACAGAGCTATCACGACTTTCACGTAATTCATAGCTATGTACTCATTAGTGATCTCCATCACCAGTTTGCCTTGTTAATTTGAATGAAAGACCTCAGAAAGAGCTCTAGTCTTGCTAAATTAGGTATAAAAAAGCTTGGGAAAAATCAGGCCTTTGGGCATGAAGACATCTATTTCCAAGCAAATGTACTCTTCTGAAAGATATGAGGCCATTTCTGCACTAGACCATTATAGTGCTATTATTCCACTTTCAACATCCTATGGAATCCTGGGGTTTGCAGTTTAGGGAAGGGCCTTGCTCCAGGATTCCATAGGATGTTGAAAGTGGAATAATAACACTATAACATTCTAGTGCGGGAATGGCCTGAGAGTACATAATGAGGAACACTTTCTAGAGACAGAAAATACCTTACAATCATCGTTTTAGCACCCACTTTTTCAACTGATTTCACAATGTCCCAGTTTCTGCCTCCTCCTCTCACTTTCCACCTTTATCCTCAGCTTACTTTAAATGCTACATAATAAGTTCAAAGGGTAAAAGTGGTTTTCGTTCAATTTACTCAGTGAGAGGACAGGGAGGAGTGAATCTTGCCCTTCCCTGTAGACTCATTCAAAAGCAAACTGCTGCAGCCCCCCTCCAGCTTGTGTGTTCTTCCTCTTTAAGAACTTTTACCATCCTGATCACACTCTGAAGTTGCCTGGCCACATGTGTCACAGTTTACACATGAGAAATGTTGGAGGGTGTGAACTTCTTACCTCCTTAAGAGAAACATTTTAATTCCCTCATTTCTGATTCCAGAGGATGTTGAAAGTGGAATCATCGCACTAGAACAGGCTAGTGCGGAAATGGCCATAGAATGGCCCACGTCCCATATTTCAGAGCATAGTATAAAAGTTCCATCATCTGAACTATGCTACACTTCTCCTTTCAACTCTTACCTCCAGGACTTGCTACTTCACTACAATAGCACTCCATACACACACATCCATTCAGTGGCTAGTGAAGAGCCAAGAGGAATCAGAGAAGCATCTTTGCCTCCACATCCAGACACAGACCAATAACATCCTCCACTGAGGCCCTCCAGAGTTCTCTAGAGTTCTCAGCAGACGATTATTCTACATCTGACCATGGGAACATAGCCAGATCATTCCTCAATCTGCTACCTTCCATCAGCCACTGAATGACAGTGGAGGCAGGGGCTATAGCTGCAGTAAGCCTAAGGAAGGGTTTTGGTTGTTGCAGAAGGAGGAACAGAATTTCATCCTTCACAATAGCCTCCCCCAAAAGTCATATGGAAGTGTGCATTGCACATACACTTACATGTGCCACTAACGGGATGCTGACCAATACATCCTGCACTATGGATAATCTTAAAAAAAAAACTCTGCAGTTTTCAGCAACTTTTACACAGTGAGAAGAAAAATGGTAAAATCATTCACTTGCCTGCTAGAGCTAAATATATGAAGATTTACATCCGCAGAGAACAGATTCCAGGCAAGCGGAACAGGGAATGGACAGTCAACCCTTGCAATCTCACTGGCAATACTTTTCTAAAACTTTTCTTTTCTTCCACTGCTTCTCCTCTTTCCCTCCTCCTTCCTTCGCTCTCCTTCCCAAGTCCTTTCAAAGGTGTTATGCTTTGAATAATAGCAACAATAACAGACTGTCCATTTGCCAAGCATATAGGGAACCATTTGGAGACTGATTTGTCCTCAATTCCATCCACTGAGAATTAAAACCTCATGCGACTGGATGAAGAGGGAGAAGGTCACAACTTCCTTATGTAAAATAATTTTGGATCCCTGTTTGCCTTTCTATATTCTCTTACCCCTCCCTGTCTCCCCTGTTTCCTGGAGGGATTATCTTAAATCTCTCCATTTTTCCCCCCTTCTCACTTTGCTCCCTTCCCATGATTTATGATGGGTTTTACACTTTGTTACCTTTCTCAGCATTGTAAATGTCAGAGTGCCACTTCTGAGTGATGGGAAGTTAACATGCCATAGGCTTTTATTGACACATCTGGGACTGATGAAGGGGGGGGACATGTTTTCCTTGGGTAAAGGCCTGCATGTATTATCCAAATCTTTTAACAGCTGGAATGATAACATATGAATAGGAAGAAATACTGTTCAGTATATCTCCGCACATTATTAGACTGAAGTAGGTCTTCATAGGCTAGTATGTATAGACACAGATAACATGTCTTATATACTATGTATGACATAGTATGGTATGTATGGTATGGTGTGTGAGAATGAACAAATATATTGATATATGAGAGGGATCTATGCACATACCATATGTGCATATGCTTTTGGTTTGGTTTTTACATTGAAGGAAGAGAAAACAATCTGAATTTGACTACCACTACCAATTTCACTACCATGTTTTACCTGTTACAACACCCTAACTTATCTCTAGGCACAGTACTGCATAGGCTTCTTGAGACACCCATTGTACCTTACCTACAAAGGGCCTTGCATCCTCAAACAGGACAGACAGTTGCAGTTATTCAAATCTTGGCCTGATGAATTAAGTTGGTGAGCTACAAAAGTTAAGCTGACATATTTTGTATGTTTCTGGTCTAATAATAATAATCATCATTGCAACATGTGTTTTGGATTTTGTTGTGCTAGAGATGAGGAACCATTTTTTCTTTAGAAGGCTATATTCTCTTCAAGATAAACTGTTGAACTCCTACCTACCTCACAGTACCTCACAGAAGGTAAGAGTCCAGAAATTATTAGACTAGTCCATCTTCTTTCTACCCTCCTTCTGTCACTCCTTTATATTTAAATTCTTTTCATTTCTTTCTACCACACCATACACGCCCACTCTGCAGGATGTGTTATATTCATAACTGGACATATTTATGGCTGAAAATCATGTTTGAAAGCACACTGGCTGTAAGTGAGTTGCCAGGTCAGGATGACCTCAAATATGATCAGGTCATAAGTTCAGAGAGCATTAGGTGGGAAAGCTCAATGTTAATGGGCTTGTGATAATCCTTTCAAAAACTGCAAGCTACAAGCACTCAATTTAATGGAAGATGAAGCTGCCCAGGTGAAACAATGAGGGGACCCTACATGAGCATACCCTATGGAGACCTTCCCTATTCATCCAACCTGACCAAATGTTAAGAGATTGTCATGACTCCCATCAGTGTTTTGTCACCTAGAGTTAAGGCAATTGTCCCATTCTTTGTCCACCCCACGAGAAAGCCATTACCTCTTGGTTCATGCACCCTCCTTCGGGGCAGGAGCTCTAGCCCCAGTAAACTGTAGCATGTGGTAGTAGTTTGGCATATTACACTGTACATGGTACCCTAGACTCTCATTCCCCCATGCTACCCTCAAATGCTGTCTGAGCCACTCTTTCAATCTTATGCTTCATTACTGGTAACTATCACCCTTTCCACCCAATCTCTCTCTATCCAGTGTTTGTTGCCTCACTTTCCCATGGACTGGTATGGTTCTTAAGAGTGTCTGATTTCTTGTGTATTTGTTAATTCCAAATTAAAAACTCTGTTTAGCTTTTAACTGGAGTTCTTTCTACAGTTAGTACAGTTACAAAGGTAAAAAGATCCTGCCATTACCATCCTGTTACAGTCCTTCTTTGAGCTATAATTCGCCAAATTCTAAGGTGTAGCTGGCATTGTGGGTGGACCTCAAAGTCCCTCACCCCTTAGGGTAACACTATCCTTCCATGTTCTTCATCACCCTCTTTCCTGTCCTCTAGGGAGCCTGGGGCAGAACATTTCATTTTTTTTCAGAGATCTGAAATGGTGATACACAGAGGACTGTTGAAAATGGAGCCAGGGATTTATGTGGCACCCACCCATAGTATATATGATGATGTTTAATGGCACAATATGGTGAAATATAAAGGGTCACAGTGTTCTAACCAAAGCCAGACAGACTTCTCTGTCTTTTAACACCAGTATACGCCTGTAATTTAAGCACTGCTCAAGCACTCCTCATGGTATGTGAGGATTGACATGTGAAGGAATTAGCAACCACATCAAAAACTTAGAAGCCAGTGGCTAACAAGGCTTGGGGTTCTTTTATTCCACTTGCACATTAGGATTCCTGTTATTTGCTAAAGCATCAATTAAAGAGAAATTATGCAAAGGCCTAACAACATATCTTGAGGGAATGTTCATCATCCTTTCAAACATTTCAACCATCATTATGTTTTAAGTCAGTAAACATGGTAAGATATTTCCTAATTAATTTCATAACTTTGTTGCTTTGCTGGGCATACAGTGGGAGCCTGGCAAAGGTTTCCCTTCAAACCATGTGTTTTTGTGTAGTCATCATTCATTATTATGGTCACATCCCTTGTTTGTGTTGCTCTCCCTCTTAAAATCAATACAGCATTCCCGCATCATTTAGAGGATACGCTTACCCTTGAGTTGACAAAATGTTGCTCGTGTCATTGTGAAAACATAACACTCTGACATTTGTAGAAATACCAATTACAGAGATAATAAGAAAAGGGAAAGTAACATGGAAAGACCATGACTAACTATATCTGGTTCCTGCATTCCACAATATGCTCACCAGACACAAGAACCAAAGTGCATATTTCAAAATCATAATAATAACAAACCTGTCAAAATTTGAATATTTAGAGGATAACAAGCTAATCATGATTCTACACACATTTGGAATAACAACATTCTGTATAGGCTTCTTTACAATAGCTGTCTTTATTTGCTTATTGAGCAAACATCTATACGAAATCCTCTTTGTTAGTCCCAGTTGGACCAGATCCATTTAGTCAATTGGTGAATTATGAGTCAACACATAAGTAAATTGTAAGTAAATCTAAGATGGAGCAAGGTTTATTTTCTGCTGCTCCAGAGACCAGGACATGGAACAATGGAGTCAAACTACAGGAAAAGAGATTTCACCTAAACATAGAATCATAGGATCATAGAATCATAGAATCATAGAAATGTAGAGTTGGAAGAGACCACAGGGGCCATCCAGTCCAACCCCCTGTCATGCAGGAACACCCTCAAAGCACTCCCGACAGATGACCATCAAGCCTCTGCTTAAAAACCTCCAAGGAAGGAGACTCCACTACACTCCGAGGCAGCAGATTCCACTGCCGGACAGCCCTGACTGTCAAGAAGTTCTTCCTGAGGTTCAGGTGGAATCTCCTTTCGTGCAGCTTGAATCCAGTGCTCCTTGTCCTGGTCTCTGGAGCAGCAGAAAACAAGCCCTCTCCTTCTTCTACATGGCATCCCTTCAAATATTTAAACATGGCTATCATGTCCCCTCTTAACCTTCTCTTCTGCAAACTAAACATCCCCAGCTCTCTAAGTCTATCCCCATAGGGCATGGTTTCCAGGCCTCTCACCATTTTGGTCACCCTCCTCTGGACTTGCTCCAGCTTGTCAATATTCCTCTTGAATTGGGGTGCCCAGAACTGGACACAGTATTCAAGATGAGGTCTAACCAAAGCAGAGTAGAGTGGTACCAGTACCTCCCTCAATCTAGACACCAGACTCCTATTGATGCAGCCAAGAATCGCATTGGCTTTCTTGGCTGCCGCATCACACTGCTGACTCATGTTCAGCTTGTGGTCTATGAAGACTCCTAGATCCCTTTCACACGTACTGCTATCCAACCACGTGTCCCCCATCCTATATTTCTGTATTCCATTTTTTCTACCTAAGTGTAGGACCTTACACTTCTCTCAGTTGAATTTCATTTTGTTCGCCTTGGCCCAGCTCTCCAATCTATCCAGGTCATTTTGAATTTTGATCCTGTCCTCTGGCGTATTAGCAACCCCTCCCAGTTTGGTATCATCTGCAAAGAACTTCCTGACAGTAAAAGCTGTTTGACAGTGGAATATGCTGTCTTTGGAGTGTGGTAGAGTCACCTTCTTCAGAACTTTTTAAACAGAAGCTGGATGGCCATTTGCTTGGGGTCCTTTGAGTATGTGTTCCTGCATGGCAGAATGAGGTTGGACTCAATTGCCATAGTAGTCTCTTCTAACTCTATGATTTTATCATTCTAATGCATTCAATCGGGCTAACAATAGAATCTAGGTCTTCTATTTCAGTGATATCAAACATAAGGTTCCTTATGTGGTTAACAGTGTTGACACATACCTGCCAGCATTTCATAGATGAAAACTGAGATCTCATAACTAAGGGAAGGAGGAAATCATGCATACAAAATGTGTGTCACAATTATGAAATGGGCTATAAATACAGTTTAATAAGTTAGATATTCAAAAGTAGAAGGAATAAAAGAGATCGTCAAACAGTATCTCACACAGTTCTTTTCTTTTAGGGTAGAAGTAGGGAACTTATTTCAACCTGAAGAGCCATATTTAATGTCAGAAAAGTTGTAGGGGGACATATCAAGGGGTTGGTAGAAGCCAAAGCGAAAGTGTTGAACCAAAACTCCCAGCATATTTGACTTTGGACCTCTTACTCCAAGTGACAAATATTAGGAGAGTAATTTCGTATTTATAGGATGGGGAAAAAAACATACAAAACTTGGAACTACCAAACAGTGTCGTAATGGGGAAGAAGGTATGACATGCTGTGGAATCCATAGATACAGATTGTGATTCCAGTAGGTCTCATTTGGGCCTAAGGCCAAAGGCTACCCACTTTTAGGCTCTATGGAGATTCCTGGGAGCAGATTTTAAACACTGTCAGCATACCCTCCATCTGTCCCAATTTGACAGGGCCAGTCACAATTTATCCTCTTCTTCAACAGCTTTTAAAATGTTCCATTTTCTTTTTCCTCTTCTTTCTTTCTTCCTTTGACTTCAGCTTATTTCAATTGCTGCAAACTGAGTTCAAAGTGTGGCCTGCACCTGGTTAAATCAGCAGAGAAAGAAGAGAGGAATCTTGTCTTTCCCAGTAGACTCAGGCAAAACCAAACTGCTGCAGCCTCTCCTAGCCTGTTTGTACTTAGTCAATAATAACTTTTGCCATCTTGACCACACTCTGTTGACGATCAGCCACACGTACCCCAGTTGCCATCTGTGAAATGTTGGAAAGTCTGATGTATGTGTATATTTGAGTGACTTATTCTGACCAATTGTGCTTGATGCTTAATGTGCCCTGCTTAATAATATTGTCCAGGGCTTCTCCTTGTAACATTGTCCTTGTAACATCACAGGGGCCCACCTGCTTTAACATCCCTAAGTCTCAAGTCTGGGTCCTGAAACCAGAGAAGCCTGAAATGGCCCAATCTGAGAACCCTATCGGCTCCTCTAATAAAACTGATGTCTGCCACTCATTCTATCCTGCGCTGCATAAACTCAGAGGAGGTAAATGTGCAGCAGGTCCAGTGTACAGTTTTCTGCCAAAAGTCCCCTTCTACTTTTGAAACACAGACAGTGCAGATGGCCCCTGCAACCTGTTTGAATGGTAAAATCCCTCTCCTACCAATTTGTGGGGTTTTTGGCTGGGGAGTTTAGAGGAATGTGACTTGCTCCACTCTTTGCCCACACCTGTCCTGACTTATCCTGCTGCCCTTGAGAATATTGGAAGGCATCATCCTGTTCCCAAGAGTGTTGTTTCATACAACTGATTATTTAGTTGTTTTTTTAATAATAATAACATTAATATTAAGACTTTGAGAGCCGGCATGGTGTAGTGAATCATAGAAATCATAGAATCATAGAAACATAGAGTTGGAAGAGATCACAATGGCCATTGAGTCCAACCCCCGTCTTCTTTGTGGCTACCTCTAAATGTTGGAACTCCATTCTTTGGGAACTAAGAATGATCACCTCCTTGCTGGCCTTCTGTCACCAGATAAGATGTTTCTATTCAGAAAGGTTTTTAGAACTGAAAGCTGTTAAGGAAAAGGCTTGTAAGGCACTTTCCGCACAACTCTGATACAATGCAGTAGTGTTGTATTGTTGCTTTTACATCTGCAGGTTAAACTGGTTTGACGTTCTGTCCCCTATGATTCCACATGAGTTGAGGTCTTAGCAAGGTTAACATCAACGTTAAACCGATGTATTGTAAAAAACAGGAAAACTCAGATGTAAACAACCCAAACTGTTTCTGCCACGTTTTTTCCTACGTGCAGAAGCATTACATCGATTCACACACTTGCACTAAAATGTAACAACGATTTCTACAAGTTTTTTTTTTTAATTGACCAATCAGTAGTGGCGGGGTGAAGCAAGGGGGGCATAGGAGTTCCATGAGAATTGACAATGCAGAATCCTGACATTTAGAGTCTGTTGAAAGTGATTTGATTTTTTTTTAAAGAAAATGTCAATACAGAGCTGCAAATACTTCTAAATACATCAATATCCTCGCAATTTCTTTTATCTTGTCCACTATCAGAAAATAATTGAAATGAAAAGAAGAAAAATTCCTAAAATTTTTATCAAAGCTTAATTAAAAATCATGAAAAACAACAACTGGGTTTGCAAAAGATATTGGATGATATTTTACATGTGCTACATAATTACATAACCACCTTGGATGCATGGCAAAGTAATGTCTTGTGGCTTGACCTTCTCCCCATCCCAACTTAACCAAACACCAGCTGCTGCAAACAAAGTCTGGTCTCCTATCAATTGGGACCCAGAAGATTGACTTCCTCCCTCTCCTCCCTCCAATGATCTCCAGTACACCAGTCAGAAGCAAGATCCTTTCTCCAATGCCTCCTCACATCAGGGATTGCTTGTGGAAGGGGAGGAATGTTGGTGTGCTGCATCATGATTGACAGGAGAAGAGATCTCCATTGCTCACAGCAGCTGGTGCTCAATAAACATGGATTTGGAGACATTTGCAATAGTTAAATAGTCCCTGTGCTATTGAATCCATAGGGATTATGGCCATTTCCTCACTGCACTGTTATAGTGGTATTATTCCACTTTTAATATCCTGTGGAATTCTGAGTTTTGTCATTCACTGAGGCCAAACAGCTCTCTGGCTGAGAATTCTAGATGCCTCTCCTTAAACTGCAAACCCCAGGGTTCAATAAGACGTTGAAACTGGAATGATAGCACTATAACAGTGTATTGTGGAAATGGCCTAAGAATATGAATCAGTTATGAACGCATAACTCTATGTTATGCGTTGATAACTGCTATCATGAATTCCAGCTTTTTTTATTACCATCATTAGTATTAGTATTTTCCACCTTTTCCCCAATCTGGAACTTGAGTCTTGTTGTTGTTGCTGCTTCTGCTGCTGCTGTGTGCCTTCAAGTGATTTCCAACTTACGCTGACCCTAAGACAAACCTATCACTGAGTTTTCTTGGAAAGATTTGTTTAAACAAGGGCCATTTTCGCAAGACGGAATTAAAATGGCCCAATGCGTCCTCTCATGGAGGTCGTCTGCACCTTGGAGCATACTAGGTTCGGACTACTTACCTGAGACCCGCACCTCAGTCTGCTCCAAAATGCCCCCAACTGGTCTTCCAGTGTGCTTTTTAAAGAACAGTAGAAAACCTTTAATTTTTCGGAGCGCGCCATTGCGTTCCTGCTCACTTGTGCAGATTCGCAGACTCGCACCAATGTGAGCCTGCAATCTGCAGAGGACGGGCTTTAGGCGTGGCGAGCTTCAGCGGTTGGTTGAGACCCACGAACAACCGGAAGCCACCATTTTGGAAGCTGGAGCAGTGCGGATCTAAGACCTTGCACTGCTCTGATTCACCCTGGACAAAACGGAGGAACCCTGTGGAAGAACTTAAGGGACAGTCCGCATTGGTCTGTGCCCAGAAAATCCAGTAAGTAACGGCATGGAGCGATTCCCTTGCCTCGTGAGGAAATGGCTAAGGTTTGCTTTGCATTCCTCTGAGATTTAGACAGTGTGACTTGCCCAAGGTCACCCCGTGGGTTTCCATGGCTGAATAGGGATTCAAACCCTATTCCAGAGTCATAGTCCAAAGCTCACACCATGCTGGCAGCTTACAACAGGTAAAGGAAGCACAGCTAAAAATGTACCAGATACAAAAGTTAGAAGTATTATTAAACTGTTCATAAAATTAAAACCAGTTTAAAAATAGTTATTAAAAGCAACAAATAGACACTGCAGAACAGTACTTGGGGGTGGGAGAGGTATTTTTATTTTCAGTCTGCAGTAACTTGAAGAAGTTATTAAAACATGGATGATAATCATACCGTTCACTGATTAAAATTTATCTTCCCATTTGTCTCCACTGAGTATCCAAATACAAGGACTGAGTATCCATTGGGTTTCACAACTAATCCTTTTTTTAAAACACACAAATTCACTCACACACACACACACATATATAAATAATCTTTCAATAATCATTCAATCTGCTAATCTGGACTGGCCCAATGATATAAATAATCTTTCAGGTTACCAAATTCAAAATGTGCGTCTTCATCCAAACTCTTTTTTATTGCATAATCTACTTAAGAATCTCAGCTGCAGCAACATCATTTCTAAATATTAAATCTATTTGTTATTTGTTAAAAGTTTCTCTTTCCAATGTGTCAGCTGGAGATTGTTTTAGATTTATGTGCAGAAAACAGCAGCTAGTTCCAGTGATCTCAGCCCACTTTTGATATACGATCCAGCATTTTTTTTTCTTTTTTGCAAAAGTGTAGGAAAATATTGTCAGATTTTGGAGATGGACACTGGAAAAAAAAATAAAGCCATGGCCTTTCATCCTGTGAAGCATGAAGCAAAGGATCAAGTGAAAGAGAATTTGGAATGAAAATAGAAAGAGAACTATTTTTTAACTGAAAGCAACTGTGCCACTGGGCAAGTCCAAGAGTGCACAAGTTCACATTGCTCATGGTATTTAACACTGCACCTGGTAGTGTTGTGCTAGCAGCTTTAGTCAGCAGCTCTGCTCTGTACATAGTATGACAAGGCAATGTTGACACACTGTTTCTGTGGGCTACAGGTGGGAAGAGACAGAAATAAGACTGGCAGTTTGAGATAGACAGAGAGAGAAAGAAGTCATATTCCATTCAATCTGCTAATCTGGACTGGCCCAATGATTCAGCACAGTCTGCTCCTTTGGTGCTGGCACAGAGGCAGCAAAGCATTAGAAGAGAGAGTGATGATTATATGGTTTGCTTTGCACCCACACCAGTAGATAAGCCTGCTGCTTTTGGATGTGTTACCCCAAAAACATGGCTGACTCAGGAATCCCCACCAGTGCCTCTGTAAAATGGTGGGAATATTAGCTCAAAGAGGAGGCCTGCGAGAGGAGAGTGACCTTATAAAATCTTTAACACCTATGTTTAACAGTACTTCTGCAGGGAAGAATGAGGTGGAGATCCAAAAGTAAGCTTCGGCCCTTTTCACACGCGAGCGGCAAAACGGGGCAAGCCGTGCCAAAACGGGGCTTACCTTGTTCCGTCGCCATGCAGAGCATCGCGTTTCGCTGCTCCACACATTTGCAGCGTCCGGCGGCGTCCGCAATGCTCGACAGTGCCCAAAATGGTGGATTTTGACTGGCGAAGCCTCTCCACCAATTGGAGAAGCTCGCCAGCCGGAAATCTAGCCCCCCGCCGGATTTGCAGGAACGCCCTTTCGCGCATCCACAAATCCACACGGGCGCTGTGATGGGGCTGGATGGGGCTGCACGCCCCACGCTTTTTGAAAACCACTTGAAAAGTGGTTTTCAAAAAGCACACAGCGCCGGCACTTCCGGTCGCCCTGGCGTGGATTGGGGTGTGGAACTACACAAAAGTAGTCTGCCCCAATCCACACTATGGTGTAGATGACCTCCGTTAGAGGTTGCTCTACACCATTTTTTTTACTCCATGCGAAAAGGGCCTTCATGTGTTTTATTGGGGGAATTGCAATCACAAACACACACGAGATTCAAGCAACAATACACAGCTAACTGAAGGAAAATAGAGGAAGGGTTTGGAATAGCAAGAATTTAGGGCAACTTGTGTGATATTTACCAATCTAGCAAAGAGGAAGCAGAGCAATGTGGTTTAGACTAGTGGCCTTTCTGCACTACACTGTATTATTCCACTTTCAACATCCTGTGGAATTCCTGGGCTTGTCGTTTACTGAGGCCAAAGAGCTCTCTGGCTGAGAATTCTAAATGCCCTTCCCAACACTACAAACTCCAGGATTCCAAAGTGTATTGAAAGTGTAGTATAACAGTGCAGTGCACAAAGACCCAAGGAGTCCAACGGTAGTACAAATGGGAAATCAGAATAGCAGAGTGACATCAGTACACCAAAAGTACTATGAGTGAAAAGCCAGGGTTTAAATACTCTTTTTCTGTCCTGAAGGGGAAGGTGTTAATGGCTCATTGGCAGAGTAAACAATGGAATCTGGAGAATGGACAATGGGGTCCAGAATGAGCTAATGGCCTTAGCATTAGGGATGGGAATTGTGATAGCTCCTTAATGGTGGGACTGGTAAGGGTACAAAGGGGAGAGTTTTGATGTACAAAGGAAGAAGGTTGAAGACAATCAGCCTTTCCATGGAAGCAGTTTCAGGATATGTTCTTTCTAAAATTTGGTTCATTGAGAGACATTGCAAGTCCTTTGTCCAGGGCTTTCCTGACTATGACCTAGCCATGCCCTGAGGCTCTGATCTAGTTTTGTATGAATGTGTGCAGCCAGTTCCTCTTTGCCAGCAAGCTCTCAGTCATAGCAGGATAAAATTTCATGCCAATTTTTGCCAATTAAACCATATCAAGGAGTAGGGCTGTACGGCTTGGTGATACACATACACACAACCTGATGAAAACTTCCTCCACCTATATTCTAATAGCCGAAACAATGAATCTCCTTCTCCCCATGCAGGTGATGCCCAGTAAAGTAGGCTGAGTGGGAGGGGAATTACAAATATAGCAATAGTGTTTATAATCATGACTATGGGTGAGTAAGTTATGGGTGAATCTAGGTAACTGTTCCATATTCACAGTTGCTACTTAGTCATGAGTGTGACACTATTGGCACAATCATAACTCCCCTCACTTACTTTACCAGGCATGAGCTGCACGGGGAACAGAAGATCTATTCTGCCAGCAATTGGAGCACAGGTGAATGGCCTTTTCTGAGAGGTTTGGGGGCTGGGTCAGGCCAAGAGACGTTATTTAGTTTTTTCCATTTATTTTTATGAATAAATAGTAACATTCCTCAGAACAATACACAATTTATATAGTTAAGTACTTTTTTATTTTAAGAAGAAAGGCAAGAGAAAGCAAGAAGAATGTCCTAGAAAAAAGAAAGGATAACAGAAAGAAAGAAAAAGACTCCAAGCAGTGATGGATGCTTCCAGAAAAAAAAAAAGTCTCCTGGGAAATTAATAAGATTAGCAATTCTCTACAGTGTAAAACAAACTTCTTTAGACATTAGTTGAGATAAGAATATACATACAAGTAAATATACTGGATTTATTCTTCCAAGTTTGTTTTAATAAGTTCCTCCATTTCAATTTCCAAAGGGGGATTGGGATCTTCCATTCTCGCCTGGACTAACTTAGTTAATTACTCTTCACTAAGTATTCTAGCCACTACAGTCCTCCCTCCACATTTGCAGGTTTGACTTTCATGAATTTGATCATTCACAAGGTAGCTGCTTTCATCCAACCTCTCATTTTCCTCCTTCCATTCGCTTGCATCCCTCACCCTAGGCTTGCAAGGCTTGTGTTTAAAATGGATTTTTTTTCCTTTTGGGTGAGTAAAGTCTCCACTCACATGATGGAGGCATGTCTTCTCTGCTATGTGGCTGCTATGTAATGGCTGCTGATTGGTCAAATGCTCTCTTTGCTCCTATCCCTCTTTTCTCCAGTGACTGCCAGAAGTAGTAGATCAGAATGCTGCTCTTGTCCATCTGAGGGGTAAGCTCTTTACTTTGTCTTCACCCCTCAACAGAAGGGCCAGAGGCAAAGGAATGGGTGAGGAAAGCTCTGGGGGGAGATTGTGGGAGGGACAGTTATTTCTGTTTTTTCCACTTTCATGAGGGTTCTATGCCCTGAACCCTCGCGAATGTGGAGGGGTTACTGTATTTGCATTTTACCCTTGCCTTGTAATAACATTCATGCTCAACAGCATTACAGTCAGGTCTCCACCCTCACTTGGGTTAGGGGTGCAGGGCCCCTGCAAAAGTGGAAAAAATTGTAAATATCAAAATGTGTGTATGTATCTGTAGGAAGAGGGTTGAGGCATGGTGGGCAGAGTGGGCATCTGGGGTCCAAACCAGGGAAAGGAAAGGGAAGGTGGCATCAGCATGGTGACCCTATACATCCTCTCTGATACACCCATCTCCTTCCGTGTGTGAGAAAATGGGGTTTGGGAGAGGGTTTGTGGTGCTGAGAATTTGGGCTGTGAGCCATCCTTAGCTGGCCAGCAGCAGCTGATGGAGGACGACAAGAAGAGGGAATTTGAAGGGCTACATGGCCTCACTGGAGTTTCCAAGAAGGAAAGTTCCTGAGGTGGTGGGGCAGGTGTTGAAGAAACTCTCAAATAAACAAATCCATGAAAGTCAAGCCTACAAATGTGGAGTGTTGCCTGTATTACTATTTTCAAGTGCTAATAGAATTACTATATACGTGTATGGGTGTGTGCGTATATGTGTGTGTGTTGACAGCAATTTTGTGCCCTTAAAAAGGTCCTCAAAAAAGTGGACTTTTTACTACCATAGTGAGATCCAGGTTCTATCAAAGGATAGACAAGTTGGTGGGAACCACCGGTGGAAGTCACACTTTCCTTGACACAGTGACACAGTACAGACCCCGACCAAGCAGGAACTAAGAGATTTGCCCACCATCACATCATTGTGGTCCAGTAGGTGTTTAGAGGCACTAACTTCTTTTTCTCTTCTGAAAGAAAAAAAAAGTCATTGTCTCCTTCTTCTTCTTCTCCTACTCCTCCTTCTCCTTCTTCAGCTAAATTATATTTTAGGATTTAGCCCGAACCGCAAGAGAAACTGGAGTCTTTACATATCACATAATTAAATACTTTTTTATGTCGGGCATTGTAATTTGACTTAATCCATAAAATTTAAGAAGATTTAGGAGTTTTAGCTTTATATGTATACATACAAAGGTGGCTCCCTCCCCACCCCATTCACATGAGATTCTTTTTGCACCAAGAAGAGACAAGCAAAGCAATTAGCATATTAAGCCAAATGCTGAAAGCTTTTAATCCTTTTTTCTGTATTAAATATTTGCTGAATGGAATTGTTTGATCTTTGCTTACATGGAGAGAGAGAGCAATGGTATAGGCTGCAGGTAGTATTTTTCCTCCTCCTAAGCATAGATAGGGGAAAAGACTTTTGAAAAGCATTGTTGGTTAATGTTATTTAATATCTTATACACATGCAAACGAGCTGTTCTAATTCTTGCTCATCCTTCCATCTTTAGGAACAATTCGTGTTGATGGATGTGGTCTTGAACGGGAAAGGGGGAAGAACAGGGTCAATAAAGATATTTTCCTGCTTGAGCTAAAGAGCAAAGATGACACCACCTTCTGTTCTATGTGTAAAAGTTGATTGGACTGGCAATTGAATCTTTCTTCAGCTCTGGTGATGTGAAAGCTCCATCTACCACCCCTGAAAGTGGTAAACTACCTTGGGGTTGAAGGTCTAGATAGATAATGGATATCCCTTGCCTCTTAACACATTGCTACCATCTCCCAGCAGCTGTTGCTTGAACTGATCATCTCAGCTTGACTAGCCCTAGGGAAGGTTACTGCCAACATTTCCACAGAAACGCTTTTCAGTTTCTCATCATATGAATATTGTGTTCGGTTTTGGACTCCTCAATGTGGTAGTTCTTAGTAAGGTAATGTTTGGTAGAGTAATGCTTGGTAAAGGGAGAAGAAAAGAGGAAGACCACATTACAAATGGATAGACTATAGTCATCTCTGCCCTACCCTGTTATAGTGCTATTGTTCCACTTTCAACACCTTGTGGAATTGTGGAGTTTGCCATTATAAGTCAGAAACAACTTGAAGACACACCAGAATGATTTAGAATTTTTACCTGGAGCATGCTAGTGCCATACCAAATACAAATGCCAGGATTCCATAGGATCCAGCCATGGCAGCTAAAGTGGAATCAGTGCAATAATTCTGTAGTGTGAAAGGGTCTTTAGTAACCAGGAAGGGTAATGGTGCTGAGAAGTGGACCTATAGTGTAAGTTCTTCCAGCATTGACCATGTCTTCAAATGTTACTTTCACCAGCAAGAAGAAGTCATATTTGAACATCTCCTGTACTGCAAAACTAAAGTGATAAGAGACCTCAAAAAGTCACATATTGTTATAACCAGGAGAAAAGATATAAGTTCAAAAACAGCAGCTCTGTGTGACTTAAGAGACACATACATGTCACGTTTTCATTCTGTAACACCAGTAGGATCAAGAGATGTCCATCACAGGACATCAAAGTCTCCAAGAAGATTTTTCTTAATTGTCAGGTTTTCTTATGAACCATTGTCAAGATTCCCTCTTTATGACTTCTATGGTAGAAGCTAGCAGGGTCATCAAGCACAACTATGGAGAGAGAGAGGAAGAAAAATACTTTCTCTTCCCATTTATTAGGAAGAAGAGCTATTACAGTAATCGTCACTTAAGGAACATGATTAATGGTGTGATTAGCAACTAGCTTACATTTGAAAAGGATAGAAGCAAACCACCTAATCATAGAAAATGATTATTTTCCTGATTGATTTAAGCAGTGCGCACACTGAATGAAGTCTCCAGTGACTCATTCTCTCACTTATTTTTCAGGGTTTGGATTTTGGATTCTTTTGCTCGGTTTTGGTATCTACAATCAACTTTAATTACAGGAAAGGGCAGTGCTTACCTTGGTATATGATGGACTTTGAGAAGAATTAAAGGCTTTATTTTATCATATCGTATCTTTTTACTAACCTAATCTTTTTACTACATTTCCTAACATCATGCGAACTAAAACAAAGCTGGGGCTTCAGGTTAATTCATTTCAATATTGTCACTTTAGCAGCAGAAGCAGCAAACCTTCAATTTAGTAACAAAGGACTCTGAAACCCTCAAACCTAGTAGACAGCATGTGTTAAGATAAGCGAATACTTTCCTTCAACAGTGGAGATTTAGGCAATTATGTGGAAATACTTCTGACCCAGATGCCCCAGTTAGTCCCATGGAAAGCTCTGCAGATCTTCTGTTGTTGGTAGGCCCCAAAATGGGGTGCTATGAGAAAAGCTGCTGCGTGAAAAATTGCTGTACAGTTGCTATATCCATGTACTGCCATTTTTCTATCTTTGGAATGTCAATAGAACTGCCCTATCAAAAAGCCAGAGGATCTCTTGTTGCTCTGGTTTCAGTATAATTGGCAAAATCAAGGCAAGAATGAGAAAGAAGCCAAGCCAAGTATCTACAGAGGCATACTGGATCTCACTTTAAGAGAAAGGCGGCATATAAATAGAATAAACAAACTGTTTATTCTATTTAATAATAGAATTATTACCACCCTCCAGCTGGGACAAACAAGATGAATCCTCTGTCATCCTATTATTTCAGCTGATTTTAACATATCCCAGTATCTTACTCCTCCACCCAGTTTCTTTCTTTGTCCCCAGCTTACTTCAGTTGCTGCAAACTGGGTTCAAAGAACAAAAGTAGTTCCCTCTCAATTTAAGCAGGAGAAAGAGAAGAGGAAGGGTGGAATTTTGCCCTTTCTAGTAGGTTCAGGCAAAAGCAAACTGATGTCTCACCTGCTGGCTTGTTTGTTCTCCCTCATTAATAAAATTAACCATTCTGACCAGGCTCTGATGTTGCTTGGCCACAAAGATCTCGGTTTACCTCTGTGAAATGTTAGATGGTATGTATAGGAAGGCTGGTCAAATAAGCTGTGTTGGCAGATCAGGCCAAAAATGGATCTTTTAGGGTAAGCAATGCAGTATTACAGAAGAGGAAGGTCTATATGATGGTTTGATTGCTGTACATCAGTTATATCATATCACCAGCTCCAGTAGTGAAGGCAGGAACTATGGAGGAGAAGCAGCAATTAATTCTTCTGAACCAGAAGATTCTTCTGAACCATCAACCAGAAAATATGCATGATAACAACAAACAGAAAGTCTGCTCCCCAAGTTGATATTCTCAGTTCTCCTCATGCTCTTTCTGCCATGAATTCTTCTAACTTTTTACTTGAACAGTCCATTTACTTTGCGGTAATCCTGGAAAACTAGGACTAGCTCAATAATAATCAATCAGTACTTCAGCTGTTGCAGGGGAGGAAAAGACTTTGTTGCATTTTTTTGTATACTCATATAAAGGAAGAAGGAAACTAACCTTGAAAGATATTCTCTTCCTAAAGATCCTCCACAACTAAATTTTATTACATCTTTTCAGTTCATCTTTCCACTGGATAGCAGCCACATATTTAATTGAAATGGAAAGATCAACTAGAATGTTGCCATTACAGTTTAAAGTACCTATCTTTGCTATGCTACCAAAGCCCCAATGTGTGAAATTCATGGACATGTACTGATCGATAACCTGTGCACATTTAAATATTTGGATAACTAGAAACTCAGATCAATTGCATTCCCCTTCTCACAGAAAAAGTATTTTGGACCTGTACTGATTAAATCAAAGGATGCTTCAGTACTGTCATTTATCACATTTTCTTGTTGTCATACTTCCAAAAATTGTATCCTTGGTATTATCTTTATGGTTTCTGTACAGTGTCCTGGGGAGGAATAGTAAGAAGAACAGCCAGCCACCTTCATACAACGGCAAGAATTTGATCCCATATCTTTTCAGTTTATAGACAAAACTACACAATATGGGATAGCCCAAGAAGTGGGACCAGCACAAGGCATTGTGTTACATCAGGCAAAGGCAGTTCAAAGGTCTACTGGAACAGAAATAGAATCTTTCTTCCCTGCAGATAATTTGACAGCACCCTCTACTACAGCAGAGGGCAACAAATTAGTTTAGGAAGCACAGGGAAAGTAGCTTGGTGTACAGTTTTCTCCCTCAACACCTTGCTTCCACCTCCCAAAATTTGCCTCCAGAGGTGACTTTCTTATGATAGGGCCAAACCTTGCAGGAAGATAAAATGAATCCAGAAAATAGACAGCCCAGTTTTAATGGTGAAATAAATCCTATTGTAATCAGAAGTATTTATTCTGTGATCAGTGTGGTGCAGCAGCCTAAAAAGCTAATATAATTGTAGACTGCATCAGTAGGAGCACAGTGTCCAGATCAAGGAAAGTAGTACCACTCTGTTAAGCTTTGATCGGATCCCACCTGTTGTAGGCACCGGCTGCCCATTGCCAGACAGGTCTAGCAGGAGGCCATTCACCATCAAATGGAGACACTAACAGTCAGTACAGCTTGCCTGTTCAGGGTACAGCAGAAGTGTTGTCAAGGGTGAGTCCAAAGTCCAGGAGTCCAGCAGGCAACACAGTCAGACAGTCTAGGCCAGGTAGACAGCAGGCAAGGAATCTGTAAGCATGCAGCGCAAGAGCCGGCAAACACACGGGTTGTTTCTGGTATTGGACCACCACCCTCTGCCTTCCTTAAAAAGACTGAAGCCAGATGGCTGTCATCCCAGCCAGATTAGCTCCTGGTGTGCTTGCTTCTGCTTATCCTCCTTTGAGGCTGGTGTTCACCTGGAGAAGCTGACTCCTGGCTCATGAAGACCATGTCCCATTTTGGGCATCATTGCCCTGGAAGACCATGTCTTGTTTTGGGCATCATGGCTCAAGAAGGTATGAACAAACTGGAACATGTCCAAAGAAAGGTGCTCAAGATAAGCAAAGATCAAGAGACCAAGCCTTATGAGGAACAAGTTAAAGAGTCGGCTATGTTTAGCTTGGAGAAAAGAAGACTGAGAGTGGGCACAATAGCCATTTTCAAACATCTGCAGGGGTATCATTTAGATAAGAGTGTGAGTTTGTTTTCTGATCCTTCAGACACTAGAACGTGAACCAATAGATTCAAATTACAAGGAACAAGATTTCACCTAAACATACAGTCTTCACTGTAAGGACTGTCCAACAGTGGAATAGACTGTCTTGAGGACTGGAATCTCCTTCTTAAGAGACCTTTAAACAGAGGCTGGATGGGCAACTTTTAAGAGTACTGTAGTTGGTATTCCTGTATGGCAGGGGGTTGGACTAGATGGCCCTTGATGCCTCTTCCAACTCAAAGATTCCATTATTAACTCAGGGTGAATGCAGAGAAGAACACATTCTGAGAGGTTCAGATAATGTAGTCTTTTAAAAAACGGAATTCCAGTACGTAGAACACAAAATGGAGTGAATAAAGGGGGAAGGCAAATATCTGTTGACTATGTGTTGCCTAATTAAGCTTGTAGTGGATATGAGGAATTCAGAGCGATCCATACTGGGTTCCAATATTGCTTTTGTTGTGATTAAGATGATGACACACAATTAGGTTAAAGGTGGTGCAAGCTTTTGAATTTTACTGAACTTTTAATTAGACGGACCTAGTATTCAAAGTACAGAAGCAGAAGGGAAACAGAGCAATGTCCTTAACATGCCTGTTTTCATGTAAATACTTTACTTCTGCGGACAGAAAAAGGTTTAGCTGCTAATTAGATTTCTTCTTGATCAGAGGTGGATGTTTCTTGCAGGTTCTCAGGTTACAGAATTGTGGGCAGAGAGTGTAAAAGTGCAATAACGTAATATACAACAATCTTTATCCCATTTTTGAACTATCTCCCCTAGGGTGCAGAAGAATAAAAAGGTTTTGCACCACCAGCAATGGAGGCATATTAATCAAGCACATCTTATAAGGTGCATTTGAACAAAAAAATATGCTTTGACTTGGGAGGAAACCTGCAGATCTCAAGAAAGTAGAAGTCAAATGACATACATTTACACTTGATCCATCAGCAAGTGAGACTAATGTTAGAAATGCTCCACTCACCAACTCACTGGCCTTGAATTAGGTTGACTTTCCTGGAACCAGGTCTGGAAATCATGAAACCCAAGAGTTACATCTGGTCCTTAGGACACCTTATAATCCCCTCCCAAGGAATTGATACTCCTACACCAAATTTTCTGCCTAGATTATTCTTGTTCTAAAAAACCCAAATTATTTTTTTAAAAAAAAATCCAGCAGCTCTTTTGTGCTGTTTTACAAAGTTCTCCACCACAAATGGCCTGAAAGGTTACAACAAGTAATATGTCATCCCTTCCAGGTGCCCCAAACTGTTGGCTGTGACAATGCCTTTCAGCTTCCATGGGTGGTATGACCTTGTGGGTTCTGGAGTGTGCTTATGTCTGGCCTTTTCCGCACTACACTGTTATAGCGCGATGATGATGATGACTGTCAACCTATGGAATCCTGGGATTTGCAGTTTTGGGAGGGGCCACCCGGCCGCTCTCGAAACTGCAAACCCCAGGATTCCATAGGATGTTGAAAGTGGAATCATCGTGCTATAAGAATGTGGTGCAGAAAAGGCCTCTGTCTTAAACACTGGACCGCAGCCAATGGTGGAATGGTTTATGCCAATATAGACCAAAGAGTTACCTATATTGAGAGGTGATATGTTAGTGAGATAAATTAGTGAGACACTATAGGTTCTGAGTATAAGGTAATAAATTGGTGAGCATGATACACCCCAATAAATGTTCAATCTCTAGGGATATGAAGTAGGGTTCTTGAGCTGTTGGGCAGGACAAGCATCTTCATACATAGAGAAAATGTTTTGAATGGTGTCCTGTCCCTGAAAGAGATCTAGGGACTTTCCGTACTACACTGTCATAGTGCTATTATTCCACTTTCAACATTCTGTGGAATTCTGGGATTTGTTTCCACAGGAGCTTCACTCGGCCTCTTCCCTGCTGCCTTTATGCTGGCAGGCAAAGATCTTTCCATCTATGCAGGCATTTGCTCAGAACTTGTAGCAGCAGATGGAGTTTTTCATAGGAGGTGTTCTCTTTCTCTCTTATTATGTTTTAACTGTGTTTTTCAAACTGTTTTTAACATGTATATTTTAAACAGAACTGCAGTTTAATTATCTTTAACTATTGTATTAATAGTTGTTTAATTTTGTTTTTCACATTGCTGTTGTTGCATGCCTTTAAGTCATTTCTGACTTATGGTGATCCTAAAGCCATTTCTGCTCTACACTGTTATAGTGCTGTCATTCCACTTTCAACATCCTGTGGAATTCTGGGATTTGTAGTTTACTGAGGCCAAAGAGCTCTTTGGCTGAGAATTTTACATGCCACTCCCTAAACTGCAAACCCCAGGATTCCATAGGATGCTGAAAGTAGAATAATAGCACTATAACAATGTAGGGTGGAAATGGCTTCGGCTAACCTATCAAGGGATTTTCTGGAGCTGAGAGTGTGTAATTCACCAAAGATGGGAGAAAAAAGCATGACAACAAGCAAACAAACAGAAATATATAGATTTGTAAATGTAAATTATGTCCAGTCTGTCAGAAATGCAAAATCAGATAAATCTGTTTAGAAAAACATGGGTGAGGGAGTCCTGAAGGGTCTTTTTTTTCTCAGGCATCCCTAATCTTACCTTTTTATTACTCTGCCCAAAGTTCAATTCAACACATGCCAACCTTGATCTAGAATTAAGATGCCTTTCCAGTGATAGAATTGATTTGTCTACTTGGTCAATTTTATATGTCACGGAAATGCTACCAAAGCACAAACACCTCCAGGAAGGGGTGGGGCAGTATGAAGGGTGATCTTTTCATTATATTGCCCCCTCCCTATTACACATCTTATTCACCTCTTTCACAAATGTCCCAAACAGAGACGAACAAATCATCTGCATCTCATCGCTCATTCCCAAATACAAATGATCCAAATAACTATTTTTATAATGGGCACAATTTAACAGGGTTATTACTTTGGTGTCATTGGCGTCAATGTGAAACAGCACATAACTAATGAAGCAAATGACACTAAACTAATGAAAGAGCAAGAGAAATTAATAAGAAGCCCTTTTGATCTCTCATAAGCTGTTTTTTTTTTTTTTTTCTGAGGGGGTCGGGGGAGGAAGTCCAAATGGCTTTTTATTATCTACAGCTTTCATTTTTGAAGCAGCCATTGATCATGAGCGGTGGGGGGAGCAATAAAGAACCCAGTGCACAACGCCATTCAATTCCTCATCCCCCCCCCACCTCCATGTCACTTCTGTTTAAGGCAATGACAAATTAACTACGTCAGTTGTCAATTATCCTAATTTCGAGAGGCAATCAGGTTGGCATAGCATAAAACATTCTGTTTCCCATCATTAATCTACTGGCTCATCTGCTAGGGGCTCATCTACTATAGGTTGTTTTTCTTCATTTCAGAGTACTTTATTTCTAGGGACAGAGAAGAGAATTATAAGCTTCTTAGTGGCTGGTGAGTTTGTTACTGTGTATAATAGAACACATTTGGGCAGTGCGAACACCTCCCATTTTCAGCAACACTGCATGTCATGCAAAAGCAACTTGCTTATATATTTTTTTTTCTTTCTTCTAATTTATGACATCATGTGGACAAACCTGACTGGTTTCCTAACATTGTGATGTCATCACTTGCAATAGTAATCCCTGATTGGCTAGCTCCTTCAGAAAGGGGCTACAAACAAGACAGCACTTTCAAAACATAAAATGGCTTCATGAAGGAATACAATATGTGAAATGCTCCCATTTTTTATCTGCTTCCTCTTCAGCTAAAAATACTATCATAGTAACTAACATGCAATCAACACGATGGTCTTCATCCTTGGGTTTATTATTATTTTCTAAAGTTTTTATTATATGCTTGCCTGAGATCTTTGGATATAGGGCAGGATATAAAGGAAAAAAGGGAGGAGGAGGGAAGGAAAACAAGGCACTGGGTCTTAAAGTGACAACACAATCTGTTAGAAGAAGGGTAATTTGAAAAAGAGCCAGCATGGCGTGGTGGTTTGAGCATTGCAGGGAAACCCATTGGATGATCTTGAGCACATCACACACTCTCAGCCCCCCAGAAAATTACATGATGGGGTTGTCTTAGAGTCTCCATAAGTTGAAAAAGTCTTGAAGGCACACATCAACAACAACAACAATAACAACAATTCAAGGAAAGGAGAATCCAAGAAATGTAACTAGTCTTTCAAAATAGATGATGGTGGTGTCTTGAAAGTCCCACCTCTTCCGTAGCAGTGGCCAGATAGAACAGAAGGTTGTACAGTGGGGTTTCACACAGGTGGTCTTCTAGCATTACTGATGGAGTGGCTTTGCTTCCCATCTCTCCTTCTGGTGTTTCCTGATAGAGTAGCTACTGCCAGAATTATCTGACAGTTGGTCAAGTTTCATCAGACTAGTAACAGATTCCATTATCATATTATAAATTTTCCTGCTTAAGGGATGTGGCTGCTACACTCATTAATCTGAATTTACAGGATATTTTTAGGAAGATTAGCAGCATTTTATACCCAGTTCAACAGCTTCAGTGTAAAATGATAACATCTGTCAGGATAATCCACGCTATCTTGTAATACCATCCTCTGGCTCTCATAGCCAGCCATTGTAAAAAGAAATTTTGAAGATGTTGCATGTTGAGATTTCTAAACAACAGTAACAGAATGGCATCTGTTTTTAAAATGTTTAATCAAAGTTTCATTTTTTCATTTTTTATTTTTTATTCATTTTTTATTTTTTATTCATTTTTTATTTTTTATTCATTTTTTATTTTTTATTCATTTTTTAAAATTGTTTTTTAATATTACAAATCAACACAATTTCAAATCAACACAAAAAATCAAATAAAAAATACACATCAACACCCAATACCAAAACACGAAACAGTACATATTAATACTACCCAACACTAATTAATGTTGTGTTTACTCACATTTGGAATCTGAGGACCTTCAGGAAAAGAAAACCAATGCAATGATTTTTAAGACCTTTCAGAGACAAGTCCTTCACTTTCTCAAGAATAATGTGAAAACAGTTGATAGAGGAAAATAGGAAATATGGCAGTTGCTCATGTTTCTGTTGCTCATGTTTCTGTTTATCACCTCTCTCCCTCCTTCCATGGTCAATTTGCAAGCATGACACAAAGTTTGGAAAGTTACATTTAAAAAAAATGTTACAGTTAATAGTTTAATGCAAAAGATAGAGACCAAGATCCTGTATTACAGTCTATGTTTCATAACTCTATGAATTTGTAGCTGTCTTGCAGAAATGCAACAAAACTCTGTCAGTGACTTGGGAAGATGTTCATCCAAGCAATGGCAACAATGCTCCAATGTCCAATAGGTTCTTCTGATGCATATCGGGCACTTTAGTTGTGCACATTGAACACTCCTGTTGTACTCCAGCATTTTCTGGTTGGTATCCAAGAGTATCTCAACATTTATCAGTGTCCAATGTACATTGGACCCCAGCCCATCAGTCACTCCACTACTTCTATGGCCACTCCACTGCTATCAGTCACTGCCATGATGCAATGCATGCCCAAACACTGAAAAGTATCACCAACCCTGAGATGCATAGTGTGTTATCCTTAGAGGTGGAGGACATTGGAGGCCACCTGCAATGCCAGCATCTCCTTAGAAGCTGGGGAAATTACAGCTTAAATGAGGCCTGCAAGAGGAGGCAGAATCTCTTCATCTATGCGTACCAGTACTAACTGTAGAGAGCGGATTCCAGTTAAGGTTAAAGAAAGTATTTTATTTGAATTGACAAACATATGAGAAATCAGACACTTTTAAGAACCTTACAAAGCTATCAGAAAGTGAAGCAAGAAAGGTTGGATGGAGAGAAATTAGGAGTGGAAAGGGTGACAGTTGCCAGTCTTGAAGAAAGAGGTCACAGCAGACGGACTCAGACAGTTTCTGAGGGTAGCATGGAGAAGCAGCAGTCTGGACTATATTCTACATACCACACTTGGCTGGGGTTGAAGTTGGGTTTTTATGCCCTATTTTGCACCCTGAAGGGGTGCATTGACAAAGCCGTAATGGCTTTCCCAGAGGACTGACAAAGCAGTCCAGAATGAGCTGGGTGCTTGAACTATGGAGTGACAAAACATTGATGGGATTCCTGGGAATCTCATAATGTTCGGGCAGGCAGGTGTATAGGGAAGATCTCCATAAAATAAGATTGAGGGATGGTCTCTAATTGCTCCCTAATCTGGGCAGTTTGTCTTTCATTGTATTCAAAAATGCCAAGAGCCTGAAGTGGTGAAGGGATCAGCACAAACCCATCAGCACTGGGATTTTCCACATAATCCTATCTGAACTTTCATGACCCCAAACACATTTCTGGTCAGCATGACCTCAACCATGTTCTCCAGTCATTAATAAGTCCAATTTATGAAACTCACATACCTCGTAGGAGGAGTGGTAGAGTATGGTAACAGATGAGCCTTGCAAAGCTACTTGATTTGATTTGGTGTGCATGTAAAGCCATTTATGAAGATGTTAAGTCGCAAGCAGAATGCCAGCCATAATTACATGCCAGTGTGGTCTTTACAAATGAAAAAGAAACACCCATTCCCCAGAAGCAGCTACAATAGCTGCTGTTAGTTACTTAAACCAAATCTTATAATCCACTACCCTGTGAACAAAACACACACTCTCCTTCTGTCTCTATTGGCATCCATTCAACACTCATAACAGAACATAAACCACAGAGTGAGCTAGTACTTGAATTAGGTAGTATTCTTTTGTTGCCCATTATTCTTGTGTATACTTGTAGAACAGAATATTAGCTGATATTTTAATACCTTTCATATGTTTGTCCTGATGTTTTGGGGTGGGTGTGTGTGTGTGTGTGTGTGTGTATCTGAGTGTGTTTTAAATCTAATTTTAATGTTCTATAAATTGTCTTATTGGGAAAAGGATGGATATAAAAAAAATCATAAAAATCACCTTCCAGCCATTATTGACAACAATTGTTGTTGTTGTTGTTGTCGTTGTTGTTGTTGTTGTTGTTAAACTTTACTTATTTATTTTATCAGTATAGCATGCACTGTAACTGTAAACTAAGTATACTTACCACAGCTATAAAGTAACATTAGAAGTTACAATGATATCTTGAAAAGTGTGAAGTTATATCTTTTTAAATGGCATTTATTAATTTCAGTTAACAACATAAGGTAACTTAGGCCATTTCTGCACTACAGTGTTAAAGTGCTATTATTCCACTTTCAACCTCCTATAGAATCCTGGAGTTTGCCGTTTAGGGAGGGGCATTTAGAATTCTCAGCCGCCTCAGTAAACTACAAATCCCAGAATTAATTCCACAGGATGTTGAAAGTGGAATAATAGCACTATAACAGCGTAGGGCAGAAATGGCCTTAGTTATATGCTGGTTATTGTAGACTGCATACTGTTTCAACACTGAATGGATGAGAACTGGGACATGTGGGTGAGCAACATCAGTGTGTGGTCAAGGTAGCAGCAGTTATTAATTTGGAAGAACATGCAAGCTAAAAGAGGCTGCAGCAGTTTGCTTTTGCCTGAGTGAATTGGAAAGGGCAAGATTTTGCCCACTCCTCTCCTATCCCCCTGCAGTCTACTGTTGCACTTTAAACCAGTGGAAGTAAGCCAACGACAAAGGGCAAAAGGAGAAGGAGGAGAGAGAAACTTGGACTTTTTGAAAGCAGCTGAAAAAAATGGGATGATAGAGGAACAATTGGGACTGTGCTTCCCAAATCATGAGATTTGGAGGCTGTGAAATTAATTAGAAGTAAATAGTGACTTGTAAATAATTACTTCCACACTCTTGCGTGGGATGTAGTTCCACTGCAGGCCAGATGCTATACTACATGTTAAAATGCACGTGTTCTTTTAAAATCCAGATCAGATCTTAATAGAGAAAATGCCCTTAAAGTTTACTATAAATGGTATCTCAACCCTCTTAGGTTAACCAGAATGGTTAAAAATGTTGTACCAACATGTTGACAAAGCTGCCATTCATTAGGCACCTATTTGAAGATGTGGCTAGGATGTCCAAACATTTGTTAACTTCTGGTTTCAAGTAATGGATCAAACTGCAGCCATCACAAAGCAAAAAACAGGGTTTTTTTGCTCCTTTCACTCTACATTGATAACAATAAATCTCTAAAGCACAAAGATCTTATCACGTTTTTACTTGATGAATGCCCATAATATAATAGCTAAAAATTGGAAGGGAGACCATTTATTTATAGCTAGCTTATTAATAGGCAAAAAATTGAGGGACTTACTCCTCATGGAGAAATTGTCACATAGAATAAGAGTAGATCAAGGACTTGATCCCAGTGAAAAATTTGTTCCGGACTAGTTTCTCTTCATAGACTAAAGTCATTTCCACACTAGCCTGTTATAGTGCTATTATTCCACTTTCAACATCCTATGGAATCCTGGGGTTTGCAGTTTAGGGAGTGGCTGACCAGTATAGCATGTACTGTAACTGTATACTTACCACAGCTATAAAATAACATTAGAAGTTACAATTATACCTTGAAAAGTGTGAAGTTATATCTTTTTAAATGGCATTTATTAATGTCAGTCCCCTCCCCTCCCTAAACTGCAAACCCCAGGATTCCATAGGATGTAAGCAGAATAATAGCACTATAACAGGTTAGTGCGGAAATGGCTTATGTCAACAACAGTAGTGCATCTTTTGTACACCCAGCTCCTTATCAACTGCTTTTTAGAAAGGACTTGCTCTTTATTTAATACCAGACAATGAAATATGATAAGCATGATCTTATTTCAGCCAAACTGTTTTCAATGAAGAGAATCTTTTCTGTACAGTTTATGACACAGTTTCTCATGCAGGCCTGTGTTGTGACACAGTATGAAGTCTGTAACTTTAGCTTGGAGAGTTTATCAGATGTCCACAGGGTCTTCTGAGTGTTTACTGTTTTCGGTTGACAACTTGGCAACCTGACAGCAAAAACTTTCAATATCATCTGGTCCATAGATGCTGCTGGAGGAACACAGCCATTGGGCTGTGGCAGACATTCTACTAACTGAGTGTTCCAGTTGGGTCCTGGTTGGTTTACCATGAGCAGACGTGCAGTTTTGCACATTGCTGCCAGCTTCCTCAAAGTGGAGTTGGCAAAGATATGACATTGAACACTGACCAACTTCTGTTCTTTTCATAGCAAGATAGCTGCTTGAAGAGAAGGACAATCTGGGGGGGAAATGTACTTGCCAGAAATAGAGTTTGTAATAGTCGTTAGGGTAAAGCAGCAAGGGGTAAGGGACTAACACTGGTGATGCAGTTGCTGCCAAAACTCAGTTGCTGAAATCTCAGCATCATCCACCTAATTGCTGTGACAAAGGTACCTGGGTATTCAATATGCCTAACCATCAGGAAGTTGTCTACCCATGCCCTAAGGATACAGTAGCCAAGATCAGCAACAAAGGGACAGCAGGGTTGAAAATCAATTGCCATCCAGATGTGGTATGATCACAATTTTCAGCATTACTCACCTTTGGCTATGATGGTTAAAGCTGCTAGGACTTGAATAAGGTGTTGGTTGCTAGCTTTAAAGAAATGCCTTAGGTCCAACTTATGTGCAGGATTGCTTCCTCCCCTACAATCCACCTCTTATACTCAGGTCCTCTGGGGGCCATTTAGTTAAACCTGCCAGGAGTAGATTGGCAATGGTCACCCAGAGGACCTTCTCATTGGCTGCCCCTAGACTGGGGGATTACCTGCTGGAAGAGATTTGACAGCAAAATATGCTGTCTGAATTTTAAAAAAATGCAAAAGACCTGTTTCTTTTGGCAGGCCTACCCAATCTGTTATTAATTATGATGTATTTTAATAATAATGTATTTTAATTAAGACATATTTGTATTTTAAATGGCTTTATGTGTTTTTAGTGTATTTTAGCTTACGATGCAGTTCTAATTGTATTTTAAATTATGTTGTCCCCTGCCTCAAGCCTTGGGGAGAGGTGGGTAACAAATAAAATTTATGACTATTATTATTGTTGCCCAAAAACATCTGGAGGTCCACATGAATCCCACTACTAACATTGTTGTTGCTGTGTGCCTTCATATCTTTTCCAACTTATGGAGACCTTAATGTGACCCTATCACAGGGTTTTCTGGGGCTGAGAGTGTGTGAGGTGCCCAAGGTTACCCAGTGGGCTTTTAAGACTAAACAGGAAATTGAACTCTGGTTCCAGGGTTGTAATCCAGTGTTCAAACACTACACCATGCTGGTTCTCAGTACTGAGGGACTGTAGTTGAATGATTCTTTCGTATTCAACAAAGAATACAGCATCAGTTCATTTAAAAAAAAAAAACCAGTAGGGAAAGCATTGATGTTTGAGAAGATCTGCACGTCTCTGATCAAAATGAAAATCCTACCTTAGGGATGGTGGCAGGAATGATGGTTGTTTATGAATGGAATCTCAGATACCAAAAAGATGAATGGAGGAAAGGTAGGAGGGATAGTGGCATGCATATTTTGCACCAGCTCGCAAAGGTTATCCTGCACAGCTTGGATGAACAGAGGGATGGGTCAGAATGCCAATGAGTTTTGTTGGAAATGAAACCCAAACACAAAGTCATTAATTTTATTTTTTCTGTGGCCCATGGCTTTTTGTTTTCCCTCCCTGAACACAGAATCAAAAATAGACTGGCTGCAGCAATACATTCCCAAAAGTCTAATGTCACCAGCCAGACAGGGAACAGGGACAAAAAGAAGCAGCTCTCTTGGAGCTCCTTCCCTGCCTCTGTCTCACTCTGCAGCAACTGACTGAAAACACACACAGTTGGACTACGAATGCCTCGGCAGCAATGGGCACTCACATCCCAGCAGTGGTGAAGCTTGGCGTGTGTGGAGGGGGTGTGGGAGGGGCTACGGCACAAGTGGCATGGCCACAGTGTGTGAAGGTGTGGCCGTGGTGCGTGGGGGCATGGCCAGAGTGTGTGGGGGCATGGCCAGAGCACGTGGGGGCATGGCTACAGGCTGGGACAGCCCAAACATTGCCACCCGGGGCAAATCGCTTCTCCACCCCCCCATCCCTATGCAACTACATCCCAGCATCCACTTCCCCATCAAGCATAATGGAAGATGCAGGAAAGTGAGGGGCAGTGCAAAATATGATGAAGACAGTGTTGGAACAGAATATTTGAGAGAAAAGACTAAAGAGAGCAGATATACCAGTATGTCCAAATATTGCATTGTTGTCTATATATGATAAGGTTGAGTGTACTCAAGTAAAGAAAGAATTAATAACAAATTTGTTAACTGCAGCGAGATTAATAATAGCAAAAAAATGGAAAGCAAATGAAAGATTTCAAATAGAGGAATGGTATAACGAAGTGTGGAAAATTGCAATTAATGATAAACTAACATGTAGAATTAGGTTTATGAAAGGTTTGGTTAAAGGGAATGATTTTGAAGAAATTTGGAAAATATTTTTGGATAAAGTTCTGAAAAGAGATAGTAATACTACCCTGTCAAAAGAAGAATGGCAATTTTGGAAAGTGGATTAAATAAAAAGTTGGCTCTGGGGGGTGGGTATTTTTTAGTTTTAGTTTTGTTTTTCTTTTATGTTGTATATTTTCTAATTCTTAGTAGGTGTGTGTGTCAAACTTGTGATTTATAGATTTAAATGGATAAGTGATGTTAATGTTTTTTTTAAAAAAAAAAGTTAAAAGAATTAACAATAGAAATAGATTAAAGGGGATGTGAAAAATATTGAATTAAATGTGAAATTATAACAGTTGAACAGATTTATAAATTCAAGGGTAAAGGTGCAAAATAACAATGAAAGTTAGTATTGCTTAAGAGAAGAGAAAAAAAGAAAAAGAAAAAATTTTTTTTTTAATTCACTATTACGTATATCACATGGTGTTTAATTTTTTTTCTTGTTTTGTATTTGTGATTCAGTTATTAAAAAAAAAAAAGAGAAAAGACTAAAGAGCTGAAGGGAGAAAAAGAATGGAAGCCACCCTCTATCACCATTTCCGCACTACACTGTTATAGTGCTACTATTCCACTTTCATCATCTTGTGGAATTCTGGGGTTTGTAGTTTACTGAGGCCAAAGAGCTCTCTGACTGAGAATTCTAAGGGCCTCTCCCTAAACTGCAAACCCCAGAATTCCATAGGATGCTGAAAGTGGAATAATAGCACTATAACAATGTTGTGTGGAAATGGCAGGTTGCATCAACATGTCTGAAGCAAACTGCCAGAAAATTTGAGCTGGTCAAGAATGGGATTCTACTCTAGCTAATCCTACTGTAGTACTGACTGTAGTACGCCTGACTCCAAAGGGCAAAGTAAATATGAGCTGCAACTAAAACCCCTTACTGATCCTTACTGAGCATATGGAAACAGCAAAACAGAGAGGAAAGGGGAGAGCCAAAAAGCCTCTAGCATATGTTTAGAGTCTGGCCATCAAAATCGACATTGTAAGAAAAATGGAGGCTGGTGAAAGAAAAAGACATCCCTGGCTTTGGAAGAAGCAAGAAGAACCTGGTTGTTTCATATTACGAGTACATAGTGTTCATTTTGTATTTTAAAACTTTGCCGAAACATGTTGAACTGATCTTCTTTTTTGAGGTGTAGGAACCAATCCCAATTCTTTCTGCTTCTGATACTATGCTTTCTGTGAACAAAGTACTGCCCAGGGAGATATGTATTTTATTATCTGAAGTATATCTGTATATTTGTCAGCCATACAAACCAGAAACTGCAAGACCTTTAAAAATAGTGACTTAAATTCTATTAGTGGCCCTAACTATTGCCAGTGAATCAATTGGATTCAGCTGTATGGTACTCAACATTCAACAATTAATTCAATAAGTCTTCTGTAGTTGAGACTAATTGACAGGATTCTAGGCAGTGTGTGATTTAAAAGTGTGTCAAAATGGAAGAATAAAGTGAGTGTGTTTGTCTAAGCAGGGTCAGTCCTAGCTGGTGCTTAGATGGGAGAGTGCCAATGAATACCAGCTGCTGCAGACTTTTTTCTTTTCAGAAGAAAGGACTGAAAAAGTCCCTTCTAAGTATTCCTCACATAAGAAAACCTTAGGAAATTCATGGGGTCACCATAAGTTGACTTGAAGGCATATAAACTCACACACGTCTCTGTCTGACTACTAGGTAGGGTGAGGGAAGAGCTTCAGTGGATGCTTTCTAGGAGACAGCAAAAACAAAAACTGGAAAGCACATGTCTGATCAGCAAAAGAGAAGGAGAATAAACTCCACATGCTTTTATTTTTTATTATTATTTCATTCCTTACTATTCCAGGGGCCCCTTTTGTGACATACCAGTCCGGTTGACAAGGAGCAATAGCAACTCCAGAAATTTCTGTTGGATTTATGCCCCTGAAGAAGGCCAAAAATATAAGAAGAGGCCAAAATGTCTTGGGCTTTTTAAAGAATAAAATCTATTCAATCTACAAGCACATGGAGTTTATTCTCCTTCTCCTTTGCTGTTAGGAGATAGTAGCTGCCCTGCTTTATGCTATATTGGAGAAGACAATTAGCAGTGCCATATTGCATATTCTGCAGCAACCTTGCTGTCCTGCAACTACCTTATTGCTTTCCAGTGCAGTGCAATGGACACCTACCCATCATCAGCACAACATCAACTGCTGTTCACACAGTGGAAGAGGCAGACTTTGGCCCTTTTCGCATTAGTCTTCTCGCGTGAGCGGGGGAGGGCGGCTCGCGCATGAAGCCTTCTCTGGGAGGCTGCCGCTTCCCCCTCCTTCCTTCCGCAGGCGAAGGAAGGAGCAGCGAAGCGGCAGCCTCCCAGAGGCGGAGGCGGCTCGCGCATCCATCCATTCCCCCCCCACGCGCGCGAGAAAGGAGCCTGTCCCCTCCATCCCCCCCGCGCGCGAGAAAGGCGCTCCTCCCGTCCTCCCCCCCGCGCGTGAGAGAGAGAAAGGCGCTCCTCCCGTCCGCCCCCCTGCATGCGCGAGAGAAAGGCGCTCCTCCCGTCCACCCCCCACGTGCGAGAGAGAAAGGTGCTCCTCCCGTCCGCCCCCCGCGCGCACGCGCGAAGCAGGACATGTCGTGCGAGCGCCCTGCCCCGTCCCTTCCTTCCGCAGGGGCGGAGGGAAGGAAGTGCGACCCGGCCGGCTCCCGGACGCTCCGCATGAAAGGTAAGTGCGTGCGGGCGCCGGGAGCGTTGCGCAGCGTGGTGATTTTCGCTTGGAAGCGAAAATCAAAAACCCGCGCTCGCGCCGCTTCAGCCCCGTGAGCCCGGCGGAAGTGGGAGTGCGTCGTGCGGAGCGATGCTCCCACTCCCGCGAGGCTCATGGGGCTGTCGTGCGAGAAAAGGCCCGTGCGAAAAGGGCCTTTGTCATTTTCCTCAGGCAGTGAAAGTGAATTGGGAGAGCCCTGGCTAAGAAGGAAGTCTTGGTATGTCAAGATAGGAAAACCCATTGTGTATCTTCTAACTGTCCAACTAATCCTCTGTCACCTCACTTTTTCGGGTGGTTTTGAAATGTCCCAATTTCTCTCTGCTCCCCAATCCATCCCTTTTTCCTCAGCTTACTTTACGTGTTGCAAACAAAGTTCAAAGCAGAAAAAATAGTTTGCATTCAGGGCAGAGAGAAGATGAAGAGCAGAATCTTGCACTTAGCAGTAGGCTCAGGCAAAACCAAAACTAGTGCAGCCTCTTTTAAGTTGTGTGGTCTTCCTCATTAACTTTGGACATCTTAACTGTGCTGCAATGTTCCCTGGCCATGTGCATTCCAGATTTCACCTGTGAAATGTTGGAAGATCTGCTACTGTTATTACCTGCGACTCATCTACCTCCACCCTTGAGGTGCCTTGGAGGTCAGATGTCCTGCAAAACCTCTTCCTTGAATCAGACATCCTCCAAACCCCATCCTTCTTCCTATTAAAATACTTGGGCTGCCATTAGTGTCTAAGGATTGTCTTCTCATTCTTGCTTTGGCTTCAGTTTTTATGGATAAATAGAGTAAATGTTTGAGTTCCTGCAGTGTTCAAGAAGCAATCAATCCCAGGAGAATCAATTTCATCTATACAATATCCTGTCTTCACCCTACACACACTCACACACATTTACTTTTGATAACTTAGCACAAGTACAGATTTATTAGCAGCTGGGTCCCTTTTAAGCAGAATTTTAAATAGCCAGCTTGCAGTTTGGAAAATGAAATACTTTTACCTGCCTCTAATAATAATTAGATTGGAAAGTCGGGGCAATAAAGCAACACTGTTAGAGTGATTAGATCTGTGCTGGGTTTCTAGCTCTTTGCAAAAGAAGTCCTGCTTAAAAGGGCACCTCCAAAGTGAGTATTTGATTTACGGGCCTTGTAAATGTTTCACATTCAAAAAGGGTTTTGAATGCGTCAGTTCAGGGGACTTACATTCTGTTCAGTTGAAGCACGCCAGACAGCGCTGATCTGGTGCAAGAAGGAAGGCTGAATGTCAAGCAGCTGGCTCTCAGCTACTACTTTAAAATACTTGTTTCTAATAATAGGCTTTCTAGATGCCTCACCTGCAGAAATTCCAGCCTTGTGGTGTCCTGTTGGCTCACAGAGTTTCCGAGCTTGGAAATGGTGATGCCAGCTCTAATGTGGTAATACTATATGACTAAACAGAATTAATTTCTTAGTGTTAAAATGTTAAGAGGAAATTATGAGATAAATGTAATTGAATACCTTAAATTAATACTTCAGTTAGGTTTCTGCTCCTGAAAAGAACAGTCCTCTGACTTAAGAAGGTCAAAGAACTGAATGAAAACTGAGGGTCATTCCATAAAGAGATTGAGATTTGCTTTGAAATGCCAAACAATGTACAATGATGAAAAGAATGGTCATCTGTCAGGAATGCTTTGGTGGTGTATTCCTGCATGGCAGTGGGTTAGACTCAATGCCCCTTGTGGTCTCTTCCAGCTCTATGATTCTATGAATGTTTGAGTAAGCCTTATTTGTTCCCCAGGTATGATTATCACTGGAGGTGATCATGAGAGATATAAACCACAGAAACACAAGTCATACTGCTAGACAAATTAAGTCAAGTTGCAAAGATAGCATATTCAAGTTAGCAGCTGAGTCATCTAGAGCAAGCTTGGAAAAGCTGCTTTTTTGGACTATAGCTCCCAGAATATCCAACTGAACACTAATTATGCTGCCTTGACAGTGGTTCTCGTAGTTTAGTCCACCAAATGTATGGGACTTCAACTCCCAAAATTCCTGACCATTGGCCATGTTTGCTGGGACTTGAGATGTTGAAGTCTCAAACATCTGTGTTACCCTGTGTTTTGGGGGGGGGTCCCGGGAGGGGTGCCCAGATTGCCAATTAAAATGCCAATTAGGGAAATTAGCTGGAACACTGTTTTGGCTAGCAAGAGGCAGGGTAACGTTGCAAGGATCTTTAAACCCAATGTATACAGCAGCAGGTCAGAGAGTAGCTAGACAAGGTTTTCCAAATAACAGACAATTCTTTATTAAAGGCAAAAACACGAAAGACAAGACATAAACTAACTAACTTGGAAAGAGAAACGGAGATTTGTTGGGAAAGGCAATACGACCTGTCTCATAGTCCTGGAGAGAAAAGGGGTTCCGGGGAAGAAAGCTCAGCCTGGGGAGCTGAGGGGAGTCCCTTAGCCAACCGGCAGCAAGGCAGGATGGCAGTCCAAAGTGATCCGAAGACCGTTGGAAAGTGAGGGGTTTTTATTGAGGAGTTTGTGCCTTTTGGCTATGGCAAACCAGGTGAGAACAAAAGGAGTTTTGGCGCTGGACAAAGGATTTGGAAAGGTCAAGTTTAACATGATTGGATTAGTGTTTGAAGACAATAGCGTGGCCGGGATGTTGATGGCCCAACATAAAAGAGTAGCTCGGCTGAGAGCCGGGTGGCTATTATGTAGTTTGTGGCTGAAAGTCCCCTGAAGTTGGGAGCAGAGTTTAGGCTGCTGGCCTCAATAGAGTTTGGAATGTAAAACCATTAGTGGCCGCACTCATGTCTGTGCTTGTTCGGAGGACCTCACAAACACGTGGAGTGTGGGAACTGCAAGCCAGTCCAGCCAAGGCCAAATTAGATGATATCAAAGTGATATCTGGGGGTCCTCACCCAGGGTGCCATACCAGAAGTAACATCTGGAGAACCAAATTTTGAGACCCATCATGGTAAGGTATTCTGAGACTTGAGGTCCAGATTTTTTGAGCTGGGCTAGTGCCTGAGGCTGGCATAGGTGAAAATCTTAACCTTAGGCCCTGCCCAAGGTTAAGAAAGATAATTGAAGTTGCTATGCCCAAGACCCCTCAAATCCTGAAGCATGCACTGGCCAGAGGTGACCCCCTTGCCAGTCAAGGATCTTTGGAGGACTAACTTTCATGGTTAGTCATGGTTTCATTAACCATCAGCCTTTCCCTTAGAAGAAATGGTGCATGAACATAATGGAATAGAAGAAATATAAGGACTTTTATCTCCCATCCATTCTCCAGAAGAAAAAGAGGCCCCATCAACTACTGTGAACTCCTAGGGCTGTCTCAGCCTACTTCAAGGTCAAATGTCTTCCTTCTAGAGAAGGTAGCAGCTGGCTAGATGGTATTTCTTGACTACATTCAAGGCGTCGTGAACATTTGCTTCAGGCACACATAAAATTTGGACTCTTTTTGGTTTGAGCTCAACGATGCTCACGACTCCCTCTCCCAAACCCTATCTGGGGGAAAAAAGAAAAAGAAAGGTGGAGTGGTCACCATGGCTAATAACTTTGTTTTTCTTCCCATATAACAAAATGTTAAATTAGATCATCTGTTATTATCTTCTGGATGATTATGACAATAGTGCTTTGAAAAACATCCTTTGTTTCTAATACCGTTCCTATTATTTCATTGCCAAAGAATGCTGTGCACTTTCTGTCATCAGAGAGTTGTGCCAAGCAGCCCACATTAATAAAGGTTAATTTCAGCAAACCTGTACATGACTTACCTCTTTTATTTCGCCCTAAATTTGCCCTGTTGTTCTTATTATATCATCCTTTGCCTTGAGAGTCCTATAAAAGTAATGGTACACTCAGCCCAAAGATTTGAGCACAAACTTATCCTTGTTCACTGTAAAAGGTACTTTATTCAACAACAACAAGCTATTTCCTACCCACCTCTTCCAAAGGCTTGAGGTGGAGCACAACATAGATTATAAAATAATATATAGCTAAAAAAATATAAGTACATATATGTAGATTGAAACACAGTCATCACCCATTAAGATCCTCTCTACATAAACTTAAAAATATACCAATTTAAAATTCATAGTTTAAAATTGGCTGGGTAGGCCTGCCAGAAGAGATAAGTCTTTAATATGTTTTAAAATTCAAATAGCACGTTTAAGCTGACAAATCTCTTCTAGTTGGTCATCTCATATTCTAGAAGCAGCTGATGAAAAGGTTGTCTAGGTGACCTTTGCCAGTCCAGTCCTGGCTAGTTTAAGTAAATGGCCCCCAAAGGACCTGAGTGTGTGGGGCGGATTGTAACTTTAATGTAGTTAGCTAGGATAAATGACAGAAACAAGGTCATTATTGCTAATATTGGTAGTTGGTCATGACCATTGATTTAATTTTTTTTTTATAAGGCACTAAGTTGTCGTTGCTGTGCGTGTCAAATCAACTCTCGTGTCTTGCAACCCTATCATGGGGCTTTCGTGGCAAGGTTTAGTCAAATGTGTTTTGCCATTGCCTTCCTCTAGTGCTGAGAGAGCGTGACTTGCCCAAGGTGGATTTCCACGGCTAAGTAAGGAGTCAAACTCTGGTCTCCCAGAGTCCTAGCCCAAGGCTCAAACCACTATAGCACATTGGCTAAACTGAACTTAAATTGTATTCAGTGCTGTAATAGTGTAAACTATAGCATTAAAGGAGCCAACAAACCTATTAAGGTATTATTTTAAAATATTGCATGTGTTCTTGTTTTCTCATGGAATATCTCATTGCAATGTATACTGAATGATCAATAGCCTTCTATAAATTCTAGAATAAAACTAATGCTTTAAATATTTTCTTTTTGTTTTAATGAGTTCTAAGACTCTACATTTTATTGCATAACCAAGCTAATATCTGAGCATTTTCAACATTGCTGGTTTGCTGTTGTTTTGTTTGTTTTTCCAGACAGGGAATGGATATGCTGGCTAAAAGATCTTCAAGAAATTCAGAACATTTGGTGTCATTTTTCAACAAGAAACACAATAACAACAACAAACAGAACAGCTCCTACCATTTTCAAAAGTCAGAGGCCCAAAGAAAAAGTGATCTGAAACCCAATGAACTTTGAACAATTTCAGCAAGCAGATGGAGATCAATATACTGGTAGATATGAAATGTTAACATACTCCAATTGAATCAAAAATATGATTGCACGATGGATTTGCCAGGTTGCATGTACACATAAAAATGAAAAACAAGCTTAAATTGTGATATGTGATCTCACATTCAGAGAACTTCTCAAAGCTTCTAAGCTCTGTGTCAGAAAAGCTAATCCACTTAGCAATATCCCTCAGGCTTCCACTATAATTGACTCCATCTAAAAACTAGCGTAACATAGTGGTTTGACCATTGGGCTATCACCCTGGAGACCAGAGATTGATTCCCTGCTTGGCCATAGAAACCCACTGAGTGTTCTTGGACATATTACACTCTCAGTCCCAGAAAACCCTGTGATAGTTTCATCTTAGGATCTCCATAAGCCGGTAACAACTCAAGCACACAACCCAAACATAGAGGTGGTACATCTGACCTTACATGCTCATAAATGAGCCGAATGGGAGTTAGAGAAAAGTAAACACAACTTCTACTAAAAAAAAAATAAAAAAAATCTTATTTTAATAGGGGAGGTATTCACATTCACTTTTATTCATTCCTTCTCATCATTAATATATGAACATTCATTATCAAGGGCAGAGACTGGCCACATGTGTGCTCTCTTAAGGCACCCAAACACAGCAGGACTACCTTTACCACATTTTTCAGTAACAGAATGTAAGGCTACCTTTGCCACATTTTGCAGTGAAGTAATGCAATCATAATTTTGAAGTGCATCCCCAGTGAGTATTAAGTTCAGTCTCAAATTATCTAACAACACCCCTAGCTTCTTCCCTCTGTCTCCTCCACAGGCAGGCCTTGATGTAAGAATTAGAGAAGTTGTCGAAATATTGAAGAACACGGTCTCTGGAAATTCCATGGCAAGATTCAGAGTAAAGTGAGAAATGCAAATATTTCAGGTTTGTAGGAGAACTGAAAAGGGGATTCAAAGATTCTAGTCAGGCAATCTAAATGAAAACTGGGTTATTACAGATGTTACATTAGCCTCTGGGAGGTTTTGGTACATTGGTAATGGTTATCCAGAAGGCTAGATCAAGAATAGGTTGCTTTTCTGAAGTCAATATGGTATCTCATAGGCAGAAGGGTGGGTGGACTAGCAACATCAGGGGTTAAGATCCCCTGCTTATGGTTTGGCTTCAAGAAGATCAGATGGCTACCTCACATAGGTATGTACATCATTCAGAGCTTATAAACAGCTAGTTATTTAAAAATGCCTGCCTTTTCCAACCCCAAGGTATAATCATGTCAACATAGTGTTGTCATGCAACAAAATATAACTTTGTATAAGATGTAATGATAACTTTTTAGATCTATTATAGTTACAGTTACACTATGCAGTTATGGCAGTCTAGTACCACCATGAACAGTCATAGTGGAATTCTGTGGGATCTGGGATTTATATTTTGGTGAAGGACCTAGAATGCTCTACCAGAGAGAGCCAGGGCTGTAATTTAGAGCACTTTACTGGAGTTCTCCAGCAGACTGTTTAAGCACCTCACTAAATTACAAATCTCACAATTCCATAGCATGAAGACATGGCAGTTAAAGTGGTATGAAACTGCTATAACTGTGTAGTAGATTGCTTAGAGAATCTCACTAGTAGGCATTGAGATATTGATGAGGCAGATAGAAAGAATATATTTTACTCCACAGTCAACTGCAGCTTGCAGCATTCAGTTTTTTTTAAAAATGTAACTACAACAATTTTAGATACTTGTAAGAAATAGGCTTATAAAGAATTACTTTGAAAATTCTTAGCAGAATGGTAATTCCGTAGGAGAGCAAGAGTGGTGTAGTGGTTTGAGCCTTGAACTATAGCCATTTCTGCACTACACTATTACAGTGCTATTATACCACTTTCAACATCCTGTGGAATTCTGGGGTTTGTAGTTTCCTGAGGCCAAAGAGCTCTCTGGCTGAGAAGTCTAAATGCCCCCTCCCTAAACTGCAAACCCTAGGATTCCATAGGATGTTGAAAGTGGAATAATAGCACTATAACAGTGTACTGTGGAAATAGCCTGTTACTCTGGAGACCAGGGTTCAAATCCCTGCTCCACCATAGAAACAGATTAGGTGACCTTGAGCAACTCACAGTCTCTCAGCCTCAGAGGAATGCAAAATCAGCACCTTTTGAACAAACCTTGCCAAGAAACCCCCTATGATAGGTTCACCTTAGAGTCACTATAAGTCAGAAGCAACCTGAAGGCACACAATAACAGCAACAATTTTTGTAGGGCAGAGTAGGATTTGTAATTGCAACTAATTACCTTTTAAAAGAACTTTCTAAGTTCTGACATCATTGGTGCAATAACTGGGAACTAAATGTGGGGAAAGACTCCATTAAAAAAGACTATATTGAATGTCACTTTGGAGAAAATGAAAGTTCCCAGTATTAAACTTGGGAATGCTGCTTTTTAACAAGCAAGTTGACCCTTAATATGTGTCAGAACCCATCCAAAGTCTGTCAAGCGACTCCCTTTATAGGACTGTTATCAGGATAAAAAGAATAAACATAAGTACAACACAACTGATATGCCTGCAGGAAAAGAACAATACAAATATGGTAAATAAATTCATCCAAGACTTCTAATTAGTATGTGCACCAATAGATCATCCTGTTGCCAGGCTAAACCTTTGTAAAGCATTTCCATTCATCCAACCCTCTGATTGTCTCAATAATTTGATTACTCCAAAACCAGTTAGAGAAATCAGGCGCTACTATAATGATGGCAAATATTTAAACTGCTATTAACACTGAAGATTGAAATCAAAGCTTTAACTCACTTTGATTTAAATCAATCCCCTCTCAGTCTTTGTTGATTTCTGTGGGGATTGATAGAGAAGATGGTGTTGGAATTTCAGTAATGCATAGTGCTGTTAGATCACTAGGCTCATCCTGTACCTGGTGGAATATATCAAACAAAGAGCAGTCAGTTTCATTTTTTTTTCCCCCAAAAATGCAGCTGATCTACATTTTTCATACTGCTCACAGTGGCTGGCATGTTTAAATTGAAGTCGTACTGTAAAAAATTATGTGTGGTAGGATATAAAAGATCCTTGTTGTATTAGTCATTGTGAAACAATATCTTTTCCCGAATGGTAAATTATCAAACAAGGTTTCCCACTGTCACTAAGGTAAACACAGTGATTGTTTTATGGCTTCTGCTCTCCTGATGATTGTAGATTTGCAATTTTGAATAAGCTGCTCCTGTAGGAAAACCAACAGAAAACAAGATAAGACACAGCTTTAAAAAGCATCTGAAGGCTTTGGACTCAATATTCAAAAACTAAACCAGGTTGATTTTCTGCTGGGAAGTCAGAGTGTGGAAGAATGCATTAAAATTCTAGACGTATGTAGGATAATCAGTCCTATATATTCAAATAACTAGATCAAGGTTGAGCCAAACTCAGCTTCCAGTGACACTCTGTTGATGCATTCTCTGTATATATTTTTTCCTTTTAGTTATACATTCTCTTGGAGGACTTACAAGCTCATTGTAAGACTCAGAGGTTTTGGAAGATTCTTTTCTGTCATTTTTGCTAAATAGCATTTAGCATTTATATTTGGGAGATACATCTGCCCCGCAAAATGTACATCCACATGCCCTAAAGCATGTCTAGGATGACCTGGTACTTCTCAGTGGATCACTGCATGCAAGTGGTCTACAAAAGGACCAGTCCATTAAACCACGTGCATTGAGTCTAGGGGCCCCTACTGTTTTGTTTGTGATGGACCTCTGACATCTGCTATATGCACATGGAGGTAAGTCCCATTGAGGCTGTACAGGAAAAATAAACAAGCATGTATTTTCTGAAATGTGATCTACAATGTAGCTTCAATTTTTATCTCATGACAGCAAGCTAGCGCAGAGTTTGGAAAGTTACTTTCGGAAAGCAGCTTGCTCCCCTTACTTGTTACAGTGTTTGAAAAGCTATGCATTATTGTTTCTCGTTGTACTGTTGAAAAGTAGTGGAATGTATTCAGTGAAGATCTGGGAATGTGAAGTCTTCTCTCATCACTCAGTGACAAAATTGGAGACAACTACTAGTGCAGAGTCCCCTTCCCACTCTCAATCAGCCACTACATGAACATGACGGGGCACATCTGGGATGCTGTCTTCCCTGGACTCAGAGGGTGGGCATTGCAGAAGGAAGCAATGAATCCTGCCTTCCACTCCCTCCATCTGGTAACATATGCTGCTGTGAGCTCCAAGCATTATCTTCCACCTAGTTGCTGCAGGAATGGGATCTGAAA